>OX637277.1:1611828-2294328 GCA_951799465.1 Leptophobia aripa | reverse complement strand
TTTGGTTTCATATTATCACCGTAAATCGTACAGGCATGAGAAATGTAAATTCTACAGGTATTTGTAGGGATTTTTGCAAATTATTTAGAAAAGTTTTGTGCTATAGTGTGTAAAGGACATCAAAGCCATTGGACTCCCAACAAAAAAAGAGTGAACAAGTATTGGACAAAAATCGTAGTTCAGCCTCAAAAGTTTCTAAGCGGATTGCAACAAAAGTTGCAAAAAAGCCTGACGGCTGCGTTCGGAATGTTCTGTGAAAGTTTCTGACCAATTTCCAATTTGCATTTTGGGTTTCCAAATAATCGTTATATATATGTACTAGCTTTCCGCCCGCGGCTTCGCCCACGTGTAATTTGGTTAAGTATATAGCGTTTTTTAATGATCTCGACAGGGCTTTCTTTCACGGGCTAAAATCTTGTTACAATTGGAATGTAGCTTTACAGGATCGGATGATTCAGAGAAATCGAGGGCAACTTTCAAATTAACGTACAGGCAATTACTATTCTCACAATTTTATATTCTGATAGTCATCTTCTTATGTGGATGAGCTGATGACGGAAGGTAAAACTCCTCAGCGGTAAAGAGTTGAAAGAAAATTCTTACGAAGTTACTTTACTTTACTTTTTTTACTTTCTTACTTCTTGAGTACGAAATACGTACTTGTGAGGTTATTACTTATTAGCTTGACCAAGTAATAAAAGGTAAACCTCATTAACGTTAAGGATGTAGGTGGAAAAATGGATGCGGACAAATGATAAACGTCTCTTCACTCGTTTCCTTTTACTTGTTTGTATAGGTAGTGTTCACTCAAAATAATCATAGGGTAAAACGTTAATGAAAGTTTGAACTGCACGGTAGTCATTACACAATGGAGCATCGCGATGGATATATTTGGCCTAAGTAGAAATTCTTTAAAAGAAACTAAGACTCAACCTCGCACACTCACTCACACAGCAACACCATTGCACACACTGATACACACACACTAAAATGTTCGTACTTTACATAGTTCCACTTGTTCATGTGTATATATATATATATATATTTTTTTTTATGTTCGTGTTTTTTTTTGTTATTCTTTTTTCTGATTATAGATTCTATTTCCGGTTCTATATTTTAACCTTATTTTGGCTTTATTTTTAATCTATTTTTATTGTGTAAACTGTTTTTGATAAGCTGTATAGGTTTAAGAAATAAAAAAATAAAATAAATCTAGGTTGATGACGAATTTTATCAACGCCATCTATGGAGCACATTGTTCAACACTTCAACCGCGCCGCGCGCACTGCGTTATTTGTTATTTTTGTTACCTCTCATAAGTTTTAATATTAAGATTAACGTATATTAGAACATATTTAACAATATATAACTAATCAATCAATATAAGTGTTTAAAAATTTTGAAGCAGTGGTTGAAGTAAATTTTCAATTGACCATAACTTCTCTTTCTCTTAACCGATTTTGACAAAATAAACGTTTGACAACGCTCCCAACTATATGTAATCCAACTGTGAAAACGCGTTCAAATCCGTTCAGTAGTTTTCAAGTTATAACGTACCAGACAGACAGACAGACAAGAATTCCAAAAATTGTTTTTTTGGTTTCTATGACTCTTCTTTAATTGCCTCCTTTCAGTTTTTTGGAAAAATATTTAATGTACAGATTTTCGATTTTTACTGTCTTATTATTAGTATAGATAATCGTTTAGTTAATCGAATCATTTGTATTAACAAGAAAATATTCAATTAAACTCTGAAAAAATGTTGGAGATTTTTTTTAAAAGATTATAACAAAACTATCTCATAGTAAATCTTTATCTTAGTACTTGCTACTGGCTACCAAAGACCATACGCAGATGTATCGTGTATTAAATGGTTACGGGTTGGAACATTCCAAAGCAATAATTCAGTCCTTTGTGCCTCACGTTTAATTTTCAAGGGCTCGAATTGTATTGTTTCTGTAAGATTCGCGGAACAATGGACATGAAATTAAATTTCTCCCCAAGGGAGTTGAAGGAGCAAGAAATCTTGTTCACCCTTAGAGCGTTTGAGAAATTAATTCATTGAAGTATGCTTATGAAGCAATTTGTTCGTACATTAACTGGTTGTTATACCGTATATGAGGTATAACCTCATGACTTTATTTGATAGAAATAAATATTTAATTTAATAATTTATTCACACTTAATAGCAATAAAACAGTGGAAGTAGATGATGTTAATAGGTGTTAGTACATATAAGAGCAACGGGCGGCTTTATCGCTAATAAGCGATATCTTCCTGATTATGTATGAAAGACCGCGTTCATTTGTATTGATGTACCAAAAGTGCTGGGATTGATTTCCGTCGAGACTTTTGTTTTGGATTACTAAGTTAGAAAGATAATCAGAAAAAGAATAAACCTACTCTCACATATTGTATGCGGGTAAAAGTTATGAATAAATTATCTAATGATGTTATTTGTTTTATACCTAAACAACGTAAATTACAAACAAATTAAAATAACACAATTTAGCGTTTAGTTGCTTTAATTTCAATTAGTTTAAATCAGTGAACTAAGCTTAATTCAATTTCCATTGAAAATAACAGAACTAAATTAAAGGATTATCCGGATAAATGTACCTATTCTACGCGAAAAATTCATAATTTCCGAGAGATAACGGTATAAGATGGATTTTGAGTATTACCCAGAATGCGGATTTTTTTTTCTTTACGCATTTTTTCATAAAACAATTGCCCCAAAAAGAAAGTAAACAAATAATATAAGCCAAGTACCATAAATATAAATTTTAATGTAACGCTTTTAAAATTTTATCACCGCACAAAATGTGGCTCAGTTCATCTCTAAGTTTCTCTTTCTCATGCGTAAAGTTAAATCATATAAAGTTTATTAGATCTAACTTCGTTAACAATTAGTGACACGGTTTGTGTGATTAATCAATTATGTAAATTAAGATTCATTAAACACAAACCAATGGTACATTGTAATCAGTGTTAATAATAGGAGGACAATTATTAGAGGTTATACTATACTATGTTATATTGTTATAGTTTCATATATTTTTGGACTAAAAATATCCTTTTTTTAATAATAAAACTTTAATAAAGTTAATTTTAACTAAATTTCCAAGAAATTAAAAAATAAAATTTTAGAAAAGCTACAATCACTTTCTTACCCTTGACATTTCTATACCTTGTTTTTATAGTGTATCAACTAACGTTATAACATCGCTAATTAAGTGTAACTTTTGTCTAATCACGTAGGTACCTTATCTAAAACATGTGCTTTGTGAACAGATTTGGAATTAATTAGAATGAATTCACGAAGTTTTCTTAAAACCAAACGAGACTACTACTGTTTTCCCAATACTTGAAGAAACAATTAAAAAGTTGTTACGAACAGATCCAATTAAAGGATAACACAGCTATACTTAGAATAGGCTGGACTGTAAGTCTCGGTCTGATTTACTTTATTTTATTGTATGCCATTTTGATGGCGAAGAATGATGTACTATCGCGTTATATCGCTACAACAATAACAATGCAATAGCGTCCTTAGGTCTGTTCCGACCAGACCGCTTCTTCTTCCCTGGTAGATTCTTCTTCACTCATACAGTCTAATAAGAAAAACATTAATAACTGTTGCGTAAACTTAAACAAGTAGGTCTTTATAAATACACTTTTGAATCGAAATTTTTAACATTAGATAATCTCCGTATGAATCTCCGGTAAATATGGTTATGAGAAATAAATTATAATTTGTTTTTCTTTTTTTATTGTAAAATAATTCTCATAATAATAAGATATTTTGTGAGTTACAAAACCTCTCGTGTTAAGCTTCATGTAAATTTTCGTAATTAACAAGTTAATTATCTTGTCAAATTGTGCTTCAGATGTGTGAACTAAGTTTGTTAATTGAACTCGGAGATTAATTTAAAATAGAAAATATCACCCTCTCTGATGTAATGATATTTACTTTGGAGTAGTTTTTAGGTAACTGAATAGAAATTGCATAACAAGTTTCTGTCTATTGTAAAATTGTTAGTACGTAAAACGTTTTAATTTTTCATATTCAAATTAATGGTACTTTATTAATAGGTTATTGTTTCTTTAGTTAACCCTTGGTACCATCCTAACATTGACCAAAATGGGGTCTTACTCCGTATAAAATGGTTGATTGAAGTAATTTTTATCTTATTTGTCAACTAAGTCTACTTGGCAAAAGAAGCTTAAAAACCTTTGATAAACTAATTTAAGAAATATCAGGGCGTGAAGCAGGTTGAACGAATGTTGAAATGAAGCGACCCTTATTCGTCTTACACAATTACTAAAACCCGATAAGATAAAAGATAACATTACGTCAAGGGACTTGCTTTTCTTCGCAGACCAAATTAGCTAACTATATTAAAATTTAGGGTAGTGTTTACCGAAGCGTTTGCCCAACAGCCCTCAATTTGATGAAATTTTGACTGTGAGTTTTTTTTTATTCAATTCCATGAAAAGGTACAGATCATAGAGAAACCTTAATCAAAAGTATATAAGTAGCAAATAAAACCAATCTAAAAGGTATTGTATTGCTTGTATTGGAATTGGTATCATTTTTAATATTACACAATTGTAATAATAAGAATGAATCTTATTTTGACATGATGAGTCTGATATCGAGAAATTGCCGATTTGTACTGCATTTTTGTTTCCATTCATCACAAATATATAATCAACATATTTACTATTATTATCTATACATTTATACCATTTGAAATCATTGAGCACTCGTAAAAATAGCATACATACATAACGATATACGGAAGTTATAATTTGTAGTTGAAAATGTGTTTTGGAAAGCCCACAAAACTGTGAAAACCTCACTACACGCGTTACGCGTTTACTATGTCGAATGTGACTGATGAATTAAATAAATATATTAATAAAGCTTATCAATGTGTTATGACAAATATTTTCTTGATTATACTATGAAATTTGGCATATTCGTAAATGCAATTACTATCTTTTTTGTAAATATATCTATTTTTACCCAAATTAAAAATAATATATCAGTAATCATCTAAACTAATTAAGATCTGTATAAAATCTTTCAAATATATTCCACAAATGTGATGTGAATACAGAATAGATGTTAAACTTTCACGTAATATTATGAGGAAAATTAAGCACCTTTTATAATATCATAAGTCAGCAAACAATATCACAACTCTCAACACAACATTATATCAAACAAACATTTCATACAATATTTGCTGTTTGATTGTGAAAAGAAAATATATTTAAAATAACAACAAACATGCCGGGAACAATGGAGGCTTCATAAATCATAAACTGTATAAAATTTCACCTGTGGTACGACGCAGGCGCGTAACACTCTCCGAACTATTTAACTCAACTCAGTACAGTGCCATTTCCAACGAACGTCGACGTATTTGCTTCGCGAAATCAAACGCCGATTTGCAATCAAAACACACTTTTATAACTTAAAATTATATTGCATGATTATTATTATAAAGACTACATTATTCAGTAGAATATCTTTATTGTGTATTTGTGTTGTGTGAAAGTTTTGAAAAACTTAACATGTGGTGGATCCTCCGCAGAGCCAGATTGACAGGAGCATCACTGTTTAGCTCGGCTTCGTCTGCGAATAATAATAATAACGCTAAAGCAGGTAACAAAACAAATATTAGGTTTACATTGAAAATGGTTTACAAATTTATTTATGTAAGCTATATATGTTACGATCGTTAAGGAAGGCGTTTTAAAGTTTATTTTTTATTACCTTTTGGTATTGGCGCCAAAATTAAAGGTGTATTATTTGAATTTAAATTAATGAAAAGGTAATTAAATCGACGTGCGGTTAGGGTTACACCACGAAAATGCCAATTGATAAAGGTAAAACTTAAGTAATGTTATATTTTCAATTAATCATTTGTAATCAAGGTCCGTGCGTAAAATTATTAAACTCTCTGAATTTCTGTGTATTTAAATTATTGTTTAGACTGAGCGTAACGCTTATTCAAATATAATGTAAATGAATAAAAGGCACTATAATAACTTTAATAAATAACCGTCTATGTTCTTTATTGTATCATCAGGCTAGACAATTATAAAAAATACAACTCTTAAAAGGCCGGCAACTCATACACGAGCGCTACCAAGGCTCGTGTGTGTTGCCGCTCGTGAGTCTACACGGCTCGTGGGCCGTGTACTCGTATAGCCTCTTCAAATACGAGTAAATATTATTAACAGCTCTATAAAGTTATTATTGGTAGTAAATTTAGTATGTTTTACTCTTTTTCAGGTAATGTGATTCTGTTTAATACAGTTTAATAGGACAATGAACATAAAAGCGTGTAATTATTAGGTGATAAAATGTTAATTCTCGAACACAAAAACAATATCTAATGTGAAGTAAAATATGTATTTTTTACCTCAAAAACGTGTTTGTCATCTGTTGCTTTTATATTAGAAAATGATAAAGAGTATATAATACGAAATTATTACGGCATATATTATTACCTGAATAGAACTATGAAATGTGCCGATTAATATGCTATACAGAAAAACTGACACACAAATATTAATGTGTCAAAAAGTTAATCTGTAAAGTTAAATTTTCGATTTTTCTATTACGCAATAATTCGTATTCAGACGTTATGTATATTTTTTTAAAATTAGGATAATTTAAGTTAAGATTCATCCGTATAATAAAATGTACGATACATAATCGTCTCGTAAATCGTAAATGAAAAAATCGTCTAAGTTAAAAATATTAATGAAAAAAACAGAGTCTTCTAAGTTTAAGGCTGAAAAGTTCAATTTAAGCTGTTCGCAATCATGTTATTTTTTTTACCTTTTGCATGTTTCCTTTGTGATATATGGTATGTGAATAAAATAATAACAGGACAAGCTTTTAAAAGAGTGAGAATGTTGAAATGGTGGCCTGAAATCGTAATTACTTTAAGAATTGATTCTGCTAATTGATTTCGCTTAAACTACGAAATAAAATAATTATTTGATACACAAACAAGTTTTGTATTTTAATATTTTCTTTCCTTTGACTTGGCAGTTTACCAATTTTATTTTATATTATTAGCGCTATACATTTTGGCCGAGTGCTACGCAAGCTACAATGTGCTACGGCGGAGTGCTAGTACAAAAAATAACTAGTGAAGATAATTTTCCGTTCCGTTGCGTTGCGTTGCGTTGCGTTGCGTTCCGTTGCGTTGCGTTGCGTTGCGTTCCGTTGCGTTGCGTTGCGTTGCGTTGCGTTCCGTTGCGTTGCGTTGCATTCCGTTGCGTTGCGTTCCGTTGCGTTGCGTTGCGTTGCGTTGCGTTGCGTTGCGTTGCGTTGCGTTCCGTTCCGTTCCGTTGCGTTGCGTTGCGTTGCATTCCGTTGCGTTGCGTTGCGTTGCGTTGCGTTGCGTTGCGTTGCGTTGCGTTGCGTTGCGTTGCGTTGCGTTGCGTTGCGTTGCGTTGCGTTGCGTTGCGTTGCGTTGCGTTGCGTTGCGTTGCGTTGCGTTGCGTTGCGTTGCGTTGCGTTGCGTTGCGTTGCGTTGCGTTGCGTTGCGTTGCGTTGCGTTGCGTTGCGTGATTTTATTTTATTTTATTTTATTTTATTTTATTTTATTTTATTTTATTTTATTTTATTTTATTTTATTTTATTTTATTTTATTTTATTTTATTTTATTTTATTTTATTTTATTTTATTTTATTTTATTTTATTTTATTTTATTTTATTTTATTTTATTTTATTTTATTTTATTTTATTTTATTTTATTTTATTTTATTTTATTTTATTTTATTTTATTTTATTTTATTTTATTTTATTTTATTTTATTTTATTTTATTTTATTTTATTTTATTTTATTTTATTTTATTTTATTTTATTTTATTTTATTTTATTTTATTTTATTTTATTTTATTTTATTTTATTTTATTTTATTTTATTTTATTTTATTTTATTTTATTTTATTTTATTTTATTTTATTTTATTTTATTTTATTTTATTTTATTTTATTTTATTTTATTTTATTTTATTTTATTTTATTTTATTTTATTTTATTTTATTTTATTTTATTTTATTTTATTTTATTTTATTTTATTTTATTTTATTTTGCCTATGTACGTGTTACTGCCAAATTTCAAGCTTATAAACCCAAAGAATAAAAAAATCATAGAAACGTTATTGCCCCTTTTTACCCCTTTAGGGGTTCAATTTCCAAAAAATCTTGCTTAGTGCTCCCTTAATCTCAAGGACATACGTGCCAAATTTCAGCTGTTTACGACCAGTAGTTTCGGCTGTGCGTTGTCTGTCAGTCACACAGCAACGGAACATATAGATAGACAGGAGGATTTAGGATCCTGTGTGTGTTGGAACTGGGAAGGTATTTTTATTATGGCCAAAACGGGTTGTAAAATTACTAGGTTACTTCATAACAAACTATTCAAAAACAACAAAAGACGGTTCTGAAAAGGCCGTATAATCAAATGCCATAACCCAGATATAAAACAGTACATGAAGTGCATCTCGAAGACAAAGTGTTGGCAGGTTTTGGCTCGGGGAAGGCTTTGTCTTTGCTCGGTCAAGGGTCCTCTGACGTGCCACTTTGCATATTAGAACATCGCCGTTCTAATTAGCACCTACTACTGTTTGTCAGAACCCAAAATGTATGTGTATCTTAACTACTTTTTTCTTCTTTTTTGTACTTTTTTCAATTAAGTTTCTAAAGCTACGATTTCATTGAATATTACAATTATTTGCAAATTCTATTCAATAGACCGCACCAAGTCATTAAATGGGTGCGTAGCCGGCTCTTCAAGAAAGTACTCTTTTTTTTAATTTCTTGCGAAGCGAACTGTGGTGGATAATAACCAATTACACTTACAACCGATTATCGTGCCCACAATTAAATTTATTTAAAAAAAATACATAAATAAGTTCTTATATAAATATAAAGAAAAATGTTAAATACAAAGTAGCAGTAACGAGAGCAGTAATTTGTCAGTTCTCAGCCGGAAGCTGTCAGTTCAGGCTTTTAGCCATCGGCGGATGTGGTTCTACAACTACACAGAATAGTGCAGATTAAGTGTAACTCATTAATCACGTGTAAAGGACAACTTATAAGCGCCAAAGTTTTTAAGAAAACTGTAAGACGTACTTTTATTTTTTTTAATTTCAAGGTACAGTTTCAGGGCAGTCAGTTAATTTATGTGAGCATTTTGACCGTTTGCAGCCTGTATGTAATAAAATCTTAAAATCAGTTTAACAGTAAGAGTGAGGTTCGTGTAAAAAATTGACTCTTTCTATAAAAGTGGCCGCCACCATTATAAAAGATATTAGTATTTTCAATATATCCCTTTCATTTTTTTAATGATTGCGGTTATTTTCAAGAACATTTTATGAAAAATCAAATTTATATAATGAATAATGAAAAAAATTTCTCAAACTAAGCTTTTAATAAACCACCGAGAAAACAAAAAAATATCTCTATTTTAAAATATTCTTGAAGACGAGCAATAAAGTAGATTGTAGACTGCTTACTTTGTTATCTCGCAGACAGTTTCTCTTTGCAAAAACGTCGGTGAGAAATTTTATATTAAAAAAATTTAAATTAGAAATATGATTTTGTTTTTCATTACCCGCAATAACTACATTCACTTTCAAAAATGTATATTACATGTGTATTTTTCAATTATGAGCGTGTCTCAGACGCTGCACGACTGTAATTGCGCTGCTGTTGACTTCATTATGCACAGCCGGATTCATTAAGGCTACATATTTATAGCTGACATCCTTATAATGTTATTGCACCGGGCTTTTCAACTCGTAAGATTTAAATATACCCTTAAACGTTTAATACTAAAGTGCATGTAAGATATTAACATAAAATACTTTGAATCAAAGTCAAGACAATATATACTATAAAATCAGTATTAATGGCATATTATAATAAATTATTTTTTAAAATACCTGTAATTTATGTCTGATAAAATAAAACAGTATAATGTTTCACTCTTTAAAATATCACAGATAGGCAGGATTGACTTGTGAAAGCTCTGTGAAATTAAATAATGAAGACAGAATCTATTTAATCCCTTTGTAAAACCCTTCAATAATATTCAATCCACATTAGTGTAACATGAACCTTTTTAAATATTAATTAGGACCCTTCTAAATCTTTAGTTTTGATATTATTTACAAAGCGTGACATGTCGTACTCAGAGATTTGGAAATCTAGGCATTTTCGAATAGAAATTATATTACTATAAATTATAAAACGACTGAAGGAATAACTCTATAAATATTTAATAACAAATAATAATTTGTGATTGTATTACGCATTTACGCATTGACCAAGTTTTAAATTAAAGTTTTAATTTAAATTAAATGCTTTTCTATTTATGTTTTGTTATATTGACGTTTTATAATAAATCGTTAATATAACTTTTGCTGATAAGATTAGACCTTTAATAAATAACCGTCTATGTTCTTTATTGTATCATCAGGCTAGACAATTATAAAAAATACAACTCTTAAAAGGCCGGCAACTCATACACGAGCGCTACCAAGGCTCGTGTGTGTTGCCGCTCGTGAGTCTACACGGCTCGTGGGCCGTGTACTCGTATAGCCTCTTCAAATACGAGTAAATATTATTAACAGCTCTATAAAGTTATTATTGGTAGTAAATTAAGTATGTTTTACTCTTTTTCAGGTAATGTGATTCTTTTTAATACAGTTTAATAGGACAATGAACATAAAAGCGTGTAATTATTAGGTGATAAAATGTTAATTCTCGAACACAAAAACAATATCTAATGTGAAGTAAAATATGTATTTTTTACCTCAAAAACGTGTTTGTCATCTGTTGCTTTTATATTAGAAAATGATAAAGAGAATAATACGAAATTATTACGGCATATATTATTACCTGAATAGTACTATGAAATGTGCCGATTAATATGCTATACAGAAAAACTGACACACAAATATTAATGTGTCAAAAAGTTAATCTGTAAAGTTAAATTTTCGATTTTTCTATTACGCAATAATTCGTATTCAGACGTTATGTATATTTTTTTTAAATTATGATAATTTAAGTTAAGATTCATCCGTATAATAAAATGTACGATACATAATCGTCTCGTAAATCGTAAATGAAAAAATCGTCTAAGTTAAAAATATTAATGCAAAAAACAGAGTCTTCTAAGTTTAAGGCTAAAAAGTTCAATTTAAGCTGTTCGCAATCATGTTATTTTTTTACCTTTTGCATGTTTCCTTTGTGATATATGGTATGTGAATAAAATAATAACAGGACAAGCTTTTAAAAGAGTGAGAATGTTGAAATGGTGGCTCCGTTCCGTTCCGTTCCGTTCCGTTCCGTTCCGTTCCGTTCCGTTCCGTTCCGTTCCGTTCCGTTCCGTTCCGTTCCGTTCCGTTCCGTTCCGTTCCGTTCCGTTCCGTTCCGTTGCGTTGCGTTGCGTTCCGTTGCGTTCCGTTGCGTTGCGTTCCGTTCCGTTGCGTTGCGTTCCGTTCCGTTGCGTTCCGTTCCGTTGCGTTGCGTTGCGTTGCGTTGCGTTGCGTTGCGTTGCGTTGCGTTGCGTTGCGTTGCGTTGCGTTGCGTTGCGTTGCGTTGCGTTGCGTTGCGTTGCGTTGCGTTGCGTTGCGTTGCGTTGCGTTGCGTTGCGTTGCGTTGCGTTGCGTTGCGTTGCGTTGCGTTGCGTTGCGTTGCGTTGCGTTGCGTTGCGTTGCGTTGCGTTGCGTTGCGTTGCGTTGCGTTGCGTTGCGTTGCGTTGCGTTGCGTTGCGTTGCGTTGCGTTGCGTTGCGTTGCGTTGCGTTGCGTTGCGTTGCGTATTTTATTTTATTTTATTTTATTTTATTTTATTTTATTTTATTTTATTTTATTTTATTTTATTTTATTTTATTTTATTTTATTTTATTTTATTTTATTTTATTTTATTTTATTTTATTTTATTTTATTTTATTTTATTTTATTTTATTTTATTTTATTTTATTTTATTTTATTTTATTTTATTTTATTTTATTTTATTTTATTTTATTTTATTTTATTTTATTTTATTTTATTTTATTTTATTTTATTTTATTTTATTTTATTTTATTTTATTTTATTTTATTTTATTTTATTTTATTTTATTTTATTTTATTTTATTTTATTTTATTTTATTTTATTTTATTTTATTTTATTTTATTTTATTTTATTTTATTTTATTTTATTTTATTATATTTTATTTTATTTTATTTTGCCTATGTACGTGTTACTGCCAAATTTCAAGCTTATAAACCCAAAGAATAAAAAAATCATAGAAGCGTTATTTCAGCAAATTTCAGCTTTTTACGACCAGTAGTTTCGGCTGTGCGTTGTCTGTCAGTCACACAGCAACGGAACATATAGATAGACAGGAGGATTTAGGATCCTGTGTGTGTTGGAACTGGGAAGGTATTTTTATTATGGCCAAAACGGGTTG
This sequence comes from Leptophobia aripa, assembly GCA_951799465.1. Lineage (NCBI taxonomy): Eukaryota > Metazoa > Arthropoda > Insecta > Lepidoptera > Pieridae > Leptophobia > Leptophobia aripa. The sequence goes on along the minus strand of OX637277.1, from coordinate 2,281,832 downwards.
TAAAATTACTAGGTTACTTCATAACAAACTATTCAAAAACAACAAAAGACGGTTCTGAAAAGGCCATATAATCAAATGCCATAACCCAGATTTAAAACAGTACATGAAGTGCATCTCGAAGACAAAGTGTTGGCAGGTTTTGGCTCGGGGAAGGCTTTGTCTTTGCTCGGTCAAGGGTCCTCTGACGTGCCACTTTGCATATTAGAACATCGCCGTTCTAATTAGCACCTACTACTGTTTGTCAGAACCCAAAATGTATGTGTATCTTAACGTACTTTTTTCAATTAAGTTTCTAAAGCTACGATTTCATTGAATATTACAATTATTTGCAAATTCTATTCAATAGACCGCACCAAGTCATTAAATGGGTGCGTAGCCGGCTCTTCAAGAAAGTACTCTTTTTTTTAATTTCTTGCGAAGCGAACTGTGGTGGATAATAACCAATTACACTTACAACCGATTATCGTGCCCACAATTAAATTTATTTAAAAAAAATACATAAAGAAGTTCTTATATAAATATAAAGAAAAATGTTAAATACAAAGTAGCAGTAACGAGAGCAGTAATTTGTCAGTTCTCAGCCGGAAGCTGTCAGTTCAGGCTTTTAGCCATCGGCGGATGTGGTTCTACAACTACACAGAATAGTGCAGATTAAGTGTAACTCATTAATCACGTGTAAAGGACAACTTATAAGCGCCAAAGTTTTTAAGAAAACTGTAAGACGTACTTTTATTTTTTTTAATTTCAAGGTACAGTTTCAGGGCAGTCAGTTAATTTATGTGAGCATTTTGACCGTTTGCAGCCTGTATGTAATAAAATCTTAAAATCAGTTTAACAGTAAGAGTGAGGTTCGTGTAAAAAATTGACTCTTTCTATAAAAGTGGCCGCCACCATTATAAAAGATATTAGTATTTTCAATATATCCCTTTCATTTTTTTAATGATTGCGGTTATTTTCAAGAACATTTTATGAAAAATCAAATTTATATAATGAATAATGAAAAAAATTTCTCAAACTAAGCTTTTAATAAACCACCGAGAAAACAAAAAAATATCTCTATTTTAAAATATTCTTGAAGACGAGCAATAAAGTAGATTGTAGACTGCTTACTTTGTTATCTCGCAGACAGTTTCTCTTTGCAAAAACGTCGGTGAGAAATTTTATATTAAAAAAATTTAAATTAGAAATATGATTTTGTTTTTCATTACCCGCAATAACTACATTCACTTTCAAAAATGTATATTACATGTGTATTTTTCAATTATGAGCGTGTCTCAGACGCTGCACGACTGTAATTGCGCTGCTGTTGACTTCATTATGCACAGCCGGATTCATTAAGGCTACATATTTATAGCTGACATCCTTATAATGTTATTGCACCGGGCTTTTCAACTCGTAAGATTTAAATATACCCTTAAACGTTTAATACTAAAGTGCATGTAAGATATTAACATAAAATACTTTAAATCAAAGTCGAGACAATATATACTATAAAATCAGTATTAATGGCATATTACAATAAATTATTTTTTAAAATACCTGTAATTTATGTCTGATAAAATAAAACAGTATAATGTTTCATTCTTTAAAATATCACAGATAGGCAGGATTGACTTGTGAAAGCTTTGTGAAATTAAATAATGAAGACAGAATTTATTTAATCCCTTTGTAAAACCCTTCAATAATATTCAATCCACATTAGTGTAACATGAACCTTTTTAAATATTAATTAGGACCCTTCTAAATCTTTAGTTTTGATATTATTTACAAAGCGTGACATGTCGTACTCAGAGATTTGGAAATCTAGGCATTTTCGAATAGAAATTATATTACTATAAATTATAAAACGACTGAAGGAATAACTCTATAAATATTTAATAACAAATAATAATTTGTGATTGTATTACGCATTTACGCATTGACCAAGTTTTAAATTAAAGTTTTAATTTAAATTAAATGCTTTTCTATTTATGTTTTGTTATATTGACGTTTTATAATAAATCGTTAATATAACTTTTGCTGATAAGATTAGACAATATTTTTTATGCATAAAGATTGATATATTTGAATGCAGCGTATGTTTACTATTAAACTAGAGTTTTAAACTATCGAGTGTACTGTATAAAGCGTTGTGTCAAACTGTACGTTGTAATCAGAAAATGTGTTTTGAGCATTATATGTACTAAACAAAAACAGGATAGAAGCCAAAGTTTTATAGAAATCGATTCAAATTGAAGATATATATATTAACAATTAACAATATAGTTTTTATTCTCTTATCCCAAACATAAACCAACCCTTCATCTTTATTTACTGTTTGCTTTATACCGTACCCATAAACTAAATAAAGCAAACTATCGAATAAACTAAGTATAGATAAGACTTTACAACAATAAATTATGAAGCCATGTCTCAAGATAAGCGTTAAAGACGAAGGATTACGCCTTGACCCAGTTTTTAGCAAAATGCCGACTAAGAATTTCCAAAATTTCAAGCCTCATTGAACTCAAGTTGTTCGAGAGACTGAGTTAATCGTGACGAATAGCATGAAATAAAATAATACATTTATTTTTAAATATAACAAAATATCTTAAAAATGGCATAGATGTTGTCTTATATCTCCATTACGTTTCTTAGGAAATACTTATTTAGAATATTTAACTCCTTGACGTCTGGCGCTCCACGGCTGTGCGTTTTTTAAGGAAGTTTCTGCCGCGCACAACCTCTTTGTGGAACCAATTGCCAGCGCAGGTATTCTCGAACCAGGACTTGGGCACCTTCAACAAAAGAACGTTCCTTTACCTTGAAGGCCGGTAATTCACTTATAAGCCTTCTGGCGTTGCAGGTATCCATGGGCGGCTATTAGCACATCACTCAAAGTGGCCCTGCCTGGCCTGGCCTGCTCGTTTGTTTCCTTTTACATAAAAAAAAACACAAATATGTTTCATCATGTACATTTGTCAAAATATATATGAAACAGATACTCTTATAGTCTTTGAAGTTAATGGCATATCACGTTACAATCACGTTGCGATGAAACCATTTTACGCTTCTGTATACTCTTATAATATGATAATATTCGATATTCAATAGTCGCGATTGTCATAACCTTAATACGAGAAATAAGGATTAGTTTGCACTGCTATCCATAAAGTAGTAGTTCAAACGACAATGTTTAACAAAATTCCAAGCAATTCGTGACTTTACCAGATTTTTTTTTAACAGTAGTTAGCTTTTAGCAATTTATATAAAATATCTGTTTATTTTAGTGTCGAAAAAGATTGGGAATAAATTTTGTCCAGCTTGGCCTTACTTGAAAAATAGTTTATTATGATCGTCCTCAAAAAAAAAATCAAACTAAGCTTATTTTTGTGCTTGCTTCTCAACTTCATTGCGGATGAACAGGCGTAGATTCAGTTAGATTAAACACCTATCCTATATATGATACCTTACTGAATAAAAATATTTGCCTTTATATAAATAATAATATATCCTTAAAATAAAAAAATGCCATGATTGCGATTAGAAATAATCAGTATAAATACCGGTCACTGTACAATGGATGCTGGATTAATAATCTAATGAAATGTGGTAATCATTTTAAAAATTGGTTTCAAAACTTTTGTTAGCTCTTTATAAACATATAAAAATTTCTACCCTCTTTATATTGTGATCTGATTTAAGTTACACCTAGCCTATGACCACGATTTTAATTTCACGTCGATGTGAATAACAGCGTAGTCGTTGCGCTGTTGACAGAGTTGTAGCTGACTTTTTATATAATACAAGGTATGCTGCTGCCATTATTTCTGTCTGTCTAGTCACCCATCATCCATGCATAGCTGAGAATATCCAATTCTATAATAACCATACCTAATTCTTATCTAATCTAAGTTCCTATATAATCTGACCGAACGAAATTATAAAGTGTAAATATATAATGAAGATACATATTAATTTACATATTATATTCCATAATGTTATTATTAAGTCTTGCTTGATTAAATCGTGCGGGGTATTATTTGGTTTAAAAAACCCTCACTGCGGGGACGTAAGCATAACATTGACAATTCCAATATTAATTATTATTGTTGAATCACAAATACATGTGTAAACATTGGATATAAGGAGTATTTTATGTGAATATTTGTTTTGTTGATTTAGGATAATATTTATTTTAGTTTAATACAGAATTTTGTCTGATGTTTGATTGCTTGGATATCAACCATTTTAATGCGTATTCATTTTATTAATGTTTTAGTTTGTTATTTTACAATTTTCATGTTTGGGGCTGGCCATGCATCATGCCCGCGAACTGGTACTACTTACTATATATTTTTTTCTAGATAAATCTTGAAACTCTACTATATGTAAGCGGATTTTTCTCACTTTATCGTAACTATTTTTATTGTTCTATATATAAGATATTTGTGATACTTTCGCTAGAGGATGGTGTAATGGTTGCAGCTCTTTACATCCGTTCTGAGTGTGAGAAAGAGAGTTATTCAAAGTAAACATCATTCTATGTAATTTAATGTATTAGTCAAATCTTACGAAAGTTCTAATAATAGTAAGATACAGTACATATTATCGTGATTACGAGTTGGCTTATACTTAAATATATTCCAATAATATAAAGTCACTTGTAACAAACACTTCGTGTAGTTGTCACAAGCAGTTAACATGGAAATATTTGTACAGTGAGACCGTACATTTGCATAATACTCATGTCATTGTGTAACTGAAATTTGAATGTGAGGATTTCAATACCCACTTACAAAATTTATCTACATCCAAAGTAAATTATGTGGGCAAGTGCAAAAGCATGGTCATTAAATAAATAGGTTATCGATTTAAAAATGTTGTCATGTCAAATTCTGTGAAGCCTTGCAAGGCTCCTATATAAAAAAACCGTCGTACATTTCAGTTAGAAAAGTTATGATCCGTTACGTATAACTAAGTAGAGTTAGACTTAAAAACAGTGAAGGGTGAAAACGTGTTATCTCAAATTTACGTTGCCCCAATTCTGCAGGTTGGCTGCCGATTTCAATTCTATGCTTCGAAGATTTCATGACTGAGAAATTGTTATTTTTAGGGGTTTTGTGAATTAAGTAATGTATTAAACATATACGGGAGACCGTATTTGTTTAATGGGAATTCATAAAAAGTTATAGCACACTTTAAGTAGGATTGTCAAAAATTGTATTCTTTACGCATTTTAGCACAAAAATGTTCTATAAAGTTATACAGGCCCGGACCCTAGTTTAACAGTGTTATAAATATGGCCGACATCGAACAGCTTATTATGACGAAATATTTTGACATTTACCAAAGTAATTTTGTCAAACTTTCAGTTGAATTTTATAAATTAAATTAATAAAAACTGCAAATCATACATTATTGTTTATTTTATTAAATTGCACCCTCAATTTTAAAAAAAAACGTTTTTTTTTGACGCAGTGACAATAAGAATGTCATATTTGAATTTTCTGACGTACCACACAGACTATAAATAAGTAATAAAAGTCTGTGGACACATTAAATACGTATTTTTGGCAAAATTTTGCAACAATTTGATACTAAAACAGAAGTGTAGTTATAGAACGTTAATAAATACACAACTTTTTACAATATCAAATGAGAGTAAAAAGTATGATAACTAACGCGTTTCGTTTGACACCTTACCACGCACTAAGACGTTTTGGAATCAGCTGCCCGCCACGGTATTCCCCAACCAATACGACTTAGGGCCGTAAGAAAAGAGCGTACCACTCCCTAAAAGGCCGGCAACGAACTCAGCTCCCAGCCAAATAATTGCTAATGGGCGGCAACTTCAACTTTATGTGCCTCCTGCTCGTTTGTCCACTCTTCTATAAAAAAGAGACCGCAAAGGACCGAGGCCTACCAAAACTGACCTATTACATTGTCAATCTCAAGAGCTGGCTAAACACGCCATAAGAAGCTTTTACAACCTTATATCAGATTACTCCGCCTGAGCAGTGACAATAATAGACAGAATATGTTATTTTGATTTTACGGAATAACTTTCCCTTCATTTAGGGAGAAATCAGACAATAGGAAAACTAACGCGTAATTAACAGAGCGTCACATTTAACATGTTTTTAAACATAAAAAAGATAATAGTGAATATTTTTCCCTAACAAGTCTGAAAGTCACTTTATTATTGTATTATCTCCTACTATCACGACTATATTTTTACTTAAATTATGTTAAATTCTTTTTCAAGAATTTAACATGTGTTTGCACACTGTGTTTGCACAGTATGTTAAAAAAACACATTTACACTTAATTTCACAATACTTGTTACGAAAAGCCAGCCTTCATTTCCTCTTCCTATGTCAGGTTCCTAAATAAACACTAATCTAATCTATATATTGTATCCCAAATAGATCCTATATTTGTATTTATGTATATCTTTTCAACATACATATCTGCGATCACTTGCGTACGTCAATAATTTTCTTCTTATTTGGCTACGGGGGTTCAAGTTTGAGAATATGCAACGAATTCAGTTGGTTAACTATCACTTTTTAAGCGTGATCACTGTTTTACGAACGTCTTTATTTTAGCATAAAAGGTAATTCATTCTTTACACTATAAAAGGACGCGCTCAACATTTTTTGCTTGATAAAGTTATTGAATTTATTAAAAGACAAATTTGGAACATCATCAATGCATTACTATATTTATGAAGACTTATGGGCACATCGAGTTAATGCTTATTCCCCTTTGCCTTTTTATTCAATGTACCCTAATTTTCATACACGATCAAACGGAATTGCATTAAGTATTCTCTTAAGCCTTCGACTCTGCAGTTTATCATTTCAGTGAATGTTCATGTGATTTTTTTCTGGAAATATTGTCTGGAAGAGATCGCTTATAAGCGATAAGTCCACCCGTTGCTCGTATATGTACTAACATTTAAGCACAATAAAGTGTAAATTAATAAATATATATCCTCAAATGCCGCACTGCACGATTTAGATTCTCATGGAACTACTTACATCCATATTTCCCAGTTAAATATGGGTTTTATTTTTAAAATTTTCAATAGAAATCTCATAAACAAATGTGGAATCTAATACGCCGCACACCTTACACCGATGTTGTTGCGGCCAAGCGTTGTATAAAAAAATATACGCATCAAACTATGAAACCTAAATTGCAATATGTCAGTTGCTAACACTGTCCAAGTAGACACTGGTTTTAAGCCCGGGATTGAAAACGGCCTGCACGGTTTTCCACAGATATACAACACTCATTGATTTAATTTCGAATCTACGTTGCGGCTACGGAGCGGTACGGATTCCATTACGTACATCGAATTACTGCTGCGAACAAATGAAAATGTCGTTCTTTAAAGTTGTCCTTTCCGGTATTTAATTTATTTCCATGTATTTATTTATTTTCATGACCTATTTGTGCATAAGGTTCTATTAATTGCCTTATCTTTGTATATTCAATCTGCTTCGTTGTCTTCACTACTGAACATGGTGGTGTCTTTGCCAAAGGCTATGTACGTCTGTGAAATAGTATCGTATTTATTATACTTTCCTGTCATATATATTCCGCTTCTACTTTATTATAGATCGCTTTCATAACGATTCAGCCTGCACACCTGAAAGGTGACACGACGGATGAGGAATAATTTAAACTCTGCAGAAGCATTCGTTCAAGTTCATACGATTGCCAATAGATATTTCTTTTTACTTAATTAACACTTGCTCATAGCATAAAAGAAAACTGGTATGATAGACAGATATATTACGTTATGTATACCTGTTAGTCTAATCATAATTGTACCACATGTATTTACATATAAATAAACCTAATAAATCGATATTTTATATTGCGACAATTACAGTTAATAGACACGTATTGTGGGTATTGTCAAAGCCAACTATTTCGGGTATCATAAAATACAGAAGCCAACAATATGTAGTAAAACCCGGCCCTTTGATCGATGAAGTGTAGCGCCACTTGAATATTGAGTGCTATCCGTACACGATCATATTGCCTCAATTATTTGGACCGGCCTTTGCAGATGACATATTATGCCTCCCGCTGTTATGTTTAGAACGGTTACTGATGTGGGATAACGTTATGGTGAAGTAACAAATTGCTTTCATACTTAGGCTAGTGATGAGGGATTGAATGTCATATGTAATATGACTAATAGACCATAAATATATTAATTATAACAGTAAATTCGGCCTTGAGGTACAAGTGTACAGGTCCTTGTTAAATAAAGGTTACATAAAGGTTAAATAAAGGCGCATGTTAGACAGTACTGGTGAGCCTAGAGCTATTTGTTTTGTTTCGCGTATCCGCGATTCTGAATAATAGTACTTTTCTATAAGTACCAAACTTTTTAATTTGGTTGTAGTATATTGTTATAGTATGTAGTAGTATATTGAGGTATGTAGTATATATATATAGTTTTATTATTATTAATTAAATTATTTTCTTGTACAGCACTAACATATAGTAATTGATACGTAATCATAGAATTCAATCACATTTAATAAATAGTTAAGTAACCTAACTAACAACGTATACAAAAAGTTACTTTAAGTTAATTTATTGATAATTAATTAATTAATTAATTTATAATGTATCACGACTTATATTTAATAATAATTCCAAAATGTGCCACAATGACGTGAACACAATCAATAACAATATATTTCAAGCAAAATATTAATATATACTACTCAAAAGAGGGAGATATAAAAATTAAAAAAAAAAGAATAAACACACAACCAACAAACAACATGTACTTTTTGCCACCATTTTTAATCTGTGCCCATTTTTTGTAGGATTTGCATCGATACTTTAATTGCTTTATATTTTACGAAACCTCAAACATACCTATATATATACGAGTATTATATAATGAATAGGGTATGGTATTTATAGATATATATATAACGCAACCAAATCACGCTCTCCACTCTTCCATTAGTAGAATGATAATGTCATTTCCACATATAACGTGCAGTTAAAATCTCTTTTTATGTTTGCTTTAAATCCCATTATGCGGGAACAACATACATTATTCGCATTGCTCACAGGAAATTATTTTCAATTCCATTTATTGCTTATTTAAATAAAATTACTTGTTCATTTGGTTATTTAAATGAACATTTATTGATCCGTATTGTAACTTTTTCCCTGTCGGTTGAATGGCAAAGGCAATCGTATACCAAAACCAATAAAAACTCTAATTCATAAAATAGGCACAAACTTAAAAGACTTGAAGGTTTGAAGTTTGAAGTGGTATACAAAATGTACTGAATTGTTGAGTCTAAGCCATGCGGGTTTCCTCGCGATGTTTGCTATTTAGTAGCAAATGTTAATACGCATTGAACAATATATAGACGCAGCTGGGATCGAACGCGCGACCTCGCAGTATAACTAACCTCTTGAACCATTTGACCTGTAATAATATACAATTGTACTTCAAAATAACCAACATATGGGAAATAAAATACATCTAATACGTCGAAAATAAGATTTTTCAGATACAATCTTGTATCAATAGTAAAAGTAGCGATATCGAATCGCTTGGGCTAGGAAATGGAATGACGTCGTGATTTCCCGTCTGCTTCCGAGTGAGGTTAGACTCTATTGAATATTAAACTAAGTAACCTAACTTTGTAGACAAGGGAAAAACTGCGAATGAGAATACTTTAAACTATGTATCCAAAAAAAATATCGGCAAAACAAGAAAATAAATTTAATGGCTTTACTTCGTCATTACTTTTTTAAATATATTACTCTAAAAAAGGTCTTATTCTAAATACAATTAATTATATCTTTTGAAATCGCCAAGGTTTGTACATGAGTATTGGCAGTCCAGCCGGGAGCGCTTTAAGCCGCCAGCGGTGCAAAATTGGTTACCATGACCCGATGTCATGAAATGGATATGTAATCCATTCAAAGTATACAAAAAAGAAAGAACCAGTTCAGTACTTATTTGATTTGTTGCTCCTAATAAATAAATTTATGACGTTAGTGAAAAAAACTTTATAAAAAGTTAAATAGCTTATCTCTCACAAAAATATGGACTAAAGGCAATTTATAAACAGATATTTTAGATCTGAGAAAATTTTGCCTTTGTGATGCGAAAAATATAATATTTATTCAAAGTAAATAATGAAAGTTCACGATTCCTTTGTCCTTTTGTGCGAATTTGGTTGATTATTCTTTCACTTGAGTTACTATTTTAACATTAAATTGTTCATTTTGTAATCTATACTATTCTATCAAACAAACAAACATTTTTATTGTCTGTTCTTAATTTAAAATTGTTATAATTGAATCTATAAAAGTTGAATTTTTATATATAACCTTCACACAGTTGTCATTCCCATATTATTTATTATTTAAATAACTTTATCTAAGATAATTTCACCTAATTCAACATTAATTATGCGTCATTAAGTAAACACACTGGCTGGAATTAAATTTTCACGAGGAGCGTGGAACATTAAATAATATACAGAACAAACAAATTGAATGAATTAACATCACCGCGCGGTTTTAATTGTCTGAATAAATAGATGGTATTAATTGGGTGCTAATAATCAGTAAAGCAAAGTCATGCCTTTACTTTGATTTACTTATAAAACTATATTTTCATAATCTTATGTACCAGAGGCCATCCACAGCAATCCTGCATCGCACTCTATCCGACGTTTCGCATTTCATATTAGATATGTAAAGCTATAGCAGATGTGTATTATGGCACCCATGGCAGCAAACACGGTAATATTTTAGTAGAGGAATTCTAAGGCTGTCGAGAAATCGGTGCATGCAATACAAGACATCGACAATATTTGTTTATTGAAAAAATAACGCATGAAATTACGACGATTCGATTTACAGTTTTACATGAACTTAGAATAATGGAGCAGTGTTGTTTTGTACGTCCAACCCTTAACCCTGATCTCATACGTTTCTTTTTGTGAATGGGATCCTTTTTATGTGAAACTAGAAAATTGTTTTTGTGTGTCACATAAAACGTGAAATAAAAATATTATAAAATAATTAAAAATGCTAACGATAATGAACTAATGTTAAATTCGAATGAAACAATTTCCTACGCCAGCCAGGCGTATGATAGCGTTCCAATTAGGCTTAGAAATCGCAATTACGTATAAGTTCACACATCTGTGTATCTAACGTAATTGGTCTCACATTTAAACCCTTACGAAGGACCTTAGTGTAATGTATATTTATAAGCATACAAATTCCTCATTAAAACAAGACTTTTTGATATAACTTGTAATGTCATCTCCGATATTTCAATTTGTAAGATCCACTGCCAGCCCTCACAAGTGTGTTATTCAAAATATAAGTTATTCGATTTGTGTACCTAACTACAAACACTGTACTAAATACAATGTATAAATCAATAAGGTCTAGTCTTAACAGCAATTATATAAACATCACTCAGCCCACATGAATTTAAATAAATTATGTATATTTAATATTACAAACTACGTTGGGTTGTTATTATAACTTTATCTCGAGGGACCGAAGGCCTAAATAGGCAAATAATCCCATTTGTCAGACCGTGAAAAACGACTACATTACAATATAATAATATTATCTGAGAATTTGTTTGAATAGAAAAAAGGCTTCGAGTACTACATATAACCTTAACTATTTAAAATAGTTCATTTTAGGTAGTTAAAAAATGATTTTAAATGGAAGAAATATTTGCTAAATAATGTTTTGTAAGCAGCTGCGCCGATAAAGATTCTTGTGCCACTGGAGTAATATTAATAATGGTTGAAAGCTTGATGTCTATAAAGTTTAATCTGCGCTGGAATTGGGTTGCCTAGATTTCTGAATAGAGATTAGACAGGGGACTAGTTACGAAAGTTTGTCAAGTGAAAGTCACTTGATAAATTTGAAAAGATTAATGATTTATGTTAAAACATTTTGCAGAATCATTGTAAGGGAATCTGTAGTATGGTACTATCTCACGCATGTATTGTGCTACAGACTATCTCAACCGTACAATAACTCTGTAAAGTCTGACTAAAATGAATATATATCTTAACTTAACCTCAAGTTTTGACTTTAATTTTTTTCTCGTAATTATTATTAGTTCTAATATATAAAATTCTTGTGTCACAATGTTTGTTCCCTTATTCCGTTGACGGATTCTCCGTTGACCGAGTAGGACTGAGAATCGGCCAACATCTATTTTTAGAGACATTTTTTTTTGGAAAAACGACTCTTGTCGGGATCAGCTAGTTTTTTATAAAGTCAGTTTATATATGTCATGCTACGGGAGATTGGTAAATACAATAATAAAAAATATTATTATGTGTGTTATTGAATATATTATTATTAGAAAAAATAGAAGGAGTTTTGTAGTCGCAGCGGCAAAGACACTAGTACGTTATTCCATATATAATTATTTTCGCAGTATCTAGCAATTATTAAACCAGGTAACATAATATATAAAACTCTGTATATGTTATTCTTATCCATATAAGATTTCATTACGGTGATCCACATTAAGCTAATCTACATAGCGAGTAGAAGTATCCTTAGCGAACATTTTAATTGCGTTATCCCACTATTACAAATTAAGAGTAAATAGGGAATGTTGAATGTTCCATACTTATATAATAAACTGTACTTACTGACAAGAAGTTATGCGGCCGCGACTTTGGTGCATAATTGCAAAGTTGTCTCAAGTTTCAGTGATATTTTACCCAAGCTGCTTGTACAATGGTTAAGTTCTTGTTAGTGGTCGTCGACATAAATAGCCAACTTTGTTAATTTCGACATTCAACGCCATTTATTAGGTAAAACTTCCGGGAACTTATGTCTGTTGAATACAGTACATTAAGCGTTTATTTGAATTTATCAAATACGGAAAATTTATTTATTTAAATAGTTTTAAATTTATTAATAATACTTTTATTTTATCCACTTCATAGAACTGTCTAATAATATTTTATAGCATTGGGCCAAATCGGAAGCTATGATTTCAATTAACAATAATTTTCTTTATTTCATTGAGTTATTTATTGAATGCATTTGAAAGGTTATTTTTAAATTATTTAACTAGAACCATCATACATACATACCATTGACGACACATTATTAAAATAACTTAAACCAAACAAATAAGTTTCGTACATTTATGAAGGTCGAGTACATACTTTACAATTACATTTACTGCCAGTTACCAAACCAAGGGACTGGCAAGAAACTTTCCTCAACTGCTTTAAATCGACAAAAATTCAGTTTTACAAAAATGGTTGTATTACATCAAATCATATTTTTTAATATTCAATTTAATTTATGTAATAACTGGTTTTATGTGAAAGGGGCAAATAAGCACTTAGAGAACTGTTAACAGCTGCTAATGGACTGCAAAAGTGTTAAGCTTGCGTGTGCCGGCGCTTAAGGGAATGGGTACTGTATGAGAAAGGAAAAAGTACTAGAACCGAGACAAGTGAATCTCGTAATCTATTGCAAATATGTAATATTTATCCAAGTCGTATCAATATTTATTCTAAATTATTGGTTTGTCTTCGAAAAGCGTCTAGACAAATAAGCCAAAGAGAGCTCTTATAACAGTATAATTTTTTTATACTGAAATATTGGCGGGTTAAGGAAAACGTTCGCGATGATAAAACGAAATATAAATCACAGAAATATAAGTGACAGTCTTTTACCGCATTCGCACTTAATACATGTTTTGAACGATCGATATAAATGAAATGCGAGGTGCATAAACTACAAAATAAAATAAACATATTGTCTTTATATGAGAAACTACTTTGCGATAATGGGCGGTAATATATTTCAACGACTTAATTAGACTAAATAAAATTAGTTAATATTGCATACAAAAATAAACTTTAAGCTATTAAAACAATATAAAAATGTATGGACTGTCTTAGAAAATGCCTTGAAATTTGTATGTCTGGCGATTATGTTGAACGCAAGAAGCCTAAGTTTGATTAATATCGTATCATTGTTGCTTAAAACATCTATTTGTAAATCGTTAATAGTATAATATAATAATTTTCTTTATTTCATACAACAAAAAGTCCATACATTTATGATTATACCCGCGAAAAAATATATTATTATTTATTTCAAAATTTGATTCTTACAAACAATTTGAAATAAATTTCGGTAACATTAAACATATATAATTCAGTTAAAGCAAGCCTTATAAAATCTCGGCTTGCGTAATGAAGTCAACAGCTTCTTAATTACTACCGCGGTTGTTCACGGAACTTTCTCACGTCAAACGGATTAAGTCTATAATAGTACGTCATTACAGATGTAAAAAAGGTATAGAGTTTGACGTAAGCTGACCCACACATACTATTTCTCAGAATGACGATCTAATATTCTCTTTAATGCTTACCAAGGCTGAGCTATATGGATGCCGTAAAATCGATAAGAATCGACCGAAAGTATTGTTAAATTATATACATTTATAACGCATAGGTTTAGTTTGAATTTATAAAATTTTTGAGACTTTAGATTGAATATCAAAAAGCAACTATGGGTTATTTTAGCTTAGCGCTGTGGTGGAAATTCCTTTTTGAGGTGTATAATTACTTTAAACTCAGAATGCTTCTTGTAAACACGAAGATAGTAAACACAAGTCCTACTTAAGTGCTCGTAATAAATGGACACTGTTTAGTGCAACGTAGATAAACGTTATCTCTACACGTGTTACATTGTTTCTGGTTTTAGTGCTGGCGATGATTTAGTCTGTTCTCCTTTCTTATATAGGAATTACAGATATTAAAATTTTATTTTGTCTATGGTTTACATTTCTATCACACTTTTTTTATTGTCCTGTGGTGGGACCACGACCGCTAAAGGATTATGACGACTCAATCTGTCTGATTAGATTGCCAGATTCAGTACTGGCAACAAAATGATTTGTTGGCCGTAATCTTGGTGTTCGGTTAGGTTAGGTAGGATAACTACTAGTTATGTTAGCACCCATAACATAGACTCAACTTGGGGCTAACCAAAATACTCATATTTATTTCATATATAAACAATACATGTCTCACTAGTCTATAACTCTCTTAGTATTTTATGAGAACTTTTATTTTGATGTAGACTCAAAATGTTGTAAAACTATGAAAAGTCGTCTATTGTCTATCAAAACAAACAAGGCAATACATTTAATAATAGATATTCAACATAAGAAATGCCAGACCGATGCAAAATGAAAAAGGCGTTGATCAAACTAATAGTACAAAGTTTACCAATAAGTCCGAACTTCATAAATGAATCGTACTTATGGTCTGAAAAAACTTATTGATATCTTCCAACTTCTAAGTTTGTCAGAATTCGGTGGTGTGGGTATTTATATAACTTTATTGCACAACTGCCTTTTCGAGAGAAGTACATATACATAATTAGTCTGGCCATAAATAATGTTTCAATTTGAATCAACAAAATCAACTTTTGAATTTGGAATCTGTCACTTTTTTACGATTGTTCTTTGTTTTCTTATTTTCGCGCCAATATATAACATCTTAGGATATAAGGTTAGTTTAGGGTGATAAAGCCAATTACTATGTCATATTGGGTATGGAGCCTATTTACATTTTTTTTAAATCTTCTACACGCTTAGTCAAATGTTTAGATACAATGAAACCTCGTCTACTTGTGAACAAGATTTCTCACAGAAAGATCTGGCCACCCACTTTTTCGTCTTTTTCTTACAAAGTAAATTAAGAACTTGAAGATATTTTGTTCTAAAAAAATATAATGCGAAGAAGAACCAAGTTGCGTATTTAAAAAGATGACTTGCAGCCTATAGATTTACACAAAAGTGAAATAGTTTACGTTAAAAGTTTTCGTTTATGATCGCGTATTAAATAATAGGACTCTATCAAAATTCAAACACCTCACACGAAGCACGTCTGTGGTTAATGCGAAAAAAACAAAATTGACATTCACGGCATGATGTCGGTATGGTTTGAGTCAAATGGGTTTTGTCAACAAGACTTTTACTGTCGCTAGCAAATTATGGAATCAATGCGTGGTCTAAACATAAATATTAATTTTAGACAAGTTAAGTAATAGTTTTCAATATTTATTACGCGGATTTCAACTGAAAAGAGATTTTCAACCATAAATCCGTAACAATTTTACCTTATCATATTTCTATGAGGAAACTTTCGTGATGAGGGGTGACGTGACTCGAAATAAATTATGTTTATCGACTTATCTGAGAGCTGAGCTATATTTCAAGTAAATTGCCCGCTAAGTGAACGTGTTACGTTCTTTCATGAGTACCAAAATAAATAATTATTAGCTTTATTGGATAAAAAGACATTTGAAAATATACAGATATCTAACTTTTATGTATTTTATTACTTTCTTTAGAAGCTTTCATTATATTATTATGCGTTTAAAATACATCATTTACCTTTGTTAGTCCTCTCTACCAATTATAAACAATAAAAGCTTCGCCGGAATTCGAAGCACTTCATATATATATATTATGATTATAAAGATGTATAAGAAAAGAAGGATATTTACCCTAGTTTTAAAGAACGGTATACATTTTCAGCATTTAGTAGATTTTAAGTTTATAGGTTAACCAGTTTAAATGACAGTTTCCGTATAAACTTCTATAGTACGAAACAAACGTAAAATATCTTTTAGGCGGATTACACGCGATTCACCTAGCCGAGATAAATTATACGCATTTACAAGTTTTCCAAGATTTATGAGAAATGAAACAGGAAAGACATGTCTAATATTTCCAACGAGATTCAGAAAATGATAAACGGTCTGTCTCTGACGTAGACAGTTTCTATTGAAGTCATTTCTCATAAAAATAACTAGCTTGTTATTTTTGCATATTGTTCACTTTCTGTATACGACAATCTTGGCTTAACTTAACAATGAGCCACATGACATATTCCTGTTACTTTAATTCAATCAGTCAATATCTTTATTGAACGATCAGATTCTTATAGTATTTAGTTAGCACTGAAGATAATACGACCTGCGCTCTATAATTAATATTTAACGTAATTGTACAGAAACTTTTAATACGTTCCCAACACACAATATTCCTTGAATCTAGGTTTCTCATTTTACAGGTATATTAATGCTTAAGTTTAATAAAAATCTCTCCAGTAATAGAATAATTGCTATACACTAACTCTTATTTATACTGCATGAACGAAAGGCAAAATAACTTAGCCATCGGTTTTAATTCTATGGTTAATAATAATATTTAATAGAGTAATGTATTGTCAACTTTACAACAGTACGTTAAGAACATTAATCATAGGCCACAGAACGAATGTATCATGTTTATAACACTAAGTATGCCATTTGTGGTAGACGAATATTAGTAACAAAGGGTTTACGATTCATTGGGGTGAAGGATGACTGTAATTGTCTTTGAAGTAACATAATCCCAGTTCAGCTTTGACAAATGTTTGTTCGATATTTAATTAACTTGAAGATGAAAAAGTTCAATTTTAAAGCTCAAATTCATAAATAGAACAGTATCTGTTGAAGTCGTTCAAAAGGCTTCGAGAGCGCCAATTGCATGTATTGTCTGACGTATGGGAGCTGGGGTGAGATGCGAGAGACGATTGAAATGTGAAATGAAAATTTTATATCTTTCAATATTAGGTTTATCTACTTTTTAAAGTTGGAAGAGCTTTATTACTTAAGTGAGTTAACCTTTCTTTTCTTAAGATAAAATATTCGATATATCTATTAAATTGTAAATTTTGATATAGTATAGACAATATATTTTGAGCCGCGCCAAAAAGACTACACTTAATAATACAATTGACCAACCAAATTTAATTGACAAGGACGGCGTGCGCAACGAATCATTATAACCAAATTTTTAAAATCAGAACTTTCACAAACGGCATAGAGCCTGAGTACAGATGAAAAATAGATTTAAAATAGAAAAATAGACAGATTTAATGTAAAATCTCATTATAGTATCCAGAAACAATTGAAGATTTTATAATGTCTATGGAAAATAAATAAAGACTAAATGATTCCTCCTTTAGTTGAAGAATGATGAGTACAAAAAGTTACTGAGAAACACAATTCAAATGGTACCTTCGTTACTCTGGTTTTAGAGAAGTGTTTTTAAAAGAGAGTCGCATGCTGAATGTAATTACATATATAATGCTGAATATAATTATTAATTTATTTAAATATACTTCTTTAATTAATCTTTTTGTTTCTCTCTTAGAAAGTATTTATTCAAAATTTATGAGTATTCCCTTGGATGTGTAGTCAAGATCATAAAAGTTTATGTCGCAAGACAAATTTTCCTTAAATTTTCGTATTAACAAAGTCCACAATTTTCCAAGAAAATTAAAGTAATAATACAATCAGGTAGGACTGATTGTGTCGGAAAAGCTCTATGTTTCACTATTTTCATTATTACCTGACAAATGCTATCAGGTTTATATGTATTTTGATTTATTCGATACATAATTCTGTATAATATATAAAAAATGATCTTTAAAATAATATATTTCTAACAAGAATTGGAATAGGACTAATAGTTTGTAAAAAATACTATTTATCATTATGAAAACTTAAGTACAATTTGTACGTAGGAATACATGCGAAAGCTATAAACTTGGAATGCGAAAAGAAAACGTTCAAAAGAATTGAGACCGTCAATAAAAAGCTCGAATAAAGAGAAAGTTGTGGAAATAGGAGGATGTAACAAAACCTTTGCGCTATAAACTGTGTGAGAGGCGCTTGGAGGAAACACAGGTGGTTTTATTGCTTTTCTAAGTGCCCAAACTTGATTACTTTCCTTTGATTCATGGTCTGAACTAGAAATAGGATGACACGTTCTTATTGTAAAACGCCATAGTTGGTACCATATTTGCTCTTTGTCAAAATTGTATAGCTGAAATTCAATCATATTCAAACTGTGAAAAATATATATAACCCATAGGCCATAAACTAAAGTTGTCTTTGTCTGTCCTGTGTGGATTAAGGATTACTTAATGCAATTTGCATTTGGCACAGGAAATGTCGAGTGGCAATTTGTCATCCCTGTACGAGAAGGAATTCTGCTCGTTCGGATTTTTCCTAGTTTTATAAGCTTATTTTCTTCGTAGGAGTTACAACTTCATTAATAATACAATAAAAATAGATCCACGCACAAGTAATACGTGATAATTTACGCACTTCACATATTAATTATTCTCGTATTTTCGCAGTTTTAGTGAAATGTTATATTAAGTGATTGTAATAAAAGTGCAATAAAAGCACTGTTTATAATGTAATTACACCCCGTACCTTAAATCAACCTTTTGATACCTTTGTATTAAGGTACACCTTGACATCTCAATATTTCTTGTAAACTGAATCTAAGATCGACACGTAAAAACTTCTAAATGACTTTTGCTCTCTTCTTTCCTGTTCTTTGTATGTTGTTCCCGCGGGACTATACATCAAGATAGCGACTACTTAATAAACTTTTAGAACATTTGATAATTATCAGAATCGATTTGATGTTTATCTAAAAACGATTAATATTTGCTCCACCTGTAGATCTGTGTCTAAACATTGCCACTGATTGACTTTTACTGTCCGAATCTATTCGGCGCGCTGTAATTTCTGTCAAAATCTGTTTTGTTTACTGTGACATGGGTTCATTATAACTGTTCGACTTCAAATATTAATTTATTATGATTATATTTAATTTAACTGAAATAGTTTAGTACAAGTATCAAAGAACCTAAAGCGCGGCATATATGCGGAGCGAAAAAACACCAGCTCTTGGTTCAAAAGTTAGAAGAAAGAAGAAGATATCGGTGTTCACTGTATTGTATTTATTGTATTGTGCGTAAGAATTGTCTTGTAAATATTATTTGTATCATGCTTTACATATAACCCTGTCATATTGGTATTGCATGTCATTCGTACGATGTATGTTTAATGTATGCAACCCGATGCAACCGCATTGCTTCAATATTCCCATTCCGCAAATGGGTTACGTACATGGTAGAGGCGAATAGCTTTTATTTTTTTTTTATTGGAGTATATGAGACCAAGCTGTAAAAACTGTAAAGAAGAAATAAAATGGAACTGATCTTGTTTGATGCAGTTTGAAAAGTTGTTTAAAATGTAGTCAAACTTATTGATGAATAATATTATTTTTGTTTAATTTTTAGGATAAGTATTTCAAAATAAAAATCTGATTCTATTTACAAAATACGCAGATTAGGGTTTTAATTGTCACGTACATTCCGTGGCGGCATTAATTAGTTTTTATGAAAGGGCAGAAAGGAAGAATACAATTTAACCTTTTAAGGTTTTATACAATATTTATTGGCGCGAAAATCGACAAAAACAATCGCGCTTCACCTCTATCAAACATGAGTGCTATTTAAAAAAAATGTATCTGTGGCAGCCCCCGCTGTGCACTTATGGCGCCATTTTAAGGTTACGTAACATTGATTTGGATAAATATTTTTTTAAGATTTAGTGAGAACCACATTTTCAAGAATTTTACAATGTAAAAAGTCATACGCCACAAGTATTTCGCTTGCACCTGAATACATCAGGTGAAAGGTTCAGATGATCTTCTTCCGGTTAAAGTTGACAGCAACCAGCTTTGTGACATGAAATGTTTAAAATTCATCTTAGAGACGGAGTAACTTTATATTACTACTTACTTTATTTATATTTATTTACTTTATTGTAAAAAACAAAATTTCAAAATAAAACTGTATTGTCACTAATAACTTTGTTAACTTATGCTCAACTCTGTGAAGTCTGGGATCCATAGAGTGTATAGACCAATCACAATAACATATAATCTGTACTTAAAAAAAATGTTCACTGTTCAGATTTGTAAGAAAAAAAATATATGACTCAGTAAATATTGTATAGGTATTAAGTATAAAATGTATGAAAAACCATATTTAATAAATACTCGTAAAATTCGCATCTAGGTTAAACAAAATGTTAAAATCGTATTGAAATCTACTAATATTGAAGAGACGCTACGTCTGTGAAATATCGAACTAATATTTATGTGTGTATTAGTAGTTTTACTGAACAATGTACAGGAAACAATTAGTACGTAATAAAAAAACAAACTATTCAAATATTTACTCATAAATAATATCTAATTTTAATTGTGCACTATAATAAATTACCAGACATTATTAACGTTGGAGTCATTTGCATATTAGCTCATTTGCATAATTAAAACACCGTCGGCTCTACCTTTAGAGATGTAATTCTCCTCACTGTCAACATAACATTACTCTATGTAGAATTAATTTAAAATAAATAAGATGTTGTTTTTTTTATGAAGAAGCGGTTCCTATAGAAACGATTCAATAGTCGTCACGACGGAGAGTTTTTTTGCCAGTTTTGGCAACAAATTATTGTGGTTATTTTTAAATTACTTTTTATTTATTTTAATTAACATTACCTACTACTCACCGCATTAGCGTGTACAGAGCAGCGAAAGAATTGAGTTTAAGTTTTACCGACATATTATCTGTAGTTTGATACCTCGGGAAAACCAAATCAATAGGAGTTATAATGTCTCAACTTTCTTCCGTCACAGGGGAATGCTGGGCTCTCCTTTAACTTAAATCTGTGCAGTTAGGGGAAAAAATATATCTCGGTTTCGTCAGATTTTACTGCACACTATTGTACTGTTGATATTATCTGTTGTTCATATGCCCATCGTATAGGTATATTGAAAGTATTTCTATTAAATATCTATGTTGTATTACAAGAAATGGAATCTCTAATGAATTCAGAACACTGTATAATTGATGTTTAATAAAAAAGCATTATGTTGTTACTTTTCGAATTTTTTGAAAGAAACGAATGACTGATAAAAATCCTTAAAAAATCACATCGCCTATTAAAATGTATTATATTAAAACTATTGCAATATTTTATATAAGTATTCATTCATTTGCATGTATAGATTAGGTATATTTTAATAATTGACAAAATTAAACCTGTTTGTTTAAGTATTCTGTGATTTCATAATTCAGATTTTTTTGCAAATAAAAATATTTGATCATAGAAATATTCCGGTTGTGATGCAATTACGTGATCGTATAATATTATTCGAGTGCAAATGGATGCAAGCTATTTGCATACACTTGATATGAATGTTAAAACTTATTTTAATATTTTCATAAAAATGTAAATACATAGAGTAAATACTACGAAATCAACACGTAGTAAAAGAATAAACTAGAAGGGCCAGTTATGTTAAATTAGCAATACAAAAGTTTTTTTATTATATTATTTTCGTCCATCAGTCAGTCTAAAGTCCATAGCAAAGAGAAAGAAAGGTAACTTCGTTAAATTTTTTTTAATAGCAATGCCAGCAAATATTTTTGTTTATAGCATCTTAGGGGGATTAAGAAGTAAAAAAAAAAAAAAAAATATTTCATATGAAAAACAAAAAAAACAACTAGGCCCCACCGAGATTCGAACTCGGGATCTCCTGTTTACTAGACAGGCGCTTTAACCAACTAAGCCATGGCGCCGATGTTTATGTGTGGCGAATTTATCAATCCATTTACACTCACGCACTTTACATCTGTCTGGGCGCTTAATACTACAAGGCTATGCTGCATATAGCTAGCACTTTCTTAACGAAATAAAAAATCAATTTATTTTTTAACTATGCATATAGGTCTAATACAGGTATTCTATTTTTAACTTTCAATCAAACAAAATTTTGCCTTATATTGTGAGGTCATACGACCGTTTTGGCGGCGGCTTGTTAAAGAGTTTAATCTATCGCAAAAAGTTTTCTACTCAAATAATACTAATATAAATATATTATTACGATAATATAAATGTGCTTATCAATTGAATGTTTTATTAGGATACTCTCATATTAATTTGAACAGGCTGAATAGGGGCTGATTCACGTAAACGCTTCATTTAAGCATACGATTACCCTAAGACTGCTCGGTCAATAGATTACTCTTTGATGGCACAATCTAAGAGGTAAAAAACTGTAAAAAACACTTTAATACAGTTAAAGCTGTAGTTTATGTCTACATAAAGACCATAGATTATAGATAAATTGCTTGTGTCTTGTAATAAATGCATTATAATATTTTTCATTTTAACGATATATCGTGTTTCAGTCATAACAAGTCTCTTTGCAGATTAATAATTAATTTATATCTCAAAGGGAGCTAATTACAAGTTTACTTTTTTGTTAATTATCTAACCTACTTTCATTAAAGTTGAAAATATCTTCAAAAGAATATTATTTTAGGTGATAATGAATATGTTCTTAATAAGAAGATTTATTTTAATATCAAGCGATGTTTGTGTTAATTAGCAGCGAAGCTCTCTGGTCTTAATAAATTAACGGGATGTGACGTCATCAGAGAGACGTAATGGCGATAGTCTGCATTTGAATAATTAATTTGCTGTCAAATTAAACGATCAAATCGACTTATTTAATACACAATTGTTTGATTAAACACTAGTATAATAGCTACTAAATACCATACTATTTCTACAATACTCTTTTGTACTGGTTATTAAGTATAACTAATATCGGTAGTATAATGTAAAAATTTGTAAATATTGCATACGGACGATCCCAGTGGTCTCAGCTTGAATTTAGCTTTTTTTTAAAGTTTATTTTCAAAATTCACACATGATCTTTAAACTTATTTTTGCAGGCATTTAAAAAGTGCAGCGGTTTTATTATGTCCCGGTTCACTCGATGATGTATTAAATAAACTTATGTGTTAAATGAGAGGACAATCATCCCGCGTCATCCCCACGTTGCATAGAATAAATGGCTTTCAGAATCTGCTTGGTATTGCCGGGTGCGACAACAGTTTAGCGTGAGTGTCCGAGTCGTTCGCTTGACACGTTGTCGTGTTTAAATAATGTTGTCTATGCACAGCGACACCGCATAATCTTTATTTTAAGTATAACCTATACCCGGGCACTTAGTCTCCTCTTGTACATCTATGGTTGGCTGGTTTTACGTTGACTTTATAAAGGTGAGATGGAATAATCTAAAGATTATTCCATCTCACCTTTATAAAGTAATTGGCCAGTCTCAATAAATGAGACTGGCCAATTACACAAGAGTTCTCAACATGAGGGTTATGGAATGAAGACTCATTCCATCTCATGTTTATGCGGAAGGAGCGATTGCTTATTCGAAGCACGTGGTTGCTTAGTATCAAATATAAGCCCCACGTTAACAATTTTATTCAAAAGTGCTCAGGCTGGCTATAAACATTTATCCACATCTAGAGTTTCGGGATTCATCTCCATAATCCCGTGATTTACATAAATATGTATTTTTAAGGATTTGAGGCTCCTCTAATATTCAGGAGATTAGGTAAAGTTGACGTTATAAATTAAGACTTTAGTGCTGGTATTGCGGCCATGTGATCCTTGGGAGGTCTTGTTTATATTGATAGAGTGAAACACGTTTACAAGATTTATTAATAAGCAATTAGGTGGTAGACAAAAAAAAACGGTAGTAATGGGTAGGCTTTGGCGGAGTCAACCGCTCAACCGCATACTTCATATTTTTTTATTACTTTTAAGTTTTATGTATAGAAAATTTACTGCATTGACTAACCAAAGCCTAAGCTTTATACATATATTTGACACACCTAGTACAAGAATACCTTCGTTGTACGTTCCGATCTACATAACGATATCGGTAATTGACCAGAAGCTAATTAGATAAATATCTAATTAGCTTCTAAAAAAATCATAAATTTTATAAAATATATTTTCTTAAATATTGTATTTATACTGAAACGTTTAACACGAATCCCACTTGAAATAACTCAAGGTGTCAAAGCGATTCAATTTCCTCCGAGCTATAGAATAACTCTGAGATAGAAATTGGACCTGTATTTTCATTGTTTAAATTAACATTAAAACTTCATTTTGGATCTTTATTTTCTTAGAATAAAACTCGGCACTATTTTTTTTTTATTGCTCTTATTATATAACGTGTAGGTTGTCCTCAATCCCCCAGGACGAAATATTTTCAAACTGTATCTTCACTCTTACGTAAACAGTAGTACAAACCTCGAAGATAAATTTAAATCAGTTTATTTAGACTTTTTAAAATATTGTTTTCTTTTGACCTCACAAAATATAATAGCTGAAGGGCAAAGTATATTAACCTTTTAATAAAGAAGGGTTTATGTTCACCTTTGAATAGCAATATTGCCGCTTGGCTGCTAGACTGTGAATTTTTCGCATTTTCATCAATTCTCAACTTTAAAAACTAACAAACTTGATGGCAATTCACAAAACAAAACATATAAACTGGAGATATAATAAACAATTATACAGGATTACTTTATAATACTCATATAAAAAAAGAAATACAAAAAGAAGAACAAATCTAAATTTAGCCCAAGCCTGCGAATACGTACCAAATATAGTATAGTTTTTAAAATATACTATTTTATTAATTATTTTTTTTTAAATATACTATATACCACTGCAAATACATCACTAATATATAGGTGATAGTTTATATTCATGTAAATTCCATGCCACTTGTAACAGGATCAATTTATGTTTCAACTTACAACGATATTTCCTAAACTGATTCTCGGCTCAGCGCACCGAATAACCAAATTAATCTGAGAAATATTGGATTGGCAACGTCGCGTCTAGATTTAAATCAAATATCACACGTTCGTAAACTAAAAAGGTCCAATAAAGATAGTTCACTTAATAAATAATACCTACTCGTATTTGTATTGTTTCGCCTGTCAATATTCGTCTGGTATTATGTGTTTATTTTTAATGTATGAAAGAGGTTTTAAATAAAAAAACTAAAAGTACAATATAGTATTAAATTAAGAACAACATAATGAAAAAAGGTGGTGGGACCCCGGCTGAGCTTGTTTTAAATAAGAAATTAACAGGAAATATCGATGTTAATAAATTTCAATAACGAACAGACGCGGCGTTATTTAATCAACTACGCAGTTTATCAACGAGTTCATATTGATATTGGACACTTTTGACAGTTTGATACCCTTAAATCATTATCATATCGGAAATTAATTGGATTATCATTATAAGCTGCTGTGACGTCAGACCTACAAGGTTATAATGTTGTGCAAGAAATGACAATGAGTAAGGTTTTTTTAAGATGTATTGTGAACTCGTAAAATCGTTTGACATTCTACTTATTCAGACGAAAGGATCCTCTACGTCTATTGTTTTATTTGCTTAACCTTAAGATCTTTTAATCCTGACCCAACTCTTAGACCACCTGTTTTAACCATGGCCTTTTGTCTAGTGGTAATTGAAAATAACTAATACTTTCGCTGTTTTTCTATTCACGTCTCACTAAAGTGACTTGCAAAAGAATTGAGCTGAATTAGAAATGAAAAATGAATAATTTTTTATATAATAATCAATATTATAGTTACATGATATTGCTATGAATTAATATTAACTTTCTTACACTTACACTTATGATTCTACAACATTTATTGTAACTTGCCAAATCAAGAGCGTAAAGCCTAAAATCGTTAAGTATGTTCTACAGAACGGTTGTAACTCAAACATTACACCACGCTCCAGCGAACATATATATATATATATATAATGTTCTACACACACTACCTGATATTAAATCTAGTCAAAAACACACACTTGCAAATCGTATTTAAATACTATTTTGTTACTTCAGTCTTAAATTACTCGAACTTCGCCTATATAAACCAAGTGCATTTTCTCTATATTGCGGTTGAATCGTGAAAAAGTCTACTGAAACACTTTATGCCCATTTCAAACAGCTGCGTGTCCAAAACTAAATTCATGCCTTTTTTCAATCACTATAAAAATGTTTTATTTTACCAATATATTTTATAGCTTCGACATTATTTTATTGACGTAAAAAAAGGTTTGTGTCAAGCACATAAAATGTTACGTACTGAAACTGTGACGAAAGGTTTTTTATTACGACATTATTGAATAATTCCACAAGTTGATAAATAATCTTGACGGTATCATATAAGTTTTGAATGAGAAACTTCTGGCTGGTAGTTGGCACACAGGACATATTTAAATGGTATAAGCCAACATGCATCTGATATATTTTGTATATATAGTGCAGCGTTTCTGGAAGGTAATTAAGGTAATTGTGATTTATTACACGCTATGTAATATATATCACATTTAACAGCCGATCTGAACCCCAGTAAGGGATTTATAACCTCGGCTATGTTCTGCAGTAAATTATAACAGATTATTTAGTTTATTTTAAGATCTGTCAACATGTGAATATTAAACACACAATTTATATTAGTCATACTTCTAACTTGGGAGTGTTTGAAAAATACAAAACCAAAGATTAGTAGCTCATGCTACTAGATGAGATTGTTTACATTAAGGAACAAACATTGTTCTTTTAACAAGTTGACTTTTTTAGAACTTTCATGTTTTCTCACTTAGCTTGTTCCCAAACAGATAAATCTTAATATAAAACTGTTTGTTAAATTAATCCAAACATTCATAAAATATTTATTTATAAAGGAACACAAACAACATACAAACATAACTTAAACAAAACAACACGAACACACAAGACATGTATGCGCATAAATAAAAAAACTATACACACAAAATGATGTTTTATGACCGCCAGCTACATTAAATGTATTCTGTAAACATTTGGATTCACTGTATCTTATCTTGATTAGTTTGTAGTCAACAGATTGCATAACAGCTGTTTAAATGGATATATAAAACCAATAAGAATGTGAGGAGAATAAATTACACTGCCCTTCATACTTCATCGATTCAACGTTACACATGAGTTATGATAAATAGAGGTCGCATCTGGCGAGATTCCGTACATATCGTAATTGGTCCTTCGGGAATTCCGTTGGACCATCACGGTAGCTCGCGTTGGTCACGCTCTTTCATACTATGAAGGCTAAAGGAAAAAAATAGTTACAATAATGAAATGATCTAATTTACACATAATAGTAGGTGTTACTGTGTTATTTTTAGTAATGTAATGCTGATATGCGAAAGTTTCTTTATAAAAGGTTAGGCCTTTTATATTGAATATGAAAAAAATATTATTGTTATTGTTTTATTTTGAATGATTTATACAAAATAAATCAGCTCTTCCATTGGTAGGTTGGTTATAAATGAATGTGTCTCTTCTCTATTTTTACATATTGTTCGATAATTAGAAGATAAACAAATTGGGACCTTAATAAAACATTTACGAAAAGTTAATTACAATTGGTTTTTAAAAATATAATTAATAAGTGATTTATAGCTTATAGGTTTACACAGCTGAAAACTACATGAATAACATGTTTTATACTATATATTAATACCCATACCTATGTATTTTTAGACCGTACCGTGAATAGAATACGGATCTCTCTGTTGAGCAGGCATGGTGACTATAACTAAAGCCATAAAAATCATGAAATTGTATGTACTTGTATTTTAAAATGTATGAACGAATGAAGCTTTATAAGGCTTATTCTTAAGGCTTTATTTGGCACTAAGGTATTTGAGGGCAAAATACCGTAAATAACTTGGCTGATCAGCAGACCGGTCACGTATCATTATTTAATAAATGCTATTCATCCCTGGAGAACTTCTATACGCAGAGGATTTCAAATAATATTATATACAGAAAATTAAAGAAAGAACTATAATTTACTACTGAGTAAAAAGATTACTTAGCTATTTAAGCACGGTAATTATATCTCGTGTTCATTGTATCATCTCATTGTGTGCATTGATTTATTGATTGATGTACATTTCATAATAAAGTCCGTTTTATTTTCTAGCGAAGCAACTTTCATTACGCCCGGGAATGAAAGCTTGAAGGCTAGTCAAGTGCTTACGTCTTGATTAACTAGACAGCTCAGATTACCTTAGAAATTCTCGTTTTGTTCACGATTTTTTTATCCATTCTAAACATATTATAAAATTGCTTAAGCCAATAAAAACTTACAACGGTTAAAATACAAAGCTACTTATTTATTAGATGTATTTACTTATTGTTTATTTTATTTGTTCCAATACAAAATGTATGCATAATACATAAAAAATGAAATTACAATAACAAAATTCACACACACACACAAATTAGAAACACATTAAAAAAATTAGTTAAAATTTAAAACAGAAAAGCAAAGAAAAAATGGACACAAAAAAAAATAATAAACTAACCTAACCTAAACCTTATTAAGAGCATTATACACTTAAAGACGAACTTTTAATATTATTAAAGAATATATCTATATTCTATATAACATAGCCCAATTAGAAAATATAAAAAGCTAGATAAAAAGCTAGATAAAAAGCTATTAGAAAGATAATTTATTACTAATATTTATTTAAACAATAAAAATAACTTTGGTAAATAGGTAATACCAACCAAATGATGTATTTTATGCTTAAGATGAGAAATTTTATATAACGAGCAAAAAATGCTGATGCGAAGCCGAGTCACTCAACATGCTAGGTAATTTTAATTAAACGTCTCTTTATCCTAAACAAACGAGGCCCTTAGAACCTTTTTTTTACGGATTCAAGAGCAGACGAAATGATCATAAAAAAAATTACAAAGCGTATAATTTATTTATATACACTTTATTTCACTTAAACACTATAAGCAAGTGACGTTAACAGATGTTAGTACATTTAAGACCAACGGGCGGCCTTATCGCTAATATGCGATCTCTTCCAGACAATCCACAATGTAATGTACAGTGGAAATGTTTAGTTAATAAGTGTTGTATTCACTTATGTTATATTAAAGAGACAGTAGATGATACTAGAGTGAGCATTCTCGAGTGCTAAGCTGGCATCACTCTTGACGGATCCTAAGAGGCGGACAGAATCCTTGAGTTAACGTTTACGTAACTTGCCCACAAAATCCTGAGGGCAAGTAGAATGACCAGTCAATGATTATAATATTGTATTGTGGTATCATTAACCGTGATAAGCCATCTTTTAAATATCTAAATAAGCTTATTAGAGATCCAATCGAATTCTATTTAATTATACAACTATTTATGTTATCATAGAATTGATATTGAATCTATAGAAATTGTAATTTTTAGTGAAAATATTCCTTTTAACTATAATAAATAAATTGATATGTATATTCTTTGGCAAAAAATATAGAGTATATCAGTTTGTGCGGTATAACGTGACATTGATAGTGAATGTTCCGATTATTCGTGATTGATTCGTAAGACTTTGTATTAATGAGACTATGTTGAACTCAAATTCAATTGTTTGCAACATTTCAAACGAACGATTGAACGAATCGCATGTAGTTAGTAATGCTGTTCATCAATCACAATCGAACTATGAAATTTTTGAAGTTTTACGAATGAATGAATAAACAAATTTGTGTTTTAAATATTGTTTTATATATATAATGAAAAATTAGGAATGTAGTAACCGGAAATAAGTCTTTCATAATGTTTGATTTGATTTATCGTTATTATTTGCGTTGAACATTAAATACAATATTTGTGTATATATGATATGTTTAATCAATTATTCATTGAACCAACAAAACGTACAAAAATATCATTAAATATAACGATACAATATAAATCAGTTCATAGAAGAATACCGACAACAGTATAATGATTAAATAATGAATTACCATTTGGAAAACGTGTCGACGGTTATGGAAATTAAAATAAAATTAACTCATTTAAAAAAGGATTTGATGTAAAACATCTATGGAAATTTTACATTATATTTCACTTTACATTAACCGACATAAAAAGCAATTAATCAAAAAACATTACGAAAAAGTTTTGCATTAGTGAAAAATATTGTTAAGATATATTGAGACATAGGTTGGTTGTCATCGTGGCATAGATTGTCTATGATTTTTATTTCTATGTAACAAACGCACGTAGGCTGAAGGTCGTTAATGTATGAAAAAGCCTAAATGCTGATGACCTACTTGCCTGAAAAAGAAAACGCGCTACAAATGTGTGAGGCCAGCACATT
This sequence comes from Leptophobia aripa, assembly GCA_951799465.1. Lineage (NCBI taxonomy): Eukaryota > Metazoa > Arthropoda > Insecta > Lepidoptera > Pieridae > Leptophobia > Leptophobia aripa. The sequence goes on along the minus strand of OX637277.1, from coordinate 2,250,755 downwards.
ATGCCTCACGTCACTGGAAGCACGTTGTTCAAACTATCAAGTGTGATTCGTGTTACTGACAAAAAATGACATAATTCTATGCTTTAAGAATTAAAATTGTTTTACTGCATTTAAAATCGAGCTTAAAATATTTCTGGTATTTTTATAAGAGATATTATTATTTGATTCTGAAAGATTCAGGGTAAAATCCTATTCCATATAGAATCGTATCAGCGATCACTCGTGTACGTCAATAACTTTCTTCTTACATCTAAGGCTAGTGTTCTAATATAAACCTAATATATAACAAACATATTACTGTTTGCCAGAATAGCTCTTCTGCAGTACATATGTAGAATCAATATCCGAAGCATTACCTAACAAAAGTATCCCGTATGACATAATACTGTAGAAATAACTAAAATAAATTAACTTCGCAGTTGATATATTTGTTAGGCCACGTTGGAGCTCTAAACTCTAAAAGTATTACTAAAAAACCTCTTAATAGAAACTAGTATTACCGGTATTTGGGCCAAGTAATTACCGGTAATTATTTGTAAATCGTAAGCTGTAGCCTGTACCCAAGTGGTAATGTAACTGTTGTAATGCTACACACGCTACGCAGTTTACTGCATGCTACAATTTGTCTCAGATTTGTTGTTTAGTTCCACGCTCACCATTCCGTTCGGATATATATTTCTTAATTAATTTTAATGAGAAATTGATGTATATTGAGTAAGTCAAGTAATTAAATAATAAAATAGGATTTTTACCTGAGACTCAAGTCTGTCTGCTTCAGTGTAAACCATTTTTTTTAAATGTTTTATGGTTTACGTCAAACATCGTATATCATAAAAGTAATTTAATAATAAAACCTTGAAAGAATGTGCGCTTTTGTTAAAATTTAATAAAAACCACGTCTAGACCACGATTTACTTCATGAATCCCTCCTGTAAGTGATAACTATAAATTCTAAGTGTAGAATATATCTTTAAAATATGTCCCTGTAATAAAATAAAAAAGTAGCCCCAAATTCCAAACACGTTCATAAGACAAAGACGTTATCATTCCAAATAATAATCTTTTATGTCGCTCAGCAATTTTGAACAAAATATTTATTGAACGAAATTATAAGTTACTATTGGAAAAGTTTTGAGTGTTGTTTGTTCCTATCTCGTGGTTTCTTTTTTTCGCGTTGTTTGACGAAACCGAAACAAGAGCCAGGGCTAATCCTTGTTTTGTTTAGACAAACATAATATACAAACATGAAATAAATCTTATTTACAAGAGAAAGTAATAATTTTTATTTTAAGATAGTGATTTTAATTGAAAATTTAGTTTTTTTTTAAATTGCACCCATACTGTCGGCATTGCTGAGTTCTTGCATTAAGGAAACACTTTGAACATTCTCCTCATCTGGTTATACTTACTAAACTAACATTATTGCCAGATTTATCAATACTTTATATTAAAAAGAGATCCTATAGGTTGGCGGCAATTAAGTTATTTATATTTATAATAAAACGAAGATAAGTAATGTTAATGCTAGGCATAGAGCAATAAAAAGGAAATTATTGTAATAAGTTCTCCAAGAACAAAGGTAGACCCTAAGGGTAGAAGGTGCGCATAAAACGCGAATTTTATTGGACATAGTACAATAAATTCTGGTATTATTGATATAAAAATCTTTGCAAAAATGGTTTTAGATAAAATCTCAGATCTTAAATAATAATTTACTCAATGCTACACAGCATGCAGTTATTTTATTATCAAGACAACTTTAATATACTAACCCCATTGCTAGCTACATAACGGTAGTGTTATGCTAATACAACTGATAAACTATATATACTTTAAATAATATGTAAATATTATAACACCGAGACCACAGCTAACAAATATGTTCATCACAGAATTGAACAGTTCAGCATGCCATTACGCTGACCAAATTGCCAGTAGAATCTAAATTATTTGTTATACTAAATATTACTGTTTTAGGACTTATTCATAATTCAATGAAACTTAGCGAAAATGTTGAATCACGGAAAACAGAAATGTTTGTTATACTTGTTTAATTTAGAGAAGAATGCTTAAGAATCGTAAAAGAATCTATATTCTTAAACTTGAAAACAAAATGGTCTTCATAGTACTATACATAGTACTTCTATATGTAGTACACAATAATACCATTTTATGTTTTCTTCCATATTTATAATGCAATCGTAAAGGGGTTGGAAAGAAATAATACGTCGCGTCATTTGCATGACAATGATAACGGGTTCATTAGTCGTTACAATACCCAATTAGTCTCTCCTCGTATATACATTGTTATAGTCTTTTAAAGTCCTCTAAACTACAAAGGCATTCAAAAAGGTTACTGGGTATTCAAATTATTTGTAATCTAATATATAAAACTCTCGTGTGACAGTTTTTGTTCCCTTACTCATCCGAAACGGGTTGACCGATTCTCCTGAAATGTTCTGAGCATATTGAGTAGGTCTGAGAATCGGCCAACATTTATTTTTAGAGACATTTTTTTTATTTTTTGGCAAAACGACGTTTGTCGGGATCAGCTAGTTATTGATAAAATAGTATACGACGCCATAACTAAAATCCTTTAAGTGAAAGTTGTGAGAATTTTCACGGTAATTATTAATTGAAACTTTGACTAATGTGATTTCAATTTTTTTTGTAACCAGTCCGTAAAAGTTACACTATTTTCTAACAATTGAATATTGTTTTTCAGCAATTGTGGTCTTTATGAGACTTCATCATTTTTATAATATTCAGTCTGATTTTATAACCATTTTTTGACATTTATATAATTATAAGTACCTTTTTTTTCGGTTCGTATACAATTTTTATTTACTGGTTAAATATTGTTGGTTTTATCAAAAAATTAAATCATAGAACTTGCGATCTTAGAAACCTTATCTCTGGTTACGACATGAAGCTATCAGGTCTTAATGACGAAAGATAGGCACTGTTAACGACAACGGCGGTTATAAATTTTAGATTAACCTATATAAATTTAAATCGAATATTTACTCACTGATTTAATAATAAAAATAATCTTCATTGGAATAATATTCTTAAAATATATATGTTTATTTCTATAAATCAAAACACCTATCCTACTTAAAGGAAACTTACTTTACTTTCTTTAATTTTTATTATGATTACGACACTGCAAGTCTGTTTAACTATTTCATTGATTGTTTTTAAGTCACTTTCTTGGATCTTTAGTGGCTTATACCATCTACCTATTGGTACTAAGGTAAGGTAAGGTATTGGTACGGTATTAAGTGCTACCTTACCACTACTAGCATACAGTTTAATAAACATAATTTACAATTCGTTCATATGATTGGTAACAAGTTGATATACAGAAATACGATGTACTTAATTCTATTTTTTTTAAATATTAAACGTATGTTATTTGTTTTTCCTTCTGTGAAAGGTACTGGATATTTTTAACAATTTATTTTACATACAATAAATATGTAAATAAGTAGCAAAAGTGAATCGGTTTGACTATACACAATTCATGTATATTCGTAAAATAATAATTTTCATTGCTTTCCTTTTTGTAGAAGCTATATGAAACAAAAACATGGATTCGATGAAGCGCAATGGTTGAAATTGGGTAAATTTTCGTTTATCACGATTCAATTTCATGTACGCAACCCCTATGAAGTCCTTATATCTAAAAAATACACCAACGGTTTCAGTGTTTTATGGGCTGAATCTTATCTTTTCATTACAATGACAGATAGAAAATGTATTCTTAGTAAAAACAACGAAAAAGTACATAATAGGGGACATAAAACATCACTTTAAGAAAATGATTTCTATCTGTCACAATCTTACAGCAATAATAGAAAAAGTTACGAAATGATATTTCTATTTCAACAGAAAAATATGTCGCTTGCAGGAATGTCTGCGCTTCGTTTAATCTAGTAAATCCTTACAGCTTTACTTTAACTTATTACTCTATGGAATTGTAGGTTTCCACTTATCCCTACGCTAGGATTCACAGACTACACGTCAAAATTGCATTCTATTTTTAAAGTAATCTTCTTTATAATACTACTAATAGTTAACGATGACTTAAATCGGTTACCATAGTTACGATAATAAATAAAAAATTACTAATCTGTCTCGTTCTATCACAGTCCTGATCTGGAATACAGATAACTAATTAATAATCTTTGACAACGTTCTACAACCTCATAATTAATACAATTTTTATAACAATAATCGAAATACTATTAATTTATTTAATCAGTTGTTTTGTAATACTTAAAACAGTAATATTATTACACTTGTGGGGTAAGGAAGGTTTGCGTTTCCTCGAAGTGGCTCTCGACCAGCCGAAACTGCTGATTGGCTAGTCCGAATGGCTTCAGTGCCTAAAGTCCAGATTTGTATACATGCTTAGCGGTCTAGGAAACGTTGGTGCGATTCATTAAAGATGACGTATTCCTAATGAATGTAGAGCTGCATCTAGATGTCGCATTTCTAGTTTACGTAAATTTAATTTTAATATGACACCGTTAACTTTAACTAGTACTGTGTAATATGCAAATTATTAAATGTAATGTGAAAAAATTAAAAATATACAAAACAAATAATTAAATTATTTGGGTCCTACAAATACATGTCATTTGGGTGGAAGTATGGGGCATACGTAATTGTCAATACCAAAACTGAAACATTCGCAGCGCCAAAGACAAAAATTCTTTATTCAATTAGGATTGTTAACAAAACTTTTGAATGTCACGTAAAGTTAACATGGGTTCACTGCTAAGAAAAACTCGAGGTTGTCATTGAATGGTGATCGTTGATTACCATTAATTAGTAATAATTATTGGACCAGAACAATAATTAATTACCATAATGTCGTCCATAATCCGTGGTATAACTAATATTATTATAGTAAGCTTTTTAATTAATTTCCGGGTGTGCCCAAGAAGATTTTTCTCACATAGAACAGGAAGTGTTCTGTTAGGGGGTTGTCATACAATATTTTTTAAACCACAAACAGATTCTACTACTTCCTGTTTAAGTGCAAAATGCATAATTAGGTTTCTTATGTACTGAGTGCAGATACCTACATACATTTATATGAAAGAGTTAAATATGAATTATTCATCTTCCGTACAAAGTTTTGTGAGCTTTGGTGAGCGCGAACAGGTTCTAGTTTCTGAGGAAATTGTGCTTGAAAAATGAAGTTTTAATACGTTTTCCTTATGCTTAGAAAACCTTTTGAATTATTTGGTTTTGCAGCCCGGTTTAAAGGGTTTTTAAAGATAAATATATTTATAATACAGTAATTTAGTTCGGTGGCGGTATTGATTTTTGTTGGGTTGAGTTTCTTTTTTAATATAATTATGATAAGTGTTTTTTTTGAACGGCAAGTTTGATGAAAGTAAAGAGTGTCTGTCTTCTGTCAAGTGTCATCTGTCTTCTGTGTTACGCAATGCACGAAATTTCCTATTACAATTTTCAAGAAAGAATCAAATTAAAATTTTCTTTAAATACATTTAACGGAAAAGAAATAACATGCAAAACTCGTATTTGGTTCATGGCTTTGGTTTATATTGCATTTGCGGCATGCAATGTTTTTACCTAACTTATGCTTACATTTTAATTATAAGCTTTACTTTGACCGCCACTTTTGGGTAGAGCTCCTTGCGCCACGGCCACGTCATGAGAGACTTTCTACCTACAATAATTACAAATAACATTAATATGTTGTGCATTCTATAACTAAAACCAGTACGACATATACAAAATAAAGACGATAAATCGATCCTAACAATTAAAAACTAATCTAAACTGTTTGTGACTTTTTATTATATTTTGCAACTTTGTAATACAATTTGTATACATTAATGAGATTATTCTAATTTTGATTCCGGCTTGTTCAAACAAAACACAATCTTAGCATCATTGTTTAACGACACAGACTCCAAAATTAGGACACAAAAGTTATTCATAGATACATTTTGGTAAATACAATTTTCGCGGAATCTGTATCGCATAAATATAGTTAACACATTTTCCATGCAAATGAAACCGATGACAAACAACTTTTAAATTTTGAATTATTTCGATATGTTTTTATTTATTGTTGCATCGAAATGTTCAAATTTGTAAATCAAATTGTTTAGACAATGACTATTAGAATCCTGGTTAATCTGGCTGTCAACAATCAAAAATAAATTAATTTTAATAAAGATTATATTTAACATGTAACCAAAAGAATGTAACATCAAACTTTATTCAACATTTTTTTGATTTGACATTCATGTTTTAGTAGAACAAACATAGTAATATATAAAATAAGTACGTTATAATGAATAAGAAAAAATAAAATATGTTATGAAAACAAAAACTAGGCACCACCGAGATTCGAACTCGGGATCTCCTGTTTACTAGACAGGCGCTTTAACCAACTAAGCCATGGCACCGATATTCAAGCTGACGAAATTTTTGTACTGGCTCGGATTGCTCCAGTTTCATACTAATGATACAGATTTCCGATATAATCTTAACAGAAACCGGCTCTTAACCGAAATAACCTACGCGATAGGTTTAAAAAAGGCATTGAATAAAAATAAAATCGACCTTATTACAAAATGTTGGTGTTTTTTTACATCAAATGACTTTCTTATTTATTAGATATGTATTACTGAGATAAATGTATATTTTGATATTCATTTTATAATATAAAACACAATCAATTCTAGATTTTATAATCATTAAAGTTTGATAATAAATACGATTTTATAGCGGTTGAGAAGGTCACGAAACAAATCTTAGTTGACCTTGCAATGCCACATTAATTAATATACAATACGGATTACAGATAAATTATGAACATAAAAATCCCGATTCAATAGAAAGTTTGGTGGTAGAAGGGGAAAGAGAAAAAGAGAACAGACACCTCCTACTCCTATTGACAAGTAGTTTACTTTTGTATACACAAAAATACATATACAGTATATGTCAGTCTGTATAACGACTCTGAAGGGAATATGCATTTTATGGCGTTATAGAGATATATATATATATCGTCGTTAAATAGAGAAAAAAAATCATTGTATGGAACATAAGCTAAACCGACAAATTGATTTCGATGTTTTTGAGAGTTAAAGCGAGTGAAGATGGAAGTTACACTGTATTTAGTAAGAGTCGGTCAAGACGTTACAACACAAGTTTTAACGAACATTAAAATTTTACAGTACGTGCGTAATTCCTATAATCCAGTCGTATTTATTTTTATACACTGATACATAGCTATTGAACTGAACTTAAACGAAATAATATTGCCATTTTGTTTGCGAAAAACAAAGTGAATTCTAACGTTTTCCACAGTGTTAGACCGACATATCGACACTTTATCCTATATTAATTAATTTGCTCATTATTAAATGTTATTAACTTATGGTCCTTCGTCCTTAGGAATGCCTTTTCGTAAATGGTTCGTTACATTTGCATGTTAACTTGTTCTCATTCAGGAGGTTGTTCCTGAATATTCCAGACCCAAACTCATTCGTATAGATTCTATTGAAAGGTTTACTATACTAGGAAAATAAATTATTATTCTAAATAATAAACCACATCTTTTTATAGTAGAAGTGTTACAGTGTTATTAGTTAGCTATTAATAAATAACAAATACCATATTTATTCTCAATTCATTATTCTAAATTACTCAAGACAATTATATTCCTAACTAGAAATCGTAAACCTTAATTTGATTGATCTCACAGATTTAATTAACCTCGTAGGTGTATTACACTATCGTAAAAATGTCTCAAATTCAATTTAACAAAAAATGTCGCTGAAATATTTCATGCCGATATTGTGTATTCATTCGCCTTAATGCATCATTTTTATCCAACGGTGTATCCATCAGTCATCAGCTCTGCTGTCTATGAACGTCAACTATGTCAAATTAATATAGTATCAATGATTTGACTTTGTAATGACTTGTTATACATTAATGCAATGTAGGACAAAGAGATAGCGGTAATAGATGTCGTATGGTTTAATTGCCATTTTAATTTAATAGATAAGACTATATTTGTAGGATTTAATGCTTTAAGGACTTTTTTAATACTAGGATGATTTAAGAGTGATATACTGTCAGACGATCGAATTCTTTATCACACCCATAGATAGTATGGATGTGATAAAGAATTTTAGGCAGAAAATATTTGTTAATGATTTGGAAAGATTGCCGAAATTTGGCTCAACAAATATGATAAACTTAAGAGCTGTTGGACCCGAGCCAATCTGGTTACTGCCAGTATGAAATCATTTTTGAATGAGAGGAGGTATTACATTGTTACCATGACTTATTTAAAGCGAATTTAATTTAGATCATAGACTAAAAATAATATATTTTTCGAAATTTATGTGGTGAAATATGAGCCTTCACAGACTCGAGAGGGTTTGATCGAATAAAATTAAGGTTTATTACAAATCATTTTTATTTCATCACAGCGTAAACACAATTTGAGTGAAACGAGTATTTGCATCGATGTCAATAGATTTTTATTTAATTTTTTTTTTGTTAATTTACAGACTGTAATAAAACTAAATTGATTGGTTGATGAGTAATTATATAGTATTTTGTGTTAGAGGAATTCTATAGTTCAATTAAAATCAGACATTAAATTTCGAAATAAGATTTCCTAATGGCGAACACTATTGGAATAACAAAGGTTTCTCGTACACTAATTTTAGAACCGAGACGGGCGTCCGACCGGGATGTTTATCATCACCCTTACTCCTTAATATCTTCACAGATCACAGATTGCAAAGTAGTACAAAGCTGTTCACATGGGATCTACTATCTCGAACGTGTATGGGTGTAAGCTATATATAGCACTATATAAGCCGCAAAGGAAAAAGCATAATGGTTTACTAAATGTACACTTAAACTTCCCTATTCTACATGTTGAGGAAACGTGGTCGTTTAAAACTAGCAGATTGCCAAAGAGTCACTAAATTGGTGACGCTTTATAATTCCATTGACCGCATTTTGGACTAACATCTCCATCATCAAAGAACTATCTATCCTGCAACAGTGCCGTTACGTTGAGGACAGACAAAAGTAGCGGATTATCCTGATCCAAGCAGTCCCAGGATGCAGCGACGATGGGGTCCCATCACTTAAACTGGCCACGACCACTATCTAAAGTATCTGTATTTATATAAATTGTGTAAGTACTGAGAAGAAGCGGACTTATTGTACCAGGACTAACTGGAACAGGCATTAACATTATGTGAAATATCTTGTTTATACTATTTTGGTTGTAGAAAGAGATTCATCATTTGCACAGTGCAGGCAGTATGTAACAGTTTTGTATACGAATGTTTAAAAAGAAATTCTACACTAACACACTAGGAAGATAAAATTAATAAGGTTTATTTCCTTTTTATGGGATATAACTCTTTTGTAAAAATTCTTTACAAAGTATTTCGACAACCCAGATGTTGCTTTCCACAAAGACTCCGATGACCCCTGACGGTTCACCTTTTCTTAAAAGGGATCGTTTGGGTAACTAGGTACAAAGGTAATTGTAAATTCAATAGTAATACATATGTAAATACGTTATATAAATCCTAAATATGTATTACATTTACATTATTTTCATTTGCAAATAACTCTTTCCGCCACATATCGATAGATTGAATATTGAATTGCTTACAATTTATAAGAAATTATATCGAAAGAATATTTATACTTCATACATCTAATGAATCCATCAAATATGTTATAAACATTGCATTTCAATTCAAGCGATGATCTTTAAATAAATTCTCATCTGGATTCGAACAAATTAGACCAGTTAAAAAAACTTTATGTCATCCAATTTTTCTGAGAGGCCCGATTGGCCCTGCACGTAATGAGATCTATGAACTGCGAGATGTTTCCCGGCTGATTGCGTTTCTCCATCTTTTCCGACCTTCAGCCGTAGATTGGCTTGAATTTATGAGCTGGATGACTTATTTAGCTATTGAAATATATAAACTGACACATGAAACAAATGACGGTATTGTTACGGCACTGTGTGTTTTTTTTACCGGTTTTCTTTGAAATACTTAAAGAAGACTGCTAAATAACCGAAATTTATATAGTTAGTGTTAGTCAACTGATAGAACTGACTGATTGGTAACTACCAATTACAACTTGATTTTTCTGATTTAATTGCATTAAATAATTTATTTGAATTTTTTGTGCTTATACACAATTTCTTATACAGAAATTGTTAGTGTAACAATCTTACAAAACACAATGGCATTAGTGAATTAAAACATATCATATTAATAGATTTAATAAAAATGAACGATTAAATTATTATTATTATTACATTTGCGAAGTTTTCTCGAAGTGAGAAAACTATTTTAGCTATCTTTTAATCTGGTATATTAAATAGAACAAATATCAATCACCGTTCGAGTTCCCGCTTCACTTTGCAGTATTTATAGCAAAACTTGATTCCCTACGGAGACGTGAATGTGAACTTCGGAACAGTTTGACAAGTCTTTGTATTTACACAAAGCTTGCCTCTAAATTATTAATTGTATTTGAACAGACTCAGGAGCTTAGTCGTAGGTGTGTAAAACGATTCGCGTGTAAGTGAAATATTTCTATAGAATCAGCCCCATCAACAATTTGTATCGCTTTCTTTGACTCGCCTATAATGAAGGTACATTATTTTTCTTTATGAATAAAAAACATCGTTAATAAATAAACCAATTGCGGTGGAAGCAGGTAATATCGTGTGGATTGTCACTGATTGATGTGCCCATTTTCTCAGCCCATAATAAGGTGCCTCAACAAATGTTGAAGGCAATTTCTTTTGCGAGAAACTCACATCTAAGTTGACGATATTTCTATTTTACCTGTTCAACGATAATGTATTTGTATTCATTACAAAATCAAGGCATCTTTACTGTTGCAATAGTTGTATTGTTAATTAGAAAGAAGAAATCGTATAAGTTTTAAATTTAGAATGTCTTAGTTCTCATATAAAAAGGTCTCACTTTAGAAACATAGATTCCAGAGTTCAAAGATTGTTTTTTTTTGTATGTGGCCAATAATTTTATAGCAAAGTGTCCCCTGTATCATAATACAAATACCAAACTTATTGGATATATCAGTTTGTCGAGAGCTAATTTGTATTGCAAATTAACCAGCCTTCCACAAATAAATTGCAGAACTGATTGAATAATGTATATCTTATTCAATTAATATTTTTGGTTAATCTTATAATGGGCCAGAATTCAGATATGATCTTAAATTAAGATACAGATTATATTGTTTTGAATTAATTGTACTTTTGTTATTGAAATACCGAAGCAAGCAATTTTATATCCAACAATAACATATTTAAATCTCTCTTAAAGCCCTTTAAAATATGTAGATTTTATGATAAAAATAACTCTTTCGAGCCGTTTCTTTATTTATTTTACTTAGAACGGACTAAGGCAATTCATTTTATATTACTTATTATTTTTCATTAAAAACACTTTAATCATATATTAACAATGTATATAATAAAATAAATATTTATTTTACTTAACTATACTTAAATCTTTTAACGACCCTATAATTCGCAAAAATATATGTTTTTTGTTTATTTATAAACGTTTGAAACAAAAAAACTAAATTCACACATTTAAATAATTAAAATACGTCGATTAAACATACTGAATTCAGGGTAAATGTGGTTTATGTGACGAAGTTAAAAGCTTTCCAACACACGATCACCGCACGCTGTAACAAAGGCACAATTTACGCAAATCAGGTACAGACGGCACAAAATTCAGAAATGACAAACTACGTTACCATATAAAGTACCGTCGCGAAGAAAATCGCTTTCCACATTCAACATCCACAAATTGTCGATTTTAATTATCCTATAAACCATTTATATCATAATAACTTTGGTAATGTATAAATTTTGTATTGGAAAAGGATTTTGGGATTACTTAAGGCATATTTATGTTAATATGATTTAATGGGCCATAGCCTATTGATGGTGGCTGCTATCATTCTGTTATAAGCACGCTACAATTAACAACAAAAACATCTTAAGATATAAGATAATACAGATAATAAATCCTAACGTTATGTTGTTCTTGCATACCAGAATTAAAAACATTGTAACATATTTCTCCAGAGAGTGAAGCTAAGGAAAGTAACAGATTATTTTCTAGAATCAAGCTGAAACTTGTTAGTACTTTATGTTCGTCCGACACAGCTGTGATATGCGACTGCTCGTTTTATATTCAGTCGGAGTTTTAATCGTTTTGTGGCCCACCTGTGCTATTTGGGCATATGCTAATTAAGTACGACATACTGAATATTTAATAAAGTTTTAATAGGAGCAACTTCAAACATCAAGATAAGTTTACCAAGTAATAATCGTATAAAAATTAATTGTATATACAATATATATTTTTTCAGATTAAGTTAAATGTATGTTATATGTACTTGTATATAAGACCTCATTATAAAGACTATTGTTTTAAACACACTTCGTATTGGTGTTATTAGTTGTGAGGCATAAAAAAATGTATCATGCGTTAGTTTTACAAGAACTTATTAACGATATAATTATGTAAATGAAAAAGCGGCTTTTAAAAATACTTCTCTACTTACCTTCAGACTTATCTTTAGATTAAACGAGGAAGCATATTTATATAACATTCACAGTGGTTTTAAAACAACAAACCGCCTGTTAAAATATTCATAGCATTCAAAATGTCACAATGAAAAGGCTAATAAAAATGACAGGTGGTAAATTAAAATTATTCCGTTAAGAAAATTATGAGGCGTTAATTTTAAATCGTTACGATTTACGACCTAACTACCCCTTTCACCTTTAAGAATAGTAAACATGATATAGGAGAATATATTAAGTATATTATGTGTTTAAATAATTGATTGGTACTCACCTCGTGATATATGACTACTATTATGCAAATCAGTCCCTCCAAGTAATTGATTACATTACGCCATGTAAATTACCAGAAATTTATAAGGTTACAAATTACAGTAGAATTCACTTATAACGACTAACCGATTTTAGCGACTTTAATTTTTACTCAACTTTGGTTTCGTATCGCATTACATTCATATATAGTCCGTCTGTTTTGTACGTCACCCGGTAAGTACGACATAGAATCGCCGGTCCCTTGAATGTTGTTTTTTGGGATTCTACTGTACTTATGTCATATTCATTGAACTTATTTTATTTAATGATAATAAAAACAAAACATTTTTACCACGTTTGATTTAAATTACACATTTATGGCAGTTACAGAAATGCAGAAACTTTATTATACAATACTATACTAATGATTTGAATCGCGTAAATTAACGAACGATTCGTCCATTTTCATAGCTTTCTAAATCTTTGAGTTTAAGTGAATTGAAGAGACACTTATATGTAATTGTATTAAATTGATTTTATTCAGGCATTATAGAAAGCGGTTGTGTTTTGTTTACTCAACTAAATAACATAAAAGACACAAACACAGTCTTCGATGGAATTGTCATTGTCAATGTAAATGTCATAATGTAAAAGTTGACCTAAAAGGGAAGTTGTGTTCATATAACAGCTATTACTGTCTCAACTCAATTATTGCGGTCGTATTCCATCAAGCCGATACTGGTAACCGGAATATTAAACATACACATAAACCACTATTGCTTACAAAATGAATGTTCACAATTAGAATTGCTAGTGGTAGTAGGTAGTAGTAGCTTTGATTTAGTACAATAATAATTGAAAGAAGAAATGGCTAATTTCAATAATCAACTGTGTCACTGTGTCTTGGACAAAATAGACCACGTTATCGTTAGTAGAAACGGTTTGCCAATTTATGTGCATTTTGTACAATAAACAAATCAATAAAAAATATATGTTCCCATAACCAAATTAATAAATAAATTATTTATAAAATTAAATCTTACTCCTGACACTTGATCTCAATTGGTCTAATCCAATAGCAACCGCGTCAATAGCAGTGCCCGGGGCGCACATTACACCATAGCCCCCGTGACCATAACAATGAACTACCTTTAATCCATTAAGCAGCTCTGGTTCCACCCTCACAGGTACTCTGTGAGGCCTCAATCCAACTCTTTGCCGTACAACTTCTACATTCTTTAACGCAGGCAATAGTTCAACACACCTCTCCATTATAGCTGCTGCATCATACTTACAAACTTGAGTATTATAACTATCGTACTGCCTCACACCTCCAAGTGTCGCTATACCATCCTGTCCCGGAATTATATACGCATCATAATCACCATAAAAAGCTGTCTTCAGCCATGGAGCTTTCACCTTAAAGATTTGCCCACGAATTGGAACTAAGTCGTCATCGTTGCACAAATATTTCGCGCCAAGTCCAGTGCAATTAAAGACCAAATCATAATTTGATAGTGACGAAAAGCTGTCCACTTTCCTCGTGATTACTTTACCACCTTTCGTTTCAAATGATTTCTGGACCCAGGGTAAATAGCGATCGCAACCTGTTTTAACAGTTGAAAAGTAGGAACCATACTTCCAACCTTCACTTACGATCTTTAGCTCGTCCTTGTCCACTGCTCGATAAATTGGAACTATATCTTCAATTAATCTATTTCTTGTGACGTGATAGTTCTCTTTAGAGAATATATAACCACCTACGGCTGTGACTCCAGCTTCTGCAGCCTCTCGGGTTTTTAAGATGTCCTGCCAGAAGTACCAAGATTTATCGATCCATCGTTTCGTTATCTCTTGCGTGGGGCCCCGAAAACTAAGGCCAGGTCGGAAAATCCCTGCAGCAATGTCACTAACCGTGTTTGCTCTGAAGTTTTCCGAAATAACTGTAATATCGGCGTTCCTAAGTTCATCTTGTAATATTTTGGAAACGGTGAAACCTATAACTCCAGCGCCGAGGATGGCGATTTTTGGCGTACTTTTATCCATTTCAATTAATCTGAAAAATATTAAAAAAGGTATGAGATATGGTACTACGTAACAGCATTAAATTATTTTTTGAAATCTTTAGCTATAGGTTTGTATTAGTTTATAGCCCCGGGTCTTTCGACGGTCGACATACTCTACTTTAACAAGTGAAATAATTAAACTTTATAAGCAATTTAAGGGAGTTTGAAAATTTTAAACCAAAGTGTTTTAAAATTTTATCGTATTTTGTACGCTAGAATGGTTCAAACAGATTTTGAATAATCATTCCTTATTTAAAAAATATACCTACTTTTCCAGTTTATCGTATACTTACAGATAGCGTATACTTTTCTAAATGTGAGATAACAGGATAATGTAAAGATATGCAATACAATAAAGTAGGTGCAGAGGGTTGAAAAATAATGAAAATCGACCTTTCTTGAGCCAAGCCTATCTCGTTTAAAATTAAGTTTTAAGTTCTTCTTGAAATTAAAGTGGCACTTGCGACGCAATCTTGTACATTCTTAAATAATTAAATATTTTTATATATCTATCAGCTTCTGGGCCAAATAATATTTTTTTATTCTTTCAACTAAAAGCGGCTGAAATATGACGTAATAACAACTAACAAAATATGACATAAGTAATATAATATAACAGCGATAACGTTTTACTCAGCCAAATTAGATGATTATCTTTGACACATGATGAAATATTTATCTCCGGGTACTATCAATATGTAATTAAATAACTCGCACACACTGCGAGCCTATCGTCGTGCATGGTTGCGACGACAGGCGCGAATATCAAACATGAACCACAACTTTGCGCGACGTTAAAATGGCATAGTACGGGTTTGAGCGAAATCGGAAATAATGCGTAGTATTGTACCGTGTGTATTACATGAAACCGCTTCAAGGCCTTTGTAGGGTCACACACATTTAGATTCAGCGCATAAGCTGTATACATATGTGCGTGTGCTCACATTACTTCCCGCCCGCAAGATTTCATTAAATATTAGTTGGTAGTATACTATCAGTTAAAGGAAATAAACGTGTTGATTGGGCTTTCCTTTATTCTCTATAAATGAACAACATATAGACACACTACTCAACAGCCTTTAAGAGCTCGCGCCTGTGGCCAGCGAACATCCTAGATCGCCGCAAACACATCAGGCTCCAGTTACACAGCTTTCAGTCTGGCCACACACATATGAAACTACTTCATGGAATGATCAATTCTTTTATTCGGCCACGACAGGAATACAATATACATACATACTGTGTTACGAAAAAAAACAGGCATCGATTTTCAAACAATAACGATTTTTGAAAATTCCTAATATCTACCATGTTTTGTATAACAATTTGGTATTATGGAAATTGCATAACATAAAAAAATGTTATGAAAATAAACATTTGAATGTCAAGGTTAATTATATTATTATCAATCTCTTGATGGCCAAAATTATTTTATTTACAGATTCAAGACCACCCCGAAAAAACTACAACCAGCTCTCATCTAACGAAAAACTAGATAATAAACAAAACGATATTCATATCAAGGAAGCTGAGATAGATTCAGATGCAAGTAGTACTGACCTGGATGAGAAGGATACCCGTGGAGTTTGCCCGCCTTGTGCGCATGACCGATACAACAATAACATACGGCATTCGCAAGACGACTTCAGTGATGACACAGACTACGGTACGCGACATACTTTTTCGACAACAATATTATCTATGCACGAGTACCATTATGTAGAAAGTTATTTTAATATCTAATTATTACATACTTAAGTTTTATTTTTCAATAGTAATAGTTAATAATATTTGGCGAATTTATCTATCACAAATTATGAACGTCATACGTGTATTTTACAGTCAGTTGTCAGTTGACTCATTCAACTGAAGCAGAGGGCCATAATTCCGTCATCCTTGTGTTGTTTTGTTTAATCGTGTACAAAAGATTAATTATCGCATATTGCGGGCCTATTTTTACCCAATTAACAGAAACTGCTAACTTTTAAATAAAATGGCCACTCTGAAATCGGATTTAGACGATTATTTACTTCAAAATGAAAGCCGTCGAAGTTATAAATTCAATTTACCTTTTTCGACATCGAACTTTTTCACAAGAAGTAATGAGGAAACTCCCACTAGCACAAGTACTACAGCGTCTTGGTTTGAAGAAGTGCAAAAGGAATATTTCACACTGGTAAGTGATACAACTGCAATATATTATCTACATATTAATGAGATCAGCTACCTACATGTTCGTGTTTTGATAAAATATGTAATTGTTTCAGAATCGAACACAGCGATTTATGGGCTTCGGAATCTGTTTATTCTTTGGTATTCTATGTTTCATATTGTCATTTTTGTATATACCTATACTCTTACTACAAGCAAGAAGATTTGCATTATTGTTTACTTTAGGAAGCCTCTTTTTCATATTTAGGTAAGTTTTATGAATTTTAATGTCATTCAATAAAAATGCTTGATATAAATGTTTCCTTAGTTAAAAAATCATAATATTTACTAACAATGTATAAATATTTTCAACTCAATTCAAACAGGTTTAAACTGGAATTAATGTTTCATAATAACACTTCAACTAATAACTATTAACATTATATAATAACAAAAATGAGCAACTAACATTAATCAAGTTTCAAACAGTTTCAGTTTTCTATGGGGTCCCTGGTCGCACTTTAAATCTCTATTTTCAAAAGAAAAAGCATTAACAACCTGTCTATATGGCTCAACTCTGATTGCCACTTTGTATTGCGCATTGCACCTCCAGAGTACACCGTTAACAGTCATCTGTGCTGTAAGTCAAGTGCTGGCATTGTTATGGATGATGATGGGGTCAATTCCTGGTGGTGCATCTGGAGCGAGATTCTTTGGAAGCATGTTTAAATCATCAGTGTCCAACACACTACCCATATAACATAGACTTTATTCTGTTTGTGTTTCATGAAGACTTGCCATATTCCTTAATACAGCTAATACAGACACAAATGGATGCTGTTAATATGTGACCTTTATCATTGGTTAAAACTACAATGATTTTTTTTAATCTGCTTTAGTAAATCTTATATTATAAAACATTCTCAAAACCAATTTATCTTGTAAACGGCAAAGATTTTTTTGTGTGATATGAAATGTTGGTGCTGTCGGCATTTGTAAAATAGATTAATTTTTCCTAAATACTATTTATCAACTAAATTTAAAATTTGTTTTAATCAAATGCTTTTTTAAATTGTTTGCATTGTGTAAATTACAATTTTGACTGGCATTTGGATTCTTTTCTGCTAATTTTGAAAATGTATTATACAACATATCATTATAGTAGTGATATTTAATTATTGCTTTAATGCACAATTAGATTTTTTGTAATTTTTTAAGTGATATTGTAATTAAAATGTATATAAATTTTGATGAAATTTTCTTTAAAAGTCCCAACATAAATATCACTAGACTTGTATTGGCTCAAAGGTCATTTTATGAAAAACAAAAGATAACGTGTAATTTTAACACAAAAAAACAATATTGTGACTATCTGTCTATTCTATGTGATCTATTATTTACATTTTGAATATCATAAAGTATTGGTACTAATTATGTTATTAACTCTTCAGATAATAAAAATGTTACCACAGATTTATTTAGATTTTTATCCAAGGTGGTTTTTTTTTCACTAGTACCGTAACATATTCATGTTATTATGGAAATTTCGTTTCAGATGAAACATTGACGTGCAATGTATGCGACAGATCATTTTCCTCACGGCGTCTGCTAAGTGACC
Source organism: Leptophobia aripa (assembly GCA_951799465.1). Taxonomy (NCBI): domain Eukaryota; kingdom Metazoa; phylum Arthropoda; class Insecta; order Lepidoptera; family Pieridae; genus Leptophobia; species Leptophobia aripa. Next base: position 2,231,980 of record OX637277.1, on the reverse strand, counting down.
ATCAACAGAAAAAGAGGCACTTTGGGTAACCTTACTTGTATATTCGAAAATAGGAACACTACATACATTGATATCAGCCAGTCTATTCTGTTAATATGAGAGACATCATAACAGTCTTTGTAAATATATTTTAAAAAAGCAACCCGATTACCTATTGATATTTTGTAATTCTAGATGCAGCTCATGTGACAGTCTTTTCCCATCACTAATGGCACTCGAGCACCATAAAGAAGAGTTCCAGCACTGGAGTGACGACTCTTGCTGCGACGCGTCACGACACTCTTCTGACAGCGAGTCAGACGACTGTCGTGATGACGGTCGACTCATATAATGCCGCCATCTCATTATTGCCGGGGACAGACCGCAACACTTGGGCACTTTTGTATAAAAATGCTTTAGTGTTGTAAAATGGATACTAAAGGGGTAGTGCCAAACAAATTCATTCAAAATTAAGTTGTAATGTGTTAATAGCACTCAATGAAACTATAAACACCAATCTAGCCCGCTTGTTCGACTTTTTAAATATAGCTTTTTTATAGTTCTGTACTATAAAGTGGGATAAAGTGGTTTACAGTATGGATAAGGCCTATTGTTCATAAAATATATCAGATTTAAAGCATGTACAAAATGTTTATTTAATCAAATGTATGAACATTTTACATATCAATGTTTAGCTTGCTTCCAGTGAAGTTTAATTCCCGGCAATAATGCATATCAATGCGTTACGACTGATGATCATTGTAAATATTATAATAGAAGCTTGTGAACGTTTTGAATATTCTATGTAAGATACTTATTCCAAATCATTCACGACCATAATTTGTGTATGTCGTCGGCCCATTAGCATAGATAATTTTATATCCATATTAAGTCGTTAACGTTGGGCCATTATGTTGTAGGCGTTTTTCAAGTATACGTATTAAAGAATCAGATTTTAAATGCCCAATATCTCTTTCCATAAAATTGGCTGCTCTTATTCGAACTAAGCATGTTTGTTCCATATAAGCCTACAAGTTGTTCTGGTTTCCTTTACCATTGTTTGAAGTTTTGTGTCTACTCATATAATATTCCAACTTTCCATTCCATAACATTAACTGATCTATTAACGGCCACAGGTTAATGGCGTACTTACTCACCTTGAAGCAGTAAATTTTCGCAAAGATCTTTTAGATTCATTTTTGAGCTTTTCCAAAAACACCGCAAATATCTTTTTCGATGTGTCGTTGCCTTTAAATAATCATTGCCACTGCTTTTATGTAATGGATTATGAAATTAACTCAAGTGAAATGTTAAAAATAGATGGCGCTGTTTATGTTCAAGGAGAGTAATTCGCAGCAGTGACTATGTATCGCACGATATTAATAATTGTACTCCTGTAGTTATGGATTAAAAAACTACGTGTATTTATTATAAACAGGGCTTATATACATGTCAAAGATAAAAGTTTTAAATATTTTTGTATAGAAATATTCCTCACTAGACTAAAATTAGGATTGATAACATAAATTAGACATTAGAATATCGAAATTTGGTAAATGTTTTAAATGTATTGCCTTCTCTTAATATAAAATCTATCCAATCGTAATAAGTTTAATTTAGCGAGCCATAGCCAATGACATAACGAGCAATATTGTAAATACAGATAGTACATTGTGATATATCAAGGATGTATCCAACAGTATTATAGTTGTAGTAAATTATGTAACTTTGTACAATTAAACTGACCAGTCACAATCTTTTTCATTTCCCTCAACCCTAGTCTAATTCTGTAGTAATTGTATTGGGTACTAAATGGGTGGTTAAAAATAAAACCAAAGTTGAAAATATGTACAGAAATGTTATATTTATAGGAGTCGAGTCGCACGTAGCTTCGGCTCGGCGCGCTCGGCTCAGTATCGTCCGGGGGAGCGACGTACACATTGTTTAATTTTTCATATAATCGAGTAATCACGAATACAAATCACGAATCTCTTACGAAAGCATAATACGAGTGAGTCTAGTGGCGTGGCGACGCGCTGCGCCCAGCCATGTGAGTCCAGTCAGTAGAGCAGCCTTCGGCTGAGTCCGTCCGCGTACACCGGTAAACGTAGTACGTACGTACTGGACAGGGCGTCACAAACGAGAGTGGCGACACTCGCTTCGATAACATATCAACTCAATGATATCATACAAATAAAAATAAAATCGTACCACACGACGTGATAGCGTCTCGGACGCGATACCGGGACGAGATTGAGAGGCCTATATCTAGTTAGTCAGAGTCGAAGAAACGCTATAACACACGCAAACCTAAACCGTCGATAGCGTCGCCGCTGGGGCGCGGGGACGGCCGAGCGAGGGAACTTATAATGAAATGACCAATGACGAGTGATCCGCTTCGCCGCAGTCGGTGTCATAATCGAAAGGTAAGTTGACGAGTCGGGGGCCACGGCTGGCCGAAGCGAGCGGTGGGGCCTCGTCCCGTATCGCGCCCGACGGCGAACGAGGGCCCTACGCTGTGCCGTTCACGAGCGGCTCGCCTTTGCCTTTGGCCTCGCGCTTGCCCTTGCCTGCGCCAGCTCGACCTTCGCCGCCGCCGCCACCGCTCACGCCGTTCTTCCACCCGCCTCCTGGAATAATCGACACAAACATTACTACTAAATCCACCATTTACTAAATTTATTCATGTTATAATCTGAAAATTTTACATTGATAAAATAATTGTAATAACATGCTATTAAGATCTACTGTTATTCATGCGGTCCCATAGAGTAAGAAGATCGCTTAAGTTTAACATTTCTATGAAAAATATTAACTTCTAAAAAAGTCATCCACACTCTAAGCATAAAAGTTACACATACCGCATACAGGTTGAATAGGTATCTGATGCAGAAGTTATTGTAAACTTTTACATGCAGCTGTATTGGATTTGGAATGTACGAAGATGGGAATAAATTAAAGTGCGTGCAGATAAATGTATGCGTGCGTGTACCTCCTTGCTTGCGTCGCCTTCTCCTGGATGTCGTTGGCTGCTCTTCGGCGTTCTGCGTCCCCTCCGAAGACACGGATTCTGCACACCACACGTCACCACTACACTACACCACGGCATACCTCACTACCACACATGCCCTCATATACGATTTATCAACTATTTTAATTCAATATAAAAACACATCCATTAATTAATCCCATGTACCAAAAATTATTAGCTGTTTCAATCGAAAAATTTACTTAAAACTAATCATGCAAACCATGCAAAAATAGAGACCCATTTCTAAGATTCTTATTAAGAAAAAACCATGCAATCTTCTGTAAATAGTTGTAACTTTAAATTTAAAACGTATAAAACTTTGAGTATACAACTATTTACTACTTAAATTCATACTTCCACGGAACTATATCTACTCGACTATTTAATGTAACATTTTCAGATTTTTAAGAATAAATTCAATTATAGGAAATTTAAGACAACAATAATACTGACGGTGTCAAAGAAATCCAAAAAAACAAAGGAGACTGAGTGATCAATAGTATGTTTAAAACCCGGCTTTTCTTGCTGTTTTGAAGAGATCTATTGACACACCCCCGCACCAGTTTTGCACCGCTCGTAATCCTTAAAATATATTCTTACGCCTACCGCAATGAATGGAGGACCACAAGATCAAACAAACTGTCAGAGTGATGTCAAAGCGTATACCGTATATGGGCACGTACCTCGATCAGCACTAGAAACGTCCTGGCTGTCAAGTGGTGAGCTGTCATCATCCGTCTGCCGGCGACTCGGTTCTCTCACTTCGCGACCTTCACGGCCGTCACGCCGTCTGCCACTCTGAATTACATTACAAAAATTACATCACAGAATCGTCTAAACCAATGAACCATTTAATTAATTGGTTCTCATGTCTTTGGCAGATATCTACTAACTAACTCCTATGACAACTTTTATAGAGATAAATTTATCAATACACACATTTTCCCTTTGGTCTCGTGGAGTTTCCCTTGCATCTCGTGGCGGTCTAGGATGGGCACGCCCGTTCTCTAGTGGGACGCGCCTCTCTTCACCACGACGCTCACTCGACCTGAGTGAAAATTTCGATTTTATTACTATAGTACCAATACATTTCGTGGCCAAGGAGTATAAAGCATGTATGTATATTTTGCATCCAGCAAGAAAATAATAGCTCTGTAACGATCACTTTCTAGCAACCATAAAACAAACACAAAAAGTGTGAAATAGTTTGTAAGTATAATTAATACACAAGTAAAGATTTTACCTGTTGATTCGCGGCGGCCTCGTCCGCCCGCGGTAAGATCCTTCGCCGCGCTCTGGTCGTCGTTCATCGTCCCCCAGTTCAGGTGTTGTGCGCCGACCGCCTGTAAAAAATGTCATTTCATTTTTACGGGTTTAAATCAAATAATTTTAAAATAGAGAAGAGACATATTCGATGCCCGCTAAAGTTTTATTTAAGGCACTTTTTGGCTCGCATTCTCATTGGCTTATGGGCGGTGGTACTACTCTATATAAAAAACAATCACCAGTACCAGGTGGGTATCTCTGAGTGGTGGGCGGTGGCCTCATGCGTCGTGCTCGTTGGGCAGGCGCTCCACGCGGAGGCGGATACGATACTGAGCTACCTCCCATCACCACGCGCAGCTGCTGGTCAATCTCCTGCTTTTCTGCGCGGAGCTGCTCTACTTCCTGTAACACCAATTTTCTATTGAGACAACTTTAATCTTATGCCAGTTCCAATTTTTGTTATTCCACATCAGTCTAATTACTTGAATTATTAAATAGAAAATAACTAATAATATTGCCGTATTCTTTTTACCTTTAGATGTGCAACGTGATACTCCACTAACACCTTGGCGTCGGAGATGTTCTCCCTCGTGCCTACGAACACAAACGGCACCATTCCCTCCTCACGCGGCCCTATGGGTTGCGGCTCATTGTCGCCTTCCACTTTCACCTATAATTTTCTTATCATTATATGGGTGTAATGTCAGTACAGGAGCACAAAGCTGGTAAACATTTTGAAGGACGTAAATAGTGATGAGTAAAGATTTTTTTTTTATTTTTGTTTTGGGCATGTTGCAAATATTACATTGAGGATTAAAAGTCTATTACATTTGCTGTTTTATATAATATTTCAAGTTTTGATGAGTATTCATTTCTAATTATGCTTTATTAACGCTGGTTGAGCTGAGCGAAGATGTAAATAATTTTAAGTAAAACAATAACAGATTTTCCATGCTTTATACCTTTTTGATTACTCCATTGACTTTGGACACATCAATTGTATAAAAACAAATAAGAAAGAAAGAGAAAATATAAAGTCTAGCACCTTTATAACCGTCATCAATGAACTTGGAAAAATATAGACATTTATTGTACAAATAGGCTTACCCTGACTACTCCAGTCTTGTCTACTATCTCCTGTATGACCTTGCCGTTTTTGCCAATCACCTTTCCAACTAGCTGCCTCGGCACTTTAACGGACTCCTCTGCGTACTCAAGTAGCGCGCGAGCAGAACGGACAGCTTCGGAAGACTGTTGATGAAACAATTAAATATCAGAACCTATTTCACATAGGCCTACACCTGAGCATTTAGTGTAACTCACTTCTCCACAAAGCTTGAAGGTGCAAGAGAGCTCTTCTAGCTCTATATTGGTAATCCCTGGGACTTTCCGGGCCTGCTGTATGTTCGCGCCATGCGTGCCAATCGCCAGCCCCATTAAGTCTTCGCGGACGCTAAACTCGTCAGTGTATCTACAACAATGTGAACCATAAACGACATTCTTCAAATTTCTTGTATATTCGTTTTGGCTTAATTTTGTGTATATTAATTAATAAGCAAATGCTTTTAGTTTTAATCATAGTTATTTTGTTTGGGAATTTAAAAATACCTACCCCCCCTGATTGTGTATTTTAGTTGACTCCAGCTGCCTGGCTGCTTCTTCAGTCTTTTTCAACAGTAATAACTTTTGCGTTAGATTTCTGAAAACATTATTTAGCTTATGATAACGTCATTGATGTGTACATAATTTTGACCATAACCACACAAATCTCTTGATATGATTTTTACTATGCTTATCAACTAACAGTTATCTTAATAGATACATGTTGGAAATACATACTACCAAATTGAGCAATATCTCTAAACCCTAGGCCCTGTATTTTCCATTTACTGTAAGCACAAATTTTGCATTAGCAGTTGAGTCGGCTGCTTAAACAAACAGGAAGTCAATTGTTAACTAAGCAAATAACATCCTATTGAGTGCTATTTATTTCCTAAAATCTAGATTACAAATCGGTGTTCTTATTGAAAAACATACCAAGAGAGAAAAAAAATTGTTTGTTGAAATGTTACCTGAAGTGCATCTCGTGCAGCATCTGCGCGCGCTTTTGCGAGGTGTCACATCGAGAGATGACAGCGAGCACAGCGCGCTCGGGCACGTACCAGACAAGCGCCGCGCCAATAGCCTTTTGAAACTCCTTGTGCGCGTTCTCAACTTTCGCACTGTGCATATCGTGCAGGCTGGAGATTAAATAGTCTCAGATGATTTATTCATACGCTTAATATAATAAACATATAGACGACACCACCGTTAAGGATATTAAACAAAGATTTGAATTTTTTATTTTGAATGTTGTGTTATTAATAACGTCAATCTTATAAAGATATGAATTATGTCAATTCAATTGTTTACTGCTGTGGCCGGATGCCTGAACTAATACAGCTGAAGGAAAATTCTGCGTTTAAAATTCATTAATTGTTTAAATTTTTTAATAAACCGTGTCATATCAATACATACTAGTCCTTGAGATCTTCAGGAACAGTTATTTCAAACTTGTGAAAGGTGTTCTTATCAATGGGTGTCTTGGTCTGTTTTACCCGCAGTCGATCTTTAGGCACAATTTCTGTATAGCAGTTGTCCCACTCAAGGTATTCAATGACCAAAAATTCACCCCTCATCATCTGTAAAAAATATTTGCTTATAATGGCACCGCCAGAGTAGTTTTGCAGTTGCAGAGCAAGTCACGTCAAATAATAATGTTATAGGTTGATTTAGGAGTAAATAGTATTAAAGCTATAAACTATTATGGTTTAAATAAGCTTATTCTTAGATGTAATTATATCAAATAAAACCTCAAATATCAATAAAACAAATTAATAATATCATATCAAAAATGGATGGCTCAGTTATTTAATATTTTTAACAAACAAAACCAATGTATGTATTTCACAAAGAGAGTCCAGTACTGTATAGTCAGATAGGCATGCATTATAACTACTAACAATAAATGCATTATAACTATCTTTACAATGCAGATTTTAACTCATAAAATAAGTCTTAAGATGAAACTAGTGGTCATTGGTGACTAAGCACATACATTTGTAAGTAAGTAGAGTGAATAAACAATCTGTTATATTCACGAATAAGTGAAAGTATTGGGTCATCGGAAACATACTGACATGACTAGAAGAACGATGCTGCACATAGCGTGATGAGTCAAATCGTAAACCAACTTTAAGTCTTTAGTCAAATCGTATGTATTTTCAAAATTATGATCACATTCAGTCGTTAAGAGTGTATTATGTCAACAAGCATTTATCATCAATACTAAGGATACTGTCTCCAAATTCGTTATGGAATGCGAAAGAGTAACCGACCAACCGGAAAATTCGAATGGTTAATATTGATAAACAAAGATCTTCAACAGTAGCGGAAAGAAAATTTTGATGATTTTTTAAATTATTAAATTTTCTTGTCAGGAATATTTATTATAAATCTCAAAACGCGAGGCATCTTAATTTGGTGGGCGGTTAAAAATGCGTATTTAAAGATTTCAGCGCGTGTCCTAGTTCTCACTCAAGGTTGCCGCAGAATGTTGCGGCATGCAGTGATCGAAAATTTAACTTATTGGTCAACTCGTAAGATAATACAATAAACACAACTAAAACAATTGGTGGCTGTATCAATGAATTAATTTTAAATAAAGAGAGTTTACGTGGCCAAGGGATTTAATTTGAACTTTAATAATAAATTTTTAGCCTTTAATATTTTAATAGATGGTTTACTAAATTCGTAATTTAAATTAAGTAATAAATATCATTGAAATGCACACATATATATATACATACATATATACGCATTATGTACATAGGTATATACGTAATGCAAAAATACTGTGGAACCAGTTTTAAGTAGTACAAATGTATTTCTAGTAAATATTAAGTAAGATACATTATTAAAATTTTTAGGTACTATCTTTGCCATTAGTGAGAATTTTTGCATATTATGTGGACAAAATAAATTTTTTTAGACATTTAGATAAGAATTTCTAATGTCTATCATGACCTGTTAGGTATTAATGGGTTGATATATTACGAATTTAAGTATATAAAATATATATATGTAATTTAACCAAGAATGATAATATTATATAAAAATTTCAGGCTTATTGATTTCTATGAATGTAAATTGTACCAAACCCCACTACTTTTCATTCAAATCGATTGAAGCAAATGTTTAATTTTTGTTACCCATTTTTTTTAGAAATATTATGCATTAATGTAAATCACTTAAATTAGGGTTAGGGCAATATATTACTATTGCCAATTGTAATCTGTATTATAATTGGCCAATTGCAAAAAGAACCGAATAAATTTGTAAAACACAAGGTAGATAAAAAAGTACATTTGTATGTTACATAATCATTATGGAGAATAATAAGACTCAAAACTATAGGATTTCAAAAAATACAGTAAAATGACATCTAAGTGTAGCCTCAGACACTCAATTTTATTACCTGACCAATTTTAGATATGTACAATAGCAACTATAATTTCTCCAATAACTGTTTTAAATTAATTAATTAAGTTTTACAAAAGTAATTTAATAATAGAAAATATATACATATTTACTTCATAAAAAAAATCTGTGAAATGTATTGGTCGACAACTAATAAAAGTAATATTTTAGTCAAAATATTCTTAAACTAATTAAGATAAATAAAAGCAACTTGTATATGTATCGATTTAAACATAATTTAACACTTCTAAACAATTAAATTCAAATTAAAAAGGTGTAATAAAATATGTTCAAAATCATTTGTTACACAGCAACCAATAATAGCATAAAAACAATGAAAGAATGCATGGGCAATAGGCATTCATAAGTAGTAAATTTTATCAATTATTTATTTATCAGGCATTTAAAGCTAAATATAACTTATATACTGATAGTAATACATAAAAATCTTTATATTTATAGTGTTGTATGGCATTTGATTAAATTAGTTTAAAACTAAATAAGTATAAGACCTAATTGAAGACAAAGAATAATTGATCAAGACAAAGCAAGCATAGGAAAACATTTGTCTTTATTAATAAATATTCACACAATAATTCAATATGGACTAAGGCATTATTTATTATTAATATTTCGAATTATTATTATTAATAAAATACAAATAAAACGTGAAATATAAAATAAATACAATTATAGGTAATATGTTTAAACAAGAGTCAAAAAAATATTAAAAGAACAAAGACAACCTAAAAGCTATACATAATATTTATAAATACATACCTTGATATTTGCAGTCCACCACCCACATGCTTCCTTCTCATTTGATCTTGCAAAAACTTCCACCTCTTGGTTTTCCACAAAATCTGTGTGTTTGCTAGTATCTTTTGGTGGCAAGAATACTTGCGAAAATGGAAATTTTGATTCTGGCTGCCAGCTGCAACATTGAAATGAAATAATGTAAATAGCGGCGAATGTATTATTATAACCAAATAGTAAAAAATCACTAAAATATATTGATAATTGAGCTTACTCATTTTCAAAGGCTACGAGAACCTCGTTGTCGAGCACGTCGGTGACAATGGCCTAAAATGAAAAGAAATATAAAACATTGATGATTCGATGCAGATGCTAATAGTCTAGAAACAGGATGTTTATTGGTCAACTAAGTGAAATATGCCTCTCATTTAATTTAGCGTCAAAAGCACCGTCACGATTTTACTATTACTACTAAAAATATGATACGTATCACGAATAAAATACATATAAAATTCACGCCCTGTCAGGCGGACATGGCGTCCATTCCAGCCGCGATCGTCTTCCCGGAAAAATATTTTTGTAAGTATATGACTAAACATAAAATCCATAGCATAAGAAATCTAAATATGATTAACCGGAATAAACTTTACGTCTTTTCAGTTAAAATATAGCGTACTTCACGATTTACAAACCTTATAATAAGCACCATTTTCACCGTACACCTCGACCGACAAATCCTCCATTTTGATTTGAAAGCGTATTTGGCGTTTTCAGTACAAGATTGAAGCACCAAGTGATTTTATGGACCAATCACAACTCAGAACAACGGCATAGACAAATTTATTTGTTTTTTTTTTGCTACTGGCAATTTATACATAAACGCTTAAATTTTAAAACATTACTAATTATTAAATGGTTTTTGTTTAAGCAATATCAAAATCAAGTAGGCGTTGCAAAAAAACGACGTTTTTTAAATATAAACATGAAAAATAGCAACTCACCAATAACTAGTAACGGAATAATTATCAAATGTTACTATGCATTTTACATATTGAAACTACTAACTGGGATTACCCTTATCATTAAAATCATAACTACACGTTAAAAACCTTAAATGCTTGCTACTTTTTATTTTGTTGTGCAGTATTTTACCAAAATCAAATTAGTGTTAAGAATATTATTATATTATTGTCAAAAGGCTAATAAAATTAAACATTAAATATGTAATTTAACATTAAACATTAAATTGAGAATTAAATATGTTTAATTTTATTAGCTTGGCAAAGATACGTTCCCATTTTTGTTTTTTTTTTTATTATTTATATTTTTTTAATGATATAATAAATAATTTTACTGTAAATAATATTTACACTTATTCAGCTTTCCGCAATAACTGTATGTAATATCAGACAAACAAAACCTCTTTAGTTTAAAAGGGATTTTAACATTTAATAAGTTAAAAATAACCAACTATAAAGCTCTTACAATATTTCCTGTCTGTGGATTAATAAACTAATTTAAATATTTACTATAAATAAATAGTTTCATTAGGCCACGTTTTGTAATAAGCTATATAATATGCTATATACATTAATAAATTAGTAAAGAAATACAATGTTTTATTGAAATAATAATTATCAACTTTTTTGACAATTGATAATCATATATTGACTCTTTAACAATTGACATTTAAAGTTGTAAACGTAAATAATAATTTATCATCGAAAATTAAACATGTTTGTTTCGCTCTTAATGGTTGTTTAATCATTATAAATGGTAAGTTTATACTTATTATATATATTAATAATTTTTGGCACAAATACTATAAAAAAAACTGCATATTTATATTTATTTGGGGTTTCAACAGAATATGGGGTCAAGAAAAGATAAGATAATATTGGTCACAGGAGGGACTGGTTTGGTTGGACAGGCTATTAAGACTGTAGTGCATGAGGAGAGAAAACAGGGAAATCCAGAAGTTTCGAATGAAACATGGATTTTCTGTGGCTCAAAAAATGTTGATCTTAGGTAAGTTATACAGTGAAAATGAAGAGTGCGCATGTGTGGAAGTCTTGAATTAGTTAAGATAAACAGTAGCCTACTCGTTTAATTTATCAGAAAAAAATTTGGACAACACAAATACTATATAAATTTTCAATGTTTTACCTCTGACAAGACATTTCATTTTTGTTTTTCAGTCGTCGATGAAGGCACAATGAAAGTTGCACTTCAACACTTTCCCTCAACTGATAAAATGATTGCACTTTCCTAGTTCATTAGGCAGCTTGGTGAACTTAGGCTTCGCAAGACCCTTGATCATAATATCAGCAACTTGTTCTGATGTTGTGACTCTTCATACATCTATAGTACCGTTTTATACTAGCTCTAAAACAAAGAAATGACGAATCCTTATGTGCTTCGTTCGTTTATGAAACTCTGGATTGTGAGCTTATTGCACTGCTTGCTTCGTAATCAACGCTCAGTGTCGGTACATCTGTAAGCTTAGTCATATCTCTCAGAACTCTTGCAAGCCAAATGAGTTCTCTAGCTCCTTCACTTGCAGCAACCAATTCAGCTTCTGTTGTTGAAATGCTGTTGTTGCTAAAGCAAAGACAGGCTTCCGTGGCACCTGTTTTTGGTTTAGCCACGATATCACTCCTCCTGAGTATCGGCAAGTGACTTCAGTCGTGGATCGTCCTTTTGATACATCTCCGCTGTGATTGGCATCACTGAAACCTTTAAGAATGCCGGCTGTGGTTCCAATTTTATATTGAATTCCATGAGACATTGTTCCTTTCAGATATCGAAATATTCGCTTGACTTTATTCCAGTCAGCTTTGGAAGGATTCTCTAGTTTTCGGGAGGCATCTCCAATTGCAAATGCAATGTCTGGACGGTACGGTTCCAATTAGGTAAGCTAAGGCACCTACAGCCTCTCGGTAAGGAAACGGTTTATTCTCCTTATCATCGTAATCATTCTCCACAACTTTCCCTGAAACTTCAATCAGTATGGAAACAGGATTGCATTCAGCATACCAAATCATTTTAGAATCTTCTTCGTGTAAGATTTCTGACTGATTGTTACTGTGTCCTTGAGTTGTTCGATTTCTATTCCAAGATAGAAGGATACTGGTTTTGAAGTTATTTTTAACTTTGCTTTTAAGTCACTTAGAAAAGCTTCCGCAAGTTGTTTATCTGACGTTGCCACCAGTCCGTCATCAACATATAATGTGAGAAGAATCTTCTGTCCTTCTACATTCTTCATGTACAAGCAGGGATCGGCAGTACTCTGCTTGAAGTTGAGTTCCATTAGGACATGGAATCGATAGTTCCAACAACGTGGTGCTTGTTTAAGTCCGTATAGACTTCTGTTCAAACTACATACCCGGTTTGAATGATCATCTAAACCTTCGGGTTGTCGCATGTTAATCTCTTCGTTGAGTTTTCCGTAGAGGAATGCAGTCATGACATCAAACTGGAACATGTATAAGCCTTCGTTTGCAGATACGCTAATGAGGGATCGAATTGTAGCAAACCTTTTTTATAAATGAAACAAAACAAACTCAAGACATTGAACCTGGTTTATAGAAGTATTTATTGCTTCCAGAAAGAAAGAAGAAACTGAAACATTATTTGAGAATCACAAACCTACTCATGTAATCCATTTAGCTGCAATGGTGGGAGGTCTGTTTCACAATATGGCTCATAATCTGGATTTTTTTGTAAGTTCTCTAATATTATATAAGAATACAAACATTCCGAATATCAGTTTGTGTTGTCGAATTTTAAAAAATAAGCAATTTATTTTCTATTACTGTAATTGTACATTTTTAGTTGTTTCTCACATGTTTTACCAGTTTCTATGTTAAATTGCCTCATTTATACAGAGAATGTAGTACTGTAGCTTAAACTATTGATAATGCTATTTTTTTGTAAAAATTGTTTATTTGTTATTTCAGAGAGACAACATGAGTATAAATGATAATGTGCTTCATGCTTGCTTCAAATATAAAGTAGAAAAAGTAGTTTCATGCCTTTCCACTTGTATATTTCCTGATAAAATCACATATCCTATTGATGAGACTATGGTGAGTAATAAAATAAAAGCTAATTTTAATAGTCAAAGCACCCTTTGGAACATCACCTGTTTCTCTGATAATTTACCTTTATACATAAATGGTTTGAATAAACTAGTAACAATTTTTGTGATTTAAACCTGGTAATAAATGTTCTTTTTTGTAGTTTTATATGTATAAATTATACAAGGTTTTCTGGTAGTAGTTATGAATATTATTATTGAGATTTAGATATGTGTAATGTTGCAGCCCGACACAACAGTTTCTTTGAAAATAAAAACAATTGTACACATTCATATATAATATTAAAACATCTATTACATATTTTAACTAATACAATGTTCCAACGTGTTGTGACTTTGTTCACACATTTTCTCACAATATCTCTTCATTAATACAAATGTAAAGACAGTACTCATTTGTAGGTGCATAATGGCCCTCCGCATACCTCAAATTATGGTTACAGTTATGCAAAAAGGATGATAGATGTTTTAAACAGGTAAATATTATTGATTTATGTAATTAAGCGATGAGGGGATGTCTTTAATCCCTTGACATTGTTTGGTTTACAATGCCACTTATGTGGATACAAGCTGTAGTGGGAGGCGAAAAACAATAGAAGATCAGAGTGTTTATTACTTCTGGAGTAGACTCTTGAGATTTGGACAGGCCTGGTAAACAGTAACGGTGAACCAAGATCTGATGCTTTCCTCAGTCACAGTAAAAGCTTCTCAATATAACAATACAAATGCTACTGATCATATGTCATAGTATCTTTTCAGAAACTGAATTTGTTAAATGTTCAAATACATGTATAAAATTATGTCTCCTTAAATTCCAGAGGTTACCATGAGCAGCATGGTTGTATGTTCACATCGGTGATACCATGTAATATTTTTGGTCCAAATGATAATTTTTCACTCACATCAAGCCATGTTATACCAGCTTTGATACGGAGAATGGATGATGCTATGAGGAATGGTATATATATTTTTTTTTTATAGATATGTAAGTGTCAGCCTTCTTGTGCTGGTGTTGAATCTTAGATCTATGACATGTTCGTTGCTTCACAATTCAAAACAAAGCAAGTGTTAACTGCAAACAATTAATAAATTAAAGTATTTCAACCATTAGGGAAATGGTATTTCCCTATTCGACACCTCTTCTGTATTATGACTATTGGTACACAATAAATCTAATTTCATTTCAATTTTACTCAATTTGTCGGAAAACGACGAAATTGTCGTTAAAATAGATGCAATTATAGTTTTGCTTTCTTCACATTTAAAAAAAAAAGTAATTTTTGAAAATATGGTTTCACCCCTGTTTTGATGATTCGTATGTTGTTGGGTGATGCCACGATTTGGAGATTAATTTAATGAAGTATTTAAACGTATATTAAATAAAATGAATATAATAATGAAAAACGTATAGTGTACGCTTAGTATGAGAACCGAAGATCGACTGAAACAAAAGGAGTGAAGATGACGTCATGTTGCCGCTACTCATCGCTAGAGGGCGTAGTTACTAAACAACCCTGATTATATTCTACCCTAAGTCTATTTAAAACAATAAACTTCTATAGATGCCTGAGAATTTCATATTTTATTATGAAAATAAGAAACATTATTAGTGAGAAATTACTTAAAATTAAAATGTGCATTTCAGGTGATAATACATTCCCTGTGTGGGGAAGTGGGGCTCCGTTACGTCAGTTTATATATTCATTGGATATCGCAAAGCTGTTTGTGTGGACGTTGAGACACTACAACTGTATTGAACCACTCATTCTGTCAGGTAAAAATCTATGCCCTGACAGTGTGATTGTCTATGGACGGTCACATTTCTGGTCAATTCGTTAAAGTCAAGTTCTTAACATACAGTTGTTATTTATTTTATATTGAATGTTCAGTTTTTTTTAATTCCGCGGTTCGGTCTGATTGCCTGAGACACGAGTACTTTCCTGGTTTAGCCTTCCGGCCACGCCTTTTAATATGAGCAATAAATAACTATTTATAATTAAATATGATATATTACTAAATAGTAAAAAAAAACACAATGAGATTATAAAAATAATACTTTTTTAACTAGTATTTACATTTTAGTGGATGAAGAAGACGAGGTTTCCATAAGCAAAGCAGCTGATGATATCAAGAGAGCCCACGGGTTCAAGGGTGAAATTGTATACGATACAAGCAAAGCGGATGGCCAATATAAGAAAACGGCTTCCAATAAGAAATTGCGATCGTTGTATAAGGAGTTTACGTTTACACCATTTGATAAAGCCATCCAAGAGACGGTTACATGGTTTAAAAATAATAGAGAGACCGCTAGGCTATAATAAATTATTTAAAAGTTTTGTTTACATCTTTTTTAACATAGATGGCGTGTAAATCAATTTTTTTTAACTTAAGGACATTAAATTAATATGAATGTTTCTTTGTTATGTCCTAACGTATATAGTGAATGAAGTTACCAGCTATATATATAAGATGAGATTTTAGAAATGAAATCAACAATAAATACATTTTAGAAGTTTTATTTTAATCATTATGTGATGATGAAATTAAAGACATCAAAGTGCGAGCCCATGCTCGTCATAGGTGACAAATATCTTCTCAATCGCGGTTATATATGCCGCTGTTCGCACGTCTAAACCCAAATTGTGCGCACACGCAGCTTGTTTTACGTTCTGAAAAAATTTCACAACAATTTTCAATAGAGAGAATTACATTGACACACAGTGCAACGAAATGCTTTAAATTTAAAATGTCTACCATAATATATTTTTAACGATAGCTTCATATTATAATAGAAAGTTTTGTCACTTTGGTAACACATGAAAAATCTAATTGGGGTAACTTATTGGCAAGTAACATAATTAACATACACTATAAAGCATAGTTGAACGGAAAAGATATATAATACTTAGGCAACGTATTAGTTGCTATACGAAAGCCACAATCGTGTCAAACTTACATAAGTATGACACCAATATTTTGTTGTTTTTGACAACATATACATATATGGTAGTGTAAAAATTGACGATTCAAAAGTGTCTTTATAAAGACCTACTTGAATGAAGATATTTTGTCTGCTGTTTGTTAGTCTGCTGAAGAAACGATACATTTATGACACAGTAGTCACGCTTACAATATTACCGAGACTTTGTTTAGTGACGATCAAAAGTGCTTGAAATAAAGGGTTTGATATATATATATCGGCGCAACTACAACAATTAGTCTTAAATTAACTAGAATAATCAAGTTCAACATCATTTAATTGTCCTAAAATAAGTTTAAACACATAAGTTGAATAGTTTACGTTTATTACTCTGTGAAATGTCATCTTTATTATTTCAATACGACGTCTTTGTAACCAAGTGCTAGATCACTATAAATAGGGTCGCATTGAAACCGCACGACACAGTCGCGCTCAGGCCGTTGTACGGAACGGACCTCTCTTCAAATAGTGAAATATAAGCCTTGGAAACTATCAGTGAAGTGTTTCTTTAAATAAGTGGTTACTATGACCGACTCAACCGTGATGTTGGCCATGCTGATGCTACCTACGCCTTTCAAAAATAACCCTACAGAGTAGTGAGGTTGGCGGTAGCCCTATAGAGGAGCTCTCTCCCCTCGTTATATATATTTAAATTTATTATTTAAAAAAAAGTTTTTATTCTAAATACAATTATTTCTTTCGAAACCGTCAGGTTTACATGATTTACTTTGACGTTGACGGACGTTGGTGTCATAGACAGTAGAATTTGTTAACTTACATTGCACGCATTCATCATTGAATATTCGAGGCCCGAAGTCACAATGTGATGTTCACTCGCTCCCGACATTAAAGATTGGAACAACGGTGTCGGCTGAATCTTCGCATCAATGTTTGACTTCTTAAGAGACTTCTCCACTGAATCTATTTTGAAATAAAACAAACCTACAATCTTTTTGTTTCGTTATAATTTGATACTAAGGTGACGTTAGCAGGCAAGTAGGTATGCTCATTGCTCATGTATATATATATATATTTATTTATTTACACTTGAAAAAAGATTTATTACCGAAATAAACATTCGACAAGCCATTTTTCAATCAAAACTATTGCATTTAACATAAATATTAAAATTAAAACTAAATATTAATCAACCTATCTAAACAAGTTCTTGATTATTTACGGTAAGTTTAGCATAAAGTATGGAAGGGCAATGTTTTTTATATGCTGATGTACCAGTATTTCGCGGTCACCTGTTGAGCCGTCTAACTGATATAATTTTTAATATATTACACACAATTAACACAAACGATAATATAGTCTTAATAATGTATGAATTTCTTACCTAAAAGCGCAGTATTGGAGTCCCTCCAGAACTTGATACTCAACTTTCCAAAGCTCACGTGGCTGATGTTCTTGAGGTATTCAAAGTATGAGACAGTGACGCCACCTGCGTTGGCAAGCAGATCGGGCAGACAGAGGATCTTCTTCTCGCGGAGGATGATGTCAGCTGCTGGTGTTGTTGGGCCATTGGCGCCTTCAACTATCATCTAAACAAAACCAATTTTAAATAAAATAAAAGCACAAATTTATTTCACAAAAAATATGGCGATGTTAATGTGAGAAGGAAAGAGAGGAGGCGATATCTTAGCGCGAGGCATGACATTGTAGCTACGGATCATAGATTTCGCTAGAAAAAGTGAAAAAAACTCTGAATACAATAAAGTCACACAAGCACTTGATTAACCTTGCAATTCAATTTGCCAGCGTTCTCGTGTGTGATAGTTTTTTCCAAAGCAGCCACGACAAGTATATCACACTTTTCATACATCAACTCGGGACCACATTCCTTCGCGCCCGTAAAGCCTTTAGCACTGCCCCGCTGCTTTGCCTTGTATTCTTGTAGATCCTAAACTCTCAAAAAATGTTTAAAATATTTCTGTATTATATATACAGAAATATTTTAAACAATTGGTTTAATTTTAAATTATAATTCTAATTTGTTATATCATTTATCTCTTAATATATGGAAAACTGACCTTACACTGGATCCCGTCAGGGTTGCTGAGATTGCAGTCCGACTCCAGTACTCCGATCACCTTGACACCACTCTCCTGGAAGTGGATTCCCGCCCAACTGCCCACGTTGCCGAAACCTTGGATTATTGCTGTTTTGCCCTTTAACAATCGTAAACATTACATACACTTTAATTTGTGTTGTGCGATTTATTGTTCACGCCTTCATAACTTAGCTTATATGGGCGTGGTAACGTTAGCTCTTTCTATATTATTACATTATAAATTTACATATAAAGGGGTATGTTGGCCAGGCTTGCATGTTTGGGTTAATGCGTAAGGCAAAGAAGCGTACTTGTATACAGGATATATACCAATTAGTATATGTAAAATAAAAATAATAATTATCAGGCCAAATTTCACACATATTATGGATTTTAACACTACTATCGCCTGTGTATGTACATACATATATGATATATATATATATATATATATCATATATAAGACATATATCTTTTCATGTTATAACACTTATGTATGTCATACAATTGTTAACCGTTGCGGAAATTAAATCCTGGAATCGTCAGATTGACATGAGGCCATTTGTTTCCTTTACAAACATTTTCCACAAAGAATATATAATGTTATTTGGCAAAAAAAAATTATACAGTAATTATTACATTTTAAATCTAAATGCTACGATCTAGGGTAGTCAACTATTATGATAAAAACAAAGGAGATTACGCTATAGGACCCTGGGTTACCACATGTAATAATTTTAACCTCAATAAATTATTAACATTGTTTATAACAGCAGTTATAAACAAACCTTGAATCCTGTTTTCAAGTCTATAAGTTTCATCCATTGTTCATCGTGTATAAACTCACTGGCCGTTATAAAAACACCTCTCCCAGTTGCCTCCACTCTCCCACGTATACCGCCACCATTTATTGGTTTTCCAGTAACGCACGCTGCGGCATTAATGTCGTTGTAACCTGAAAATTGGCGATTCGGTTGGTTAAATGGTTATCATGCCAAACTGTCGGATTGGTTCCGGTTTCAATACAATGTAATATGAAGGCTGTATATAATGAAAATATTTGTTGGCTGTGGTCTAGGTGTTGTAATATGTATATTTAAAGGCATACAATTTGTTGGAGGCTGGCAACATATGCCCCCAGCCACGTGAGGCGACATCACTTTTGTGTGCCTCCTGATCGTTTGTCTCTGTAGTAATGAATATAGTTTGTAAAAGTATCCTTTAGCGTATTAAAAAAATTACTTACAAATTTTTATTATCAAAATGTCTCAAATGCTTAAAAGACTTACCTAATGTTTTAATATAAGTGTCAACAATCCAGGACATTTCTCTTCCAGATGTGTTCACATCGGGCGCTGGCACATCTATTCCTGCACCTGGAATGATTGGAACAAAAATTATTATTTTCACAGAAATGAACCCAAATTAACCTAATCCCGGGGATAAATATTGAACATAATTAAACTTGCTAGATACTATTCATGCGATTAATATTACAAAACAGCTGCAAATAATTATGACGCTAATATAAAACCTGATACAAATCAATTTACCAATATAATTTTTCTTCGCCAATTCAAGGGTGTACCGTCGTGTTATCCTCTGTAATTCTGCCACCGTATACTTCTTTGGATTTATCGCAACTCCTGTCAACACATTAGGCTGATGGAAGTAGTATTTCATCAATTATTTTTATTACAGTTAATTTATCAATGATGTATAGAACCCACATATTTGTTACTGGTTACACATTTAGTATATGCCGACAACGCATAGTCTCCTATTTCGGGCACACAATTCGCGACGAGAATCTTAAAAAACTAATAGTGGTTTGTTATAGGAAATGCAAAAGATCACGCAGCCTCTCGCCAACCCTACCGACTGTTCAAGTGAAAGACTTGTCATCCTAAAAATTCTAAACCACCATACGAGAGGCATTGAATAGAATCCAATGGGGACAGGCAACTCACTCCAAACCCCACCCGGCTGACCACGACGCTCAGATATGAGCCATCGACCAAGAGAGAGAGAGAAACCTATTTAATCATAAACGCTAACCAATGTGCTGTTAATAGCTATCTGTTAGACGATTGTAATAGCGCTTACTTTGCTGATTTTCGTTTCATTTAAATTATTATTGGATAGCAGTATAACGTAAAGAATTTGGTATTATTAAAGTAAATAGGTATGCGAGTTTTACCGATCCAAACGAACATTTGTCTTTAGAAAAATCTATTTCATGTACCTCCTTTGGATCCTCCAAAAGGGATGTTGGAGCAGGCACATTTGTAGGTCATGAGTGCGGCCAGAGCTTTTACCTCTCCAAGATCCACTTGATCAGAAAATCTTATACCTATGAAATTTTAAATAAGAGTGAATCTAGTCTACCCATATTCCTGTCCATCAAAAACAGTCATTGGAACAGTAAAAAGACGATCCAAGTAATATTTTGCTATATATTTTTTAAATTTACTTAAAAAATAATTTAGATAGAGAAAAAAATGTTGTAAAATAATATTACCTCCTTTACAAGGGAGACGATGCACGCTATGCTGCGAGCGGTACCCGTGTATAATTTCGTAGTCTCCATTTTTGCGTTGCAAGGGAAATTCAAATTGCAACGAACTGTTACAAGAGCCCATAACCTATTTTTTGAAAGCTGATTTAAATGACACAATATGGACAAGAAAAAGTGTATTCGTATTATGGAATGTTAAGAAATTGAATTGAAAATTTGAGGAACCTTCAAAATGCCAGCGACACGCTGTTTCCTTTTTTTGTCCGAGAAATGCGTGTACTTCTTCAAATACTCCTCAAGACTCGGTTCGCACACTTTCACGGCGAAGTGATAGAAATATTCGACCATTTTGTAAAAACTCGGGTTCGGATGTTTCCCTATATCTTTCAAATTATCCGGAATCTCATAGTTTCTAACACTGAGCCGTAGAGGACCCCTCTTTAAAATTAAATTCGATACGAAATATTTGTTTATAGTTATAAAAGCCATTTTCAATAAATATATATATATATATATGTCAAATTAGATTGAGATTTAATTTGTAAATTAATTATTTTTTCGGTCATATAGGACCTATTTTCAAGTTATGCAGAAGTTGCCATTACCAAGTCGTAACAAACTTTTTTTTAATGTAAGATGAGGCAAACGAGCAGGCGGGTAACTTCGAGTGACCTGCAACGCCAGGAGGCTTACAACTGAGTTACCGGCCTTAAGGAAGAGGACCGCTCTTTTTTTTAAGGTCCCCAACTCGTAGCGGTTCGGGAATACCTGCGCTGGCACTTGGTTCCACAAATAGGTGGTGCGCGGCAAAAACTGCCTTAAAAAACGCACAGTTGTGAACGCCAGACGTCGAGGTGGTACGGATGGATTTTCGTATTCTGCCTTGACGTCTGGTGATGGAATTTAGCTGCAGGTATTAGTCCGAACAATTCATCAGAGTATGCCCCATGATATATGCGGTAGAAGATGCAGAAGGAACCTACATCTCTACGCTGAGCCAACGGATCAAGCCGTTTGGAAATAATTGGGTCGTCGACGATACGAGCCGCTCTGCGTTTAAGGAGCTGAATCTTTTAGTGGCAATGTCATTCTGTAACCTTCAAGCTTCAGCTAAATGAACTTCCATAAAAAAAAACTGCTTATGTTTTAAATGTATTTTCATTTAATTTACAACGCAATAAAAACAAATAAATAAACAATAATTTATTCACTTATCAATCCTACAGATTGGGTTACTTTGGACCATCTGAAGGTCGACTTTGGGTCCAACCAGGTCCCTTATATTGTTGAGACCATATTTAATCATAGTTGGACGTTCCAACGAGAGTCCCCACGCAATCACATTCACATCCTCGGGCAGGCCCATGGGCAGAAGCATCTCTGGGCGGAAGACACCGGAATTTCCAATCTCAATCCACTTTCCAAGACCTGAAATATTCAACACTACTTTTTACAGAAACTACTATAAATGAATACATGTTCACTGTATTTTTAAGAATAAAGGAGAAGATATTGCTGTACGGTTTCCTTAAAGAAAAATAAAATACCGGAATAAAACCCGGAACGTTGTAGCCGTCGGGGCAAGTGTGTCATAAACAATTTTTTTATTATCTGTAATATAGATGCTTATACTTTATGATTTTAAAATGAGTGTTACCTGTGTGATAGGCGAAGATTTCCATACTTGGTTCAGTATAGGGGTTGTACGCTGGTTTGAACTGAAGCTGGTGGAAGCCAAGACGGGAGAAGAAAGCATCCAGCTCGCTGATAAGATCTGCCAAGCCAAGTCCCCTTGCTGCTACCACGCCCTCTACTTGGTGGAATTCCGCTAGATGCGTTGCATCGAGGGTTTCATTACGGAAGACCTGGAAAATATGGTAATAAAATATAAATAAATAGAAACATTGAGTGAGCCTAGTTATATGTATAGTTATGATATATTTATGTTATGACAAACTTGAAGCTCTCAAAATTTTGTTTACATAATGTATCTGTTAGATAAAAGCTTTATCAGTCTTTTGTTTTCTGTTAATTTTAGAATGCACTTGATAAATCTGCATTGACAATGACTGAGACTTTGAACAGGTATAATTATAGCAATAAACGTAATATGTATAGATTCTCTAATACAGGAACGATTCACTTGATGACCCACTGGAAGCTCTCAAAAAGAAATAATTTCTTATTTTTAAAATAACTTTTACAATAAATTGATACATTAATCAAATATAAATACCTTATCGATACTAAAGTACTTCTGTGGTACAAACTCAGCTTGCTGAGCCAGTCTGTAGAGCATACGTGCACTTACTGCTGTTGTGTGAGTGCGGAGCAAATTCTTTTGGGCCTCCTCAATCTTCCAATCATATCTGTAACCCTAACACTTTCAATTTATATATGGTGCATGTAATATCTAAGGTATTTTTATAAATACAATGGCATCTATATTGTTATGCTTTCATCAAGACACACACAAAATATATTAAAATTTAGTGAAAACAATGTTGGCAATATAATAGAAAAAGAATTAGTTCCAAATATACACTAAGTAAGAATACTTATTCTGCTTTAAAAACATTTACAGTTAATTCAAGCAATAATCTTTTTTTTAAATTCAAATTGCAGTTTATTTTTTTTTTGCATCTAATTGGAATTATAAATTTTTAGAGAAAGTCTTTAGCTAAGAGAAAAAAAAGACCTTGTTTATTAATTATGAATACAATGATGGTTTAATTTCCTCATAAAATTTATAACATACCTGTGATCCATAGCCTCCTTCACTATGAACTTTTTTAACTCTTTGTAAGTAATCCATAGGAAACTCTGTACTGCTAGCAGGTGATGATATAAAGAATGTATCATGAGCATCCCTAGCAGGATGCTGCTGCGGTTGGAAAAGGGCATCGAAATTCCAAAACGAGCTTTCAACATATTGATTAGTTAGCATCTCAGTAAAACCCATTTCAAGGAAGATTTCACGGAATTCAGACCGCACCTTCAGAAGGGGATGTAAATGACCACATGAAGGTGGTTGACCTGAATGAAAGGAGCTACGTTTTAGTAGTGTTCTCAAGTTAAAGTAAAGGTCACAATGGTACTTATAATTTTAATGTTAAGTTATAGTACTAATGTATTGAGGTGAGTGTATATGACACCCTTGTAGTCAATCTCTACAGTCTAGACAATTTAAATATAAGTTAGGGCTAATCTCCCGATATCCAGCTCTTAATTAAAAAAAAATTACACCTTACCTAATGCATCAAAATTGTATGGCTTGAATTGTAACTCTTTCCATGAACCAGTCATCAGCATTTCACTTGTTAAGTCTGTCTCTAATTTCTTAATAGATGTGGCAAATTGTGGGCCTTTTGTCAAATCAAAACTCTTTAACGTGATTTCTTGGAGGAGTTTTCGTTTTTTATAATCATTTCTAACATTATCTGTTAAATTATCTATGCCTTTTTTAATTTCATTTAAATTTTCTTGTACAGTATCTGTTATGGTTTCAACTTTACGTTTAACCACTGGTGCACCACCTGATTTATCAATGTAAATCCAACCTGCAGACATAGCTTTGCTGAATCCTACTTTTGCATTAGGCACTTTCTAAAAAATAAAGTATGTAATTATCAATTTAAATTACATGTTAAACTAAGACCTCATCCTATAAGGTAATCAAGAGATCTTAGGAATGGTGCATAAACAAAGTTTTAACCTTCATAACTTCTGCTTGTGGTAGGCCATCATCAGGAATACTTTTGAATAAAACTGCCTCGTGGCTTCCCTGTTCAACAATCACCAGCCCTTCTTCAGTTAATCCCCACTTCGTAGACTTAACCGTTTCAGAGACGACCATATCAGAAGCCTCAATACTTTTCACTGCACCAATAATTTTCTGATGATCCTCGTTAAATTCATCTGCAAGTTTCAAAGTATTCACTTTATCACAATTGTCTAAATAATGCAAAATTCTTTCGTTAAGCTCCATAACAAATTCTTAATATTTTATGGTTATAAAATTATTCTGATTACTGATAACTAATTCTACTTGACTAAATTAAAATTAGCCGACGTAAACTTGAAACTTGTTGACCAAGCCTTAGGGTTTACTGTCAAAGAACCAACTGTCAACGTCAGACTATCACAGCACTAGTATCTAATTAAATTTTCGAACTTAAACGAATATTTAGTAGATAATATTTTTTTTATTGTTTCTGCCTTGCTTATCCTGTTTTACAGCCGTAGAAAAGTAAAAGTGTACAAAATTAACTTTTAGTGTACAGTAACGTTGTCAATAAATTCTTACTCTCTAATAGTGATTTAGTCTGTAGCCTGTACATTTCTGGCATATTTATACTTGATTGTCAGTCATTACAGCTCAAGGTTTTAAGTAGTGAGTACTGAGTTGAGAAGATTGTTTTTGCTTTTCGGCCGGCCGGCGCGGTGCTACAGTGTTTATGTTAATTGTTTGTAATATAGATATTACCAACTTCCCATTTTTAATAAAGAAGATAAAAATTTAAATTGTTTTAAATAAATAGAAAAAGTTGACTATTTCTACGTTTTGAGATTGGTGTGCGAGTAAAAATTTTTAAGGTATGTATTATGTATTTAAATTTAGTTTAAACTCATATAACATTTTAAAATGATTTTATGTCACTACTGTACATTGTACAGGGCATCTGATATCAGCATAACTCTATGACGTAATAAATATTTCGAAATCAATACTCAATCGCCCTGCAATGTAAATCATTCAATTTCAAGAAGAAAACAATTTTGAAGCATTAAAGAGGGAGGTAAAAACGAATTAATTAATATATAAAAATATCGCGATGCGTCATGACTACTGTTGTAAAGCTAACAAGTGAATTGCGAATACAAATTATACTTGTATTTATGCGATTATCGAAAACATGTTATATTATCAATGGATGTGACAGGGTTTGCTGTTTACGTGAATATTCATTTAATTTTAGCATAATACTTGGTCGTGAGTAGTGTGTTCCCATCCCATCCATTAAAAGTCCAAGTGTTCTTATAAGCATAAGTAAGTGAATTTTAATGAAAACTGTTATTCCATAGATGTCTCGCCTAGACCTGGTGATATTCGGTGCGACGGGGTTCACGGGTAAACATGCCGTGATGGAGATGAGTAGACAATTGAAGAGGTACCCACTTTCTTGGGGTATCGCTGGCCGCTCTCAAAGCAAGTTGGAAGATGTTATCAAGGAAGCATCGCTAAAAACCGGTTAGAATTGTTATTTTTATTGTAAACTTATAAGTTTGTTCGTTGAAACGATAAGACGAATTCGTAGTGTGTTTATTACATTTACAGTGTAAACTTCATGTAAAATGTAACTCGATGTAACGACAAACTGTAAACCGTCGTAATCAATTGGCTTTGGTTGGTTTAGCTTGTATTCTGTACAATGATTTTTCTTGTCTCCATTTAACGACCACTCTCTATTAAGCCATACATGCTCAGTCCCTTCAGTGTCGTTATATATAGTTAAAAAAGTATTTAACTATATACAATCTCGAGTCAAAACACTATTGAAATTGAAAATATGAATCATAACATCGAACTCTATAATAAAATTATATGGATTGTTTGGTTGAATGCCCTTATCTCGCGAACGATTCAGACGGAAAATTATGCATCGAGCGAATTAAATATATGAGCGAAGTATGAGTTTAATTATTAAATTAAAAAAAAAAAAACTGATGAACTGCCCTGGATGTTTGAAAACAAAAACATATTTTTTTATAAACAATTCTTAATACGACGTTTGAAATTTGTTAAGAGGTTTAATTAGGATTAAAAGTTTTCTACACTTCATAGGTATGGTTTGGACGACCTTGTTTTCGGTAGACGACTTATCAAAAAAAAAAAAACAATTCATATTAAACCAATAAATACAATAAAACCAAAAAATACACATTTACTTTGTTGCCATGCCATGTAAACATTGGTAGCCCTTTTTAATAGTTTAGATGACCTATACACCGATGCATAAAGACAAGTTTCATATGTTGTTTTCAATGTCAACTATACAGGTTTAGTTTCCGGTTGTGAAAATCCGGTGGAAGGATTTGAAATGAAATATTTTGATACTGGTTTTTATACCTGTTAAATTTTCAGACGAATACTCTAGATATTGCAAAGTTAGGTAGAATAACATTTATGATGAATTTGTTGCGTCATTTCATTGAAACTCGATCTAATAAGAGGCTCAGTCAATTCAGGCTTATATACAGTTTCAAGCAAACTCGCATATATCATTTACGTCAGTAAATGTACTTGAAGAGTGAGCGCTATTTATTTATAATGTTGCACATAACTTTGTTAGTACATATAATATCAAAGGGTGGCCTTAAAAGCGATCTCTTCCAGGCAACTGATTTACTCTAGTAACATTTACACAAAAAATATACATTGTCCTTCAAAATGTGAATTGTGCATTAAATAATGAAGCACCTGAAATAAATGCACTTTAATCAATGTAACTCATTCTATACCAGAGGTTATCGGTTATATAAGCAATGTGTTGATAAGGTGTTTTTGATTATAGGGTTTCTAATAAAAATATAGTATAAATACTTTCTACCTTTTATACGTCAATCATACTACTGTTTTATGTGTTCAATATTTTCAAATTGATTTATAGCCCTCATAAAATTTGATTTTAGAGTTTTGGGTACCATAAATCGTAACGAAATCAAAAATATTCTATGTATTTTTACTACTATGGACTATAATCATGATAGTAACACTCACTTGAAATTATATAACCAAGCACTGGCTTGATAAACACTAGTGCTTGTTATATAAACAAGTCATTGACCCCTTAAATACATAAAGTCATATATAGGACGCGTTTAACTCGGGATGCCCGTTAATTAATTATACAGTAGGAAATATGAATGTATTAAGCAGTAACTTAGTATAGTATCCGGCATAGTTTGCCAGTTTCCTCTAAGCATGAAAGCTGTTTTTTGGCTTTATTGGCATAGGATATCAATGAATATTTGAGCCTTTATTTAAACATTAGAAGAATGTTTCTAACAATTATTTGTTTAAAACCATAAACATTTATTTTGAATGTTGTTTGTTTTTGGTTTCATCGCAAGTCTTGCTTGCTTATAATGTATTTGGACTGGTCCAAATACATTATAAGTATTCTTTAACTTTGTGTGTTGCCTGAATGAAATCGCTTATTAGCGATAAGGTCGCCGGTTTCTCTTCTATTGTTATAGTCATAACAATTTAATTCTACTTTTTTTAGCAACAACGTATGCATTAATAAATAATATCGAAATGAGGCAATTATATTTATTTATATTTCATTATATTTACAATTAAACCAAGTACAACAACATTTTAGTAACTATTGGTTTCAGGCAATGACCTGTCGGGTGTGAAAATAATAGTGGCAGATGTTGGTGATGAAAAGTCCCTAAAGGACATGTGCACCCAGGCCAAGGTGTTGGTGAACTGTTGCGGTCCTTACCGACACTACGGGGAGCCCGTAGTTAAAGCCGCGATCGATTGCAAGTCACACTATGTGGATGTGTCGGGAGAGCCACAAGTAAGTTATGAGTGCATTCCTCGTACTTTTTAGGTGCGAGGGTAGAACTTTTCTTAATTACTTTGTCTTAAAGGCTAGATTAATGCGTAAGGTAATAAGGGGTTTATTGGTTGTAGACTTTGAATTACATATAACCGTTGTCCATTTTACGCTTGTTAGTAAGGTAACCAAAAGAAAGACTGGGCCAAAAACACGTGATAAATAACACAATTCCCCAGAACCGGCATGGGTAGTGGGCCATCGATGGCCAAAAAGGGCCCTGCCAGGCTTTGCCATTATCAAACTTGGCTTAAGTTAGAAAAGGTAGTTAGTTACCAGTACGGAAGTTGCATTAAATAAATCTACCCTCGTTTCTGGAAAAATTATTTTTGTAACTGTATATATCAACAGAATGTTATATTTCGTTAGTAAATATTGGAACACAATAGAATAGTTTTCATTGTCGGCGTGGCCTGTCGTATATTAGTTACAATGTACAAGGTCGTCTGAGATTTAAAACATTTGTTTTAAAAAAAGAAATATTCATTGCTGTTTTTCGGAGTTAAAATATATATTATTATAACTATTAATAATATTATTTAATAGTTCTAGATGTTTCCCATTTTTATCTGCGCTATAATGTGACACACGAATAATCTAACGGATTCCCTTTCATTGGATTTAATCGTTACTCCAATCGTATAATTTTGTTTCTTATCAGTATCAAATATATAAACATTTTATCAACCTAGTCGTTACAAGTGTTCAATTATGAAGTATACAATGTGCGTCATTCTTCTATTTGCATCTTCGAGTAACCTTGGCTAAGATTTATGGCCAAATGCAACAAAAAATTGTAAACTGATACAGTGTTAGTTTCATTTCAATATTTTTTTGAGTGTGAGTGCCATGCTGTTACTTAGAGTTTCAGCCGAATGGGCAGGCACGGCCGGAGAAATACCACTCTCTCACAGAAATATCGTAAAGTGATACAAATAGACTTTGTTCATTATGTACTCGCGTTTCGTTCGGTGAATAAGATCTTCCGGTGCCCATCCTTTCCCCTCCCCCGTACTCTTCCGCTACCCCCCCCCCCCCATTTCCTAACTTTCCTTTAAAGGCCGGCAACGCACTCACGAGCTCCCAGCCGCGTGAGTGTCTATGGGAGGCGACTTCACCTTTACGGTGGGCCTCCTGCTCGTTTGCCCCCTCTTCTATAAATATAAAATAAAATGTATTCGCAGTACAATTTTAGAGTTTTGGCAGTAACTAATAAAGCAAGCACGATTTGTCAATTAAGGCTTTAAATCGTTATTGAAACCATAACTAACATAGAATATCTAAAATGGTGTAACAGTAGGGTATTTTTAATACAGAAATAACAGACTCAACATGCTTCTAGAAAACCGATTGGTTCCCCTTAGATGTT
Organism: Leptophobia aripa; assembly: GCA_951799465.1. NCBI lineage: Eukaryota > Metazoa > Arthropoda > Insecta > Lepidoptera > Pieridae > Leptophobia > Leptophobia aripa. The sequence continues at coordinate 2,201,777 of OX637277.1, read as the reverse complement.
ATACAGATGGCTGAGAGCAATATTTAAGTATGCAATATTATTAATATTTAAGTCAATTATTTTTACAAAATGAATCTCAGCAAGCCTTTACAACTCTCAATACAATATATAGTTCATACTTATATGAATCGTATGTTCCAATAAACTTATGTTAACAATTTGGTGCGGGTATATGATCATGCGAAGTGTTTAATATGACAAACCGATTACTTCAAATTCAACTGCAATAAGTGCTTAATAATGTAAACAATGTGAGTCTTTACATTTACTCAGTAATATTATATGTACACAATTAAGTTGTTTATTTATTGGAAAGCAATTTACTGAGAACAATAATTATAAAAAAAAAACTTTTGTATTTTTTATATTTACAAAATTACCTTGTAAAGCTATTAAAATGAGCGTGTCTCAAAAATAATATAACACAAAAAAAACTAAATAAAACAGAAAGAACCAACTCATAGAATATCCACAATCGATGTAAATAAGCACATAATATTATATATAATCGGTACATATGTAATTTCGTGTTAAAGAATCTAGAATATTCAAGTAACCTTGCCACAGGCCTTTAACGTCAATACGACCATGTATCGTGTAACTGGCAACTGCACAGTTGTCATGAGACACAAACACCAAAATAAAATAGTGCTTGTTCTTCAACGTAATAATAATATGCAAAAAAAATCTTTTGAAACCTTTCGTCAGATTTCGCATTATTATATTAGGATCATATCCAAAAAAAATACAACCAGAGTACTTGATATTATGCTCAGTTTGGTCGTGTACTAACTACTGTATTAAAGAAATCCGATTGAGAACTATTTCTACTCAATTTATTGTTCCGCGTGCTATTTCTAAGAATGCGCTTCCTAATGTACGCGAGCATTTTATCTCGCGTGTGGAATTTTTTGTAATTGCTTTAGAAAAATGTACAAATTTATTTCAAATTAATAATATTTATTTAATATTACTAATTATGAACTAGTGAAAATTGTGTGCAGTGCAGTGCAGTTGGTTATTTAATATTTGTTACTCAAATGAAAATCTTGAATTTTATTTTTGTAATAATTTATTCGTTAACATGCACAACATCATAACTTCAGATCGTTAAGAATGCGGTTTTCTGCGGCTGACCAGACTCAATAATTAACCCGGTTAAAGGTTTCGTCACAAGGACAGAATTAAAGTCATGGGTACCTGCTATTATAATAAATTATCGTGTATTGTTAAATATTAAAAGATAACTGTAAACGCAATATTTTAAGATATATATTTATATAGATATAGGCGAAGATCTTGAGCATTTGGTACTATTTTCAAACTTTGTGTCATCTATAGACGACGATGTATAGGTTGAACGTACTCAGTTATGCGATTATTTACACTTTATTGCACTTAAACACTAGAAGCAAATGACGTTAATAGATTATGTACCTATAGACATGTTTCTCAGAGTCAGGTTTTGCCTATTATATACGTTCTCTCAGAGGCAAGGGTGTATTTTAATTTAAATTCAATTCCATTTAGGTATCTTTAATACAATACTTATCTTATTTAATAATATGTTTCATACCGACTATTCAAATAGTCATCGTGTTTTTGAGTTTTACGCGGGTGTAAATCGCCTCCGCCTTAATTATTTCCCTGTACTGTTATTACATCATCAATACAGACATGAGTCAGGTTTATATGTTACACAAATTATTCTTATATCCCACGTAATATTTTAGGCAGGCCATACGTAATATATGAGTCTGGTTCCGCCTCTGATTATTATAGATTTCTATAACCTGTATCAATAATATTTCTTAAGAACAATACGAAATTTAAGCTATTGTTACCTTAAAAGCGCTTCGTACTTATTATTTATTATTATATTTGTATTTATTTATGTACTTCTTATTATTATATTTCGGACGTATTTTGAAATGTACAGAAACACAAATATGCATTGTTTTAGTAAAATACCTATAAGAATTGTAAGGAAAGTTGATACTTACTTTATGTTCCTGATAGGCTAGCAGAAGTAAAAAATATATATAATACCAATCTAGATTTTGTATTTAGTTTCAATAACTTATAAGTCAGTATGTAAAAGGTAACTGAATCCCACATTTGGGCCATTATATATTAAAATATTATATAATTTCGAAAACGTAGGCCGTAAAGCCAAGTACAGCTTTTACAGAATAACACTAAGATTAAGTTAACATGCCCAAGTCTTTTGATCGATTTCCTTTGGGTTAAAATCTTGTACTTGGAATGCTTTCACAATGAAAATGTTTATTTTAAGTATGTATTATTCGTTTCAGTTCATGGAATTAATGCAATTAAAATACAATGAGGCGGCCCGCGAGGCTGGTGTGTATGTCATCAGCGCGTGCGGCTTTGACAGCATACCGACTGATCTCGGAGTTGTTTTTCTTGAGAAGAAATTTGAAGGTAGGAACGACATATTGTTTAAACACATTATAACACCTACTTGATTTGAATATGGTATTGATATTTTGTTATTATGACAAACTTTTTCTTCATTGAAGCCCCCTTAATGAACATTACGATATTTAAAAGCTTTGCCCTCTGCCCTGACGTGGGGCGTAGGACATGTTTATTATATATAATAAACAAAAATTGTAAGATCTTTGTTAATATATTATTTAATAATATATTGATTATTATTTTATATATCACTCACTAATACACTCTCGTTAAGTGCTCGTTCCTCACTTAAAGTACTTCACTTAGTCATATTCTTGTGATTATTGTTTTTATTCTTCTAATGGCCTATTTTGGCTTTGCTTTTATTTGTAGCATTAATATATATCTTGTGCTTGTTGTGGGTTTGAAAAATAAAATATTTTTAGTAGTTTTCGCACATCTCTTGTTTCTGGTTGTGTCTGGTTTACAAGTTTCCTTCTCGTTTTTTCATATTATGGTTGCATGGTCACTGATGCATATGAGACAGCCAGTGTCTAAGTAAGTTTTCCTTCTGTAATTTTGATTTTCTTTGATATTTTCTTCAGGCACATTGAATTCCGTGGAGTCATACCTAAGCTCGGAGGCAAAGAGCTCCGTTACCAGTGGAGTTATAAACTTCGGTACATGGGAGTCTTTAGTTTACGGGTTCGTATTATTTGTACTGCGTTAATATTCAGAATCAAGCTGACTTAGCAGCAGTGTTGCCTTGGAAGTTGGTTCTGTTATCTAAAGTTAAAAGTATACATAAAATATAAACCAAGTAAAAAAGAATTAAGACAGATATCATGTTTGCTTTACCTTTGGCAGTTTGAAACTGTAAAATAACCTCATCTAAAGTTGTTATTGGGTTGTCCGTGAAATAGATATAATTTTAGTTTACTCAAAATCTCCCTCCTTTGTGATTCTGTAACAGGCCCGCCACCCCTCTCTCCCCACTATAAATTTGACTTTTGTTGGAGAGATGTAAATTTCTCTGCTTTACCGAAGTATCGTTTATGAGGCAAAGGTGGATTATATAGTATTCCGTTCCGAAGTTATTTAATAATTTTATGGTATTTAAATTTTGTTTATGAGATTTAAATGTGTGTTTACTATTTATTACATTTCAGAATAACGCATTTGGACGAATTGCCGAGTTTAAGAAAGAAGATCTACCCGGAGAAATTGCCCGAACTCAATCCGAAGCTCAAGGCTAGGTATGTCATTTAGTCATGTAAAATGTCAAGTAAGCGAGTCGTTACGTGCTACCAAGATATATAAAGCTTACTTGAATGTTTCAATTATTAATTTACAAACACAAACACATACACACACACGCACACATACATATACACCCACAATTTCAAAGAAAACAAAAAAAAATGTTTTCTTTTTTTTTTTGTATTTATTTATTTTTTGTATTGTATAATTTGTAATTTGTGTATCTTTGAGATGAATGAAAGAGAGAGCGTGTTCTCCAAAAACGAATAGTGTTACTCAAACGAAGGCACTATCCTGATATTGTCAAAACGAACTAAAGAGCAATACATATATTTAATTTTTAATCTTTATTCTAGTTTATTGGTTTTGCGATCGATCTAATGTCAATTGTCATTTTTGTTCCAGATCAGTAATCCACCAGCGGATGTCTGGATGGTGTTTACCCTTCCCTGGGTCTGACGCGTCCGTCGTGTACAGAACGCAGCGTACTTTATTGGAACGGGATGGAAAACGGCCCGTACAGATCAAGACCTACGTCAAGTTTTCCAGTTTTCTAACGACGTTGGCTGTTGCGTTCTCCGCTGTTATGCTCTTCATACTAACCAGGTATTAAGCTGGTATAATTATTTATTCTTGTTTTGGGAGTAAATGTTATTTATTTTACACTTTATTGCACTTAAACACTGGAAGCAAATGACGTTATACAACACATATAAGAGCAACGGGCGGCCTTATCGCTAATAAGCGATCTCTTCCAGACAACCCACTGTTAATAAAATTAGACAGGATTTATAGATGGAATTTTTTTTCACAAATTAAATTGACATTAGAACCCGGATGTAAAGACATTCAAGGGACCGGCGATACTACTATGTCGTACTAACCGGGTGACGTACAAAACGGACGGATTATATATAATTACTAGGTGAACCGGCAAAATGTTGTTTTGACAAAAAAATACTAAAAAATAGGGGTTGGTGATAAAAGAGTAAAAATTGAGGGTATGTATTTTGAATACTACATTATAAAAAATAGAAACAAAAAAATGGTCAAAAATTTAAAAAAAAATTACTTAGGGGTATGAAAAATAGATATTGACCAATTCTCATATCTACTGAATACGCATATAAAATTTGGTGAAAATCGGTCTAGCCGTTTCGGTGGAGTACTGTAACTAACACTGTGACGTGGAAATGTTATATAAGATAACGCGATACGAAACGAAAATTGAGTAAACATTATAGTCGTTATAAGTGAATTCTATGTCTGTACATGATTTTATCCTCAGATTCGGTTTAACACGGGATCTTCTTCTTAAATATCCTCGATTTTTCACAATGGGTGCGATAACTCGCGAGGGTCCCAGTGAGGAGGCGATGGACAGCACCACCTTCTCCTTTCTGCTGTTGGGTCAAGGATGGAGCCAAGGATCTGATATCACAACACCACCCAATAAGAAACTGGCTGTTAAAGTAATTAGAAAATATATATTTTTATATTTACGATTTAATATTCGATAATGTTAAATAGGTCTAATTAAAATGAATTTTACTAGATATTATTATTACTTATATAATCAAATTGTGAACAGTAATACCAAAAATGATTAAAAAGGATTTGTATACTATTAAAAATATATAATTTTCAAGTAGGTAGGTTTCAAGTAACTTACAATGATTGCGAACCAGGTCCACCGACAATTTCATAATCTATACAAAAAACACATTACAAATGTAAGTTTACGATTGTTGTCGTAGATAAAATATATTTATACAAAAGAATATAATATAAATTAATTTTAAACAAAAACCCCGGAATATATATTTTTCACACAGATTCGTATCAGCCATCAGTATAGTGTACATATATCTTGATATCTAAGACTAGGGTTTTAAAATATACCGTCTGGGCCATTGTTCTGTTAAATAAATAAATATAGGAATAAAAAATAATTATAATGTTTACATGATAGGTCAGAGTTGGCACGAATAACTGATGCTCTGTTTCAGGTATCAGGCGTGAATCCCGGATATGGTGCGACAGTGGTGGCTCTTCTGTTCTCTGCTCTGACGATACTTACCGAGAAGGATAAAATGCCAATAGAGTAAGAGCTTTATATAGATGTTTGACGTAACTACGTTTATCGTGCGCCTCCTGCTCGTTTGCCCCCTCTATAAATAAAATTGGTACTTAAGGTTGACAATTGAATTTAAAAAAAAGTCTAATTGTAATGGATGGGTTTTATATAATTTATTCGTTGGTAAAATATTTAATGTTAATTAAAAAAGTGTGTGCTTTTATGATTACCCTTTTTTTGTATGTTTGTTATTATTTCGTGGGGTATTTTACAAAGATGAATCCTAAATAAAAAAAGGATGTATATACAGATACGTTACAATAAAAATGCGAGTTAAATGAATAATGTTAACAGCAAGTTTGACTAATAACAAAAGGAATAATATAGAAACACAAACGGTTTGATTATTTAACCAATATTGTGATGAGTGAATATTTTTTCAGATGCGGAGTCCTAACAACCGGCGTCGCTTTCAAAGATACAAGCATTATCCAACACCTCCACGATAATAACCTTAAGTTTGAAGTCACGAATGATGAGTTTAAATAAAAAGAAAACTTTTATTTAAAACTAACCGAGCCACTAACATCAAGCTTTGGTATGAAATTTTATATAGATTTTTCCAAACACGCTTATTAAAACATCATTGTGTGATGGAGAATTAAAACGAGGTAAACTCTAGGTGCTGGATTGCATTTATTCTATTTAAAACTTTTATATTATTTTAATGTAATTAAATGAATTGTAACTTGTAAATTATTTTATTTTGACCTTGGTTTTATAAACCAGAAAAGACATATACATATGAGCCTTACTTTCTAACAAAACATACAATCAGACAAGTTAGGTGTATAGTTTCAAGAACCGCAATGTGCATTGATGGCCAAAACACAGAAATTGTGATGACGTCGTGTAGCATTACTTATCTAATAAGGTATCAGTGTTATTCGGGATATTGGTCGCTTACATTTTGTACCATTTTAGTTTATTTTTAATGTTTTACATATGAATAAAACGTATAAATGTGATGGACATTGCTGATTTTTCAAATATGTGTAATGGGTGGCCTTATCACTTATAAGATCTCTTACAAGCAACTCCTATATTATTTTTAAAATTTTGGAAGCCTTGGAATTGAAATCCCCATATTAAACAAAACTACTGTAAATTTATTAAAACTGCTTTAGATTTCCTTCACACAACTTCGTTAAGTTTGCTTTAAACTTAATTTTTTAGGAGTGCAATAATCTACTTTTTAATGAGCTAGAAAATGATTAGAGATTCTTGTTTGCTTTTTTTTAAATATTTCTTTGCCTACTTAACAAATATCGTTCATTTCCATTTTAAAACTGTTATGATATTGTGTTCCCTTAAACATTTGCATTTGGACGATTTCTTTACACTTTCTATTGTTCTGGTGTGACATTTTTCGGGCATGTTTAGAATATTTATCACATTTCTTTCACCGTACTGCGTGTTGTGCTTTTTAAAAAGTATTTACGCATACATATTTCATTATTTAATTAGTGTTATTTGTAAATATCCGGTATAACTACATATATAATCTAAATAATTGTATGTTGAATATAAAATGAGTTATGAACAAGGTCATCTTAACATTAATTAAAAACTGGTTATGATTTAATATTAAAGACATAACAATGTAAATGTCACCGGAATACGAAAATATGTATTTTAGTGTTGTTATAGTTATTTTAAATCGGTTTTCGCAGCGGTGATATTTAACCAAAGTTTCTCCTAAGCAGTATTGTAACTGCTTAAGCGTTATAACGTACAAATGAAATTATTCAAAAATGTATTTTCTTTTTTGGTAAACGTCGTATCAAGAATTTCTATCGTGTGCCTATCTGTAGTGATCATCTTAGTGTGTTTTTAGGATACAGTCGCAATGTGTTACTAAACACGCTAATAGATTGCCAAAAGATGGCGTGTCAAGCCTAACGTTATAAATAACATAACGTTTATATTAAATAGCAGGTCGCAGTAATGCTATATTTTTAAAGGACACATCACATTCTCGGTCAACACTTACGGCTTACACTACTGACTGCACAGTAAGAAGTAAGCAGTTTTACGCAGACGCTGTCGCGTTGCGCACGCGCATCTTTTATTCAGTGCCGCTCCTCACTTCGTTGATTTCGGTCTTCGACGTTAATATTTGCTCTCACCGGGAAACGTAAGTTTTTAAGTGATCTTTTTTTGACACATAATTTATACGCAATAAAAATTTGTTAAATATTATATTATAGATAGTGTCGACAGTAATTCTAGAAAGGCCAAGGTAGCGCAGCAAGGTTCCATCAAAAAATTTGGCGGTTGGCCTTAACCAACAAATGAACCTCACAAAAACATATAGAACTACGAACAAAAATATAAAAACTGTTGTCATACATATAAAACATTTTTATTTATTTGTTTAAATTCTTATCGTTCTAATTGTACCTACGACATGTTAGGATAATTATTTGTTATTCACCAAGCACAATCATTACTTGATAGTACTCAATCGGCCTTGTATAGAGCCTTATTTCTGGCACGGCCTGGAGTAAGTTAATTCTTGTATACATTACACGAATCATGTTCTATGAATGTTATGGTAAACTTTATTAACTTCTAGAATTATGAATTAAGTATGAAATACACTTTATCATAAATTGAACTATGTATATTATCGTTGGTATATTTATATTATAATCACATCGATTTTTAGGTTTATAAAATAAAAACACTCGTGACATTGATATTATGTTTTTTACTATCATATTCATATAAAATGTTTTTGTTGGAAATTTGCAAAGCAAAAATGATGTCTTTGAAGGTTATAAGTCCTTTTATTATTCCTTATTTTTTCTGTTTTTGTGAATATATCAAATGTTTATTATTATTAGAAGGCTCGCTATTTGGCTGTCTAGCATTATGGCATTAGGAATTCCATGGGTTCCTCTTGGTTTATCAGTTTTGATAAAGAACACGCATACCTTTTGAACAGTACATATGAAGGGTCTATAGTAATACCTTTCAACAGAGTTCTAAACGCACCAAGCTTTAAATTCTAAACATATTATTTCATAGATGTCTCGCCTGGACTTGGTGATATTCGGTGCCACGGGATTCACGGGTAAACATGTCGTTATGGAGATGAATCGACAGTTGAAGCAGTACCCACTTTCTTGGGGTATCGCTGGTCGCTCTCGGACCAAATTGGAAGAAGTCATCAAGGAAGCTACGCATAAAACCGGTGATTACGGCATATTTTATATATTGCACAAGTTTTCAAATAAAAATACTGTGACTTAAATTTGATAGATACATTAGTACTTAGCGTTTATAAGCAGTAGATTTACTTATTAAGACGTTTTAAGAATGTTATTTATTAACTAAGGTATTAAGTTAATGTTGGTAAAGTTTATTTTTTTATAATAGACTGTGCGTAATAATGTATTTATTACTAACTAACTAAATTGAGACATACTTTGAAAGCGTTTAACTCCCGTTACACTTCCAATAATATCTATTTCCTTTCACGTATCGCTAAGGTCTCCAATTTCAATATAAAGTACTGATTAATTCTACGTCTATTTGTCAATCGAAAGTCATAAGACGCGAATGAAAATTAATTAATTCATTGTATAGTCATTTATTTATTTATACTAGTTTCATAGATTAACATATAACTATCATTTAATATTATGAGATTTATATTTTGAATTTTGAAAAAAAAAACAGAAAAATACAGTAGTGACTTCATCGAAGTTAATGTGAACTAATGAACAATTGTCTTGTTAATCTCTAACATTAAATTAATATTTTCTAGGTATTGATGTATCGGCTAGTATAATAATAGCTGATGTGAATGATGAGAAGTCTCTAAAGAATATGTGTAGTCAGGCGAAGGTTTTGGTGAACTGCTGCGGGCCTTACCGGAGTTACGGGGAGCCGGTTGTTAAAGCCGCCATAGAATCAAAGACAAATTACATTGATATATCAGCTGAACCTCTGGTAAGATACATTAAATATAAAGACGATAATGTAAAGACAGTCTAACTTAAGTGTTTTAGAAAAAACACTTTCACCTTCTCGTGTTAACCTCATTTTATTCGTTAAATAATATTATTCTATATGATTTACGAGGGAAGGGGTAAAATAAATCAAAAGTTAAAAAACTTAATTAATTAACTTTTGGACCATGGGGTGTTTATTAAGTAATTATTAAGTACCGGTGATCCAAGAGCTGGTGCTTTCCTTGATCAGCTTATAAGCATCGCGATACAGCGGGGTAATGCCGTAAGCATTGTGGGTACTCTGCCACAGGGACCAAACTTTTTATTTATAAGTTATATATATGTATTTTTAAGTCATAATAGTTAGGTTAATATTAAGAAAATATATGTTAAATGTCCATTTGATTTGATTGATTATATATTTTCAAATAAATCGTAGTGTTTCTAAAAACTTAATAATATTTTTAAATTTCAGTTCATTGAAACGATGTTCTTAAAATACGACCAGGCGGCTCGTGATGCTGGAGTCTACGTGATCAGCGCGTGTGGTTTCGACAGTATTCCTACAGATCTGGGAGTTATCTTTCTGGAACAAAACTTTGGAGGTAAGAATTTGATTATACAGTGTGTCCTTTATTAAAGTCAAGGTGATACTGGATATGGCTGGCAGTGACTAACAATCTAAGTCGATAAATCCATATATATTCTTTGTATGAATAAAAACTGGACTAGTCCATTTTACTTTCACTTTACGTAGATTTACAACTGTTGTTAAAGTATGATACTCGTTCTTGGTATGAATAGGCCAAAACAAATGGGCTCTAGCCAGCTGATTGATAACAATGAATTACGACAGTGTAAAAGGTTATCTACCAAACATAACGGTCCCTTCGGCTAAGTCCTCACACTATGCACTTACAAATTAAAAATGTCTGTATATACCTACATACATATTTCAGGAACAGTAAATTCAGTAGAATCCTACATCACCGCGGAAGTGTCAAAGAAATTAATAGGAGGGTCAATGGTAAACTATGGCACCTGGGAGTCACTAATTTATGGGTTCGTTAATTACTTTGAGCTATATTAAGGATCTTTGATTAATTATAATATATTAAAACAACTGCATTTCTTTTCGTAACAGAGAAAGTAATAAAGGGGCATGAATGTTAAAAAATATTTTAAAGCTTTATTTTCATAACATAACGGGCTTAACAGTGTTATAATTGTGCATTTCAGAGTGCAAGACTTGAATAAATTACCCGATGTGATGAAGAAGATACATCCAAACCCACCACCAGAATTGAAACCAGTACTCAAAGCCAGGTATATGCTTTTTAATAGTAATTATGTTAAAGTAATGATAATCATCACGTTAAAATACAGTTTTATAATTTAGTGCAGAACAGAGCTAAGTCTCAGATTTAATCGGTTCTTATATATAAGCCTTATATTTCTTTCTTTGATAGTATACAATATTGTAAACTATCAAAGAACTACTTTCATTTCTTTAGTATACAATTTCTAATTTAAAGTTTTTTTTTACTACATCCTTTCTCAAAATAATGTTGGCAATTGCCATCCTAAGTTATAATTGTTTTTTTATTATGCAATTTTAAATAATATACAACTATAAAAGAGCGTACCATTTCTTAAAAGGCCGGCAACGCACTCACAAGCTCCCTGCCATGTCCGTGTCTATGGGCAGTGACTTCGCCTTCACAGTGCCTCCTGCCATTCATACTCGTCTGAGCATGAACATTTAATTCCAGATACCCATTTCACCGTCGGTTGACTGGCAGATGTTTACCACTGTTGGGTTCAGACGCACCTATCGTATACCGAACCCAAAAAACGCTGTATGAGAGAGATGGGAAGCGACCGATACAAATTCAGACATATATTGAGTTATCCGGGATGTTCTACGCGATGTCGGTCGCCTTCTTTGCTTTAATAAGCTACGTACTGGTTAGGTATATGCTTTAGATTAAGTAATATCTTTATATATATAAATCTCCTGTCACGATGTTTGTCCCCGATGGATTCCTAAACTACATAACCGACTTTAAATTAATTTGGCACACCGTGAGCAGTCTCGTCCAACTTGAGATATAGGATAGCGTAGATCTTTAATTATAGTCGCAATTTTATTTTATTGCAAATTATTTGTCTATATAATTAATTGACAGTCACAATTATCTGTCAACTCCAAAAGATTCTAACCGATGTCGATACTTTTCGACTGGATTGAGTAAGTAATCAATAGATGGCACTGCTATGGTAAACCGACAAACGTGTGATATAAGCTACAATCTAATGTATAAAATTATCGTCTCACAATGTTCGTTCCCGTACTCCTCGAAACGGGTTGACCGATTCTCCAGAAATTTTGTGGCCATATAGAGTAGGTCTGAGAATCGGCCAACATCTATTTGAGACTTTTTTTTTGGCCAAACGACGTTTGTCAGGATCAGCTAGTAAGTATATATGTTATTGTAATGTCGTAGTGTGCGTTTTAATTTTAATCAAAAATATCTTTATTCATATCATTACACTTAAGAATAGTCAAAGAAAATTTTTGACCACTACATTTACTGTCAGTTCCCAAATCAAGGAGCGGACGACAAGAACTGGCAAGAAACTCTCTGTCACTCCTTTAATTTCTATGTCTATCTATAACATAGAAAACAATTTAAAAAATCTTTTGCTATTTGTGGTGTTTCCATATAAATAAAGAAAGTCTCGCTCTCCAATAGGAAATTCTTATATCAAAATTATATTATACTTTACAGACTAAGATGTCTTCGTAATCTCTTTTTGAAACACCCACGTGTCTTCACGTTGGGTGCGATTACCCGTGAGGGTCCCACTGAAGAGGTAATGAACAGCACCACCTTCTCTTTCGTACTTCTGGGTGAAGGATGGAGCGAAGGGGCTGATGTCACCACGCCACCCAATAAGAAACTGGCTGTTAAGGTATATTAAAAAAATGATAAATACAATAAAAAAATATTAATACAACCTATTTAGAAGTTACCTTTTTAGTAATACATTGCTAGTGCGCCTCCTTGGTGACATCCTTTTTTTTTTTCTTGAAAATTCTTTTAAAATATGCTTAGGTGCAGCGTGAAGTTATAACAGTATCATAAAATGGTTGAGGTTTTGCTATTATAATTTGTTACCATATGAGTGACTTGTTTGATTGGGAAATGGTTCGAAAATCAGTTGAAATGCTTTTATACCTATCATTTTCTGTTCATATCTTAATCTGTGTATTGAAAAGGTATTTTTTTCTATATACAAGTGTTGCTTTGTAAACTTCCCTCTAAGGGGATGTTTTTTTTTTGTTATATAGCTCAGACAGAGCACAGTGAGATAAATGGCATATGCCCTTTAGCCCAAACCTGCCATCTCGAAGCCAGTATACAATATTAACCTCTTTTTGTCGCCTATTTCTTAATTATCGATTATTATTCTTAAAATTTTAAGTTTTTTTTTGTGTTTTTTTTTCTTAAAAACTAATGTCAGTTACATAACAGCAACTTACTTATACGGAAGGACTGAATTAGAATTTGTGGTGCATATTTTGTAATAAATTTTATTTAAACACACTTATTATCAAATAAACACAAAATATTCTTAATATTAGTAAATTAAAATAAAACAAAACACAAAACTAAAACAAATTTAAAAAGTTTTTATTCTTTATAATTATCGATTTCAGGTATCGGGTGTAAATCCCGGATATGGTGCGACAGTGGTAGCTCTTCTGTTCTCGGCTCTGACGATACTTACCGAGAAGGATAAAATGCCAAAAGAGTTAGTTTTTTAATCAAATGAACACACCTTAAACTATGCAGTCTTTGTTTGTTTATACTTAGTTGAATATTGTATTTTTTTAGGGGCGGAGTTCTTACTACGGGTGTGGCTTTCAAAGATACCAACATTATAAAACACCTTCACGAAAATGGCCTGAAGTTTGAAGTTGTCGATAAGATTGTTTGATATTTTTTAATTTTATATATTGTGTTTTATATTACTTATTTATTAAGACGTATAAAAACCTATACAATTTAGTCTAATTGAAAAAAACGATACAATGGAGGAATGAAGGTGTGCATTTAATCCAACGCCGGAAAATCTTAGACCAGTCAAACCACTCAATGATTAAAAGAATCTAAGATCGGTAAATTGTTTAACTTTTTGTTACCATAGTATTCAATCTCAAAATATCTATAAACAAGAAGGTTAAGACACTTTTGAATCGTCATTTTTATATCACCACCGGTAGATGTATTGGCTTAATATTATATAGTATAATTCACTAAGTATTAAACTTATCGGCTCGGACGAAGCCTTATACTGGCTAGCAATCAATAAATTGCTAGCCCTACTATTTCCGCTAACATAACTATGGATTGATACAAATATTTAATTGTTTAGTAATGGAATAAACAATGTTATAATTTTTTTCTGGGTTAATTTATGATATTCAAGATGCATATCCAAAATTTGTAATTTGGAAGAAACGAAGAAAATATTCTTCTATTGTATATAGTTATAGTGGTATCGGTAATAAAAACTTTAATATTTTTAAATAAATTAATTGTATGTTTTTTTTAACACGGACCTCGAAATACCTACCCCCTAATAAATCTGAGACTTTCTGATTTGTAATGAATAAGTATAATTTTATTTCATAATTCAAAAACAACACAGAAATTAATTATTTTAATTCGCGATAATTACATGTTGATATAAGAGAACAACAATTTTATTATTATAAAAAATATCTTTATCGTGATGCATATTACACATTAATAACACGAGTTACGGTACGTAAGCGTAATGCACATTAGGGATGTAACCGAGTTAATTTATCGGAATCTTTTTTAAACTAGGTCTTATTCGGAATTCGATTCTGACTCAGAAGTGGTGACAGAAGAGAGATTTAAGGACAGTCAAATTATAATCAATAGTAATTTGATAGTTATAACTTAAGAGATCGTAAAAATTGACATGTTTCTAGTAACAGTTAACTAATTAAATAAATTAATTGACTTCATAAATGGCATAATTGTATAAATAAAACTGTGAAGCTTTGTCACCATTGCTTACTTTTTAAAGAGCACCAAATCGGTAAAAAAAAAAGAAAAAACGAGCTGTCGGCGACGGCTTATCCGAATCAATACAACCGAAGGTCCATGAAAAAAGCCTACCACTCCCTAAAACGCTGGCAATACACTCAGACTCCCAGTGTCTGTGCGCTGTGACTTCACCTTTATGGTGTCCTGCTCATTTGGCCTCACTTCTATAAAAAAACACAAGAATTTTGACAAAAACTACATGTTCAGTGTATGCAGAATTCACATCATCTACACATACTTGATATAACGATTGAACATTGCTAATTTTTTTAATAAATGAGCAAGCGGCATCGATACTTGCTTGCTTAAAGTTACGATGTTCCTACACATCGTAATTCGAATCGTTCCGTAACATTATTAGTCGCTCGCTACTGGCTCCAAAGTTCATACACATTAAACATATTTGATATTACTATCTCAGTCGTCGTCAATACCAGGTGCGTCGATAAACAATACTTTTATGTATTTAAAATGAATATGGCAGATAAGTTTGATCTTATCATTTTTGGTGCAAGCGGCTACACTGGCCGTTTTGTCATTCCGGAAATGTTAAGGATA
Organism: Leptophobia aripa; assembly: GCA_951799465.1. Lineage (NCBI taxonomy): Eukaryota > Metazoa > Arthropoda > Insecta > Lepidoptera > Pieridae > Leptophobia > Leptophobia aripa. The sequence goes on along the minus strand of OX637277.1, from coordinate 2,186,292 downwards.
TGCGAGAAATATCCAGAAATCCGCTGGGCTATCGCTGGTAGGTCTAAACAAAGATTGGAAGCAGCTTTGGAAGTTGCCAAAAATAATGGTAAGATTCATTTTAAATTAACTTTTTGATATTTACAAGATGATCAGTGGCTAAGTTTACGTTGCATAATATTAGGGGCTTAAGTATGAAATTTGTATAACTTAGCATTTAAATTAGTACTAAAAACATATTAATTTAATCAATTATTCACTGTTATTATATGCCATCGAATGGGATGCCATTCATCCCTTTGCGATAAAAAGCTATACCAGATACTGGCTAGTGATATAAAGAGTTTTTTATTTATCAATGCAATCAGCCCGCTGAGAAGAATTTATCACGTAGAAAATTGTCCTTAACCCGGTAGTCCGTTGGAACAAGGTCTGGCCAATACGGAGGATGGCGAAAAAACTCTCAAACCATGAAGGTTCTATATGAATTCGAAGTGCCTAATACAATAAAATCGAAATTACATACTGAAACCATTATTATTCTTTTAAAAACACATAACTAATAATTTATATATACGTATTTTCCTACATAACTAATATTTTTATTTAATTATTTATTTACAATTTATTGCACTTAAACAGTAGAAGTAAATGACGAATGTAATGAATGAATAGATGTAAGTATATATAAAGGCAACGGGCGGCCTTATCGCTAATAAGCGATCTCTTCTAGACATCCCAACATACAACACATAATACAAGAATTGTAATACGCAATTTTCTAATTCTTGAGATTATTTACCACTAATAGATTTAAATCGAACAACAGAGGCATTAGGGATGCAATTAACTTGTAATGGTTTTGTTTGGTCGATAAATTTTTGTTACCTTTGTAATATAAAATGATCTTTAATACTTTTGATTGAAATCTTTTTAGCTTTACGGGCGATTTTTATGATTCTATTATGGCATATAAGCAATTCCACAATTATAAAAAGAGATCTTGTGATATCAAATAGAATGCCTTAGTCTCATATATGAATACATACATTAGAATAGTATGTATGGTACTATTGGTAATGAGGTTCTTCACGGTAGATACATGCCTTGCGAACCGGTGGCATTCAAAAGTGTATCTACTTTAATAAAGATATTTTGAGTTTGAGTTTGGGTATTATTGGTAATGGTATTATTTTCAAAAGTAGAACGTGTTTCTTTCGTATTGAACAAAAAAAGGAATCATCATATTTGGACTTTTAATTATAATTTATAACAATATCCTTACGTATACTTAGCTTAAAAGTCTCAGTGTTTATGTATATTTATTGTAAGGAATAACAAAATATCCTTCCAGAAGATCACACCACCATATCTGATATCCAAATAATAATAGCTGATGCGGAGGACGAAGAATCTCTTAAAGCGATGTGTCGATGCTGCAAAGTTATAATGAATTGTAGTGGACCGTTCTTGTGGTACGGAGAGGCCCTTGTTAAAGCAGCCATTGAATGTAAAACACATTACTTAGATGTGTGTAGTGAGCTAACGGTAATATGCATAAATTTGTAAAGAACAACGAGGTTCATTATAATTATCGTTTTCACATAATGTATTAATTGAACAATAATTTTTAATGCTGTGCATACTCATCTATGCACACGTCTTGTGTTTTCTTGTAGTTTTGTTTCAGTTATCTTTGTATATGGATATGCCTTAATAAATAATTTTATGAACGCATTTAAAACATTTAAAATAAATTAAAAAATCACAAAGCGACGAAAGCACTAATCATATTGGTATAAGAATGTTACATTGTCGACATGTAATACGAATTTTAAATCACCGTGAAAGAAGGTTTATTAAAATAGTATTTATATCATTTCAGTTTTTGGATAATATCAAGAAATATGACGCTGCAGCGTGCGATAGCGGTGTATTAGTGATCAACGCTTGTGGGCTTGGATGTTTAACTGCTGATTTGGGAGTCCTTTTCTTACAACAGCAGTTCCAAGGTATTTTTCAGTCAAACTTCTATAAGTTTATACCCTTCTTTCTATAACGGTTGATCGTTTTTGAGTTTTTTGTAAGATACGAGTTTTAATTAATAATAAACAGTTATTGAATGAGTGCGTTGCTGGCCCTTAAGGGAGGATCCCATTTTTAACAAAAATATTGTACTGGGAGTCAATTCCACAGCTCGGGAAAGAAAATCCCCTTAATTTATTTTACTCATACTTTAAAAACGTTTCTTCTAAGATCTTCTCGTCCACTCTACGCTCTTAATTTTAAAACTAGCAGATTTTTAATTTTGAAGATACGCTAATTGGGCTCTGCACTTTACTTTAAGTGGTCGTTGTGGACAAGAAATATTATAAAATAAAATCGACCATACGAACATTACAGGAACATTGAACTCAGTAGAGGCCTATCTGACAACCCAGCGAGACGTGATGAGAGGCTTGCCAAAGAACGTCATCAGAAATACTACATGGGAGGCAATAGTTCACGAGTGAGTGTCGTACAATATGATTAATTCGCGAACATATAAATCCTTTAATTAAATTAAAATGCTTATTTCAAATAATTTATTTCCTTATTAGAGACTTATTTCTTAATTTTTTTGTTAAAGTACCAAGGCGAAACCTTTTTGGGGAAGATCTAAGAAAAACAACGGTCTTTCACTAGAGCCAGAACTTAAGACAAGGTTTGTGAGTAACTAAATTAAGAACTTTTTATTATATAAAAGAATAATGTTTTAAAGTGCTTTTAACTATTACCGTGCCGGGATAACTGTATTCCTGAAATAATTACATTGGTCTTAAGACATATAAGACTAATACGTCTAAATGAAATCGTTTTTTAACCGATATAGCCATTCTACTGAACTATTAATAAGTTTAGTATATTGTTTTTAATATTGTGTCCATACACAACGATAATATAAATAAATTATATTTGGTCCTAAATAAATAATTACAAGTTGCAAGTTTATCAAACAGTATGGAGCTATAATAAATCGATTATTCATAGATAAATAAGAGGTGTCACAATAAACATAACTAACTCAAGTGAAAATGAGAGAAAATTTATGATTATGATATCATTGGATAAGATTGGCCAATCTTGTAAAGCACAAAAAATTAATGTTAAAGATGTATATTTGAATCCATACAAAATTGTACGCCCGTTTTATTAACATAAAAGCTACATATTTGCTCTAAACAAAGTTTAGGTGCTAATTTTCTATCATATCGCCGATTTTAAAATTTAATATGTTTTTAAGAGATTTATATATCTGTAATCTAAAACGATGGACATTGTTTCGTTGTTGGTAATTTTTTTTTACATATTTCGGGGGCTATAAATTTTTCTATTCTAAATAAAGAAAGCCTTCAAGAAAACCTTTTGTTGTGAGATGAAAATTGATCTCGCAGGCCTGCGTCACAAGTGACGTAGGCACCGTGGGAGCCTTTACTTAGAACATCTCAATCGCTCTCTACTAAGATCTATAGAATTTAGTCAAATTTATTTAGAGTTATATAAATATTTACTAATAATTATTACTTTCAGGAGTTTCGCGCATAAAAGATTCAACCGCTGGTGTGTACCATTCCCCGGTACAGAAGAAAGCGTTATTGAACGAACGCAGGATTATCTTAATCCCTCCCGTCCTATACAGTTCAAACGATACCATTCCCTACCATCTCTATTTACGTCCCTAGCCTCTTACATCGGCGGCTTTTTCATTCTTATCCTTTTGAAATTCTTCTGTTTATCTTCTTTGTTTATAAAATATCCACGGTTGTTCTCATTAGGAATTGTAACGTATGGTGATCCGGATGAAAAGATAATGCAACGATTGAGATTTGATTATCGGATGGTAGGTGTTGGGTGGAGCGGAGATGTAAAGGGAACTCCGCAGGATAAGATGATAGTAGAAGTTTATGTATGTATTAACAATTGTTGGCAAAACCTTAACATTTTTAACATACGATGAGAATTCTAAAGGGAATTCTCCATATTTATTCAAATTCCCTTTTATTCTAGTTTAAATGTAACATTTACAATACAGTAAAAACATTGAATATTGAATGATTTGAAAATTAAACGAGGGGAAAATTCTTTACTTGTGGACGAATTAACGCCAAACTTTATGTATACATTTAAGTCTAGTCTCATTTAATGCTAACAATTATTTTTCTACTAGCCAATAGGAAAACGTAATCCACCATACGAAGGAACGGCCATTGCTGTAGTGTATTCTGCCCTCACTATTCTCACGGAGAGAGAGAAAATGCCCAAGTATGAATCCCACCTTTTTATAATTAATCATAGTTGCACTTATGCCGGCTTCTGACTGGCTGGAAGGCTTAGTGGCCTCTATTACGTTTGTATCGAAACACTACGATAGCTCAATTCGAGATATAACGTCGTCGTCTGGATTATTGCCGCCAAATGTAGAGGCCGCTACCAGTTCTGTACTCAATTTCACGTTTCACAGAACTCGGCATGTTTATGGAAGGTCTTACAGGTCTAGTTTTAGTGTAATTCATTATTTATCTGTTTCCAAATATAGTTAAACCATCATGTGTTATCATCAACTGTAAAAATGTTTAAGAACTTTTTAGATTACCAAAAAATTTCGTTTATGGTGTTTAAGAACAGTTGATTTAACGTTTAATTTAAAACAAAATGAGTTTAAAATGCTGGCGGCATTTCTTAGCTGCATTGAGAAAAGCACCAGCTCTTGGGTCACCGGTAGTGACGAGGTGACAACTTAATTCAGCAATAATTAAATTAAATGCAATTTCGACGGATGTAGTTTGGTTCCAAATGTGTAAAAAAATGCTTTCTTGACATCTATATAACTTTATTCTAGATGTGGAGTTTTAACGCCCGGAGCAGCCTTCAAAAACACATCGATCATTGAAAAATTGAACAATGATAACTTAAAATTTGAGATACATTGATTTCGATGAACAAAATTTAGTTTTTACTATGTTTTAAATTTGTTTATTTTAATCATTGTGGCATGGAAAATTTAAGAAGTCATCATAATATGCAATGTGATATTAAAGTCATTATTACAATTTACAGTATCTTTTTATAACAATCTGCTACATAACCTACTACGTTGGGGCCGTTTCTAAAAAATATATTTGAAGGGTTTTTATTTGTTATGTTTGTTATTAGAATTGACTTTAGATTTGATTAGGATTGACACTCCGAAACCAGAGTGGTTTATATTGATAATATTCTTAGTAGACCCAGCAAAAAAGTTTTTCTCATATAACATAATGTGTTCGAGTTTTACTAACTCTAACAATGTCTATAGATAGGCTTTATTGAAAGCAACAACTTCTATGTAACGATTGTGCTTACTTATTATGTAAGATATATAATAAATTAAATTTAAAAAAAATATTCAATCTACAATAGGCCATCCAACAATTGGTTATGAAAATTGTTACTATATTTGGTGGTTCTTCTCACTATAACATAAATTCGTTACTATTACACCGTACCAATTTTGTATGCTCCTATTTATTTCTAGAAGCCTACTTCACAAAGAACTTGTGATTACGATCAAGCGTGTGGATATTTCAGAATTCTCCCTTGAATCTCGTTGTGAGCATTACGATATGACGCTTTTACATGACTTGGTCTCGGGCAGAATAGACTGTAGCGGGCTACTGGAAACCGTAAACTTTCTGGTACCCGCCTACCACACTCGCAATCGTGCCTTGTTCCAGGTCCCTCATGCAAGAACAAGCTACGGACAAAACTCAGTCTTGTGTCGCGAAGCCAGAACTTACAGTGAATCCTATCTGTCCTTGGACACATTTGGTCTAAGGAGAAATTCTTTAAAAATAAACTAAGAGTCAACCTCGCACACTCACTATTACACATAATTAAATGCTCGTTTCTCACTCTATATACTCCACTTGTTCATATATATATATTATTTTTTTCGTATTTTTTATTATTGTTATTTTTGATCTTAGATTTAATTTCTTGTTCTATGTTTTAACCTTATTTTGGCTTTGTTTTTTATCTTTTCTTTATTGTGTAAACGTTTCTAATATGCTGTATGGTTTTAAGAAATAAATAAAATAACATGTGGGGCCTCTAATCATGATAGAGTTGATATCCGTGAAAGTGGTTTAAATGAAACGTCAATTGAAAATAGAGCAATTAATTTATTGATGAATTTAAAATACTTAACAATACAAAAATGTACACACAGTTAAATCTACAGACCAATCGTATATACAGCTATTTAATATCCTGTACATTACATAATTATTTGTTATGTAGCTTAATAAATAAGTTGTTGCAGCTTTGGTAAAAATCTATCTATATATAAAGCAATTACACTATGTAAAAACGTAAAAAAATTGAGTGTTATTCTATTGAACATACCAACTTTTTTTTTGTATTATTATGAATTAGTTGTGTAAAAGTGACTTAAGGTTGTCTTTCATTTGTCAAAGAAAATCTCTTGAAGTGAATTAGACAGGCAAATATATATTCGGTATTTTATTAAAGTAGGCATGTTCATATCTAATATAATTTAAATAATCTCATTCGACATTAAAACAATTGAAGCACCTATATTATTAATTAACAACATTCTAGCATTTCATAGCGGATTTGACGCTTCGATATAAAAAAAAAATTAATTAATTCTCTGCAAAATATAATTAAGACTATCGTAATCTACAATATGAAGCTTAATCTATTTGAGCTTATATTTTGACAGGGATATTTATCATTGTAGACTAGCCACTGTTCCGAATCATGGGAATTGTTTTTTTGTTACTATTTGCCAAAATTGTACATTGGATAAATTTAAATAAGTTAAAAATGCTTTTTATGATTTGCGGCCAAGAGTTACGTGTAATTATACCATTAGCGGTAGACATGTAAACGTATTTTGCTGTAAAATTTTGGCACATAGTAATTAGGTATATTTAAGATTTTCCAAATGAATGTCCATAGTCGCTCTAGCTCGATTCTCGGCTGTTTTCGTTCGAGCCAATACCGAGTGAGGTGGAAGGTGTAACTTCAGGTGCAACAATCAGACCTTCTTTGATCCGTTTCTTTTGTTTCATTCGTCGGTTCTGAAACCAGATCTTTACTTGCGTCTCGTTCAGTTGTAGGGCGGAGGCTATCTCTATCCTTCTCGCTCGCGTGAGGTATTTGTTGAAATGGAATTCCTTTTCGAGTTCTGTAAGTTGTTTGTTGGTGAAGTTTGTTCGGCCGGTGTTGTTTAAGTTTAGGATGGGGTTGTTTAGCATTTGACTGCCAGTTGGGGTTCGGATTCCGTCCTGGGGGCTTCCTAGGACGCCTTGGTTCACAAAGTCCGCGGGAGGTATCATCAGTTTGGTTACTGTAACAAAAACCAAATGTTACATGATTTATGATTCATTATGATTGTCAAAAAATAAGCTTATGTGTTATGTAAAGTCCCTAACCCTATGAGGACGCTAATACGCCGTAGGCTAGATCCGTTCACACAGCTATACATCTATGAATCGTATTTTGTACTCTTTTTCAAGGGAAGGTGGATGCTAAAAGACCATAGTCAATTATTTATTATTTTAAAACATTTTTTATGAGTTTAAAAGTGAGTTTATAGTATTGGCCAATCGTGAGCTAAATGAGTGGCACTTTGCATGGGGTCTAGGCGCCATCTTGTTGTAACAGTGTGTTCGGGTTTCTACTAGTTGAGAATTATAGTTGTTCTACGTTTGTTTCTTTGATTTGATGCCGTAAATAACTAAAATATATTGCTCATTACAGTTTTTAATATATTGTTGAATAAGTGCATTAACATTATGAATCAGTTTAATCGCAAGTCAATGAACCGAACGACTTTTTGTCTCGCATTTGCAACTATTTATACAAAGCAACGTGGGATCGTACTTGTGACAGGTGTCAATTTTTTCTAATTCAAACGTTGAGATAAAAGATATTTCAATGCAGGCTCTTAGCGGCCCCCTGCGGCGGGGTAACCTGCAGGCCGAAAAGTGAAGTTTTGACGTTTATTATTGTAGAAGAGTAAACAAGAGTGTGGTGTCGGACATGTCAGGTTAATGTTGAATTTGTTTAGGCGATCTTGTATGGCCTCCTCGTGATTGACAAAACACAGACAATGTTTGCAAATATGTTTTGGAATTTTTAGTATTGTCTTGTATGGGATTTCTATGCAGGAATATAGAGACTAAAGTTTATTATGTTATGACGCGATATAGCATCCGTAAGTAAATACCAACCAATCAAAACTTTTCATATTGAAAAAATAACCGTAATTATAATAACCACATTGCATCAAGCAGTTAGAACTTCACCGATACTTACATTTTAGTATTTTAGGGTATCTTCAATTAAGAAGGTTTTTAATAGTAGTTCAAACAAAAAAAAATAAGGTTGTCTGATTTTTCTAACTAAGTAATCTGCATACAAAGCTGTGTTCGTTACTCTTCGTAAAACTCAAGAAGGAAGCACCGAATTTTCTAACTATAGTTTTGAACTTTTTGTGAAAGTTTAAAAGTTGAGTTAATGTAAAAAAGTGCTTGAATTATAGTAAAAAGATGAATTTTCTTTAAATTACAAACTTATCTAACATTTAATGTTCGTCACGTCGTTTATATATTTACTAAATGTATATATGTATTATTATAGTTGTCATCTGTTTTTTAGCCAAAGCTCGAGAAATTCGTGCTTTTTTATTGATTCAGCGATACGAAGTTCCGAGTGAGCAAGTCTTTAATATTATTACGGAGAATGAGTCGGAAATTAACCCTTTGCGAATGTCCAAGCTAATCCCTTGTTTTCATAATTGACACGTCTCACTGTCCGATCCATGTGCTGGCTTATTAGTTAATTAAGTTCATAGGCAAACCCATTTCATTTCACTGGCCCGACATTGAGCATGCAAGTTTGAGGGTAGGTTTTAATGCGTAGTTCATAATAAAAATTAAAAAAAAAACCCTTAGTAGTATATTTACAGTGTTTTTATCACGATCTATTTCATGAAACACATTTTTAACATGAAATGTGACATTTTTTTATATTTTAACGTATCGCGGATAACCGTATCGTGTATATACATATATATATACACTCGAAACAAGTTCGAGTTTCAAGTTTAAAAGAGTACGCTGAGTGTTTGACCACAAAATAATAGAATGATTGGATAGAACCCGAATGTAGATGTGTGAAGTGGATAATATTTTTTCTTTGAATTTCTGGGGAATATATTATTTCACAAGCTTAAGCAAAAATACCTGAAAGACCTTCGGGATGCAGTTGCCTGATAGCTTTAAATATAAATTATCTGCGATACGTTAAAACTAATATTAGGTTAAATTTAAATTAACTATTAAAACCGCGATGTTTAGTGGTTCTTTTATTTTATTAGTTCTAAATCAGAATGTGTGCTTAATACAAAACAACACAAAAAGAGTTACAAAATCTACATACATACACACCAATTACAACATTCAACCAATTACAACCAATCACAACAAACTTAAGAAAAAAGACAAAAATATTGAAAACAGAAATAGAAAAGTATAGTCAACTAACTTAACCTAAACCTCATGAAGAGCATTATATGACGAAATATATTAATATTATTGCAAAATATAATTGACGTTAAGAAGACAATTAGATAACCTGTACAGGGGAGAATTGAACGTATGTTTGTGCCTTTAAAAAGTCTTTAAGCCACTGAAGATCACTAATGTTTGGTAATGTGAGACAGTTGTCCACTAAACCGGCGCAATCCGTTAACAGAACAAATAATAGCGGCTGTTTGTCTGTTTGTGCAATGGCCGAAACACTCCGGCCAAGCATCGGGTGCAAATACATTATCAGCGAGAGAAAAACGTAAAACCTTATTCCAATATTAACATTTAATTAATGTTTCAACAGACTTGAAATGTCATAAAAAACATAAAAAAAACTCTTAATAAAATCTGTATGTGAGCAAATTGGAGAATTGTGTTAATTCTAAAGTCATTATTTATTATCTGGACCAAAACTTAATAATTGAACCGAACGACGAAAACTTATTAATTGAATATTCATTTTGTCTTGATGATATCAAGTTTATGTTGTCAGTATTGAGCTAATAAAACGTTTCCCTAATTATCGGGTAATTGAATAATTAAATGTATAAAAGTAATGAGGATCTCCATATTAGTTGAAACGTCTGATGTCCGCCTCTCATACAGCATTCCCATTACTCGTATTTAGATTTAACGTAGGTAGTTAATATCTGTAGGAATTAATTGATCAACAATCTAAGGGTTAACTGGGAGACATATACACTATATAATATTTCGGTTTTGTAAAATATTTGACGAATCCGTTGGCGTAATTATCGGACTGAAGGTCAGGGTTCGAACCCCATTACGGTCATCAATTATGTGATAAACATATTAGTTTGCGTAGTCAAATATGCAGTATATAAATGTAAGTATGCAGTTTATGATAACAGTTATAATAAGTCTCTTACATCGGAACTAACCGAGTACAAAATATGATTATTATAAAATTGTTCTTTCGTGTGTTCTCTAGTTTATATTCCTGGTGGATCGATGACGTTGCGTAGCGCTGACGAAGTGGTAATATTTGCTTGTAACAGGAGACGACCGACGGTACAACACTAATCCATTACGGGCCCAAATGTTTGCGCAGTCGAGTTGCGTGTGATTCTGTGCGCAAACAACGCCCATGTCAATATTGCGTGATTCTGATCAAGGTGAATCAAATACCATATTTTGTAAGTACGGAATGTACTAAACGGTTAAATAAAATTATAACGTCTTAAAAAAATTTCTTTGATATTTGAGTCCGAAAGGGTAGTCTGTGTCTGTGCGAAAATAAGGTATAATCACTGCAATAACAATTTATTAATTTGTTAACCACATGTATTCTGTATGTATGTAATATCACATGTATGTACTTATATTCATTTTTCTGTAATGCCACATTTCTAAACGAGGTTGATTCCGTTAACGTGTTTATTAAAACTATGTACCAACAGTAGTGAGTCGTTTATTTTCAAATCACGACCTTCCTAAGTGTTCGATTTAGATACTCGATGTGTATTGCTCATTCCTCAAGTTTAGCTCATTGCCTAGTGGCTAATAAGAAGTTACTGCGAGACAACTGCGCAAGTTCGGATAAACAGGTGTTCATTTGTAAGTTTGGATAATTCTAACTTAAAGAATTCCTTTTACTTAGAATTCCATTATTATCAGTCAGCATTTATAATTAGCAATATTTTTAAGATACCGCTAAAAACCTATATTATCATAGAACTTACAAGCGAGGAAGATTATTATAGGACTTACAAGCTTCATTGATCCGTTACCAAATGTGACATGTTACACTATACTTTAGACGAAACACTGCTTAGCTATACTGTGTTTGTAGATATGGAATGAGCTCCCTGAAAATCATCATTCGATTTTTTTTTTATTATAGAAATAGATTTGTTTATGACTTCCTTATTTTCTAGCATCAGCATTTGTCGCTTAAATTATAATATACTTATTTGATGCACGCACTGCATATTTATATTTCAATACATTAAATGTAAAATATATCTCGAAAAGCAATCACACGATAAACGAAATTATGCAAAATCATTCAGCATAAACATTCAACTAGGTTATCTCGCTATTACCAAATGTAAAAGCTTGCAAATAACCCTTTATTTATCATGCGGGTGGTAATGGCTACAGAGTTATAATGGTCTCTGAATTGGGTATAATTCAATCAATTCAATTGTTAGGGCCATGTACTGGCATGTCAACGCCCTGGAGAGGAAAAAAATTGGAATTTGACAGCCAACTGACAGCTAGGGGAGCGGGAACGCGCGCGATTGGTCGACGATTGGACAATGCGGCAGATGCGCTTATTTTTTAACCGCCATGTTTGCTCAAATACTTTAGTAGCTAAAGAAGTTAGAAGGCAGATGTTAATTTGCATTAAATACATAAAGTAGTTATTTTTTACATTTATTGATGGATAATTCGTCTATTAATATATATATATACGTCTACTATTTGTAAATTGAATGTTTTTATTCAGTTAACAACTTAATTAAACTAATTCAGTTTTAATGATAAATAGCGTGAACACGACCACAGTTCTGAGTCACACGCTTAAGACTAAAAGGTTAGCACTAAATAAAAAAAGTTTTAGTGTTAATTAAATCGATATCATATCAGATTAAATAAAATTGGGAAAACAATTACCAGTTGGGTAAGTTCTTATATCCTATAATCATTTAAAAAATCAAACATATGACAATATATGTAGTACATAGAAAAATTAAACATTTAATAATTTAAATGCACTTCATAGAAAAAAACCACTTAATCGCTTGTTATAGCGACTAACTAACCTAAACACTTATTTCTTACGTTCTGACATATTTTATAGGTTAAGATTAGATTTTACTTATTTTACAAAGCGAGACAGCAGCGGAACATTCAAATTTTTGACCGGCTGTGTTGCCAACCCCAAAAAGAATGGTACGGTGAGGAAACGGAGGGAAGAAACACGAAACACGAGTGCATTCGAAACTTATTGCTTCATATAACTTAGGTATTCTGTGACAGTGGTATCTCCCGCGCCTGCCAGTTTGGCTGAAGCCACGAAGCAACAGCATGACAATCCTACTCAAAATATTTAGAACAAGTATCAAATTTCTATAATCTTATATTATTACTTAAATGTTTAATTCAGTCGAAATTAATAATACAGGTTTCTTACACCTATTTGAAATAAAAATGCTCGTAGCCCTATCAGCCCCCAGACTAAACCCAGGGGAGCCAACCGTCCTCTGTCACACACGATTGATCGCACACTGTTTCCGTCCTGTTTTCTTTATGAGCCTATATCATTATATTTTTATAACACTATGTATACCTCTTAATTCAAGTATTGTTTCGATATAGTATTACACATTTAACAAAGAAAATTTACTATATTTAATTTTAATATCGAATTAAATCTATTTATATAAACGTAGGTAAAAATATTGAATTATTTCAAAAAGATCAAATGAGGTTTATGTTTAAGTCCAGATTATATTTTAAATAATAAAACACACATAAATGCTAATTAATAAAATTCTTGTTATGCTTTCTCTGTGAAGATATAAGTTTAGTAAAAGAAATCTTAATTATTTATTTTATTGTATTCGACTCTTGAGAACCGATAAAAACATCATACAGTAAAAGATTTGCTTTTTTAAACTGTATATTACACATATTAAATTTAGACTTGTATAATTCGACATAAGTTTATTTAAAGTAGCGTGCGTTGATGTCTAAAATTGCAAAACTTAGCTTAGCAATAAACGCTTTAAGTGTAGGCAAACATCTAGTTAAATTATCTGTGAGCCATAGGATTATAGACATCACAAATAAACCATACGTTTTTTTACGTAATTATATAACCATATTGCAATAATCAAATAATAAATGTTACATTATTCATTTAATTATTATGAACAATAAACAAATTTTAGAAAAAGATTTATGTTCAATAAAAGAATATTAAAATATTTAAAACAGGAATTTTAAATAAAAATATGTAGTTTTTATTTAATTTAAATTAGAATCCAAATTTAGAATTAAACCTAGTCTAGATCGGTTTTCTTTGTCTAAGGAGTCATAATTATTTTATCCCCGAAATCAAAACCTTCAATGTTATCGAATATTTCGAATATTTCGTTTCGTTAGAAGCGTAAATGAGATATTTTTCTGAGAGATAATCCCGTCGTCAGCCCCATTCCCTATACCCCAAATAAATACGGGGTGATCCGTCAAACCGTCAACTGGTAATATATGTATCTAAATTATTAATATTTTTATGGGGCAACGATTTTTTCTTTGGCTTTCGGTTGTGATACTAATTATAAGAGAGGATAAAAGTGCTCGTTTCTATCTTCAAAAAAACCTAAATAATTTTTGATATTTCGTTATAGCAAACATATAATTGGCAACCCTGCTAGTTACATAAAAGTTGCTACATGCAATTATATGCAAAGCATGCAAGCAAATGTTCTTTTCTTGTTTGTAATTATTCTGTTTTAAATGCTAGCATTATGGGTACTCTGCCATGAGGACCAAACTTTTTTTTATTTAAGTTATTTATTTTCTTTATATTGTGTCTTATTGTTAATATATTTAGTTGAGTAATTCAATTTTCCGAAACAAATCTAAATACAACGTCTAAAGTCAGATTTAAATATACAATCTTGATTCAAACCTAGAACGAATGTTTGCTACCAACTTGGAATATGGAACAAAAATATTGACGAAATGAAAATATCTTTTTAAAATAATAAGACTTTTTAAACAGCAATTTAAAACGGTAAAACCCCAAGTATTCAGAAACGTTAAGTTTTATCTAATCTTATGTGGAAGTCGCGTATTTCTGTTATATTTTTATCTCGAATCAAAGTAAATATCTCAATCGTAATATTCGCAAAAACCACTCAAAGAAACATATTTGATAATTTTGCACACTAAAAAATAAGACAACAAGTAACCGCAAACATAAACTGAATAAGGCTTTACTGGAACGGGCGGTTCCTAAAAGCAATTTCTTCCAAAAATATTAAAAAATAATACATCTGGTAACACTGATATAACAGTTTTTAAAAAAAATACTTGTCTGTCGCTTTTCATACAATTCATAGAAAAAAACACATGAATAACACTTAACTTGAATTAAAACAAACCACAAATTGAACCAAAACATGAAATTATGTAGCATTTTTAGGTATAACATAAAGTATTGATGTTCTACTGTGGAATAAAAATTCTATTAGCTTCATACCCTAATATTATTTGAAGACTAGAATTTATTTTACTTTATGCCTACGACACAATAATAATAAAACACATAAAGGGACCGCACCCTATATATTCATAGTATTACCAAATTATTGATATTCGAGTAAAATATATTATTGTGTTGACAAACAGTTTTAATCTGATACAAGTGTATAATGACGTCAAAAACGTCATTGATGTATTTGACATTTCTCTATTGGCTAGACAACGAGCACGATGTTACGGTGAAATGACGTAATACAAGATTTCTTGGAAACAGATGTATTGCGTTTGCTGGTGCTTGGTGTAATGCTACCATTTTATACAACCAGCTTTATACAACCTTACTGTAGCGAGCATACTTGTTGTTAGCTATTCTCGTCGGCACTACGATACCTTGATATGGAAACTGGCAGTGAATGCGATTGTAAATTCAACTTTTGAACTCACATTAAACTAATTTTGAATAAGAAGTTACCTAAGTGAATAAAGTTATTTTTGATTTTGGTATATTTTAGCAATTAAAACATTTTTGACAGCGCTCGAGTTGAAATAGTATTTTGAGATACCTTCATACTGGATTACGCGCAGAGCTATTCGTGTGTTCAGGTTAAATACACAAGTACACATACACATAAAAATACACATACTACAAATGTTTTGTAGGTTAAATTGTTCCTTGCATTTACAAAACAAGCATTTTTTAAAATACCATTCTATTATTTATCAAATGGCCTATATCATTAATTTATATCTATGAACATGTCCTTCAGGTAACTGATAATGCTGGCAAGATGTTATCTTCTTATCAAATTAAAAAGTTACAAAATATCATTGGAAATATATAAATGTATTTTTTGGTTATATAAGTAAAGTAGATTAGGATCGCTATACAGCGTATAACTTAGGGCCGTTTAAAATTGATTACTCATGCTATTTGTTTTGATATAGGATTGAAAACCTATTCAGATTGTAATAAAAACAAGAAGCTTTTAGAAAAAGCGTATTATAAATTGTCAGATTATTTTGATGATGAAAAAGTTTGGGAATGAATTAGCTCCTACCTTCGCTGCAAAACGTGCTGGGATCATTTCCAACAAAAATATTAACCAAGGCGTTTTTTTGCCTGCTTCTTCTCAACTTGGCCGCATACGAACAGGCGTAGAATCACTTAGATTTAAGACGCTTCAAAATGGTACTTTGTACATTAGTGAATATATCGCTCTCAGTGTCTCAACCACTCACACATACAAACAATAATCACACACTCACCTATTATAATTTACAATATAGGTAAGCTGTAAGCTAGCCAACCACACAAGGTGAGAACGTGGGGGCTAGCTGCTAAAATGTTATTATGAAAAAACAATTTGTGTAAAAACTTTTTTCTTCTCAGCTCATTTCATCAATGAAGGTGTTTAAGGATTCCCGCTTAATTTGAAACTTAATGGTTTGTGCTAAACAAACAATTTGGTGGAGTATTTTATAATTTGTAAACTGTAAATGGGTTTATTAAGTAAGCGCTGTATGGTATTTATTTTTAAACATTTTGAATGCACTAGACTTTAAAGAAAGAAAGAAAACATGTTTATTGGGACAAACGGCAAATACAACACAACAGGTCAATAAAAATATAACAAAAGTGAGAATATATACATAAATATATAATATTATAAAAGATAAACTAAACAAACATATTTCATTGTTGCAACGGGTGTGCGCCAAATCGGCTACTGCTCAGGATTTTTGTAGAAAATACATACTACACCACTGATCGGCAACACGGTGTCTTAGTGTGATTGTGTGAAAAGAAGTGAAGTGTGAAAACAATTTAAATAAAAAAATAAGAAGACTAATTTTCATTAATATATAGTATATATAGTATAATATATATAGTTTTAAAATAACTCACACAACGAGTTATTACACGGCTGTAATCGCAGGTTGTATTTTAAAATAAATACATTTTAAAATAGCTGCTAGAAATCCCAAAAATGATTTGAAGAGACAAATTCCTTGTGATAAGATAAATTTAACTTACCACTTCCATGGATAAACTAACAGACAGAGGATTACATTATCTGTGGAAGATTTATTGTGCACGCTTTCAAATCGAATTTCTTAGACGATTCCAAATATGCGCAATTGTGTTTAAATAATAAATTTATTTGGCTTTTTGAAGTGGCCTTGAGTTTAAATTAATTATTTATTTATGTACACACACACATATTTAGTATAATTTCAAGTTATTTATTGTAATTTAAATTAATACGTTATATTGTTATATGTATTACAATATAACGTGTTCATAGAGACGATGACTTCCCGTTTGTTCCTGTCTCGTATGTAACCCAAATATATACGAGTACATGATTGAAAACACAAATACTGCGCGTAACGAAAATATCGACTTTTGCGTATTATAAAAAAAATTTAATCAGTTTTCCATAGGTGACAAAATTAATTTCTTGAAACTTAAGTTTTGTGGGAAAAAAATTCCTTTGTGAATACAAACAAATTACACGGCATGTATGTATATTAGCGCAATCAATCACTACTATCTCCGGTAATTTATTGATAACAGCCTATCAGCTACCGTGATAAGGATGCGTTCAATTCAGTTTGGCTCCGCTAAGCGACTCCTAATATAAGACGCAGAGACAAGTAGAAACACTCCCAAATTATATTGTCATATGATTTTGACAGATGGGTAAACAATAATTTATCTATGTTTTATTCTTATTTCGGAAATAATTTGAGTCTGTATTTCTCGAGTAAGTAATAATTGTCGTTAACGCTTAAGACGGCATGGTATCCTAGAGCTGGAAGACCAATAGCTCTTAGCAGCAGTTGAGCATATGCTTCGCGGATCAGATTCGCGCAAAGGGACTGATTGCAAATACAGAGATCAAAAAAATATGTAAATTAACCCAGTAATAATGCGAGTCAGTATTTCTCGAGTGGGTGATAACTTTAAAACCAAAACAATAATAATAAATAAAAATAAAGAAATACTTTATTATACGAAAAGTCTTTAAATTCAAACTTCATATGTATTTTAGTAATTCAAATTCCTTATTTAACGTATGTAATAAATGAAACTGTCTATTCCTCACTACGTTTAGTATTTTCACATCCTCATGTCCTGATTTTCATTAAAGATGTATAATTTTAATTAGAAATGGCAACTATTTTAACAATGCGCTCCGTGGAAATAATTAATTACTTGTGATTTAATCTACGTTAAAAACTGATGAATTATACGAGTTGAAAGAAATAATTGCAATCTAGCTTTACGTACAGTATAATGTAATTGATACTGTCTGAATATTTTTTGGTTTGAATATGTATATGAACAAATTAAAACTCTAATGATTACTAGGATATGACGCGGTTTTAATTTTAATTACCTGCCTTTATATTCTTATATACATTACGATGTCAGAACGGAGCACTAGTATGTAAGAATAGTGGTGGGAATCACTATCTTTCCGGTAAAAGAAGACTGGTATGATTCTTTTAAAATTCCAATGTTATTACAGATTATGAGAGCAAAATTATTGTATTATACACAATAGATTTACTTTACTTTGTAATTTACTTACATAATATCAGTAAAATGGCATTAATACAAAATCAAACATTAGGTATATGGGCAATAATCCAGTGTGGGATAAACTATATCTCTATGGTTTGTATTTAGATAGATAGATTGTTTTTCATACGGTACGACATAAGACATGTTTGATGTTATGATCCTTTAATTCAATGTCAATAATTTAGATAGATATAAATTAGTTTTGTGTCTACTTCGTTCGAGTAAGCAATCTCCGTTATCGTTACATGCTGGAGTGCATCGTTATCAGGGAGACTGAGATGTAAAGTTTAATTGATTTATTGAGTGTTGACAGGTTACCTGGCCTGCATCCGGACTTACTCAAAATATAATAAATTACTGAATACCAACACGCGATAGCGGGTGATCGATCGCGGGCTTCTAATCGATGTGACAGTTGACAGCGCAAGATGGCCGACCAAATGTCAAACGTGATGACTTCATTGTGTTGGTAGCATTGTTAAGGTAATTTTTACCGTTATGAATCTTGATAATATTGTTTCTATTCTAAATGAAAATTATACAAGATTTAGAGAGTAGTCAAGTAAGTACATTATTTATATAATGTACATGTATAAGTATCGATAATTATTAATTTTTCATTATTGTTATGAATCTATTGAGTAGAAGTTATTGTACGAGGTAATAATGGCAACAATAACACATAAAGCATGAGAAAATGAGCTAAACTAACATATTTTTTAAATATTCGATACCTGCGTCTGACAACTTCGAGAAAATATAAATACATTTACAGCCTATATACATGTTCACCCCACGACTGTTTACCTTACCAGGAATCGAATCCGGATTATATAAATATCATAAACCATATCGACTTTTGCCTTAACTGAAGACACTAGAGACATGAATTTAATTTCCTGTAAGTTTTAAGCTTAACTAATTAACTAGGTAAAAAGGCCTAAGATAATCAACAATTGCTTGTATAGGGGTTTATTTACAGTAGAGAACTGCCACAAAAACTACAACTACTATGCTTTATTCGCCATACCTTAACATATTATTAGATTTATGAAAGTTCCTTTGTTGAATAAAAACAATTTCAAAAATATAAGGGTCAATGACATTCTATATCAATAATGTTACGAGCCTGTACCAAATTCGCGTACCACAAAATGAAAAATATTTTTATCATACACTCGAAAACACGTTTCATATAACCATACTTGATTTAAAGTAGTTATCGGTATGTAAACAAAAATTCGCTAATATATCGTGATTTCAGACTATTGACTGATAGGGAGACGTGTGGTGTGAAAGAGCCATTTTACTGATCAAGAAATACAATGAGAACTTATTTTCGATGGTCATTTATTAAAATGGATATTTTCATAGGAACAACATTTGAAAAAATAAACTTATCTTACATTCCTTGAGTTATATTAGTTTTGTTATTTTTGGGTTTTTTATTTAGTGGGTTGTTTTAGACTGTTTTGTAGCCATATCTTGTTGGCAGTGTCAGTTATGATACGTAAAAATTGACTCCACAGACCAGCGACCATTGGTCTGTGGTAATCAGTGAGGCCACTTGAAAAATCATCCAAAACCAAATTCGTTCATAAACTTCCGAAATATTACAAGCAACTTTCATTCCGTTTGTCCCCTACTAAAATGTGTATTGACTTTTGATATCTTAAAAAAAATTCAGGTGAGTTCACAGATATTATCAATACGTGTGATTTGTAGTCTATGTATGGTATGACACATATTAAAACGATTGTGACTAATTTTGGAATGTATTGGGGAAGATTTTCTTGTTTATTATATATTATATATTTACATTGCTTGCAACGAGTATGAATTAAAATGTAGATCAAAAAAGATTGCTATTATTAATTTAAGATTGCAATAAAAAATCAAGTTTAATCTTATCTATAGCATGTACTTACTTACTTACTTTTTTATTAATTGCTCTAATACGCCTATTAAGCTCGAGGACCGTGACACGACGTAACACGACAACAGTTAAGACAAATCTTATTAAAAATACAGATAAATAATATTTACATCACAATCATTTTTAGAATTTTATTAAAACCAGTATGCATTGAATTTTAACTTATTATTCGATCAATTAGCGTTATCTGGCAACAATTTAGTAAAATCTAGATCAATAAATCCTATACGATGTTATCCACCGATTAGATATACACCGTGCCACTCACCAATGATAACGACCTAATCATCGATGTTATCTGCCTAATCCGTGTGACGTAAATTGATAATTTTATAGTTATTTGAAATAGGTAAACAAATACATTTATGAAATTGAACGATTTTCACTTAGTTGCTATGAATTCATTAATCAAACCTATAAAATTCGATACAAGCCTTCGGAATCTTTTCAATATTAAAAATAACAAGAAATCACTGGTTTTTTATAAGTCTTTGTAAATATATGTGAATGAAGATATTTTGGATTTTTTTTGGTGTTTTTTTGATATTATGCCATAAAATTAATTCTTTGAAGAGAACGGACTAGAGGTAAGAACTTTGCAACAGTTGTAAACCGAAATAAAATTGATTTATTTGTTTATATTGTTATCATTACAATGTGGAAATAGTGCTAATTGGATAAAACCAATTTATAATTAATATTAACCTTTGTTGTTGGAAAATACATTTTAGCAACCACGGCACTTGGAGACGAAATGTCAAGTTAAAATCTTTTAAACTTATATTTCCATGTTTATTAAACGCGAAAATTTAAGACAGTTCTAAATTTCAGTTGGGCTGAGCGTAAATTTTACAAATATTTATACATTTCCGAGATTAAACTCATAGACCCTTAACGGGTTGTTATTAATAGCTTAAATATCAAGAAACCGTCCCACGCCGTCATTCGACTCATATCAATTTAAAACAATGGTATCTACCGGAATGCGAGTATCTTGTTAAAACTTCGAAAGCATCTAAAATTTGACATTATTAATATCTTAAAATATTCATTTTAATTATATCATACTTTTTGGGTCAATCGGTTTTTTTTTGTTATTGTTGACATCTGACAGTTGATATTGATTGGTACACATTTTTTGTCATGGACACATTTAGAGGATTATATGGCATTTAAAAAAAAATAATTAAAACCATTTTTGCGATGACCACAAATGTACAGTATTTGATTTGAGACGTAAAACAAAAAACGTCTCCTTTGAAAGTTTACATTTTGGCGCCAACGTATAAAACTTTTGTCTATTAATATTACTATCACTACAAATCTTGAGATAAGTGTAATGAAAGTGCGTGTATTAATTTCTGTACTTAGCTTGTTCGCTTCAATTTTTTTTAAACGTGCTAGTTTCATCGATGCGTTGGAATGAGGTATGACATAAGACAACCGAAACCAAATAAATCTGATTAAAGACAAATTAATTTTGCTAAACGATACTGGAGCAATAAACATTTGGTCGCTTCATGATACATGGTGGTTCTTCACTTTTTAATATATAAAATTGTCACTTAATATACTCGTAATTAATCGTAAGCGAATTGTAGAATAGTTGCCGTCATGCCACGAATTTATACAGAGGGGTTGCTAGCCTAGGATGTAGTGTAGGAGTCGATGATTTTTTTTAAATATTAATGTCTTTAACTTATGATGTTAAAAAATTAATCAACGTACAATGCTCGAAAAATATCATGATATTATACAAGCATAATCAACAATATATCTGTTTATGAAATTAAATAATAAGTAGTATGATTATATTTTTTTGAATACTGAAAATAGACGTTAAGTCATTTAAATTGTTACAAATTGTCTGAGTTTATATATAAATAAACAAAAGAAATTCGAAAAATAAATTTGTATACTTAAAAGTATATTTGTGAAAAATTTTTTTAGTCTGAGAATTAATGATCTCCTAGAGCAGAATATTTTCGTGCGTGGTTCGCGTGCGAGCGTTTCAGATCATGATAGCGGCCCTTGCCGCCTTCCCGCCACCGGCCGAGGGTCGAATGGACTCCTAATCGCTTTACTAGGTCTATGAGCTGATATTCTCTAAGACAAGGGAGGTAGCGATTGAGACATGTATAAAAATTATTATTGTTATTTTGTATTTAATTTGTCACGTTTGAATATCAACTTAAATTTGTAATGTTAAATGTACAATATCACGGATGAAATAACAACGATCGGTAAATAAAAATGTAAGCAACAGTTGTCACTATTGCTTTAATTCAAATTATAGGTTCTTAACTGATACTTAACATAATTTAAGCATTCCACTGGTAAAAATTGACTATGTTTATGATGATTCTAAAAATAACAAAAAGCTTAAATTGTTCATGAAATGTTATTATGCACGAAAAATATGTTTAGAGGTTTTGTCAATTTCAACCGTTACGTACAATAGAGGTCATAATTGGTTGTTACCACACTAGAGCTTGACATTAATTGTCAATAAACACAATTCTTTATTAAGCAAGACAACCGAAACTTTATAACATAGACGATGTATTAGAGTAGTGATTGAAAAAGCTTACTTGCTGCGTTAACGCGAAGCTTTCATAACTTAGCCCGACCTATGCAGGTGACTTGCAAGCGTTATTAGCTGTGACCGCCACTTAATGATTGGCCGAGATTCGAACCGGCGGCCGCGCTTTAAAAGCATTGAGCTATTATGTAAATATCGTCATAAAATTATGATTGTAATAGGACCTTTTTTATCGTGTAATGACCGAGGAATCATTTTACTTTGTTGCTTTTGTATTGCGGTGTAACGTAAGTATAAGTAAACGTAATATTGTTAAAAATATTTTTACTACAGTAAAACGGTAAAGATGTATGTATTTTATTATTTCACATTGTTTAAAATTATATCGGTTATATTTTTGATAGTTAAACGAAATTTGCAATTCGTATATTGAATAATCACTCATATGATGAATTAACTTCTCCATTAGGACCTTTCCATTTTCCTCAAACCTAACCGATTGGGCCTTCTCAAACCATTTACAGATGAAAACGTACAAAGAACTTTGAGATGTCGTCGTTCCATCTCATTAGGGCTTCTCAAGCCTCTTTAAATAATCATATATAGTTAATATCTGAGTTAATTTATATATTAAATTAAATATACATACAATAATAATGCCAATAGTAATTTGAAATGCATAGAACACGCTCTGCAACGTGTCTTAGGACCTGTATCTGAGGTCTGATAGCATCGGCCATGTGTGGTCGTTTTTTGCAACGTTTAGCGTGACTCGCGTATTACTGACTTTATTTTGACATTTGAATGTACGGTGCCTGAATCTAGATAAAAGGTCAATTCCAGTTAAGCCTTTGCTAAGTTTAGTTATGTTTAACGTAAACTGTTTTTTTTTAGAATACACGACATTGTATTGAATGGCCTCTTGATTGGTTTACAAATATTATTTTCTTTATAGACAAATTTGATACCTACTACTTAAATAATATATATAAAACGAATCCTTAATTTGAAGTTTGAAATCCCTTGAAGTGAAAATTGTTTCAAACAACAAATTAATAAATACATGAAGAGAATACAATGAAAAGTCAAAAGTTATAAACCAAATCTATAAACATGTTCTCAACAAATGCATATCCAATATATATTGCTCTGTACATATTTGAGTCATGTACTATTTTTGGATTAAATTAATCGAATAAAGCAAATCCTGTCAATTTGTCGTGTCAGGTAAAGGGCGTTGTGACACAGTTAATATCAGGGTGAGTAACGTTGCCGTATAATACTAGTCATCATGATTTGCTACTAATACCTAGTTGAAGAGATGTTGTAAAGGTATAATTGTATAAATTCTAATAAAGTCAGAGTTAATTAACTGGAAAATCAAAGTTAAATTTGTGAAATACAAATCTCTTTCTTTCAAACTTAAAATTTAATATTAAATTTAGAACTGGATCCTCGACATGAACACGAAAATATCTGAAACACAAAGGTTAAAAACATCGCCAGCTCCTCGTCTATGATGAATTTAGATTCGTGCAAACATTTGCCTTTTGTCATTGAGCGTAAATATTTGGTTTTTTCTCGGATGAAGGTCTCCGAGGCAAGATCTACCGACTCGCAAATATTGGATTAAAATAATTGTGTACCAAAAAAAAACACATAAAATAAATTCTAATTATATTCATAAATCTCATTTATCATATAGGTCGTCTTATTTTATAATTTTACGTAGGAAGTTACTGCGAAAATGTACTTTTCACATTCAAAATTGCTTAAGCACATCTAAACGTATGGGTTTAAGAGTAGGTTGTTAGTTGGTACTGACGTACTATCGCTGAAATTACATTACGGTTTAAATTTTGGCTGCAAATAGTGTATTTATGGAGTAAAGCGGTGTAACGGTATATTACGAACGAATTAACGCTTTTCAAACTGTCACACGTATGTAGAATAGCAGCTGTATTTCCCCTGTCAAGTCGTCCTGCTTTTCACGTGAGAAATAAAAAGCAAGTATGTTTTCTTAATTGTGCATTAATGAAATAAGTATCAGTAGTCGGCACGCGAACACGGCTAATCCGGCATTAGGCCGAATGTTTGTTTTACGTCACGCGACGGCCGGACAAGGGCGACAAAACTTGTATACACGCCAGTGTACATTTAAAGTAGTTTTTTATCCTAACAGACGACTTGTCTTCCTTCGCAAGTAACGAAAATATTCATATTCCCAAAAGCCTCGGTGTGCGACTGGCACTCTTCTATCTTCTATCCTGATCTCTCTTTATTTTTATTCGCATATGGTTCTTTCATTTACGCGAGTACAACATTTTAGTGAATCTTTAATTAAAAAAAATCCTTACAGTAAGTAATTTTTAAAAGACTTAAAAAACCCTCAAGAGATAGATGGAGATGGAAATTCTATGGAAAAAAGTTATTTTTAACTATACATATTTTTTCGTTGATCGCCTTTTACTGTAGGACGGGTTCATTATATTGGCTTCGTATAAATTATGACTTATATAACCCAACAAAAATATTTATCACAGCTAGAGTAGTCAATCATTAGATTCGTACTTGATTATTATTAATTGATATTTGTTGTTATTACTAGTATGTTAACTGTAATTTGTGTTTCTTTTATATCTATGAATCGTTGTCATATAAAGCACAATATAATAATATAAAACTTAATCAGTATTATATACGAAGTTAATGATTTCTAAAATCTATTTGAAACGTGATTGTAATGATAAAGTGACAGTCGGCTGTTAGCAGTGAAGCGTGTCTACGGGGTGTCAGACACTTCTGTCAGATAGGTCGTCAGAGTCGGGTCACAACCTCTGACACACCAAATAATTTGATAGATTTCACGTACCGTCTCGAATTAATAGTTTTTGTACATTGTTTTATGGTTAAATTCATCACTTATAAGAAACAGTGTGGTTAAATGGATGTGTTTAAGTTTATTTAATATTTTATATATTTTCAGGTTGAAATGTAACAGGGATTAAAGAAATTCAAAATGGCGTCTACTAATAATTCAGAAATTATTTAATTAAATAAAAACAAAGTAAAACACTTCAATATATTTTATAATTATTAATTATTTTGATCACAAGTAAAAAATACAAATGCGTAATTGTTTAATTATAGGTAATTATTTTTGACAAATAGTTGCTTAAAACTCTTTGTTTTCGCCAATTAACGTTGGGTGCATCGGTTGAATAAATTAATGAGAAGACATTTAATAATGGTAATACTCATAGACGATAGACTCTAATTAGACGTGTGTAAGTGTCATAGAGATTTCGATAGAGTCGTCTGTTCCGACTACACCGTGACAGGAGGTGACATATCGCCATAGACAATCAGCTCTAGCACAGCATAATCTGTAGGTACGTGTGCTATTTGTAGGTAAGAGAACAGACGTATTTTATCTTAGTTAATGTTAGTTTATAAAATAAACATAGAGTAATATATTCATCAGGTTTTTTTATGGTTTTGAATGATTGATGAAATAATTGATTTGATGTTTATGTGTCACCTGTCGTCTTGCAAATCGTCCTTAACAATTTTATTTTGGAAATATTATTATTCCATAGCGTATTGAATAATTTCTTTATAACTTTGGCACGGATATAAACCTACTACGAAAGATTGTAACTAAAATTTATCAATTAAAGATTTTGAATTTACAATTTTTTTTAAATAATTCAAAAATTATTACTCTATGCGGTGCACTTGTCATCCAAGAGTAACATTAAGTTACATATTAAACAAATGTAATACTTCTAATAAGAAATAATTTGATGTCATAAAATCGGTTTAATTAATTAACTCTTGTACGAATAATAAGTCACGATATAACAAATAGTAAATGTAACCTGTCACAAATTAATTGGTCTTTAATTAAGTGATTATTAAGTTACTGGTTAAGCCTTGATTATCTTGTTTTATTTTTATCAAACGTTCCACAGAGCATAGTACACATCAACAGCCCAAAATACCTACAGTATATATTATATATGAATGAAATAGTAATGCTGAGACATTAAAGTTATAAGCCGTATTAGGCTACCACGTATAGTAGGTATGGGATACACCCAAAGTGTAAGGTGTGGTGGAGATTTTCTTGCCAGTTATTTTCGTCCGCTGTACGCCCTTGATTTGGGAACTGGCAGTAAATGTAGAGCCTAAACAGTTTTTTTTTGTTGTTGACGATTTAGAAGTGTACCATTAGTTACCTATGAAAAAAAAATTGCCGTGCCAATGATATTTAAACTTGAGTTTTATATGGTCAGTGTCACCCCGCCCGAGGCTGAAGTATTTAATTTGTTTCTTTTCATCAGAACGTAAACACAATTTGACAGAAAAAGACAATGTTTAAATGAGTGATGTAATAATATCAATTACCAAAAAAATAATGTAAGAGAATTATAATTAGGTGTATAAAAATAATGACAAAATGTGTTTATAAGTGTTTTAATAAGAGGATAATTTGAACTATATGCGATTCACTGAGTCAATCAAGCGTGGGTAAAAGTGGGCTTTTTGTTTGAAAGCTTAATAAGCACATCGTTATTATGGCGTATGACGTAATGTCACGTAATTTTTATTTATTTAAAAGTAGTTTAGTATTTATTTTTTTTACCAAATACCTAATAGGGGTTTAAGATGCATGTATAAACGGTTTGATATATATAATTCTTATACGTTGTAAAATATGTCTCTACACTGTTATCTGCATTTATATATGATGTCAATACAAACGATTTAAAAATGTGTCTGATAAAAATTATTAAGAATATGTAGAAACATCGTAATGAATTAAAATTTTTTATAAATTATTTTTCTTTTAGGATTTAATGCCCGCCTTCCAAATAGGTATTGATCTGCACTGACCAAAGCGCCGAATTTAAAAATAGCAATATGCTATTATTACTTGAATTTTTGTTTTGTGTTTAACCTCCACCGTTAGATTATTTCTATCCTACTTAATTTTTCACCAATCCTTTAGCCTCCGTGGCTCTGTGAAAAGTCTCAATCAGATGTTATATAACTATAATTATGAAACATACCTCCTGGCTTAGGTACGTTCCGTTTAACCTGCATCCACTTATATGTAGGCACAGCGTGTTGCGGATGATTCTGGTGCGCCACGTGGTGTTGAATCTCCCCCTCTCTGGGGAACTCCCTCATCCCTCCAAACTCCTCCTTCGGTACGTACGAAACGTCAAAATCCCCACACGGCAGCGGTGACCCATGACTATACTGCATTGTGTCATCAACGAAGTGCATATTATACTTTGTCTCTAAATAATGATTGTCTAATTTATGTTCCTGAAGCATTTCTTCGTGTCTCGGTTCTTCTCTGTGTTTGAATGTCTCTGGGTGCGGCGGTAGCGGCTGAATTGGGTATGATTGAGGCAGTTCACCATAATCTAAGTTCGTATAACACAATCCTGTATCTGTACTTATAACTGGGGTTGTCTCATGTGGCTGTCCATGCAGAATTGGTTCATAATAGTGCGTGTTTTGCTCGTAGTAACCATCGTGATAACCCTCATACGGGGGCTGGTATGCTCCCTGTTGATAGTACTCAGCGTTGTACCCATTCTGGTTGTTATACATCCCGACATCCATAGTCATCATGTTTGTTATCGAGACTGATTTACATAAAACACATCACATAACCGGGACTGGACCGGCCGTCCGCTTGCCCGTCAAGTAGAACGAACACTGAACGCGAAGGAAACACCGCCACACGAAAAAGTAATCGTTCGTCTTTTTCTCACACACGGTGAATCAGTGAAAGAAAAGGATGGAGTGAACCAATGATGCAACTTGTGATAAGCCGATAAGAAACGTGATTTTTTCGAGACTAGTTTCACGGCTGTGGTGTGTCTTGTAACATTATTTGCGTTATACTTGTGACGTTGACGGGCGCGTACTGTGTGTTAACCAAATGTTTTTGCACGGAATGGGCGGGGTTTGAAGAAGGGGCGGTCTTGAGGGGAATCAACTGGCCAATGGCATCCCGGGCGTTGTATCACCATCTTGGATTGGTTAGAGCGAGATAATAGTTGCGAATCTGGGAGGCTGGATGCAAGTGCCTTTTTATTTATCCCGTAGTGAATGGTCCTGACAGTTGGTGGAAATAGTTCAATTTATTTGTTGGACGTAAATCGATGGAAGGTGTGAAACGCTGCCTTGTTCGCAGTTTGTTCAGTGGCAGATGTACTCTTATTGTCTGAGACTGTGACGAAATTTATGTTGCGTTTTGAATTGTTCACTAGGAATCTTATTTCTCTCAGTTAAAACGGCCATGTTTGATTTCCTAACACAATAATATATACATAGACTTTTACTTTTAACAATTACCTACAGTGCTATAAAAAGTTGCTAGATACTTTAAATAGTATCCACGTACTATGTACTTAGTACCTAGGTATTATGCTCGTACTAGTACCAGCATAATGAAATATTGTTATGGAATATTGATGCATATCGTTGTACATTTTGTTAATCTAGAAATGGTATGGGCTATGGCCTATGGGTAATCTATAGCAAATGGATTATGTTTAACGAAAATTTTAAGTAAACTATAAATAGGATTACCCATACAGAACATAAGATTATGTATGTTTCAATGTTACATTAAATATAAGTACCTAACGCTATGTAATTAGAGATGTACCTATATATATTTGTTTCATATGGATTAGCGTAGTTCTTATTAAAACAAGTTTTGATCAATTTATTGAACTATGACTATGTATTTTGTATTCGTCCTAATTCGTTAAGCATTTATCTTTGCAATCGCCCATATTAAGTTAGTAGGTAGTATAACAAAAGCTTAAGCGAAAACCACTACTTTAAAAGTAATTAGTTGAAATAAATACATTTATACAAAATTGTACTAAAATTACTATAACATTTATTGTAAGTTTCCCAATCAAGGGCGTAGAGCGGATGAGAAGAACCCCTTAGCCACTCCTTTAAATCGTAAGGTGTTTGATAAAACGGTTGTAAGGAACCTTGGTTACGGTGAAATTGGAGCACACATATAGGCAATAACAACTTGACTTTTATCATCTCTCCCAATCAACGATGTCTCACACTACCGGAACTGTATGTTATCTAATCATCATCAATTACGAAGTTCAGTGGCATGTTTACAATTGATAGGAAGGTCGCGGTTTGTTACAAAATACATTTTTTAAAATTAAATTTATATAATGTATGTACCCTAAAATTTCCTTATGTAACTGAAACTTCTATGTGTTTTGTTAATTTAATATCTGAAATACATAAGTTTTATTAACGGTGAAACGATTGCTTAAAGGTATTAAAACAACCTGACAATAATATAACACTTAGTCTCAAATAAAACCTTAAAAACTAACAATATATACTTAGTCTTGCCATAAATATTGTTATAAAGAAAAGCACGATTTTTTTTTATACGTAACATTTATTCCTTTCATAGTGAGTTAGTTTAATACATCAATATATAACTATTAAAAATATACAATGTTTATTCGAAGTGGTCTCCATTGGCTGCAATACAGTCTTTTAAACGTTGAGGCCAGTTATCAATAGCAGCACGAACTCTTTCTAGAGGAAAATTCTTCACTGCCAACCGAATGGATCGTTTTAGGGACTCCAAATTATCATGGCGTTTAGAGCAAGCCTTACTCTCTAAAACTGACCATAAATCATAATCCAATGGATTTAGGTCAGGACTTGACGACGGCCAGTTTTCAGTGCTGATAAAGTCCGGAACGTTAGTTTTCAACCAAGATTGGGTGGATCGAGCTCTATGACCCGGTGCCGAGTCTTGTTGAAAGCACCATTCTTTGTTATTGAACATGGTGTTAGTTAAAGGCTTAACTACCGTCTCAAGAATGGTATTTTGATAAACTTGTGCCGACGTTTTAATACCTTTTTCACAAAAATATGGCTCAGTCACCCCTTCATAGCTAACACCCCACCAAACCATCACTGAAGTGGGATAATGCCCACGTTGTACTCTGTTTACTAATTGCGAAGCTTCTTTAGAGCTTCCAGCATAAATACGGTCATTTTGTTTATTAAAATACTGCTCAATTGTAAAAATTTTCTCATCCGTAAACAAAATTTTTTTGTGACCTCCCTTTGCGTACCGCTTAAGTAGTTGTTTGGATTTTACCACCCTATTCTTCTTTAAATTATCAGTTAAGAAGTGACCAGTACGTCTCTTATAGGCTGCAAGTCCTAAGTCATCTTTTAATATACGCGACATGGTTCTAGGAGCTATCTTCATCTCCCGAGATAAAATCTTTTGCTTACGGACAGGATTTCTTCGAATTCTTTCCCTAACTGCTTTAATCACCTTTTTCACACGAACGGTACGTGGACGGCCAGATCTTTTTCTGTCACAAACAGAGGAGGTATCATTGTACCTATCAATAGCCCGGTAAACAAACATTTGACTACTACCAAGCGGGTGGAGGGTTTTAAAAATTGCACTTTTCTCCATACCTACTTTATGTAAGGCAATCACAGCGATTCGGTTCTCTTTATCACCCCACTCCATTTTAATATAACAAAATATTTAACAATATAATGGCGCGAAAATAAGAAAACACATCAAGCAATCATATAAAAATGACAGATTCCAAATTCAAACGTAATATTTTCTTTTTTTGAATAGTAACAGTATTTATGGCCAGACTAAGTATAAGTAACTTAAAATAACACAAAACTAAAACCAATTTAAAAAGTTTGGTCCCTGTGGTAGAGTACCCACAATGCATTTCCACGCTGTATGGCGATGCTTACACGCTGAGCAAGGAAAACACCAGCTCTTGGATCACCGGTACTGACTACCAGGCGCCTACTTAATTCCTTAATAAGCGCCTGTGCACTTGCACCCCATGGTCCAAAAGTCTCTACCCCAAATGAAAAAAAAACATAGTTTGAGGAAAGACTTTTGTGCTTTGATCTTTTCTTTTTTTCCGCCTGCTCTGCAGCCGCGCCAGCTTTGGAGCTTGTGGTAGGAAGGTGGGACGGTGCTCAAGTGTCCACACAAGTGTCATCCCAGACCATACTCCATGGGATCAAAGTTATTCCATCCGGTAGTCTACCATCATCTCTTATTTAGTTTTAATTAGTGTCGTCTTGTGAAATGTTTATAAAAAGATTGCATAATATTCTATGTATCTTAACAAGTAATATGGGCCGAATGGTTCAAGATCCTGTCAACCGAGTGTTCGATCCTAGTCATGTTATTGCGGGGTCATACATCTAGAGTTCATAGATCGTAGAGAGTTCAAAATCAACCGTTTGGTCCGCCAAAGCCATATCAATACCGGTAACAAATAGGTACACTCCGGTATACGTATTTGTTTTCACGGTAAGAAACGCCATACCTTGTATAAATGTAAAATAAATTTAATGAAATTATGTATTGTTTTGTATTAAATACGTGCGTTATAAAACTCTAATTTATGTAAAGCACTTGTAATCATGACGTCTTTTATGAAATAAGTTTTTGTTTCTTATTACCTAGTTAATAGTTTAGCTTGTTTTGTGGTGCATGTTAATGTTGATATATTTTTATACTTGATTGCGTGTGTCATTTGCTTGGTGATTGTTATAAATTAATTTATTTTACGGAAACAAAAAAGACACATCACAAAAATACAATAACAGAGAAAGATATATGACAAAAATACAGAGAAAGATATATGACAAAAATATAGCGAAAGAGAAAGAGAGAGGCATCCTAAAACATGTTTCACAGATAAAATATGTTATATACACAGTCACAAGTACAGAAACAACCACGCCACGGGAAGAGAAGCAAAAACAAAAAATAAATAATTCTATAAATTAAAAGTTACATACCTTACTACAAACACAAAAGGAGAAGTAAAATATAAGATATATAATACACATATATTTGCTATAACAGTGATTTCAATTTAGATTCTATATTACACCTGAACCCAGCAGAAGGGCACAAAAATGTCTAATATATATAAAATATAATATGTTGGTTCGTTTATTAGTGGAACATGTTTTTGATTACGACGGCATATGATACCATGAAGTAAGCTTACACTTATTTAAGAGTGTGATTTTAGACGTAGGCGACTACGTATTGTTATAAATGTAAGCCAACTTTCTTATTTCTTACTTAAATTGTTAAAGGGGTCTTATCAAAATCTTTTATGAAAATTGATACGGAACACGCATTAACCAGTACTATACGTATTTAAAAATACCTTGCGATAAAGTCAAGCCCACAGACTTTACCATTATTAATCATACACGTCACAACACCATGATACCATTTCAATAATGACTAATAACCCTTTTATAAAAGTGTACACTCGATATCCACACTAAACGTATATGCATTAAGGATTATTTTAGTACAACACAATCGATGCGACATTTTACAAGACAAAAGTGTGGATTATGAAATATGGATTCTTTATCGAAATTCGAGCTTTATAATTTTCATTACGATTGCTATGTTATAACAAACCTTATTGTGTTTTATTAAGGTTTATATTCGGATGGTTTTGGTTGCTTTAATTGTAGCGTTTTTATAAAGACATCGACTGTCACGCTGTCCATAACATGATAATTTTGACTAGATTATAACGAGAAATGGAAGTAGATTATCTGACGAGCTTTAAGTGCGTTTCGATATCATTTTATTTTAGTAGGATTGTAGGCGGCAATCGCTAAGAACTTTATGGTAGATTCTATTTCATCTTGACTCGTTTCTATGGCAACGACACTGGTAGAGGATAGGTTACGTAAAGTAAGAGGGCGCCATTAGCTCTCATATATAAATTTTATCTGTGGATGACTCATTTAAATATTGCAAGGAGGTATAAATACAAGTATTTTCACAATTATTTATGCATAGTTAAGTGCGCTGAAGTAATATTAAGTAAAATATTGTTAGGATAGGTAGATAAGAATAGTTAACACCATACCACGAGACTACGTGTTTCTAATGTCGGTACCTACTAATCTATTTAAACATACCTTAATGTTCAACTAATACAATTTGTATATAACCACATATAATAATTTCCATTCCAGTTTTACTACTTTTTTAATACTAATTATAAATTTTCTAGGGTACATGTTGGGTGCAACAAAATAAGTATATGCTCCCAATTATTATTTTTAATGCTGAGCTTCCGTTGCGCATCGGGAATGTTTGCAGACGCTCATGTAGACTGCTCCCACGCAGACATGCAGCAGCAGCTCCAACACTGTCCTGAACATGGTTGAATATGAATTAACTGTATGTACATGAGACACTGTTGTGTCGTGTCGCATGGCATGTAGAAAAATTGTGATCTGTGTCTTAATGTTTAATTTTCTTAACAAAGTTTTTAAGTAATTGTACCCACTAACACTTATGAGTCTTGCTTACTTATGAAACGAATATTATTATATGTTGTCGGAATTAATTTACGATATATTTTCTATGAATATGTGTTTTTATTTATATTTGTTTGTGAACTGAATTTGTACTTTGAACTTCTCACGGCTTATCTGTATTTGGATATCTTTTTATTTAAATTCTATTGTAAGTGACGTCAATGTTTGTTTTAACGGAATAAATGTATTAAACCTAAACATATAATGACTTATTTCTATTTACTGGTATTTACCCTAAAATATATATTTTTTACAGCAATATTTAAAGTATCTTAAAGTAGTTCACTGACGGTTTTAAATTTGTTATACCTACCTACGTGTAAAATTGTATACAATAACTAAATTCAGTTCACATAAGATTGTCAATAATTTTGATTTATTAATTTCTATAACGCTGTATTGCCTTGCTTAAATCACGATTTGATTAGTTAAATATCTAAGAGAATCACGTCAAGTAGAAAATTTGCGTGAGATCCCGCGAGATAGGATCTTGCATGTCGCAAGTTTGTCCCGTGTCAGAGAAAGACGGATAGCCTCCGGGGACGCTCCCTAGGGACTATACCCCACTATTTCGAAAATTATAGCGGATCGACCTTTACCTTGCTAATAAAAAAACTATGGTTAAACGTCGCAACAATAGACAAGCTACTCTGTTTAACAAAATATACCTAAATGTGTGTGATGTAAATGTAGGTCTACATATTTTTTTAGATTATGCTTTTGGTAAAAAATGTATTAATTTTAAATTATCCCGGTTTCATTCAGTATTCTAAGTGTCTGCCTAATCTTTTTGTACTCCGAATATTTTGTATTTAATTATTTAGCACCCAATAGGGTGTCTCCACATAGGCGTGTCTGCGTTGGATTTTTTTTGAAGAGACGACGTTAGCCAGGTGTGTCTGACACACGTTGATGCCAGGTATCTTAACCATATGCTCAAACTCAAAACATATTTATTAAAGTAAAAATTGACGTCAATTTTTACACTACCACCGGTTTATCTAACGAGAATCGAGTAACTCGGTAGCTGCTCTTTTTAAATAATCATTCCATATAAAATTATGTTACTTACATGACTAATTCAAATAACAAAAGCTCATAAGCAATGTACAATAACCTACATGGTGTCGATTAGAACTACTTATCAAAACTGTCACTACTCTTATATATGTAAATATAACAAACTGTTATATATATTATATTTTAGTGGTGCCATATTATTGCCATCGGGCTTGAGCCAAATGGGCACGATAGGGGAAAAAAACCGACTTGAAGTGATGAAGGTGTAACGCGTACTCGTTTCGTGAGATTCTCCGAGCACATAACTTCTCTTCTCTTTCCTATTCTACCCAGCCCCTTATAAATCCTACCCCTCCCTTTCCCAAACATTCCTTGGGAGCTAGCAACATACACGCAAGCTTATCAGCGTGGCACAGGCGCTGGTGAACACTTTCTCCAAGTGTAACATGTACTCGTTGGTCCCATAAAAATATATACAGATAAATTTAGTTAAAGTTAACATCTATGCCGGTGGCATTTTATTATCTATGGCTGATTGTTTTCAAGGAATCAATAGACAAATATTTGGGTTGCTTATCTGTACCGGTAACTTAGTAATAAAATGCACTTTAGACGTTATTGTGCGTTACGTGGGAATAATGGCGGGAATATTGTTACAGTATTATGTACAGTTAATTTACGGTAGTTAGTTATATGATACACTATATCTATTTAATATATGTTTGTGTTGTTACAGACGTTTCAGAGTTTTAGTTTATTGATATTTTATTCATAATTGTTTTTGTTATTTTAATATTAGCTATGGTTAAAATTGCTAAAAGCAGTTTATAAAATAAATTTAAGACGGGTTATATACATGTGTAGATATCAATAAATATTTATTTGAGGCACATTAACATCACGGAGTGTTTCACAGCCGAAGCGCGCGGCTTGAGAAAGATTATAAAATAAAATTTGTAGAAGTAAAATAGAATAGTTAAATTTATATTACCATATAATAAAAACATGACTTTTTTACTGAAATACACACGATCCACCAACGGCTACATTTTCCAAGGACTCCTTTAAATAAATTAAGATACTATTTCTTGGCTTTAATTTAAACCTCATATACCAAGCTTATACGTATAATGTGCTATATAGAAAAACCTTTTTGCACAGCAAAATCAAAAAGTTTCTATATCATAATCGTACAAAATATAAATCTGTCGTATTCACAACGTAATTAAGTTGATAGGTATGACAACTACCTATAAATGAGATTAAAGACCGTTAAATCTGTTAATTGGTTCATAATTAATCACCCGCCGTTCTGTCGAGTGACAGTTATAAGCCCGCGCTTTGATAGCTGTCACTTTTGACATTTCAGTGGTTTGAGGCTAAAGTTTGCAGTACTACTAAGAAAATGTATGGTTTTATTAAGCATCAAATAGAAATCTCGGAATATATACAACGGTAGTTGATAGATGCTAATTATTGAATATTTATATGAAGAAAAGCAATTTACTTAAAGCATTATATGGGTCCCACATTAAATCCCTAATTTTTAATTTAGGCCCTAAATTAAACGCTTTATAGATTGTGATATGATATATAATACGGCCTATACACCCCTTTATGTCCAAAAATTTTGGTTCTGCACCGTGAATCGAATCTGTTACCTTCTGTTCGGCATTCCGGCTTGGTGGACTGTTGACCTTAATGATCGTGTGGATCAAACCTTTACTGTAATTATTTTCATCATATCTTGCTTTTTTATAGATATAATAAGAAAGAGGCAAGCAGTGTTGGCCAAATAGTTCAAGCAAACAACTCAAACATAGGTCATACAATCGATTCCAGCTGCATTTATTTATTGCTTACTGTCCGTAACAATTTTATCTACTGTGACGGCATACCTTCTTAGATGTATGATGTATCTTCCTTCATACATGCCTAAATGATTTTTATTTCTAAAATAGGATCAACCTACTAACTTAATCAAGAATACAAGACAAAGAAGAAGAAGATAATAATTTTTAACCCAAAAAAAGGAGTATACATTATTAAAATTGTATTATATGTATGTCATAAAGTTCTAATATCGTCGTAATAATACGTAAAACGTCGTAATGTCTATCACGGATTAGTCTCAATCAGTGATAGACATTAAATTGATACCACTGTGTTGTAAAAATAAAAAATGTGGACATAATTTCAATGTTTCGAGATATCTGATTCTTATTATCTGACTGATAATAATATTTAGGTACTTTTTACTTATCACAATCAGATGATATCATAATATTTATATATTTTTTTTAATATTATGTTTATGTTTAATAAACCTTGTTTATTATGCGACTTCAGCCAATCACAGCGATTTGTAAAGCCATCATTCATCCATCCATTCATTCATACATCTATGTATATATCGAAGAGTTTCCGTAATTTTTACGATACTTCAAAGTGTATATTCTTAAAAAGGTCCTATTTACACCCACGAATACACAACTACACATGATGATGTTTAAATTAGTCGATGGTTCGATTCCTTACACTCTTTACAGAGGGTTGGTTCTGGTCGTGGTTGAGTTAGGGGATCACGACAGCCCGGCATCACGTTCGTTTATTACAAAAATCCGAACACTATCATCTAGATATTGGTAGCGGACAGGTCAGAATTGCACGTGTAAAACCTGCTATCAACTTTGAAAATCAGTTTCTATATATATATATGTTTACATGGTAGCTCTATAGTATAAAATGATTCTTGTAAAAAAACAAAATTGATAAATTTGTATGGCTCACCAATGATAAGGATTTTACGATAACAGTTGGAAAATCCAAGTCGTATTATCATTTTATTCCTGATAATCCTTGTCTATATCGTGAAAACATCAACTTATTCCTCAAAATAGTTTTAGTGTAGTTAAAATTTCAAAATACCAAATTATTTCTATCTGAGTTTTTTTATTGAATTTTTTTCTAGGAGTGCCTCTCCAACAAGTGAAGGTTTGTAATCAGCTTCCCGACAGTTCTCTATCCTGCGGAACAGCTTCGCAGCGCTATTCCGGTCCATTCCCGAATATTCCGCAACCACGACTTCTTCCTTCTACCAGCCTTCCTTGTATCGACAACCTTCGAGAATAAGAGCGCGAGATTGGCCAATCCGTTCCAACACTAACGTTGGTTACCTTCTGAAACCAACTTATGGCCTACATGCGTGTATACGCCCACATTTCAAAAGCGTCGATTCGCTTACGAAGGTCTTC
This sequence comes from Leptophobia aripa, assembly GCA_951799465.1. NCBI lineage: Eukaryota > Metazoa > Arthropoda > Insecta > Lepidoptera > Pieridae > Leptophobia > Leptophobia aripa. The sequence goes on along the minus strand of OX637277.1, from coordinate 2,147,642 downwards.
CTTTTATTGAGTAGGTTTATTATTATTATTATATTAAATTATTATTATCACTTTTATTGGGAATCTTCGTCATATATTCCATGTACATTCCATTGCTCTTTAATCTTTGTCAATTACGGATTTTATCAATGGCGATGTGATGGTAATTTTGACAGTTTTATCGGAAGGGGCTAACGGTAGCTAATCGCGTAATCCCAGAGAGTTCCAATATTAGTTTACACATGGCTCAGTTGAGTTTTCTAATTACTGTAATACCAGAAATATTTTCATTTATTCCATATAATGTTATATAGATATATTTCGGATAACAACTATCCTACGATCGTAGTGGACCGCAAATAAACTTTTTAAAAACCTAACATGTAAAGTATGAATAATACAAAATCGTATCTTACATTAAAAGTACTAAAGTTAATATTTTATGAAATAATTTCGGCAATACAAATTACAGTTTTGCTTATAAAATTTGTACTTAAAGACAGGCGAAGCCACAGGCATCACCTAGTTTTTTTTTATTCTCGTGAATCGAACCCATCAATGCGTGTCGCATCTCAAGTTACAAATGTCACGCGCTCAAGATAATCAGACATTGCACGCTGTCAACTGTTTTTGTCAAGACCGGAAAATGTCATATTCTTATTTGTTTATCTCCAGGCCTTGTCAAATGCCTCCATCTCGTAATTAGAAAGACATGACGATTTTTTTCATATTAATTGACCAATCATAACACAATAATGTTATTGTAATATACACATTATTATAATGGAATAAAATTGAGATTACAATGTATCGACGTGTTATCCACAACTTTTTTGAAATATTACTTTTCGGTAACGAAGCTATTCTTATGATATCCCCTGTTTTTTGTTTATGCCCTAATGCTTGGAGTGTGTTAGGTGATAAGTTTAATTTGTGTTGATATGGATCAATGTTTTTGTTTTCGTAGCTACATTTTTAATAAAGCACTGAAATAGAAAAGACATATTCAATTAGAATTTGGTCTACACATCTTATCACAAGCCGCGTTTGTTTTGTACTAACTACTAACCTATATATAAAAGTTTATAACATCTATAACAAGCTTAAATTAAGTCGCTATAGATTACATTCACGCTAGATGGCGCCAGAATAATAATTGGGAGTATCCCGTGAAATGTTAAATTAAACTCATGTTTAATAGAATGTTGTTACATGTAATTTAATATATTCGTTTTTTGAATATATGTCCGTGGTGAACCACAAAACGCGCGTGCCCATCGCGTATCGATTACGAGATTGATATTTATCTAATTCGGATTGAGAGGTGTAAAGAATTTATTGATTAGGTTTTTTATCACTCAAAATCTACTTTCATAAGCTGTCTTGTTTATTAGTTTGTAGGTTTAATAACGACTTTATTGTTTTAAAACAAACATGCCGTATATTGTACTAGTGGCTTAAGGCTTAATCGTATATTGGATAAAACTTCGTTTCTCGCCTGTCATTGTTTGTCATCCACTTTCAACTCGCTTGTCTATGACATCACCAGCTCAAATGTGAGCTGATGATGTCACAGACATGCCTGTCCCAATCTGTCAATGCATTTACCAAACTGTGACCCGTTCGTACGAAATTTTAACTATAATTAATAATCATAATTTCTAAACACATGTAAAATCCCGTGACAAAAAATGTACAAATGAATTGTCAATGTATCTTGAATTCCTCATATTTTATCAAGAAATAAATTTAGCATATCCTCCAGGGAATTGAGTTATTTTATGCCTAACTGTACAGGTAGTGTCAAACTCAAAGCATTCGAATCTAAACCTTATTACAAGGCGTAAGATCTGAAATTACTGTTTAACCAGATTATACGCTGCCGGTTGGTGGTCGGTTTTTTTTATTAAAATCCCTTTATACTAATACTTAAATGGGCTTTCTGTCCATGTTTACAGAATACAATGCCAGATTAGGAGTTATCTGTTTTGTTAATTGTGTTACGGATGTATCAATATCTTTAAGTATTTTTTTGTAAGAGAACATTAGCCACTTAAGTCCTAATTACTGTTATATTAATATACTCCTTTGGTTAAGTGCTTATTAAACAGTAATAGTTACCGATTAATATTTTTAATTAAATGTGTCAATTTTGGGGACCATATTTAAGACCTAAATGATGGAAATGGCTTCCATATATTTAAAATAAACTGCTCCAAGTTGATAAATCTGTTTTATTACTATTTTCCTATAATATTAATAAAACAGATTTATTATTATTTATATACAACTAAGCCACAGAGGAAATTCATACTTGGCTCTTAGTTTTTATTATTAAACCGCATTCGTAGAATACAATCGTGGATGCATTGTTGTGAGCAGTTTTGACAGTTTTATTGTTTGTTTTGAGGATTAAGAAATCTCTTTTGTTCGCCTGTGAGTAACACCTGAGCAATGTGTGACAAAATCGTCAACAATTTCAATGAGAAAAAGCACAATCATATTTGTTAACAAATAAAGCGTCGCAAGTGGAACTGGATTGTCCACACTCTCCGGAAAGATCCCAAGCAGGCGCTTGACTGGAATCCTCAAGTGAAGTAGCAGCGGGGTCATCCCAAACATACCTGGCGACGTACAGATGAGGCCAAGGGAGGCAGTTAGGCTTGGAGCGAAGTAAAAAGCAAAGCATCGACCGTGAATGGTTCAGCAATGCTTTGTTATTTGAATTGTAAGTAACATAATTATGTATAAATTTGTTTGTTTTAAAAGAGCCGCTGTCGAGTTTCTTGCCGTTTCTTCTCGGTAGATCAAGACCGCCTTCCAAACCAGTGGTAGGGTAAAAATTAACTATTCAAAAGTGTATTTATAAAGACCTACTTGAATAAAGATATTTTGAGTTTGAGTTTGAATGCTGCGAATGCCGCATCGAGATATAGGATCAAAGTCAAGTCTATTAATATTATATAATCTTATTTCATTCAGTCTTCCTTTCATTTATTGGGTTGCCTGGAAGATCACTCAATAAGGCCGCATGTTCTTATTATATACATTACAATTATTAACTCTTATTAGTGCAACAAAGTGGTAATGAATGTTGATTGTATTGTTGAATTCTTCTTTGCTAAAATGTTTCCTTTCATATTTATAGAACAAAGCTTTTTCGTACAAATAGGGATGTGTCTATGCCATAAATTACAAAATAGTATTACCAAATCGTGTTATAATAAAATAAAAATCATTCTGCATTGTCGTTGCACGTTAATCCTGATATTGGTGATAAGACTTCAGCTGTCATTACTATCATAATATATTAGCAATTAATATTTTTTTAGTTAATTTCTATATTACAAGGTGAATGCTTATCGGTACTCTATCCGGTCGTATTATTAAAATCGTTCAAAATTATTTCTAAACTAAGTAAATTCATTCGCTTATGCATAGTGCATATTATTTTGTACCAACTGAATTTTAAATTAATTCATTAATTTAATAATTCTAATTAACACAATACATAAACTCAAAAAAACAACGCCTTTTTAGTCTTTTCACTCCGTTGTATCGACGTCATGAATTTAATCATACTTATTTTTAAATTCCTCCATTCCATTCCTCCATTTCCGTACATTTTCTTATAGAGCATATCAGCAATCATTTTACGAACGCATGACATCTGTATTTCTTAAATAGAAATAATCATGTCATGCACAAAGACTAGGGGTTTACGCAAAACAGATAGGCAAATAATTTCAAATTCTTCGACGGTTTATCGTTATCTAATATATAAAATTTCCATGTCACAATGTTAGTTCCCGTACTCCTCCGAAAAGGCTTGACCGAGTTTCATTAAATTTTATATGCGTATTCCGTATGTCTGATAATCGGCCACCATCTATCCATACCCCAAAGTGATAAGGGTTGTTTACTCTTATTTATTTTTTTTAATTTTGTGATGAAATTTTTTATAACGTGGCATTAAAAACACATACAACCTTAATTTTTACAACCCCTATTATTTAGGTATTTAATCATTGTTCATCCCCGGTCGATAACTGATTAATCGTCATTTAATTCGTTATTAAATGACGACTGATCTGTCAATGAATAACTAGGAATAACTTACATTAAAATAAGTATGGAAAAATCGTTTGCCGGGTCGCATAGTAATTTAATAACATACAAAGCCATTTTGAGCACATTTGCGCAGTGTTTCTTTCAGGAACTTAATAATACAAATTTGTTTCTTATTGTTTAATTTAGAGATTCGACAACGGTTTGTTGGTCGCATCGGAAAATACAAACTGCACTTCAAGGGTTAGGAATGAAAACACAGCTACATACAGATGGTTTATTTGTATTGGTTTAAAGGAGGAAATCTAGGCTTTACATTTATGTATCCGCTGTTTAAAGTAGTTTTGTGCACCTAGTGGATTCTTCATGTTTATACGCTCAAACTATGATACCAACATATCACCACAATACGATATTTCATTAAATAAATTATATACGTTTATTTACAAGCTTAAATAACTAATAAATTTTATTCTACTTTTGAGTATTATGTATTAAATTAATACATTAATGTCTCTTATATTATAGGATAAAAATGTCTCTAACACCTGTGGTATCAAAGTGTTTAGAAATTATATTCTGTGAGAAAAGACGTTTTCATAAAAAAAGATTTCCAAAATGTAAATATGTACCAACCTAAAGAAATCATCGACCAACCAACTGACTGCTTGAAAGCCATATGACATCAGTACTCGAGATAAATTAGCCCAAATAAGGTACGCCTACGGACTTCAAGCTAGAGTTTATACATGTAAACAGAATGATTGTTTAAAAAGTTAGAACTAGAATAATAAATGGATGATGTTGGCACTTTCATAAAAAATCTATAAATATAAACTATTGTGGATTCATATGTGTACGTTCAACGGTTGCTCTAAAACCGAATTCGTCATCAGCTGTGTAGTGCACCGTGCGCTGCTTGCCGTCTGGGTCAACAAATGTGTAGTACCCCTTCACTGTGCCGCCATTTCGACTTTCCTGCGCAGATTTTGAGTCGCCTGTCTTCTTATCCTGGAGTAGGAAATTAATATATTATTCAAAAGTACGCAATCTCCTTAATGATTTATATATTTTGTGAGCAATTTATGATAACTGTGTTAAAATCTTTCCTTATATTTTAATGTTAGTGTCTGTGATATTTGTTTTTATTGTGTGTATTAAAGTTATGATTCTTTTTATAATAAGAACAGACAATGTAAATATTCGTCATTATAATAAAACAGTGCTCTAGCACAAACAATACATTAATTTCATAAGCGTCGTCAATAACGACTGACGAAAACCTTAAGATGAGAGCCGGGAACATGTTTCGTACTAAGTGAATAGATCTGTAGAATACGTGCAAATACAAATTGTATAGAAGGCCAATATCAGCCGTCAAAAAAGGATACTAACAGGCAATAGTATAGTTAGGTTCGTAAAACGAATCGTTTAATTTTTACGCAGGTTTACGATGTGTTTCTGGGTCAGTTTACAATTTGAATTCCATTAAATACTTCGTTATTGTATAAAGACTTTGTAGATTATATAATAATAACATAATTTCCTTGTGTTACGGATATTTTTTTCGCAATATTTTCGAGATACAAGTATGTCATGCGAATGTATGTGCAATGGTTTTTGATTGTTATATAATAACTCAGCGATACAAATCGTATGTTGTCAGGTTTTAAACTATTTACGAACGGTCAAACAATAGTTACCTACTAATAAGTATATAGTATATGTTCTTCAGGCAGAATATGAATATTGTTTTTATTTATATATTAAAACTATCATCAAGGCGTATTGACATTGAACTAGATTATGGCTCTTGTGTAATTGTGCGATCTTGATAATCAGTTGCAATTTAAATAAACAGAAATTTCAAGGACAGCTCACAATGTACTATTGTAGGGTATACACAACTGAGGGGCATGAATATGATTTCTCTAGATGCATTATTCTCATTATGACGTACTCTATAATACATTTTCTGTATTACAAATTAAGAAGAAATAAATAATTGCTGTACCAAGACAGACAAGCCACATATTTTGCTTAGTTTTACTAAGTCAGCACTGGGGCTTTTTAAGTCAGTTTTACTGTCTTTAAAATAATTTTAATGCCTCTTTACTGGTTACGAATCTAAATACCATTAAATTTATTCCTAATACTCACTTTCACTCACTTTCCACATTTACATATATTCCGGTATAGGCCGTGTGTCGATCATGAATATATTAGTCTGTATGTCACGAGATATTGTTAAATGAACAAGGTATGCCCGTAAGCTTACATGGCTCCGGGCAGATCGACACACGGTAACCTTAAATTAAACTGTGTATTGATTGGTTCATTGTATAAGACATACATTGTAATTATATTTCGTTAAATCACGCCAGCGTGAAGCGGTACTTTTTGATTGTTTTTGACAATCAAAAAGTACCCTTAACGCTGGTAGCGCTTGGGTTCAGTGTGATTACTTTTATTTTGAATTCGAATATTACAATTCTAATTAGATAAAGAACTCCTTTGGACTCCGTTAGAGGGCGTCATTATTTGTGTATTAGGGAATGTATGTCCCCTTAATAATAAAAAAAGAAAATCTTTGAATAACAACAAGAATCGATAAAGGAATATCAGATAATAATTGAAGGTAGTGCGGAAGCCAAAATTGTTATTACAAGGTTGATGTTAATGACACCTCCCCATTTATTTTGTTCGACATTTATTCACGCTGTAATTAACCTACAGTGACAGTCTCTTCCTGAATTAACTTGTTTTTGAATCGTCTTCCTATGGCCCTTCGACAACAATTCTACGGAGTGGATTTAATGAACTAATTTGACAACCTTTAGCATAGTTTGAATGTTATTAGAATAAGGAAATGGTTACCAATAAAAATATTAAGCATTATAAAGATAACTAACCAACAAATTTATCCAATGCTCAAGTTGAGAGAATACCGAATTTTTATAAATATATTTCTCTGTTTGTCAAAATTGAAAGCGTACTTTGATTGCGAGTGAAAGGATATGAGCACAGAACCTACATGCTTTAATATATGTCCGAAATTAAGAATCACGTAATTCATAAGATAAAAGGGATGTTACTTTTTACCAGCCCAGGTAAGTAGCCTAAGCCTAACTTGAAGTTGTACTTTAAGGCTTTAAAAATGCCGAGACGATTTGGCGTATGTTCTCTCGATATCTCCACCCTTTATATGGGGCTTGCATAGATTGCATTTATTGATCACTGTATTATTTTATCCGATCTAAGATGCTATATATATTCTCGATGTTTCATTTCATTGTAACTTTTAATTGTGTACATAGAAAGAACACATTTAATATAATACACTGCATTTCTTATATCAATTATGAAATAATAATTAATTTAATTAGCTAAGTTATAAAGTTGTATGTAGATATTAAGATAACTAGAAAGTAATCGTATGTTTGTTTTTCATAGGCTATTGTTTGTCAGTTAATCATATCTATTGTCATTTGTCGCATTGTCTATTACCCACTCAATACTGACATCGTTGATTATGATAATCTTTAAAAAAAAATAAATGAAAAATATATAAGATTAATCAGTAGTTTTTAAATTGTGTGCAGAACCTGAAATGAATGAAATCGCCAAGCAAAAGCTATCTATACAAGGTTTGTACTATCGTAAACAAAAAGTAACCCTTTTTAAACAAAGTAATTAAACCGGTCGTTATTAATTAATTTATTAAAAAAATGACCTTATTAATTTGTGAATGAAATAAAAGTAAAATACTTTTATTTAAATTTACGCGAGGCCAAACGCGTAGTTGAATTCCATTTTTTTTGATTATTTAATCAAAAGAAGTGAAGGTTTACAGCGCAAATTAATACATTTATTTGGGTTAATAATTTTTCGAAGCTTATACACAATTATATTATTATTTAAATCTTTTGTGAATATGTTTACTACGATATTATTTGAACATGTAAGATTTTACTCATTAAATTAAAGTACTGTACTTATCTGTCCCTTTTCATCACGGCCCCGACACAATTTGCCAGAAAGAGATGTAGATGTAATTTAATGATAAGGGTCGGTTACGCATTTCGGTTAGTTTAATTAAGTTTGATGTGTTGTTGATAAATTTAACATGAACGTAAAATCACTTACATGAACTCCGTAAGAGTATGTGTACTGTGGATGGGAATCATAAGGTCGATGATTTAACTCAACATTCTGCGTATAATGGTTCGGTACTGGAATTCTTTGCGATCTATACGGGTCCGGTCGCTCACTATGCAAATTCAAATTTGAGCTACGAAAATCAAGGAACGAGTTCCTATTTCCTGGATCTTGGAAAAAGAGTTTTCCCGGCTGATATTTTACTGGGTATGGTTGGAATGAAGGTTGCGGTAGAACCGCCTGGGGTAAAAACTCTTCCTGTTTTATTGGTTGGGGTTGTATCGGCTGTCTCACAGGTAGTTGGGGTCGAGTGGGCTGTTTTTGACCTGTGTATTCTTCAACGGTTTTGGGAAGCTCTCTTATTGGTTGACTGAAATCTGTATTGATATATTTTTCGAATTTAGTCCGTTCCTGATCTGGAAGTTTGGTGTCTGGGTCATCAATGTAGGAGACTAAAGCTTCTTCGAGGGTTTTGTATGTGTTATACGCGTATTCTGGCCCCTTTGCACCTGGCCCTGTGTCGTCATATCTGTTCTCGAGAGCGAATTTTCTTTGAGATTCTGACGCTGCAGAGTATGGTACTTGGGTGTTAACGGCCACGCCCAATGTCAGGCTAAGAATCTGAGGAATTGAATATTTTGAATTATATTGTATTTTGTATATATATTTGCTAAGAAACGTAAGATAGAAAAGATAGAGTGTATTGTACACATACACTAAATTCATTGCATAAATGGAAAGATTATCCTTATGTATACAAACCTTAACATCAATACTTTTTAATGTTTATTAAATTAACGAATAGTTCTTGTTCCTTATGCGATATAATTCAAAGAACTTTTATTTAAAAAAAAATTTACCAGTATTTTATACAACTTATATTTCGCGGTGTGATACACACCAAATAAGAATAAAATTAAGAAGGGAAAGTTAAAAATTATGTAAACGAATGTTGTGTAAACTGTGTTTTGTATTAAGTCGCTCGAAATCAACTGACCAATTCCATTATAATATTTAAAAACATAAATAAAAAATATTCAAACAACGTTTTCAATTTAATTACAAAAATCTTACCATAATACGCAACATTTTTAAAAAAACAACTCGTAACACTAACACAGATTAGAATAAATGTCAGAATTGACTTTTAAATTTGGAACACTGTAATTCGCGGCCGCGTCGCACGGCGTGTGACCGCTGTTTAAACAATCAATTGGCTAATGAATGTAAAAAGTTTTATTCGCTATGATACCGGACGTTGCGGAAGTATGCGGAAAAAAATACGGCATTTGACTATTACTTATTTACATACTTGCTTATTTATTACAAATAAAATTTACATATAAGGATCGTTCTTAATGAAATATAATTTTATTTAAATTGTACAAAATGTAAGTACTACTTTTTATAAAGTCCTTGATTCTGAATGTCACGTAAATATCAAGTTCTTGGCTTGAACCGGGTTGTAGGCTCTCTCTGCACCTCTGAATGAATTGTGCGATCTACGGATGAATTAATTCAAACACCGGAAGTCAAAGCAGAATACGAAATCATATTTGGAACGAGGTGCCAATAGCTATAAATCCGAATAAAGAATACATAACACTTTCTCAAAAGCCAGCAACACAACCTGTGAGCTTATACAGCCTGAAAACATCGAGAATCTTATATATTAACTACATCTGTAATTTTAAAAAAATGACTTTTCGTCTTCTTTCTTGGCGCTGATGACACAGATTTACACATTTAATATCTTGTAATAGCAAACTAAGATTGATACTAACTAGGGCAGTGTCTACCGGCTCGTCGCCGAATAGTGTCTAGTATAGCTTATTTTTGGTATGTTGAGAGGTCCCCAATCAAATGGGACATCTCTCAATGCATAGAGAACTTTGATACCCACTACATAAAATAGTTGCAGCACCAATTATTCAGAACTATTATTCAGAATTAATTCCCCCTTCTTCCTGTTTGAGGCCTTTTGCCTAAGTTCGCTCAAAGTCAGATTAATGGTTTTGGCTTCCGCGACCATAGATCTCCGCCAGGGCCGCTTGGGTTAGCCTTGATTGCGTTGTCCCTGGAAGTTCCAGACCAGAGCTCTGCGCAAATTGTGACCGAGCCAGCTCCATTTTCGACGCCGAATCTACACTTCAATAGGATCTTAGTGGCACATCCTCCAGAGTTGTATTGCATTACAGTTAGCATAAATTAAAGATGATTATCAGATGACTAAACCGAATACAAACAAGGTAAAAGTTTTAAGAGATAGTTTCTATCTATTAAGCATTCTACGTTAGTATAACAGCCAAGTGGGGGGTTAAATTAAAGCACTAATAATACTGTGAAATATAGGCAATGAAACTTTTCTTTGTTTTAATAAGCAGTCTAAACATATGTTCATTGTATCAAGTCGGTGATACTTCGAAATTTTTTAATTATTTTTTCGACAATTAACTATGTTACGATAGTAATGAATGCACGGAATTTGTATGGCACAGACCAAATCTAAGGATTATTTAGGCACAAACAAGGTTTATTTTATTATTTTATATTATTTTTTAACTGCATTTACAGTAGAAATAAACAAAATGTATTATTAAATAAACACAAAATATTCTTTATATTAACCTGACTAATAAGTAACTTAAAATAAAACAAAACACAAAACTAAAACAAATGGCAGAGTACCCATAATACTGGCGGCATTTCCTCACTGTATCGCGATGCTTATACGCTAAGCAAGGAGAGCGCCAGCTCTTGGATCACCGGTACCTACTGACTCCCAGGCGCCTACTTAATTTCTAAATAAGCGCCTGTGCACTTATAAATTATAATAGCAAGCACAGATCTATAGAATTTTTGCTTGTTATTAGGCCTGACAATACTTTATACTTAATTACAAGTGATAAGGGATTTTTTTTTACATAGATGCTCCTTACGGATGCGATAACAACTTTCAAAGCACACCGGAAACTAAACGTCTCTCAAAAGCTGAAATCCATTCAGCCTTATTAAGGCTGTGAGCTTTTTAATAAGATATAATATTATTTAAAATAAATTAACTTTTAAATCTTAATTACTTTATCGTATGGTATATTTAAAATCTAAAGGTAATAAATCATTTTAGTAATTATTAAATAAAATGTTTAATATTCACTTACGCAACAGCGTTCAACTAAATAAGTTAAGTAACTCGTCCTACTTCACTTGACATGATCACACGTGACTTCTTTGTTACTGAGATTTCATCAAAACAACCTAGAACATTGCAAACATTTTTAAGTATTCATATTCATTTTGTTCCACGAAAAGTAGGTAATTGTTAATAGGATAACCGGCGATAATATGCCTAATAAAACTAATATTTAAATAACATAATAATATAACAATGAATAAATTAAACTAAAACAATAAAAATATAGATAATAATTTGGAACTTGTGGCAGACCCATGATTTATGCGCTGTTACGCGAAGCTTATGCGTTGAGCGAAAAAAGCAGCAGTTCTTGGGTCACTGGTACTGATTACCAGGCACCTACTTAATTCTTTAATAAGGGCCTATTCTCAAATTTAAAGTTATAGGAAAGTCTATTATTGTATTTTATTATAGTATATTGTACTTTGACCTATTTTACTGTTTTTTTCTGGCTGCTTTGCTGCTTCATTCAAAACTACAATTAAATAACCTTTATATGCACTGATTGTATGGAGAAGAACTATAATGTTAAACTCTAGGGACATCTAATGTGATATAAAACACGAAAATTGGGTAAAATTCTCCCCATATCTTTATGATTAAACCTTAAGCTCACTTCCCGAATCCTTTGACTGTTAACACATGTCTATATACAAGGTTATTAAAACATCAAGTGAAAGTTATACGTAAAACAAATTGTTTCAAGGTCACGTAGTAAATTCCACAACACTCGTGATCAATGAAGACACGCCTTTGTCTGAGGTCAATTATACAGATTACCTTCAAACCTCCGCAATCTTACGCATGCCTTATTAATTGACTTTTTTTGCAATTTGCAACAATTACACGCCAGAGATGTTTATCTTTTATTTAGTCCATGTGTTGTTAAGTCGTATTTCGGAACAAGAAAGCAACTAACCGCAACTAATTGGTAATCCTAACCTAAGTAACCTAAGTGCCTGTCTTAACGCTTAGTTAAAGACAGGCACTGAGGTCGCTTAACACTGCCAAAGCCCTGTAGTAGGTACATATTTATTGCTTTAGGTTAGCATTGTAAGTTATAATATATATACACACGGGCTGTGTGTATATGTAGGTATACACACAGGTTTTTCATTATTCTGTCAGGTTTATCAAAGAAAACAGATATACTTTTCAAGCAGTTAATAATATTTCCTATTCATATGTATTTTCATTATTACTGCTGTTGTGTTAATAAATAAGACATTTTTGTAAAAATATAGTGCGAAATTTTATACAATAAAACGATCCCAGAAACCGGCACGCGAGAGCTTTCAAAATTAATATCCTAGTATTTTTTAATCTAACCTTAACCTAGTATAAATGAAATATCAACCAATTGCATACAATTTACAACCGGTTAAATGAATAATGATTATTGACAAGAGCCGTAATTATTGGGTTTGTTAGCCGGAATATATTGCGGATCAATCTATTGGAAGGTCATTTTTTTAGTACCAAATGTAAGTCTGTATTGTTTTACGTATGAATAATATTAATAGTCTTTGTATATAAGCGATGACGTCAGCTATTTCTTATCTCAACATTGACTTAACACACAAAGCTTTCAAAATTAAATTATGTACCTTTTTAATTTTTTATTTATGAAGTAGTAAATTTTAGACATATAAATTATAACGCACCAGGTCTTGGTCACCGGTACGGCGTCTACTTAATTCTTTAATAAAAGCCTGTGCACTAGCACCCCAAGGTCCAAAAGTCTTTACTATCATGTAAACAAATTTAAAGTTAGAGTCTTTTACTTTGACCTTTTGTTCTTTTCAGCCTGTTCTGCTTCCGCGCTAGCTCTTGTGCCAAGTGTCCAAGGAATATGGTACAAGCCTAACGTGTCCACACAAGTGGTATCCCAAACCAAAGACCGTCCCATACTCCAAGGGATCAAATACATCCCATCTGGTCGCTTACGATCATCCGTTGCTGAGGCCGTTGGCCAGAATTGCTAGAACTGCTATGCTAGGAATGATATATTTTGCGCGGTGTGGTGAGAAATATGAGTGGCACTCTTTTGGCAGAAGAGGTAATGGTTTCCAAGACTTCAAAGTCACATGGACACATGTTAGGATTACATATGAAAACGCCTGGCTGCAATGAACGGCAATGAACTATTATCACAGTTAATATTATTTTAAACATAAAAACCCAGTTGTGTCCGGTAACCCATTAATATCACACCCAGATAAATGTATCTAATATGGTTATTGTATTTAAAATAAGTATTTGCAATACATTGTGGCTGTGGTTAGATATTCGATTTCATCATTGACCGGAACCGCCAAAATTCTATTCAATATTATTGAATAATGACATATTGACAAGGCTACCTTGTGAAGTAATTTTTCGTTTATCCCACGCAAAGTTATACCATTCTAATTATTAGATAACTAAAACTAGTTAGATTTAGTTGAGTGAAAAAAATATTAATTTGTATTACCAATATGAATTGTATTATTCTCAATATTGTTCGTGCTTTTTCGTTTATGTATATAAAAATAAATTAGTAAGTATGCTGTATGGTTGGCTTTAAAAGAATATTTATTGCGAAAAATGGTAATATAAACATTCTACGGAAATGGAGAATATTCATAAGCATGAGGGTTTCATCTCGTGCAAAAAGCGGCTAATTCAGCCGAAGCCCGGCTCCGATCCATCACCCTGTCACATGCCATTAGCACAACCCATGAAGTATGGCGGACGGAAACTTACTAACGCCGGTCTCAGAAAGAGTATTCGATGTTATACTTATTCCGATTTTGGTCTGATATTTATTCGGGCACATTTGTACGTTTGAATTAAGTAAAATGTGATCTCTTAGATGTAACGCTGTGTTAGTTAGTCTCTGATACAAGGATTTCCCCTTTGCATGCCTATTAAGATTCATTCATTTTTAACATAAGTGTTCTAAAAAAAAATCTTAACAGCGAAAATCTTGTAATATACGTGAATGGCTAATTGTGAGTGGATAATTATGATCTTAACATCAAGCCAACCTTAGACCTATTATTCTAAATACCACTAGAAGTAGGTTGCAAATGTATTTATAATTCCAACTCAACAGATAATAAGTACATAATTGTAACCTTTGTTGGCCAAAAGGAGTGTTTAGCTAAAGCTAAACTGCCCAAAGGCATTTATCATAACCAATCCATATTAAATTTTACACAATGAAACAAAGCCGTATTATTAGATTTATGTAGCGTAGAATATACTTCATTTCGTTGAAGTAAAGTAGTCCACTTCTATAAATTTGTGTAGAGTAAAAGTACAATTTTCATTAATACTTTTTACAAAAATATAAGTACCCAACACTTTAGATAGATAGAAAAAGTTATTTACCGTGCGGTTCTGGGGGGTGATTCTAACTATACAATATTACTGGCCGACTTTACTAGCCACTTGTGTGAAGACGCAAGTATTAACAATACTTGCGGCTTCATTGCGACACCGGTAAAAATTTTAAAATCGCCTTAGTCAAAACATTATGAAACTTTCTCGTTACCATACGGAGACGTGTATCGCACGAGCAAATATACAAGGAATACCACTATCCATACAGTTAAGCTTGGGCCCTAAATTATATGTTATGTGTTGTCCACATAATGATATATAAGGTATCAAAAATACTTATTTAAGATTGGATACTATGCAGCCTTGTATGCAATTTTTTTATTATTATTACGAAGTGATATTATTTGTGATTTCATTGAATCAAAGGCTTCGATTTATGCCTGACAGACATACGCATGGTTGTGTTGGCCCCATGGTGAATTATAACTTGTGTTGATATGTATTTTAGAAAAATACATATCATAACAGACAGACATACTCGAGTCGCCAAACAAGTCGTGTTTACACGGTTATTGCCAACTGCAATTTTTCCATTTTTTTTTTCATATTACATATAAGTCGATTTTCAACATTGATATGACAGTTCGTTACTCAAAAAGAAAAAAAATACTACTTATAAAAAACAATGAGAAGAAGAAGAAACCTACCACTCCCTAAAAGGCCGGCCAGGCACTCACGAGCTCCCAGCCACGTGTCTATGGGCGGCGACTTCACCTTTATGGTGGTGCTTCTGCTAGTTTGCCCCCTCTTCTATTAAAAAATAATAAAAAAAAAATAATTGCTTGTCTTTCGGGTTTGTCAAGGATCGTATCTTCATTTAATGGCATGAATTGATATTGTTTGGAGTACACACTCTCTCAATCTTATTCTAACCAATCAAATATATAAAAACAAAATATAATACAATATGTAATTCAACAAGTCAAGAATATACATTTTACCTTATGTACCCCTATTTACCAACCAGTTTTCGAAAAATACACAAGAAACATAATCCCCTTTTCAATTACAATAAAATAACGTCTAAAAGCCGCGACCGCGCCCCATTGACTTTAAACCCTGCTCAAATATTCAAGAGGGGTTCAATTTTATAGAGTGGTGGCCTTTCAACGCATCACCGCCGTCTAATCCACGGGTTTTGCTTACAGATTTGTAAATTAATTAACGACGAGACGCCTTTATGATTAATTTTATATGTAACCTTTAATAGAGCAGACTAGAATGTTATACAATTTCAAAGTTTAAGTATTTCTTTGTAAATAAACATATTTTTATTTACTATTTGTGAAGCGTATAAATTACACTGGATCCTAACCAGCTTACCTTAACATTATATTGTACGATATCAGAATAAAATATTCAAGGGTATGAATACATTACCAATCAAAGCCTTCTAACTGAAACAATCTTTATAAAGACAGTTTTGAATCGTCATTTTTTTACATTATCATCGGTTCGGTAGAACCGTCCAGAAAATCAATTTAAGTTCTTTTAAAATAAATATTTCAAATACAATTTTACTTGATTATGCACAAAAGCATTGTTTGGCTACTCAAGAATTAAATCGATACACAAATTCACAAGTTAAATTGTAAGTTACCCTTTAGAACGCTTAATTATATTCATACGCTAGCTGTGTATAAATAATTTAAATATAATTTAACTAATTGGAACTGAATACCTGTCTGGGTTGCCACTTATAAAACTAAATAAGTTGTTCACACGTTAAAGTTTCAGCGGAACTGCCAAAGTTGTCAGCTAACAATGTCAATTGCAAGTTCCAACGAGTCGAGTTGATCGATCGTTTCGCCACTGGTTTTTGGAGTCTTTAAAGTAATTGTTTTAAATTGATCATGTCTATTATATTAAAACGTAATTAACTTTAATCCTTAAATACTGTTTAATTGATTATTAATATATCAGAAGTATATTGGCTGCGAATTTAAGCAATTACTTTAAGATCATCAAAGTATTTCGCGTATTTGAAGTAAAAGTTAACCATACTCTTTCTTTATATGTCATAAATTATTTGTAGGCACTAAATATTATGGTGGGAAAAAAAACATAATTATTATTATTCCCAAAAACCTTTAAGAATTCGATAATTTATTTCATTAGTTTTTGACTTTATAGTGAATAAATGTTGATCAAACTTACAATGTGTTTAAGTATAAAACTCTTTTTAGACTACGCTATTCTATTGTACTATATACATATATGTAGTATAGCACATATGGACCTTATGTTATATATATTATATATAGCACAAATGAACTCAATGCATTGAACGATTATAGCCTAGTGTCCGTAATACTAGTGTGCGTGTTGTGCGTTGAACTCTATGCTATATACTTTTATTTAACATACTCTGAAAATAGCATAAATTAGTTCGTCATGATCGACTTTTTAAGAGACACAACATTTGAAATGTCTGTTTAACAGAACAAAGCTATCGGTAAGTCGCCGTATATATCAGTTGGGCAGAAAAATATTAAGCGAAAATCCATTGAGTATATTAGTAGGTTCGCACGTGCGTCTCCAAACTCGGATGTCCTTGTTCACTTGATCGATCACCGAATTACCGAAATTCACGAGAATTACATTTTATTTCTGAACGAATTTTCGGAAGATTGACGTTTTCGTTAGACCGTATTGTGTTTTTGCGTTGGGATTATGTTGGAAATTGAGATGTTTTTAGAACATAAATAGCTGTTTCGAACCAAAAATTTATTTACTTTTATGTGATTAGTTGTATATGGTGGGATAAAATATTTTAGCTTGTACCACTTTTATATTCGCATAGTATTTTTTGTATAGGACCAAAGTTTTTTTAAAAAAACAGCAAATTGCTTTAATTGGATTTTAAAGGGCACAAATCCAAGACCGTAAAAGTAATGTTAATTTTTACGTATGAATAAATACATTGCAAGGTCAGACAACAACATAAAACGAAGTTTATGCATTTTATACATAAAATCACTAGGTACGGCCGCTAGCGTAAATTTTAACAAAATAAGCTCTCAATTTTTTAAAGTAATCAATTCTTAAAATTAAATACGTAGAAAGTAGATCAGCTTCTAAAACAATTTTTAAAAATACCAAACTAGTTTGATTTGTAGAATTTTTTAACTACAACACTAAGGCTATTTACACATGACGACTGACTCACTTCAGTGTGAATACAAATATTCTATTGTATAATGTGTGTATTTATTGTTACCAACAGTTTTTTAGTATACCTACTACGTTACTTGAATAAATAAGTAATAAATTAATAATTGTTAATTAAAATTAACAGCGAAATTTTGTATATTTCAGTTTTATACTTATTAAATTCCAACATTGTAATGTTAATTACGACAATTAAAAATCAGTATGATTCAATTAAATTGTCTATACCACAAATAGAAAATGAATATTCTTTAATCATTTCAGTTTTCCCATAGTTCACCCTGCGTAGTTTTTCTTACATTACTTTCTACAATATAGTTCTTAGATTACGTCTAGGTACCTTGAGTATATCTTCAATCTGTTATTAAAATAACAAAAGCCCGGTAAAATCAGTAGAGTAGTGGTCGATGCAGTGAAGGGGGCAGGGGGTGGGGTGCGACGACATTTTGATGGATCGGCCGCTTTGTGCGCGGACGTGGGACAGCCATTGTGTATATCACTTTATTCTGTATTTTCGGATTTACCATGGATTTTTATGTATTTATTATAGATTGTACCTACCGTGCAAAAATTGCACGGTAGAAACGCACGCTTAGAATCATGTCTTGTGATCATATTGTACAGGCAATTAATTCTTGATTTAAAATAGAAATTTATGAAGATTCGAGTCTCTGAAGCCCTTTCATCAAATTAATTGCGACTTGTATGTGGTTCGAAAGGTGATAAGATAAGTCTAACATTAATATTTTATTTTTGTGAACCATATTAGAGGCCCGGACTATAGACCTTGACGTAATCAGTTCTATGAAAATGAGAAAATTTATAGAAACACACACTAATTACTAAAAAGAATCAACTAAGCCAGTATCTTGCCTGTTTCTTCTGAGCTACGTGTACGAATAGGCGTAGAATCGGAATAAGGCCTTTCAAAATGTTCCTATGCACCTTAGTGAGGTAAGTAAGTATGCGCAACTTATTTCGTTCTTAAATTAATAAATTGCGCTTTTTATATAGAGTAGGTGGTAAGCGAGCAGGAGGCACACCATAAAGGTGAAGTCGCCGCCCATAAACACTTACGTGACTGGGAGCTCGTGAGTGCGATGCTGGCATTTTAGGTCCACTTGAAGGATCCCAAGTCTTATTAGATCGAAAATAACTATGTATATATCAATACGAAAATGGTGAAATTGACTTTGATCTCATGCAAAGGAAGAAAAGAAAAATCACATTAATAATAACAATATAATTTCACCTAAAAATCACATTCTGTTCATCAACATTTGCAAATAAATATAATATGTACACTCCGTGCTCAGAGATTACTACTTTCTAATTCGCGGCCTCGCCCGCAATCCTGTAAAGAAACACTATTTTAAGCAACAAACATAATTGTTTAAATTGGTTTAAATACAAAAGCAATTTGGATAATCTGTTTATAAATGGCAGAATTCTGGAAACTTTTTTTAGAGAAACCTAGCATATATTTTTTTCAACGTAGCGAAAAAGTCCTTCCCTAAATGTAAGTCTATTTCCAGACCAAATTCATCGAAATCTGTTCCGTAGTTTAAGCATGACAGCGTAACATATACATACAAACAGTTATTTTATAATATCAGTATTGATATACGCTTCAAATTATAAGTAAAAAAAAAGTACCGATTAGCCAATACAGCGCTAGCAGCGGCTACCACGTCCGGCGGCCGTGGCAAAGCCAGCGTCTCCAAGGAACGCGCGTACGGCATCGGGACGTCCGCGCCCGTCACGCGCCACACGGGCGCGTCCAGTTCAAAGAAAACTGGCGACTCCATTACGCGAGCGCATATCTCCGCACCGATACCTGAAATTAATCCATACAAAATGTATCTTTATTTGCATAAAGATTGTAAAAATAAAATGAGAATTCTCATAAATAATTAATGAATGTTACGGTTAAAACTCAGTTCTAGTTCTGCTAGCGATAACGCGTTCCATCTGAAAACTGCATTTAACCGTAACATTATATTTGAAAGGACGTATTAGTGTGACTGCATGTGTATGTTTAAGAGATAGAGAAGAGAGGGATGGAAAAAAGGAAAGAGAGAGTCAGAAATTATGTCTTATGTCAACATGTTTAAAAAGGCAAATGTGAAAATTTTCCTGAAAATGGTATTGTTAAATATAGAAAGTATTAAATCTTAAACCAAAATAATACAGACCACAGATAGCACACACACACCACAGATGACACAGCAAAATGAAATGGATACTCCGAAACGGAGGACAACAAACCTGACTGCGGCCATCCCTGTTCAACGGTAATGAGATGGTGCGTCTTCGAAATGGACCTGGCGATCGTGTCGAAGTCCAATGGCCTGATGGTGCGAAGGTTTATTACTTCGCATTCAATACCTGTAATGTACGTGTAATAGATTAACAAGGGGTTTGCGCGCACCGCTAGCACGTGTCACGTGACATTAAATATCACTTGTGAGATGCTTTTAGAATATAGCTTAAATGGATCCATTTTAATTTGATTAGTAACAACATTCTCCATTTTAAAATACCTTAAAATATTTCAGTGTTTTATCAATCACCACATTCACGTAAAATATTTTAAAAACTTCTATTTGCTGGTATATAGAAGTTGACGTATTAAAACTTTGCTACAAGATGGCGCTATTACAGAAAACAAAAGAAATAAAATTGCGATTTTTAATTTTTTTTCATTAAATTGCGAATTGCAGTAACCTTAAATTTATATTTTAACCTAACATTAAAAGGATATTTATCATCATATATATCGGCGCAACTACATCAATTAGTCTTAAATTAACTAGAATAATTATGTTGATACATCATTTCATTGTCCTAAAATAAGTTAAAAAACATAAGTTGAATACTTTCAGTTTGTTACTCTGTGAAATGTCATCTTTATTATTTCTATACGACGTCTTTGTAAACAAGTGCTTGAGCACTATAAATAGGGTCACATTGTAACCGCACAAAACAGTCGCGCTCAGGCCGTACGGAACGGACCTCTCTTCAAATAGTGAAATATAAATCTTGGAAACTATCAGTGACGTGTTTCTTTAAATAGTGGTTATTATGACCGACTCAATCGTGATGTTGGCAATGCTGATGCTACCTACGCCTTTCAAAAATAACCCTACAGAGTAGTGGGGTTGGCGGTAGCCCTATAGAGGAACTCACCTCGTTATATACAAGGCAAAATATTAGAAGCGTTTGAATTACCCTTTCCGGCAAGTTCGTTGGCCGCCTGCAGCGCTGTTTCAGTCGCTTTGCCCGCACAGACAATAGTTACGTGCGACCCTTCGCGTTCAATTTTAGCTTTTCCTGAAATATTTCACAAACATTAACAACAGCCTCTTTTTTTATTTTGTGTCAAGCGTTTTAAATGTATTTATTATATAGCCCTATTTGTATATGACTATTTGACATATTTTCGGACAGACCAAACAAATCACATGTTTAGTAAATCAATTTATGAATTCATCATAGTTGCACATAATTTAATATATTAATAATAGTATACCTATTGGGAGGACAAAGTCAGAAGATAACGCCTCATCCGACATAGGGAATTGTATTCCATACATTAATTCATCTTCCAGGAACACAACTGGGTCTGGGTCACGGATGGCTGCTTTTAAAAGACCTGAAATTGTTTATATACATATGTTATCTTAACTATATATCATTGTATATAATGATCATGGGATCAGACACAAATAGTGTCAGTAAGGCTTTTGTTGAGATAGGACAGTAGGTGAAGATTATCTATAAAAATAAAATTAATATTATTGCATTTGGAGCATAGTACTTTTGTTATATAGGTTTAAGTAAAACGGTTCTATTAGACATATAGATTTTTGTTTAAAAATAGTGGGATTCATTTCTGAAAAATAATATTAAACACTTAACACAGTATTTGAACATTCTTCTATGTTGTCTCATGCAATCAGACTACGATGACTACACTTGTATTGTATTGTAGTATTGTACTTGTATTTGAAATACTTTAAAGTATTTTTGAATACCTCAATCTCGATTAGATAAGATAAATAACGAGTAAATAGGATACCTTAATATAATAACAGACATATATATACTATAATAAATAAATAAAAAACAAGCATACCTTAACTAGCAATAGGTAAATGGCAGGGGTTGTCATAAAATATTGTTTACATGTTTACCCTTTGCATCTTCAGATGAATAAGGCATTACAACCTTAAGGCCAGGGCAGTGACTGAACCAGGCACCAAAGCATTGTGAATGTTGTGCAGCAACTCCTGACGCAGCACCATTGGGACCACGAAACACCATTGAAACAGGTACACCACCCGCAGACATGTAGAATGTCTTTGCAGCTGAGTTTATAATCTATAATGTTTGTTTATTACGTTAGAAAATATGTGAAGCCAGAATCAGAGATTGCATAAAAAATATAAATAAAATTCACTTTCAAATTGTAAATAACTCTATATAATAAATAAATAATGTTTTATTGATTATTTTTTTAATGTAATGTAACTAATAACTTAATAATTCTATATATTGTGAATTTGTTTTAAAAGAAAGAGTTTGACTATGTAGTAGTTTTATGGTGTAGAATCTGCTTCAAAAAACCTTTCTATATGATTGTCATTTTGGTGATGACTAGTAAAAAATATATAAAAGCTTAATATGCAAATTTTAACTTACATGGTCAATAGCCTGCATAGAGAAATTAAAAGTCATAAACTCGCATATTGGTTTGAGTCCAGCAAATGCTGCACCAACAGCAATACCGGCAAAACCTATTTCTGTGATTGGTGTATCTATGACTCGTCTATCTCCATACTTTTTCCATAAGCCTCTGAAATATGAATGAAGTAACAAATTAAATTATAACCTGAATTTCACCATTACAAGTAAATGAAATGGAATAAAACATACTTGTAACAATATTTTTTAGAAACCTTTGAGTTTTAAGACCTAACATTGGTGATACATTTCTTTTTAAGATTGTTTTTAAGTAGTCTAGACACATGGAGAATAAAAAATGCATTTTTAACTAATTTTAATTATAATAAAGGGAATTACTTGATGTAGTGAGAAATCTGTCAATGTCAACCAATTATAGTATTATATAATATCAACCAAATCTAAAACTTCAGGTTAGACCTTTTTTCATGTTGTTCAGCAAATCAAGATTATCTGCATTAATATCTTTTTACAAAAGCAAATATAAATCGTTTCAAGGTTAACTTCCTCACCGTGTAACTTTATAAGCACCGTCATATTGAGCTACTTCTTCGCCTAAGACAAATACTTTGTCATCTCTTTCCATCTCTTCGTCGATGGCCTGGTTTAAAGCATCTCGCACAGTGACTGGTTTAGAACATAAAGCCTTCGATGTGGAAAAACTACGACGAGAAATACGAGAAAGCAAGCCAAAAAGAACCGGTGGGGATTTCAACGCCATTCTCACTAACACTTAGGAGTGTTACACTTAAATGCTTATTAAAACACTTATATAAACCTTAAGGTAAGGTTTAATGTGATTTTTTCTTTAAATAATGGTGGGAAAAGATGTTAAAATCTCCACTAGAAGAATACGAACGAAGGATGAATGGAGGTCGTGGTTACTGGTTATTGTACGTCAAAGTCAACACGATGAGCGTTATCTGCCATAATGACTGCCTACTGTCACGTATAAAATTACAATTTGTTAGGCAGCATTCATTTTTGAAGCTATAGGACATACAAATTAAATAAAAAATATGAAGTTCATCTTCTCGTAAAAGTTTTGTCATGTGATAAATAAAAAAATAAATGTTTATTTTAAATGTATGTGTTAAACAAGCAATATAATTTTAAAATTGTTTATAATTTTAATGAACAATGGACATATTTCTATCATAATAAATTAATGATTAGAATTGAATTAAATAGAAGGCAAATATTTTGTATCCTTGACCGACATTTATAGGATCGGAATTTATTATATAACCGTTTCTAGTATCGGGGTTTACGGTTTCCGAACAATCCCTGCGGAGGATAGGGAAATAAGTTCTTAAGCGTTAGAAAAGGTACCTATTATTTATCGTATATGTGTTTCGCATATATGTGTATACTATTTTTATATACATACTGTTAACTGCGCCAATATGACATTAGGTCAGGCATATTTATGAAACTTATTAGTATGACACATCATTAAAACAGGGTCTTGCATCTAATAAAATTAATTTAAAAATAGTAATAAAGTTCATCTGTTTATGTAAAATTTCATTAATACAGTCATTGCAAATATTGGCGAAACGTTTTCTATTATAATCTAGAATATTTTTTTAAACTGAAAAAATAATTTTTGAAATAATTATATCTCTTTATGATCATATAATAATTTCAACTATTAATTTATTTTTATAAGTGTAGAGTTTAGTATTTATGATAGTTTAAACGAGTGTTTCAGTGACGAAAGGCGTTGAAATTACAACCCGTATGAACGTATTCACGATTGATGTCCTTTACTCTAAGAGATGACGACGTACTTAAGTGAGATTCAGTGAAATCGTTAGTTGCAAAAATCCGGCTTAATGTATCGGAAACATTGACACCATCGCACTGTATAGTAGATTTCATAACACTGGTGTTAATTACATACGTAACGCTTACATAACTTTTTAATGCTTTCTGTTAAAAATTAGAACAGTATTCATCTCTAGGACTATCCTGATTGCCATAGAGCGCTCCCCGCGGTTATAAATCAAAAACGGGCGTCGACCCGTCTCTGACGATCTCATATCTGATCCGGCTAAGAATAGATCATATTAATATATTTTTACTATAAATCATTTCCTGGTTCACACGGGGACAATCAACTTTAGTCACCTGTATTACGTATGCCGTTCCAACTTCTTTGTAATCTATATAACGTAACGTCTTATACCGCTGCATCAGCATGCGTCATTTCTATACAGCTGGTATAACATGCTACTGATGAAGACGCACTATCGATAATCTATATATATAATATTGGTAAACTCAACTGATATGCACCTAAAACAAATGTTTACCGTTCGATTCAACATAAGACAAGCTTAGTAGTTCGTCAGGGTGACCTGAATATGAAATAAATTGTCATTAACATAACATAAAATGTTCAAAACCAATATGAACCCACGTGGTCCGCCCAATTCATACGTAACTCGTTTTTGCGTCAAAGCAAACAAACCGAACGTATATTTCGTACTTAGGATATTAGTCGGCAGCTATCTCAAAGTGTTAGGAAAACACGCATACATCATAAAATGATTTATGTAATCATAAACCACGGGTTTTAATATTTCTATCCTTGTTTCAACAAATGTTAATGCGGAAAATAATATTTTGAACATAATGAATGTGTTATTAATTTAATTAATTTTGAAGACTAAAAAATGAATATTCTTAATATCTACACATTATAAATATTATTTTAGAAGTTTTGTTTTGTTGTAGACATTATATGAAACACATTACTATTTTATATAAAACTTTAATCAATATAATATGAAAATTATATTTGTAAAAAAATATCAGATTTTAATGCTTTGCGATGCATACATCCCAAGTCCTTTTATTTACAAGTGTTAGTACATATAAGTTGCTCGATATAAAAATTTAAAGGCTCCGCAAGTCAGTATTTTTTTCTCAATGTATTATGTATCTAAACACGATGTAGCGAGATATATTTGTAATATCTTCATTCTCATAAGAGTAATTTTACGATTTTGTAATAAATTTGATCAATTTGTATATGATGATTGTATATGAGTACGCGAATGAACGGTCTAAAAATAACATTCTGTGAATGGGAAGGGTAAATCGTATTCAAAGGAAGCTCTAACCAAATGTACCCAGACAGCAATATCCCTTTAAAAGATAAACTCTCAAGTTGATAAGACTGAGTACTGAATGGATTTAATATATCCAACCTTATTCAACGGTATTTGTTTGTAACTTTTTAAAACAAAACATTGAGTCTCCTGACCGTAACTGTTGTGTTTTCTTTCTTCTTTCTTGATCATTTTTCTTTTTATAGAAAACTATCTGATTTTATTGTCTTTGATTTTTCACGGTTCCTTCAAGATGTTTGTCTTCACCGCGATTCAAGTGTTTACTAGATTAGAATATATCTCATATAAAAAATCAATTCATATTTTGATCATCACGTTTTAATCATAAACTGTATTACCTACAAATCTGCTGTCTCTTTTCATCACTACGTAAAACAATTTCAAGGAAAGAGACAATCGAATTAATAGACAAACGAGTACTTAACTTAATGTGATATGAGATTATATATTGCGCCCATTCTCATTGCAACAGTTCGTATTAAGTTCGGATTATGAGGAAACAAGCATAGACAATATGTGGAATAAGGAACAGAACAGAAGGCAGATCTTGCCTATGACGAAAATTATCAACTAAGTGTAAATTTAAAATCAGGTTAAAGGAATGTACCGGGGATTATTTTATCATCAGAAAACTATTTAGTAAAATTTTATTACTATTTGTTTACAAGTTTTTATTCCAACTTTGACTTAGAGTTGACACTTTTGGACCTTGGGGTACAAGTGCACAGGCATGGAATTAGGTAGGACCCTGGTAGTCAGTACCGGTGATCCAAGAGCTGGTGCTTTGCTCGCTCAGCGTATAAGCATCGCGATACAGCGAGGAAATGTCGCCAGCATTATGGGTACTCTGCACAAGGACTTTTTAAAATTAGCTTTGTGTTTTGTTTTATTTTAAGTGTTTACAATTACTATAGGTGAATATTAAGAATGTTTATATTAAATGTGCTTTTAAAATATCATCTTTAGACAACTTTAACATTTTCGATTGATTCAGTGTTATTAAAATGTATTTGCTCGCCATCTATATTATTAATGATTATTTGATTTGTAGAATTCATTTGAAGACGAGATCAAGATGCAAAAACTGCGCGTCGTGTTTTTAATATTAGTAACATAATTTTATTTTCCCCATAAAATGTTTTGTTGCAAATATTTCTTCATTATCAGCTAAATAAATTAAATATTCAAGTTTTTACGGGTCTGTTTCAATGGGTGAACCAAGTTTACGAGCAGTAGACGAACCACCGATTTGATTGTTGTATACAATTTTATGTTATATGAAATAATGTTTACGTTGTACAAAGAAAATGTACCTTTTTGAGTATCATTAAAAAAAATTGTTTTTGATTTCACAATAATGTCTTTTATAAAACGTTCATATATAACAGCTATTAGTAAAGAATCGATACAGTTTTAAAATTGGTATCCCTGGATCTGAGAGAATCATATAAATTAACGTGTCCCAAGTCCCAATTAATGTAATCCCAATCACAAAGGTTAGGGACGATGGGGTACATAAGCGGGAAAAGCGACGCCATTTGCTACTTATTCAGCCTTTCCGGGAGCTATTAACAAGCTAAGTCCTATGTTGCAATTGCTACATGTCACATGTCTTTGTATGCTCGTTGAGCGAGTTCACAGTTCAGTTTGTATCAGCACCAATAATAAATAAAATATTGCTCTCTTATACTCACGTACTCTCAAAATGGAATCTCAATTAACGTTGCTTAATAGCTTTGAGAAAATCCCGCTACCTTGAATCTCAGTGCTAAGCGCATTGATGTATATTGACTATTTATGTTCCCAAATGTAAGTTCCCTTCTCTTATTCATGACAAATTGTCCGCAATATTTCGTTTTCAGTGAATATCCAAGCTTGACAATCAATGTCAATAAGGTTGATTGGGAAATATGTCGCTAATAAAGTAGCAAGTAGATTACGAGGTCACATCAGATTGAGGCCGCACCGCTGATCGCTTCCTTTAGTCTGGAAGTTGCTGAACTAAACTTATGTGGACAATTCTGAGCGTCAAGGATGGTAAAAAATATCTGCAAAGTTGTCAAATATATATTTAGATTACGTCTTGATCAAACAGAAAATGCGGTTTGACTGTTGTTAAAAAAAAAGTTATGTATTTGATAGTAAACTGTATAATTGTGTGTGGTATATACATAATATTTAATATTATCTAATATTGTGTGTTAACCCTGCATTAATGTTATTTATGCTAGATTAATGCACAAACATGCCATATCTTTTCTCCTGTGTTGTATTTATTTTGCTACATAAGTGGCTCTTAATCTATATTCTTTGACCTGCAAGCAAGTGATTGGTGGTCCAATATGCAACGTATCCTTGGTGTTGTAATCAAGGTTCCAATAAATGAAAATCCCTTTCTAAATGATCGATAACGCATCCAGTGCATTGTTATTTTCAGATAGATTTTAAGTGTTGAAAAATATTTTTTGTTGATAAGTTAGTTGGCAGTGAAATGTAGTATATGAATTTTTCAGTAGCTGTTCTAAAAATTTGTCTCAAAATTTTATTTTCATTATATTTAATATGTATCGTTGCTAAAAAAGTTGCATAACACTAATGTGCGGTTCTTTAAAATGAAAGCCAACGTCATGTAGATTAAATAAAGTCACCTTAAATAAGACCACCGTATATATCCATTATTCTAGACCAAAGTAAAATATTTCCTTTATTTAATAAAATCTAAACGACAAAAGTATTCTTTAAGCTATTTTAATAAAAATAATGTAAAACTTGGTAAAACAAAAAATACTTGGTGATGCCTTTTCCTTCGTAACGTTTACAAATTTACAGTACTGTTAGGCTTATGTCACTGTTGAACCGAAGATTACCAAATATATCGTACTGTACCCGCGTTAGAGAGCAATATGGCCGTGACCCGTACGGGTCTACCGCGCCCGGACAGCCCGTACGTATTTTTTATGTAACAGGCGGTAAACGAGCAGGGTAACTACGAGTGAAATGCTAACCGCCTCCCATATAAACTTGCAACGCCAAGAGGCTTACAAGTGAGTTGCTGGAAAGCAGTGAAGCCAACCTTACGTTTAAGTTAGATGTTGTAAATTATCAAAAATAAATAATGGACCAACAAACTTATTAAACAACTACAAACATAAAGATTTAAAACACGCATACTTAACATAACCGTAAAATACATACACCCAGACGTTCTACAATTATGGTAAAGCCACACAAATAACGAACATAACTCGACGTTAATAAATGTGGAATCTATACGAATATTATCGAGTCGTCTAAACAATATTAAAACGTGAAGCAATATAAGTTTTACTTACACAATAATTGAAAGAAGTAATGGTAGTATATTTATAAATATAATTGATTATTGTAGAATTAATTAAATGACTTTATTATTAATTAATTATGCAATGTCCCTGATGTTAACAATTAATAGCATTTAATTTTTCATAATTGTAAAAGATTTTTTTAAATTTATTATTGCATCGTTTAATGTCGACTAAATATATAAGTAAATAGCACGTGTGCTTAAAATATCGTTTTTATATACAAAAGTTTTTCGAATTTTCTTTATGCGACCTTTTTATACGGTATATGGAAATGTGGGATGACAAATAGATGATACTCCATTTGATAGAAAATATCAATTTGATAAAATTACCAAAAAAACCTAATATTTTAACTTAAAACCTGTCGATGTAGTAGGTAAACCTGCTACAATTAGCGAATTAAAAATGAGGGAATCTTATTAAAATATATATATTTTATGTATGTTAATATACAAATGGAATATCATAATTATTATACTATCCAACAAAAAATGGCTTTCAAAAAATGTATAGTTTTCTACTTTTAAAAAGTTTGGATTTCACATTATGGACATCAAAAGTTATAAATAGTAATCAGCTTCTTTTCGTGGTATGTTTTGTTTGCGAATAATTTTATAATTCACTTCGTGTGAATTAAGACAGACTATATAAGTGCCAAACAATCATAAACATTGTTGAGATGATGAAATACTCAAAGGATACAGATTTATGGCGCACAATTTATGATGTTTTCGTTTTATTGTACACAAGATTAAACCGATTATTGCGTCTTTATTAAAACAAAAGCTGTAATATACTATTTCGTAAACATCGTTTTTAATAGAATGGTTTCAAATTAAAATTTTGGATATGTACAAAATTTTAATTTCCGGGGATCCATTCCACTCGGTCTTTCCAATTCTGCATGTATCTGAAACACCGATACCTACAATTATAATCCTTATCCATAAGTACATACGGCTTATTTTATAAGCTATATAATATAGGCCCCGAAATGCACATGCGTCGGAAGCTCGGGCCTACGCCGTAGCATTTCAGTATCAGACGGCGCGAGACCGTTACGAGATGCGAGCGAGTGCTTGGAAATCGTAGAAGCGCTCCCGGCATCGGAACTTTTAATAATTTTTATACGCTTATATTTTTAACTATGACATTTAATTTAATAACATTCTTCTATCTCAATTGTGTGACTTGATGTGTGTATAAAATGGCTCCATTGCGTGTACCGACGGACTTTTCGGAGTTTGTGGACTTTTATAACTTTTCAACTCAGCATCCGGAGCGACATTTCCGCCATAAGAACCATTCGCGTGACCATTACCGCAACCACGCTGTGGACGCTTTGTCAAATTCTATAATGGAAGTGATAAATACGAGGTTTGTTCCCGAGAATGCCATGTTACCAGACATGGAGCCCTTATCAACTCACATGGAAGGTCCGTTCAATCACGGTAAAATGAATATAACTATGAATAGGTCGGATTTTGGTGTTGTGGACGATGAGTTTATCTACAGACATAATAGTGCAATGACAGCGGTCTACTGTGTGGCTTATTTGCTCGTTTTTCTTGTGGGGCTTGTGGGTAATTTTTTCGTAATTGCCGTGGTGTACCGCTCGCCCCGTATGAGGACTGTGACCAATTTCTTCATTGTGAACTTAGCTTTTGCTGACATATTGGTGATCGTGTTCTGCCTCCCAGCGACGCTGATGTCCAACATCTTTGTCCGTGAGTTTTAGTTTTATTTACATAAATTTAATATATAATAGAATTACAATAGGTTTCATTTATAATAGCAGTAAACGTTCTTTATTAAAATGTGTGGACTTTTCTAACGCCTTTTAAAAAAAAAGTATTATAAAGTTCGTTAAAGATATTGTATTCTTAAGGACTTATCTTTGAGATATCTCTAAATTATCTCAAGATTTATTAGTGAATGTCCAAAGCTAAATGAATAGTTTCAAATATATTTGAAATATTGAAGGATATAAGCCTTTTCTGCCTTGATATAAATACAGTAGTTAAATTTTTGAACGCATACAAATTACATTACAGTTTGTTTAAGCACAAAACACCATATTTGTTCCTTATATGTCCTAATCCCTAAAATCATAATGAACGAGACTTCAAAAATATGATATTGTTCTCAGGCTATCGTTAATATACTTCAATTGGTTTAAGATAAAAACTTAAAGGTACAATCTCATTAGTTCTAATTGGATAGATTAAACTTTCTAGGCATAATAAGTAACACCCATGAGCAAACTTCTCGTTAGATATATTGTGGTTTCAATCGTTAAGAATATATTTACACTGGTGTAAAAGTTTCATATTAGTGATAAAACTTGAAAATTATGTTTCAAATTTCTAGATTAAAATGCATAGAAAACGTTTGAGGTAAGTTTTTTTTTGGTTTTAACTTAACTATACTTCTAATAAATTTAAAAAGTCTAATTGTAAAATAACTTATGCTTACAAAACGCTCACGCTTGTGAATTTAGTTGGCTAAATTTTAATTACAGATAACGCTGTGACTAGACTGAAGTATGTTTAATTGACACGATATAAATAATATTCTGTTAATTAAACACACTTGATTACAGACTTATTTTTTTCACGAAATCCTATCGCAGCTTAATAATGATTTCAGGTGATAATTAAATTTGTTTTATTTATAAAAAAATACATTTTGATTTTTATATCTAAGGACGTAGTTATCTAAATATTGTACCGTCTCGTATCAGAGTTACTGATGCGCACTGTGGGTTACGAACAATGTGAATACGGGCTTTAACAGAATTAGCATTGCTTGGAGCAAAGACGCAAGTATGTCATGGTAACAACAATAAATCCATATAGGTTACTGTAAATACAATATTATTGCAATTCTATTCTATCGGAAGAAGCTAAAAAGATAATCATTTATAAGCTAAGTTCTTAAATAAATAAAATAACCTAGAAGTCTTAAAAAAAAACCACATCTCTTCGTAAGTGATCAGGCCTCTCTGTCTGACATTCAGAACTGATGACATCAGAATCAGTGGTCACTTATATAAAAAGGAACGTAAGAGCCCAATTCGAAAATTTTTGGAACCTACCTAGTGGTTATGCCTAAGCCACTGCATTAATATTAGAAATATTTTTAAGCGTTTAATTGTAGATTATTGCTCCCGAAAAGTACTCAAGTGGGTAACTCAATTAGAGAAGTTGACGGAATAACGAAAGTACAAAGGGAAACACCTGTTCCCATTATAAAACAAATAAATCTTGATTTTAACGCACTCATTCACAGAGCAGGTCGATGTCCTTTTGAGATTTACAAACAAACATAAAGTAAGTGTTTTTGAACGTATTGCGCATACTTCTGCTACTTAATAAAGTAGCAAAAGTAACCCGTTCAGTAGAAAATGGAAGCAGTAAGTTTACCGGGTCAGCTTGTTTTTTTATATAATAATAAGTAACTAGTACTTCATCAAATAAATATAAATTATGAAGCCTAATGCAGTTTTGGATCGGTATTAGTTTAAGACCTCTCAAACGGACACTAATTCGCTTACAAGAAAAGAGAAAGTGGGAACGAACAAATTTTAATTAAAAAAAAAGGGGCTTGTTTTCTTGAATTTCTTTACAATGTTAGTGTCAAAGGCAAAACCTCACTATATTTCCCTTCACCATACGAGTAGTTCTGCCAAGAAATTATTAAACCGGGATATGACCGGGGTTGAATACTGACTTACTAGACGTATAATCCCATGTCTCTCCTATGTCCCTCTGTGGGGCATAGGGCAACCACAGAAATCCTCCATCGCGCTCTAACCGACGCTTCGCAATTTGTCTCGCCCCAAGTCTTACTAGCTCCCTTCGCCTCATCTGCAACAGTGCGTCGCCAGGTCTGTTTGGGACGGTCCCGCTTCCGCTTCTCTTGAAAATTCCTGTCCAGTGCCTGTTTGGCAATATGTTTGAGATGTCTCCGGAGAGTGGCCAATCCAGTTCCAGGTTGAACACTACTTAAGTAATAATAATGATTGATGATTATTTAAATACATTCTTTCACATTGTCTAGTCTAGATTATCCATTTTCTGGAAGTTAGGGTTGCCTGGAAGAGATTACTCTTTAATGATTCGATACATATATATATTTATTTGTCTTTTACATTTGTTTTGTGTGTCAAGAAATCTAACAAAATTTTAACGACGCGTATTTTTAATATTATTTTTCGTATCATGAATGTATACAAGAATGAAACTGTCTGGTGCATAAACAACCGTTGTTATTATGCATTTCACTTTGAATAACAATATTTTTTTGAATTCTCCGGTGTGGATTTTGTACTTTTAATCTTTGTCGTTGCAATTGCAATTCGCAATCTTTGTTGGTTCCCCCTTTTTTGTTTACGCAAATGCGATATTATTATTCAGAAATTGAGGTTATCCACTCGCAAATATCATCTTTTGGAAATCTGAAACCAAATCCTCTAATTGTATTTCAACTTTCAACAGTTTAAATTTGATAAAATCGGTCTATTAAATATTTACAAGCTGAGCAGGTAAACATTTTTTTGCCATATAAATTATTTCTAGTGTAGACAAAAAATGATTTAACTACTAATAAAATAGGGGTTGGTGATAAAAGGGTATAAATCAGAGTTATATAGAAAAGTTTAAAAAAAATGTTAAGGGTGGACAACCGTTATCACTAAAGGGTTTTAAAAATAGATGTTGGCCGATTCTCAGAACTACTAAACTACTCAATATGCTCACAAAATTTAATGAGAATCGGTCAAGCCGTTTCGGAGGAGTACGGGAACGTTGTGACACAAGAATTTTATCTATAAAATATGGACATTTAAGTCCTTTTAATTTTGAAATTGTTATTATTTACATTACACCGTTGAGCCTTTTCTAGAATAAGTAATACCCTACAATTAAGCTCTTTTGTAAATGAATAGCTGTTTTGTCAACAGCCTTGAATGAATATACTGTAGGCACATTAGGTGGATTGTCGTAATAAAAGTGAAGATAAAAGATACGGTGTCAGTGACCTGGGCTTTAACATATTGGGTTTTATTTCAAAATATGTGTTTTAGGGAAAATGTAAAATGTAATAATACGCCTTCTGTAGGAAATCTAATTTAATTCTGTATTTTTTAATGTTTTATGTAAAACGTAAATGGTCGAATAAATGTTAATAAATTTAACCAAATATATAACAAATATTACGTTAAATGACTACAATTCTAAAGTTTAAACCCCCATCAAACACATCCTTAAATAAATTGAAAAAGTTATTATTAATGTCTACAACACACAGCCACGTCCACATTTTTTCACCACATCATATAAAACTTTGAAAGCCTTTCTTATTCAATTTAATACAAAAAAAACTTAACCAGTGGACTACTTGCCTACGGACAATTCGACCACCAAATAATTGGTACTTTGGTAAAAAACGGGCATGGTTTTCAGATAACGCGGTCGATAGTTTCTCATACTTGGTAATGTATTTTTGAGCTACAGAGCAGAACCACATTATTTCTGCTTGTCAGTCTTTTTTTTGAAAGGTGGTAACGCATTGTGGTAAAGCTGACAGGGATATGTGGTACTCAAACAACGCTGGCGTCTCTGCTTCTCAGAGACGGGGTGGGTGACACCCACTTAAACCACCTCGGGTAGATATAAGAAAGGGCCTTTGGTTCGTTCTCGCACTCTACAAGGGTGAACCATGTCAGTTCTAGTATTATATACTTAATATAAGTAAATATATATTCAAATAACTTAAATGAATTAAATATTAGTTCAAATTGATTCCACGTAAGTTTGGTGGGTGTAATGGAATTTCTGCATCAATTTGTCCCGCTGGGAAGCTGCGAGGTAGCAATAGTTGTCGAAGTGATCACAAACTGTGGTTTGAGATAACGTCGATAATAATATTGCTGAGGTAACTTTATAATTGTGAAATTTAATTGGAAAATAATTTGGTAATTTAATTTAATTTGATATACCGTACATTTTTTAACTAATTTTTTTAACGATATAAACTTAATGCTTAGATTATTTCAAAATACCTTTATATATATATAAAATATATAGCATTAGAAGCAA
The DNA here is from genome assembly GCA_951799465.1 of Leptophobia aripa. Taxonomy (NCBI): domain Eukaryota; kingdom Metazoa; phylum Arthropoda; class Insecta; order Lepidoptera; family Pieridae; genus Leptophobia; species Leptophobia aripa. The sequence goes on along the minus strand of OX637277.1, from coordinate 2,112,352 downwards.
TGCACCCATCTCATAAATATTAAACAAGCAAAATAATCAGACAGACTCACGCCTTGGAGACAAATAATGGCGCTTATATTAGCTTAATCTTGTGGAATAACTGTACAAGAAAAACATTGCATCTTTATACTAATCTGGGGCTCTAAATCTATACGGGACTAATGCTACTTTGGGGCCTTAAATAAAAGGCATACAATAAAACCTTTTGTATATTTTTTATAGAATTTTCAGTAAACTTTATTTTACTTATAAGGTCTTCAGTGAAACTGTTTTTAGGAGCATCTTGCCTCTTAACATATTAATTCCTATAACTAGTATTGTTTATATATTATATAAATAAACTCTTTATTCATAAGCACTATGACTTTTGAATATGCAAGTTGTGAAAATTTAATAATATAACAAATCAAAGTTCGATTGTGCTTTAATTTACTTTACTTATATTTTTTCTTTTTTGGTGTTGTTTGTTCCTAAAGAGGTAAACAAGGGTCTAATGGTTGTCTAAATTCATACGAAGCAATCGTAAAATATATAGACTGTATATATACACTAACTTACTACAGTAAACAGACATATTTTACGTCTAACAATTAAGAAAAAATGTCTTGGTGAGATTTTTTTTTTATTGAAAGAAAAACATTTATAGTTTACTGGAAATTAAAAAAAATGTCAATTAAGAGCCTCGAGGGTTTTATTGCGTCCCTGGTAAGTTTTTCAGACATTCACGCGTCTTTGAAATTCGACCTCCGTAATAGAATACTGAGCAAATCTATGCTGTGAAATTCAAGTGTCTCGCACAAATTGGTTTGATATATAAAATCTCTTTTAAATGGAATTATAATTAAGGAAGTTTATGTAGATAAGTAATTAGAAAGATAATATTTAATCATTTATAGCGACATATTTTTTCATGTAGCTACAAACAGCGTGATCAATATGTCGTTCTAAGTTTTTGAGTATGCTCTATTGATATTATCTGGTGATTCTAGCTTCATTTTGTGGCTGATGTGAAATTACAAAACATTACCGAATCTTAAGCACTCATAAGTATCTCAGGCTAAGTACATTAAAAACTACTAAGTAATATACTTTTCCGAGTAGCTCGCGCTTTTATTCAAAATAAATATTTAGTTACACTAAAATCCGTAAAACAGGTCAGTAGCTATGTTAGTTGTTCGAGCTATGTTTTATTACTATATCAAAACGTTTAGGCAAAAGTTTGTACTAACAATAATTATATATAGATATTTCAGGTAAAATATATCAAATTTACAATCAATATCATAGTTATAAACACGATTTACGTGTACAATTACTTAGAAAAATATGTTAAGAACATTAAACATTAAGACTGAACATAATTTTCTAAATCAATCTGCTACCATGTTCAGGACATGTCATATCTGTCCTCTGCTCCGATGTGGGGCCTTAGGACAATAAGTAAGTAAGTACCATGTTCGTGATAAATATCCCATTCACGTATTTTTGAAGTTCGTTGACACGTAACGCGAGATATTCACTCAGTTGGAAAACAGCTGTACTAATGGTGTTTTAGTTATACGAGTATCATATGTTATAAATCGACACGTAAATGCGTACAATATACATAATATATGGTACTTACAATATTGGTCAGATCTTTACAACCGTACTGTTAAACGTGCTTGGCGATCTAAGGCGAGGTTCGAGTTTCTTGCCAGTTCTTCTCGTCCGCTCTACGCCCTTGATTTGGGAACTGACAGTAAATGTAGAATCAATTTTTTTTATAACTTTTTGTTTTTTATTGACGATTTACGTATGTTGCGTATGTGAAAATATATAGTTTTTTTTGTTTTTACCATATTATTTAGACGACTCAGTTGGCCTAATTTTCAAAATAAAGCCCATAAAGCCATAAATCGGTTGCCATGGGCCTTACTGACCATGTGTGAAATGGACCCAATACTAATTAAAACTTCTGTACCTCGTGTTAAGCGAGAGCCCCACAGACAAATAACTCAGATATTCCGCCCTATAACTCTGCGACCCAAAGTGAGACTTAGCGTCTGAAACGAGAAACTTTACCGATTCGTATCTTGTGGCATCTCTTCCCGGCGGTACCTGGGACGGACTAAAATCCTCCAGACCATGTTTTTATTTTATTTTGTTATTGAACTCTGTCATTAAACTTATTAGCTGACGGATACTCCTGCTTGGAAATGAATTGTTCTGGTCCAATTTTAAGATTCTTGCGACTCAAGGAAGATTGTTGTAAAATGACTACTCAGAAATGACAACCTGGGCTACTGGACATTGGGTTCTTCACAGCTGAGGTCGCACAGTATACTTGTTGATTTAATGGTGTTCAAAAATCCTAACTAAATTTATCTATGTTGATATATATCTAGACATCTATTAGTAGAAAATCCTAATTTCGAATTAAAATTTAATCCTTTTCGGAAAACACAATAATAATTATTACAATCCAAAGTTTAATCACAAAACCCAAACTTTATAGACATCTCGCGGTTTTTACCTTTCTTTTGTTTCAATCTTAAAAAAATAATAAATTAAAGTTTCCATCGTCGTTATCGTTAAGAAAAGTTCGGTCCGACAATTAAATTTTTAATTATAGTTGTTAAATTTATCGTTTTATGTCACTTAAAATTATTATAGAATTGTGTATCATAGTTAAGTAAGTAGTAAGTAAGTAAGTAAGTATCGCACGCAGAGTTTTACCTATATATTATTTGCCCTTGTTTGCCAAATATAAAAATTGGAATTCCAAATTCAAACATCAGAGTGACATATATACTTTTTTTCTAATAGCTGAAAAGCTAAATAAGGTTTTATTCCAAATAACGCCTGCTCTAAATATGTCTATGTCTAACAAACTAAGCGAATGCAAAAATATAATTGCCTACCGAAAAAATAACAATAATGAAATGTAATGACGGTGCAAATTTATTATTACCTATGTATAGTATAACATGAAAAGGTTAATTTATTTCTGTTTTGTTAACACAAAACACAAACAGGGAGATGTACCTAGTTAAACAATTTTATGTATAAAAATAAATAAATTCTGCACATGACAAAATTACTCGGTACTTATAACAAATTACTTTTATTATTAAAAATTTTTATTTATTAAAGCGCAGAAATTGAATTTAGCGTGTGTGAGCTATTAAAAAGCTATTACCAGTAGCATACACTATAATTTGCCCTTCAGCCCCTAATAACTCTATACGAATCGGTCTACTTTCCCGATAACAGTGCGTTTGCCTCAAAGCTTTTAGGCTATCGATGCGTTAATTGTTTATTTACGTGTTTTATATATTTCCTTAATGACGACAAATTTAAGCAAAAGTATCCTATGCAACGTCCTTAAGGTCAATATTCGTATTTTTATTATTGTTTTATATTATTCCTTATTTGGTAATATAATTATTGTTAGTTCTTAACTGTTATAGACGTATCTACTTCTTGTTTGTATCATTCCTTTTGGATTATACAATTATTATTAGTTATTATGTTACTGTTATACGTGTACACACTTCATGTTCGTATTATTTTGTTTTGTGAATTGTCTTGTCTATAATAAAGATTGTTGTAATAACGTAGTGATTTCAAATATCCCTCAAATGTCAGTTTTTGGTATTTAATAAGTAATCGCGGTCATCTATAATGTAATTATTTATAAAATAGATGAAAAAAGAAAATACACAAATACTACAATAGAACATTTTCTTGACCTATTTCTCAACAAATATTTAGGAAAACCTAACCTAGTTTAATTTGCGAAGCCATAAAGTTATCGCTAATCGTTTTACGAAAGTAATATAATGTGATATCGTCCCACTTTGTAAATGATTGATCTGGGATACGCAGGATTTATTCAAGGCCATTGTTACAAATAGTCGCTACAAAGTATTTATATAAAATTGTATTAAGTTAAAAATTTTGCTTTCCGATTACTTGCTTTGAAAAGCATATGTTTCGTCTATAGAAAGGATACCATTTAAGTTGTTTTTCATTGATTATATTTAATCAATGAAATTATTTTAATATATATTGAGTCATAACAATATTAAAAGAAACGGAAGATAAGTCAAATAATAACAAGTATTTCCTTAGATAAAATTGAACATAATTTGTCGATGTCCACTGAGCGAGGTCTATGGAAGAATATATATGGTACGCGCGCATTTTTGTTAAATAATTAGTTATTTAAATTATTAAATATAATGCTAAATAATACATTGAATTATAATTATCATTGAAATAGAGGGTAAAACTGACTTGATGCAACGCGTGATTGCTACAACTTCAAATCCTGCGTATTTTTTTTCTCTCGAGGTCACATATTGACTGATGTAATTATATCATGACATGAGTGTGACGAAGTACGAATTTATTGTTTGGGAAGTTTGGAAGATTTGGGCATACTAATAGGCGATTGCAAGGCATAAGCAATTAAGTAATTATGAAAAAATGTCAAAATAAATATGACTCACAATTTCATAATGTAAAATAATAATACCATAACATTTATCTGACATGGCTTTGTCTATTGTGTCTCATTAATCAGTTGGCATCGCAAAGCCAGCAATCATTCTACAGATACAAGTAGTAATGCTAAACTACGAAAGCTACGGCGTAGACATTATTCCTTTTGCAAATCTCTACAATATCGCGTAGCAATAGACACAGAGACAGAGAAAGACAATACTGCAGAATTACTTCATTGTATTTGTATTCTGTACTATTGTTCAAAATTATTCAGATTGTTTATATGTTAAAAAAACGAAAGCATCGTTTACATACTACGTTTAAACATATAATATAGTATGAGTTTGATATTTATTTCCGTTATGTATGTAAACAAATGTCAATGCTTTACCTTCTATGTCACACCTATGTCATTCATGTGAATTCACAATATCAATAAGCACACCATCTATTAGACAAAATAATTTTAACGTAATGTGGTGTGTGATATGTTTATGGTAACTACTATACTAAAATAAAGTCAAAAAGTTTGTTCTTGTGGAGTACCCATAAAACTTCCTCTCTGTACATTTATGGTATAGTTAGATATTATTACTAGAGCATAGTTATGATAATTAAAAATTAAAAATAAATATTTGTACAAGTTAACCTTTCAATCTAGTAGTTGAATAACCGGGATGGGATTTAAACATTATACACAAAAGTTTAGCAGATGAAAATACCTATAGAATAACAAGTTTGATAGTCCCATTATAGTATGTTGTATGAATGGATTAAATGTTGTGATAAGGATATTTGTGAAACACTGATCACGCTTAGAAAAATATTAACTGAATTTGTTTGTCTTCTCAGATCGGTCTATTTTAAAACCCTCGTAGCCTTACTACGAGCCTTATTTATAAGAAGTTAAAGACTCGAGTGCTCACTTGGATACCAAATCAAATTGGTCTCTATAGGCACTCTACGCCAATATGGGCGAACACAAGTGATTCGATACGAATCTATGTTAAAAAATTGTGTAAGGACTACACAAAATGTCGAAATACGTACTTCTATAAGACAGAGTACAGATTTAACAATATTGATTGGAGTGAGTTCTTTAGTTAGATAACACGCACACACATACTCGTACTCGCACTGGCACACACTTTTTTGAATACTAATGGAGGATTACCTTTTATAATATAGCTTGTATTTTTTGAATATTAAACATTTTTATTATTATTAAGCATTGTGTGATTTTTAAAAACCTGAAATACAAATACTCTTATTATTTTATATTATACATACCTTAAATAAAAGTGAAGAAAAACTTCTAAAGATTTCTAAAGAAAAATCAACACAGTACTATAAATATCTCATAAAAGTAGCCTTGATCGTTTCTACACGTCTATTCTTGAAAAAGTTGTGTCTTCTATGTTAAAAACTATACAAAGTCGCAAAGTAATGTGCCCTAAATATGTCACTTGCAAAACATACGCTCTTTATGTTGAAATATGGATCTGTGAAAACTATGCAATGTACATGTTCCTAACTAAAATATACGCTTCTCTTTTCAAGACACATTTCACACACGGTCGGTTAATCCCAATAAGCTTTATAGCTTATGTTATGGATAACATATAAACCACATTAAATAACTAATAATACATAGATCACAGTACACATAGTCGGCAGTGTGCCATTACAAAGAATGTTTAAAAGGTTTAACGATAACTTTTTTGATTCGCGTTCAGGTGTATTATAGAATCGAAATTGAAATCCCTGTTATATCAATTTTTTGTATATATCTTATATTTTACTTCTCCTTTTGTGTTTGTAAAAAGGTATGTAACTTTTAATTTATATAATTTTTTAATATTTTGTTTTTGCTTCTCTTCCCGTGGCGTTTTGTTGTTTCTGCACTTGTGACTGTGTATATTACATATTTTATCTGTGAAACATGTTTTAGGATACCTCTGTATTTTTGTCATATATCTTTCTCTGTTATTGTATTTTAGTGAAGTGTCTGTTTTGTCAAAATTATAATTTAAAATATACTCAAATAATATAATGAAATATACTAAACTCTTAACTGTCGAAATGTGACCCCGAAATGCTGTCATAATCCTGACAGCATTTCGGGGCCCTCTCAGAGCAAGAAAATCACCAGCAACCCATCTGTACTAACTAACAGGCGTCTACTTAACTCTTTAACAAGCGCCTGTGCACTTGTCCAAATCCCAAGAGTACTACAAAATGAACGAAACAAACAGGCAACTGTTATAATTTAATATTTGATTGTTTCCCACAACAGAGATTTGCAGCTAGTCCAATGAATGTGACACGGGACTTACACAAGTACTGTGTGTTTGCGGTTGTTCTCACTATAACGTAAAAGTGTGCTACTATTTCACTATGCCCACCGTAAAGGTTTTTTTTTATTATTTTATATAGACATTATTCCTTTTATTAACCCATTCGTTGGTGCATGGTGGCAGCTCTTTACAACCGATACATACGTAGCGATTTAAAAGATTTGAGGGTTTTTTTGTCAGTTATTCCAATCCGCTTTACGACCTTCATTGAAAACTGGCAGTAAATGTAATTGTAGACTCAAATTCACCTATCAATATATATATATTTATGATTTTGATATAAATTATTATATGTCATTACAACCCTGTTATGTAACTTGGAATGTTATTTTGAATTCGAATATTGGTATTCGATCGTGATTGTTGAAACAATTAAATGTTATAACAAAATTGTATTTTGATTCAATGTGTGTTGAAAGTGACTTTGTCATGTGGCATGTTCACAATTAATGTGTGATGTTGTATTTGATTAAAATATGAACCTTCAAAACAACTTCCCGCTGAGAAAATAACTCTTAAACAGAAACAACCAACCGTAAAATTGCATGAAGCCAATACATTCGCTCATAAATATTGCACTTTTTCACTCGAGTATACGCCGGTTCGTTGACCGTCGCTCGATACTCAACTAGGTGAACACAGAAATAAAACACCGAGTTTATAAAGGCATGAAAACAAGTAGGTATAAATGTCTTCCCGTAAATGGGCTATAAACTACATTTTTACTTGGCTGGGTTTTCCAAAAATTTGGTCCAACCGAACAATAGTTAATAAAACAAAAATGTATTTTTATATTGGATAATCAATTCTATAAGGTGTGTTCTTGATTACGATATTTAATTTCTTATTATTTTTGTCTAAAACAATAAGAAAATAATCACAGTATGTTAAAATAAAGTTAACAATTGTTTGGATGGGTAAGAAATGGAGATATTTTAATTGTTATTTTATTTTTAAATATATACTAATGTACTGGCAAAAAATGTTTACACATTCCTAGAAATCGATATACGGTTAGCCTCCTACTGTTTGTCGGTTTATATAAAGTTCTTAATACAAATATATGAGTAAAAGGGAGATTCAATATTTAATAAAAACGTATAAAGAGTCGTTTTGTTAGGAACTCCTTTAGACAAATAAATACACAATAGCATAATAATAAATATTCACTTTTATTACTAATAGATTTAAAGTAATTGTTGGAGACTTGCAATTTAATAGTTGGAAAATTCAAAAGTACATTTTCTCGAAGGATACCCGGTGTAACGACGATTTTATTTTTAACTTAATTAAGTATTAATTTCACAAACTGTGTGGGTCATTATTTTAGTACTTTACTCTCTCTATCTATTATAAGGTGATTTAAAAAGTCGGTTATTCGTTAACAATTTTTTTAAAAACAAAAACGTTTGAGTTGCTCTAGTAACCCTTTTTAAATCCACTTTAACACTTCAAGTGGTTTGCCAAGTTAAAAGCTTCACAAAAGAACATGTATGAAAAAATATAATTATAGTGTTAGTATAAAATCTCTATTATATATGTAGAATTTGATTCCTGGCATAATAATAAATATAAATATTTCGCGTGATACAGAAAGCTTACAGTAGAGCTAACACAGCTTAAACTATTTCTCTGAGTCCTGTTACCCTACGACATATCAAGAGTTTACCTTTAAATACAATATATGAGTAAAGTTTTGTAAACATCTTGGTTTTACTTGAGCCAGGTGCCATTTTATTGTAATAGTTGTAATTAAGCTGAGCCGCGTACGAACAGGCGTAAACGTATGTACTGGAACAAATCTTTACTTTGACTTTAATTGGGTTCATTATGCGATTTGAAAAAAAAAGGCCGGCAACGCAGTCACGAGCATGCAGCCACGTGAGTGTCTATAGGCGGCGACTTCACCTTTATTATACCTCCGTTCTCGTTTGTCCCCTCTTCTATAAGAAAAAATCCTTATGCTCAATTTAATTAAAATTGCCCTATACCTTCTTGCTCCCTTATTGTTCAAAAGTAAATTAAGTTTTATTGTGTCGATACTTAAGCGTTTCTTGTCTCTATTCGTCACAGATCGCTAGTTTAATGAATAGGGGGTCTAGTGAACATACCCATTATAAGCAAGTTCTAAATATTATTCAAATATACAAGCTGTTTATTGGAAATGTCTATAGTCTATTGTAATATATAATTATTGTAATTAACTCTGAAAAGCGTTTGTTGTAAACAAAATTAAATATTAATATGATTAAGAGTAATCTATTTATTTATGAGGGAAACATCAAAATAAAAAAAATACAAATTAAGATATATCCTAGTGAAAGTTTCACTCATATCATAGCATATCAAAAAAGTTTACACAATAAAGAATAGATAAAAAACAAAGCCAAAATAAGGTTAAAACATAGAACCTGAAATTAAATCTAAGATCAGAAAAGCAATAATAAAAAAAAAACTTAACGTGACTACAGGCAATTTATTGTATATTATATATGATATAAATATATGTTGATAATAACAATATATCAATATACGTGTTGTGGCCGATCAGGTAGTTAATCGGAGCGGCGAGGCCTGCACAATGTCAGTGTGATACAGAGTGCGATAACCAAGCCGTCCGTAACTGTTCTGGCTTGTAAGACCGGTGATCGTTGACGCCACGGAGTTGCCGAACGAACGTATATGCGCTGGTCTCGTTCGGCCCACGCACCCCTGTTAGTACGTAAGGTGTAGAAGGGCGATGCCGTAGTCTTGGGTCTTCGGAGGAGTGAAAGGCTTCTTTGTTCGTACTGCTCCGCCTAGTTGTTGATCCGTTGAGGTCGCGCCGTGTGAGAGAGTGTCGCATAGATCTCGGGGAGCTTAGGTACCTCGATCATTATACCGCGACGAGAGCTCCTACATCGTTACGGAGCGCTCCCCGCTACACCCCCGCCGAGGTTCATTTGTGGGCGGGGCTTTCGTCGTATCGGAGCCCTTGCAACATGTTACACCCCAGCGAGAGCTATGCGACCGTTAAAGTTTACCTCTAGGCGAAGCAGCGCATTTATTAACATTTTGCCAATTTTACTATTTCTTAAAACTAGTACGTCATACATTATATAACCTTAGCTTAATTAACGCACAACTCCCTACTTTCAAGTTGGCTGGCGTTCCTTTATTAACTTAAGTCTAAGAATTATACTTATGTACTAGTTTTTCTAAGTTACTTATCTATGGACTTTATATTTTTACACAATTTATTCTATATAATCCTAATTCCTATTCCTAGTCGCCGACATTCTCCCCCTCGTGCGCAGCACAGTCTTCTTTGCCCGGCGACTTCTTTGGCACCAACAGCACGATCCTCGACGTTGGTCTCCGCAGCACTCCGCCTCTTGTCTTAATATCCACGATCCGTACGCGTCCATCGGGCCCGGGATAGGTGGTGTGGACCGTCCCTCGGGGCCAAGTGCATCGTGGAAGAGTGTGGTCGACGATAAGGACCACGTCACCTGGCTGCAACTGAGCGCTGTCTGCTCGTCCCTGCGCTCGTCTCGGCAAAAGCGTGGGCAGGTATTCCTTCAGCCATCTCCTCCAAAGGTTGTCGGCTAGTCGTTGCACAGTTCTCCAATCGTTTTTGCCGACCAGCTTGGCCTCCGGGAAGCTACCGATGCGCGCCGCTCCGCTAGATCTCCCAATAAGAAAATGGTTGGGAGTTAGCGCCTCCTCTTCGTCGTTGTCGGACAGGTTGGTGATCGGTCTTGAGTTCACCATGTGTTCCGCCTCCAGCAGCAGCGTGTGCAGTACTTCTTCTTTGGGGACTCGTTCTCTCAGGGTCACGTCTAGTGCGGTTTTAATAGAGCGCACTAGGCGCTCCCAGGCGCCTCCCATATTTGGCGCCCCCGGTGGTATGAATTTCCACCGCACGCCTATTCTTTCCGCTTCGACAATGACCTCCTCGTTTTGTATGCTCTGTAAGGCTTGGCGAAGCTCCTTGTCGGCCTTCACGAAGTTTGTCCCGTTGTCAGAGTAAATGACCTTCGGCATCCCTCGTCGCGCCGCGAATCTCCTTAGTGCCATGATAGTCGAATCGGTACTAAGGCTAGGTACCATCTCTAGGTGGACTGCTCTGGTAGTGAGGCACGTGAAGAGTGCGCCCCATCTTTTTTCTCTTCGCCTCCCGATTGTGACAAGCATAGGGCCGAAGTAGTCCACACCGGTGCACGTGAAAGGATGCTCGCCATGACGCAATCTCTCCGCCGGTAAGTCACCTGCCGGTTGCTCCGCCGGCCTCGCCTTGAGCGCTTTGCATGTTTGACACGCCCGTTGAATGCTGCGTAACACTGATCTTAAGCCAATTAGCCAATAGCGTTGTCTTATCTCGTTCATAACGGTGGCATGATTTCCGTGGTTAAACTGACAATGATAATGCTTCACTATCAGTCTTCCAATAAGACTTCGGCCGTCCAATAAGATCGGTGAGCGATAGTCGTGACCAACGCCCGCGATCGCGTTAATTCTGCCACGAAGTGTAATTACGCGGTCCTTTAGCGCGACGTCTATTTGTTTTAACTGGCCTCCGCTCGCGATCGGTTTTCCTCGTTCTAGGCGTTCTATCTCATGCCCGAAGCTAACCCTCTGACTGAGTCTAATCAGCAAGTTCTCGACGCGTCGTAGTTGCGTCTCTCCAATTGGTATATAGCCGGCCGCTTGTAGTTCCAGTCTATTAATCGACGTCGGTTTCAGCGGTGTCACCCTCGCCCTAGCCGCGATAAAACGTGTTATATAGCGATTTCCTTCGCGTGATCGCCAATAAACCGCAGCTGCATACGCTGTTTCGCTAGCGTCGCAAAACGTATGCAGCTCCCCCTCGGTGGAAAATGGTGATATGCACCGCGGCAGTTTTATGTCGCGCATCTTTTCAATGCAGACGAGGTAGTTTCTCCATGCCGCGATGTCACTTGCGGCAATCTCATCATCCCATCCGACGCCACTTCGCCATAAACTCTGTATTAGCTTTTTCCCTTGTATTAGAATTGGCGCCAGCAATCCAAGCGGATCGAACGTGAACATAACCGCGCCCGAGACCTCTCGCTTCGTAGGCGTTTGTACGCCAGTCGCTACTTCTTCGCGTATTTTGCGGAGCTGGCTCCTGAAGCCCAGGTGGTCGTCGTGCGTCAGCCAGCGCAGCCCCAGAGTTTTCTCTTCGTCGTCGCCCAAATGCACTTCTTCACCGCCAGCTTCCACGATTTCGTTCTTGTTCGAAGCCCAGCCTCGTAGCTCGAAGCGCACCCCTTTATGGATTATGTCGACTTGTGTCATTATTCGTTTACAGTCGTCGACACTATGAAAGCTCTGTAGATAATCATCCATGTAGTGGATTGGTGGCGATTGGTTGCGTTCGACGGCTCTGGCGGCCTCCGGGTACTTGCTGACGTAGTTTTTCACGTTTTTCTCCGTTTCTCGGAACCTGTTTAGAGCTGAAGCGTAGTTATTCGGGTATCGCAAGTCTTCATGTTTCCACAGCAACCCAACTTTGAATCGGCCGTCTTCCATGCGCTGGCTAGTATTCTCTAGCACGCGAAGCGCTCGTTGCTCCACGTCGGTTGAAGGCTTCTTGGGATGAATCCCCAGTGACTCGATTGAGAAGCGTTCTTTTATAATTTTGTCTATTTGATCTTCTACGACGCAGGTGTGCGCACATACGTTCACGTAATTCACCGTTGCTGAAGAACCGCTGTCCACGCCATGCAGGACCCATCCGAGCTTCGTTCGCGACGCTACTGGCTGCCCTTGTTTACCTTTTCTCAGCTGCAGTGTGACAATATATTCCCAGTTGTCCTGCCCGATGAGTAGCTTCGGGGATTCACCTTCGTAGCACACATCCTGAAGTATGCTACGTAAATGGTTGTATCTCTTTAAGCGTTTCCTATCGATGTATTGAGGAGCCAGTTTAATTGCCTTTATGGTTCTTGCTCCCTTGAGAACGCTTCGACGTTCCTGCTTAAGGCCTCTTAATTCCAAGTCGAGCGTCATAGATTCTCGCTGCTCCATTTGTCCCCCACCGATAGTTTCGATTGTTAACGGTCGGTAGGGGCCTTGAATGCCGATGCTTCTTGCGACGTCCTCGTCCAGCAGCGTGACTGTCGAGCCTTCGTCCAGTAGTGCCAGTATTATCTTACTCCCAGTCGGGCCGAACACCTCCACCTTCACAATCTTCAAAATCGCCTTCGGCGTCCTTATGGTGTTGACCGCGGCGGTTGTCTCTGGCTCTGCCTGATCATGATGCGCTTCGTTCTCAACAGTCACGTGTAGTAGATTGTGGTGCCATCTACGACACATCCTGCACGGTGGTTTTCGGCACGTTTCCTTTCTGTGTTTGCCGATAAGGCATTTAAAGCAGATTTTCAATCTTTTCGCGGTCTCCCATCTGTCGTTGACCGCCGCTCTTAAAAAACGTTGGCATTCAGCAAGGCGATGAGGGCCATAGCAATCGGGGCACTTGACTTCGTCCTTGCCCTTGCTGTTGCATTCGGTGACATTATGAGCCGCCTGCCTTATCGGCCTCTTCGTTGCGCTCGGCTTCAAGTATTGATTTTCTTCTATAATCGCGAACGCTCCGCACTTGTCCGCTTCTAGGTTGAGGAAGTCGCTGATGGTCTGTATGCTCGAGAAGGAATCCTCATCTCTGGAAGCCGTGAAGTCGTACCATCGAAATTTAAGAATCGATGGTAACTTTTCAAGCACTGTCTTCACTAGCTCCGGTGAGTGTAAATACTGTGGCCTCTTCAGTCCGGTGATTGACGCTACGCAGTTGCTAAGCTGGCTCGCGAAGACGCATATATCGCGCGGGTTCTCTGTAACCCGAGATAACGCCTTCAGCTTCTCTAATTCTGCCATCACCAACGCGTCGGGTCTCCCGAATCTTCGCCGCAGTGCCGTGAGGATTTCTTCTGGCTTCACTTCTGAGTATAGTAGGCTCTTGATACTGTCCCTCGCTGTACCCCTAATAGCTTTGCGCAGCCGAGCCATGTTTTGTACGCTCGAGAATAATGGCGCTGTATCCTCGTAGACGACGCGAAATGCCGTCCACTCAGCGCTGTCTCCCTCGAACGTAGGCAGCTCCTGAATATATTTCGGTTGAGGAGCTGTAGTCGCCATGGCTTCCTTAATAGCTTCGGCTATTGTCTGCGCATCGCTTTTCAATTCCGGTTTCCCTGTCGGTACTCTCGGGTCTGAAGCTTGCATCCAACTGCGAATCTGTTCGTTGCGGTCCTCTTCATTTTCTTCAATGACGGAGTCATCAGATTCGTCGTCTTCCATCTCTAGCCGTATACGGGCTAAACGCGTCGCCGCCTGAGCTTCTTGTAGCTCGGCGCGCGCCAGCTCTTCCCTGGCTGCGGCTAGCCTCCTGGAACTGACCTTTGATACGACCCTGAACGAAGCTCGCCGGGTGAAACCCGCTGGTGCCAAGGTCGAGGCTTGACCTGGCTGGCTAGCTGCGTCCGCAGACGTCGACTGCTCCCTGGAGATATCCGCCACCGTAACCCGCGTCGATTCCGACGTCATTGCGGGCGAGGTGGTGGCAGTCGCGGCTGATTCTTGCTGCATCCCACGTTGTGACCTCGTGACTGGCATCTTCTCGACTTCTTTACAGGATCCGGCTCGAAGGACCAAATGTTGTGGCCGATCAGGTAGTTAATCGGAGCGGCGAGGCCTGCACAATGTCAGTGTGATACAGAGTGCGATAACCAAGCCGTCCGTAACTGTTCTGGCTTGTAAGACCGGTGATCGTTGACGCCACGGAGTTGCCGAACGAACGTATATGCGCTGGTCTCGTTCGGCCCACGCACCCCTGTTAGTACGTAAGGTGTAGAAGGGCGATGCCGTAGTCTTGGGTCTTCGGAGGAGTGAAAGGCTTCTTTGTTCGTACTGCTCCGCCTAGTTGTTGATCCGTTGAGGTCGCGCCGTGTGAGAGAGTGTCGCATAGATCTCGGGGAGCTTAGGTACCTCGATCATTATACCGCGACGAGAGCTCCTACATCGTTACGGAGCGCTCCCCGCTACACCCCCGCCGAGGTTCATTTGTGGGCGGGGCTTTCGTCGTATCGGAGCCCTTGCAACATGTTACACCCCAGCGAGAGCTATGCGACCGTTAAAGTTTACCTCTAGGCGAAGCAGCGCATTTATTAACATTTTGCCAATTTTACTATTTCTTAAAACTAGTACGTCATACATTATATAACCTTAGCTTAATTAACGCACAACTCCCTACTTTCAAGTTGGCTGGCGTTCCTTTATTAACTTAAGTCTAAGAATTATACTTATGTACTAGTTTTTCTAAGTTACTTATCTATGGACTTTATATTTTTACACAATTTATTCTATATAATCCTAATTCCTATTCCTAGTCGCCGACAATACGAAAGAAACACAAACTTTTGCCATAAAATAGTTTCCAATCATCAATAATCTTAACAGAAAACTAATTATTATCCTTTTATTTATAAAATATATGCACTTCAGATATATATAACTTATATTGTCTGTCTATATTTTGTTTAGATCTTTTATATGTTTGCTTATTAATACTTTTGTCATGTATGTAGTATGGTTTTATAAGGAGTGGCTTGAGAGCAACGAAGTTTGTATAAATAAAAGAAAGAAAAAATCTGAAGGGTGTGGCTTAGTAAATGGATAGTATAGTACGCGGGTAGAGGAAATTGAAATGGTTTTAAAAGTATGTTTGTATAGTAAAAGTATATTCATTCAAAAAATTATGTGGTAACCTAATGTTACCACATAATTTAATTTAATAAAACCACACTTTATCATACATTTGACTATTTTTCATAGTCAAATGTATGATAAAGAGACAATAATAAAAATATGGTTATGTCATACTGAATAACAGGGATTACTTATTGAATTATTGGTTCACGAAACAACACATTGCACAAATTTAATATTAATGGAGATTCCAGATATTAGTGTCACTTCCATCTGTGTAGTAAGAAAATAAGATGTACGGTAAAACAATGATTTTGTGGTTAGCTTGAAGTGCCTACGTTTAAATTATATTAATTCGTCTAGTGGCGAACACTCATTTTTTTAACATAAACATTTCTTATATTTTCTTTAAATCATTACGTTTTAATGTATTAATAATATATATATAATGCTTATAGTAATTTTAATAAAATCTTATTAAGACGTTATCAGATAAACACGATATACAGATACCAGATATCTTAACCTTGTTGAATACAAAATGAAGGTGAACATTCTTGTTTTGAGTAACGCAAAATATGATAGGCGTGTTGCTATGCAGTGTGGTATGTAGCATACACAAAGACATGTGGAGAGCGGTCCGAGAACGTGCTCCATCGCCAATCTGACACCACTCAACATCAGGTCACGCGGTACAGTTGACTTTGGCTGCTCTAATTTTTAATTTATTTGAATTTTAACCTCTTACGAGTGTCAACTAATATCTTGCATTTTGTCTTAGTCACAAAGCAATTTTAGTACGCGTGAAGTCATGCCTTCTGATACAAACTTAAAATAAATGATGCATATATAATTCTCTTAAAATAATATTAAAAAAAAACATTATATAAATGTAATTTTTGTCAGTTTTTGTACATTCAAAGACTAGACATCCACAACACAGGAAATATCAGCATCCGCTTCATTTGTAACTGTAATTTGTGTTTGTATTAAGAGGGGGCAGACCATGAAGGTGAAGTCGCCGCCTATAGACACTAATGTGCTGGTGTTTTTATCTCATTTTCGTCACCGTATTGAAAGGTGACCGCTATTTCAAAATCTATGGTAAAATAGTTCAAATCACTTGGAAATAGACTAGATAGATATATTTTTTAAGCTTAAGAAACAATATAACAAGAGGAATCTGAAGCGTGTCTTATTGAATGGTGTACGTCTAGCAGCTTTATTTACGGCCGCTGAGTTTATTGTGTCCAGACCGATTCTTATTAGCGCTGAAACCGTCAATAGACAATTTGTTTTCATTGTTCTTCCGTTTTAATTATAAATTAAATAAGACATTTAAGTAGATAATGGATATATTCGGTATGTTTATGAATTTCTATAGGGGATATTTTTTAAAGGGATCTCTCTCAGAATCTCTTCAGAATGATTTTTTCTTATAAAAATTGATTATAAACAAAAACAAACACACAATCCGCGATATTAAAGAAGGTTTGCAGTGCATTTTCAAGAAAATGTGGCTTAAAAACTGCGGGCTATCAACAGATTATAATATGTAAATACAAAGATGTTGCAATCTGGGAACAATAGAAGAAACATTAGCACAGTTTTCGCTTAATCATCTGTTCAAGGGTAACAAACAGTTTCTTATGTGGCATTTTTTATAATGGCAAAATTGTTTGTGCTTAGTTTTATTACTACGATGATAATTGTAAAATGAGTCAAAGGTCTATTATAAAATGAATACGGTAGGAACCTTAAAAACCTACCTTACCTCTAGCGGCTTGAGTAAGGCTTAGTAACCACAAAGTTCGGATTTTGTTTCTTGACTAAAAACTACTTACCAGCAGTACATGTGCGCCATATTTCCAAACCTGACTTAAATATTTTTTTTAAATTGTTTAAAATATAATTTGTTCAAAAAATCACTAATCCTTTATAAATTGTGTATTGATGACTGTTCTTGTAAAAAACATAAAACGAATTTCATTTGTTTGTGGAAATGTTGAAAATTGTTTAAACATTAAGTTTAAAATGAAAACGTGCTAGATTGAAAATGTTGCCCGATAACTGCACTCCCGTGACATAATTTAATTCCTCACTCAATGGGATGTTACGTAGTATATCACATAGACTATATAATACCGTAGACGACCCACATTTTTTAAAATGTAATCTTGAATTTTTGAATTATTTCCTTAAATGTCTTATGTGTTCACACTAGCTCTTGCACTTATCAAAGCAACTATTAAAATTACCACTTAACCAAAGTTTTTACTAAGGACATAATATATTTTGGCCATAATCGTTGACTTTAGAATTGAAATTGTAACGAGACGAATAAATTAAACAAGACAGTATTATTATTTTCTATTGAATGCTTCCATTTATACATTGATGGACCATTAACCACATTTAAATATCCTACTTAATATGAATTGTCAAATAATAATTGAAATGTTACTGTGCAAAAATACTTAGCTACAGGCGTGACCCAGTTATAAATGATTTATAGAACAACAATAATAATATATATCATATGATTGAAAGGCGAATATTATTTTTTGAAATAAAATTTGTTTTAGAGAGACATCTATTTCATTGAATACATAAACTGACTCTTCCTTAATAGATCTTAATCAAGATTGAATAAAAACTTGATTTTATATGTTCGTATTATTTAATGCTTAATTGTCAACATTTTTCGTCTTTTGTATATAAAATATACATTAAAAGGTGGTGAAAGGTCCGTACAAGCCCAAAAGAAAAAGAAAGAAAGAAATCACGTTTATTAGGCACAAGGCAAATATAACAATATAATAGGTAAAAATAAAAATATCATGAAAACTTAAAACACAAAAAAAGGTTCTGTTAATTATTGTAATTTGGACAAACCGGGCTTTTGGTCTTGTATGATAATACCGCCACTGGGTAAACTTTTGTGTCTGGGGACCCCTTGAGGGCCCATGACGAGAAGGGTCCGTCTCGTTAGGAGGCCGTATACGTTTTATACAATTAATATTACATAATAAAATAGTTGTTCGGTAAACGTTCATAGTTCTACAAGCCCTCACCACGCGTCGTTCACTAGAATTTTTCACCTTTAGAACGCGCTCTTTTGACTTGACGAGAGGTTTTCACAAATGAAGGTTTATGAGGAATGCATTTCAAGGTCGCGGCAAGGTCGAGGTGAAGAGGCGCGGAATGAATAAATGTTTTTAATATTTTCAAGTTGTGTTGGTGTTAATTTTTTTGTTTGCTGATGAGTTTTATTGAGAGAATACCTCGGGCGAAATATGATTTGTTTACTGGGAATTTGTTATTACGGGTTTTATTTACGCCTTAGGGGAATCGTGGTATTTCATAGTTCTAAATATTTGTAGGTCAAATGATCAAGTTTTACCTCAAATGGGAGTAGGTTAATTAGTATTAATAAAATTTATAATTAGTAATTATAAAATGATTTTACGATCCACCACACTGCATCGTATTTACAAATAAGTTATATAAAAACCTCAAAGATAATGTTCATTATAAAAATGATTGTGATAATAATAATGTAGACATTGTTGAGATTTGACTTAACCGTTCTTATTATTGTTTAACTGAATTTACGTCAACTTAGGTCCATTTTAGTTATAACGGTTATTCCGTCTTATATATTCTTGTGAATGAACGTTTGAGGTGTTAAGTATCTACTTATATAAGTTATGTAATCTTGAACATACCAATACCGCCAAACACAATACGGACCGTCCAGTTTTAATTTCATATTAGGAATTGTGACGATCGGTTTAGATAAATTCATATTAACATTTTTGTCAGTTCTCATTTTTATATGTTGTATAGTGGTATAGTTATGCGGCCGTTGACGTAATGTTCTTATCGCATCATTGCCTATTCAAACCGAACGAATATGGTATAGGACTAGAAATTCTAGGTATGAGGGCTTGGTAGGAGTCGGCACTAATGTTGTTACAAACATTTCGCCTGGGTTATCGGGTGAATACCCCATGACCCGGTCACTTGCATCGATTTGTTGCAACTGGTGAATACCATTGATTTAAAAACTTCAGGTAGAACTTTTCTTTTACGTTTCAAATAAATAATTGTATAGAATATATCATACAGAACGTAAATTTAAAATCAAGAAATATATCACAGTAAAAATCAGCTTCTGTGGCCGTTATGTCCTCGAATTGTGTCTATCTTTGTTTCTGGTCGGTCTTTCGTGTCATAAGTTTCGAAAAGAAACAAATTTAAATATTTAAGAAAACTATGAATAACACGTAAGGGTTACACAGACCCTGGTTGCGTGCGAGAGCCCCAGGGCCCTTTTAATGCGGTCTTATTCTACCCTGGGTGGTTTTTAGTGGGTATTAACACGTCTCTGTAAAGCATAGACGCCAGCGTGGGTTGAGCCCCACATATCCATACTCATTTGGGACCAGGCAAGTGTGTGATTTATTTGTTTTGTATATTTGTGTGGATTGCGTTGTCACGGCGACTAGATTTATTGGCATCTAATATTTATTACGTTCTATTAACCTACTTAAATCCGATATATTTTTAAATTCTTACATCGATTAATTATTTTAAACGTTAGAGGCTTAGAACACAGATCATAGTATAAGATAAGTGAGGTGTAACTTTCTTTTTTTTTCTTCGGAAAAAGGAGTTGCTCTTTTCACAGTAGGAAATCTATATTTGGTTTATATGGGTTGGCTAATATGGATTACTACTAAAACGCTTTCTAATGTGTGGTATCCAAGATTTTGTACTTTAACCTATCGCCTGCCTAACAGACTTCCAACCTCCACCCTAACAGAAAAGCACTTTTTCAAGAACAGCGCGACTAAGTCAATAAAATATATAATTTATCCAATACTCTTAAAAAAAACATAATAAAACCATATTACTTTTTCAAAGCAATTTTTCGATATTCCATTTTGTCGAAGAAGTTTTTGTAATTTTAAATAAATGCCATGTTGTTTGGTTGCGGGTATACCGAAATTAAATTTTTAAATGTTTTAGTTCATTGAACATGTCTGTATAATTTATCTTGCTCGTCTTGGACATTGTAATTTATAGTCCATGCGTCTCTTGTGTATTTCCAGAGTGAAAAACCATTCTCCTATAAATTGTGCTTCAGAGAACAGATTGTAGAGGAGATTTCAGAGTCATTGATTTTGCATTTTGTTTGTATCGGGAAGGAGATTTTATAAAACATATTATAAAAATCCCTCCTTTTCAATGAATTGCGTATTTTTCTTTATTAATGATTCGTATTGTCACGAAAAATAAACGAATTATTTCCACTGGGGAAATACATTTTCGATGTCGGTTTTATGTGCAATTTTCTCTTTTCACAATATTTTAATATCTTTGTTATTTTTCTTCGCAAGATGTCGGGAAAAGCGATTTTGTATATATACAATTTACCTTTCTACGATTTTGTAGTACACATACACATGACATGTTCCCTTGAAAAAATGGCTCGGTAGATATATCTATTAATCTAGTTTATAGTACAGTATTACCACATAGAGAGAATACGTACCGTATGTTCAATTATACAATAAAGTTATTAGGTGTATAATAAATGGTGGGTGTGACTTTTTTACTACATAAGACTCCTCTTCGCTTCTCCTCCTCCTAGCTTTTATGTAAGTAATCATTATAAAGCTGTGTTAGTCGCGTCTTTAAAAGACAACTGTTTTTTTTAAAGTTAATTTTGACATTTATTTAAAAAAACAATATAACGATTCGCGTATTTCCATTATAAAAATTCGTCGCGAAGGCCTAATGCATATAAAACAGGGCACACGAAGCAAATATCTGAGCCGTATTAGTGTAATGAGGGAGCATGCGTGAGATTCCGTCAATTCAATCTGTGCAGCCTCCAAACGCTTCCCGGCACACTTCGAGATCCTCGCATATTTGGATTCAAGGACGACGTTATTAACTTCCTACACTTGGCCTTGGCGAATAACTTACCGTTCCCAGTTGAATGCCTTAAAGCAAAACTTTGAGAAAATGCTAAATTACTTTATAATAATTAGAATATAAAATTATTATTTTTAACTTATATAAAATTGTGAAGGTTTTGTTGTTAGAAATGGAAAATCACGCCTACACTTTTAATTAATACATAATTTTGTGTATATTAAAGCATATTGGTGTGTGTGTGCCTGAATTTATCTCATATTTATAATATAACTAGCTGACCCGGCAAACTTAGTTCGGCCTTAGAGGCGATAAATAAACAGATCTTTGATTTTTTAATTGATATATATTATTTTTTATTATTCATGTATATCAGAATTGTAATTATTTAACAGGTTATACGTATGGATCTTCACCTAAATGATTTGTATAGGCGTATAGAAAAGTGTTGTTTTTATAGTTTTTCAGACGTTTTTTCGAATTTTGCTCCCTGTAAGAACTTTCCTCGTAATACTAGGAATAAAAAAGAACTAACGTAATAGTTTCAGCTGAGATTTGTGGTTAGCAACAAATTCTTTATATTACAGGTGTTTAATTATTATTGTATTTTACCATAAATGTGTAAGTGTTTCTATCATTTTCTTAACAATCCTGCCTAATTGGTATAAAATACAAGAAGAAACTCAACAAATATGAAGTTATACAAAAATGTATAAAGGCATTGGCCGACTTTGCCGAAGGGGAGAGTTTATGAGTAATATTAGATGTTTATTAAAGTTCCTCTTATTGGTTATTTTATGCTTTTATTGTAGCCTATTTTGAGAGACACTTGAGAGGTTTCTATATAAAAACTTATGTAAGATACCTTATATATCCCATGCGAAATAATAGTCTATTGTCAAACAGGTATTCAGTTTCCTCTATTCTTATCAATAAATGCATTTCTTTTTAACTTCACTAAACACGAATATTCTGAAAGCGTTCATGTTTGAAAGCTAACTTTTGGAAACTATGTACCAATCGTTTTCATTGGAATGTCGAGTGAAATCTTACGGATACTGATGTTTTATTTTTAATCAATAAAGCTGTTTAAGCTTTTACGGCGTAATTAGCGAATTTTAATTTTGTAGATCACGTATATATCAAGGCAACATAGTGCGAAAGCTTCTGATGATGTCTATGGGCGCAGTTAACACGTTTCCAGACAGGAAAATGATATGTCTAATGTTGTTTGTCTTTATTATGTGTGAAAGTCAATTTATAAAATATATTAAATATATAAAAGTGCGTAGCATTTTTAAAACCCACCATCTCCCAGCAACGTGAGTGTATATGGGCGGCGACTTGACTATTATGGTGTGCCTGCTCTAATATAAAAAATAAACCAAACCATATTTCATTTAAAATATACTGTCATAGACACTCCCTTGTATAGTAGTGAAGAGAAACGTAGTATTAGGTATTACGTGAGTAGTGAAGAAAGAAGTTGAGCTATGTAAATAAAACGATAGCTATGCATTAAAGTTTTATTTTAAGAATGAATTGGTTAATATGAAATTAACGAAACACGAGCTCTATTTTATAGATTACAAATAATCGTCATTAAAGTTTTCCGCGAGCTTCGTCCCTAGAAGTGATAAACGATTAAGCGTCCCATAAAACAAACAAAAGCAATTAATGCCTAAATTGAGCTGCTGACACTCGCAATAATGGGATAAATGTCACACAATAAAGGCTTTATCAAACATCGAAACGTGCCAAAACGGTCGCCATCGGATATGGTCAGAGCGAGTGATGGGATATGAGTTTTTTAATTAACGACCAAATGAAATTATCACTTGGGATGATTAATAGTACTGATTTGTTGTTTTTGTTACCTTGATTTGTAATGAAGTGAAGTTTAGCCCATTTAACATTAGTTAAAATGTGAAGCTAAATATTCTTTACCATTTTTAAATATGTCAATATTTGCATAGTTTAACTGATATATTCTTGTTAATAACTGATATGTTCTTTAGATTTGTACGCAAACTCGTTCGATTTGTATAGTCAGATCATTTCAATTATAATAAGAAACCGTATAAAAAATATAATTATCATAGAAAAAGCATTTTTTACACTTTATTAATATTGTCTATATTTAAAAAAAAACAATATATATATAAAAAAATCTTATTGCTTTGTAGTTATTTTGGTCAATATCAGGATAGTGCCTCCATTACAGCAACAATCTACTTGTTTTTTGGAAAACACGCGCTCTCTCTCTCTCTCTTATTAATCCTAAATGCATTAATTCATTGCGTTGTTTAAAATATATCATACAGATGGCGCAATGGAACTTTCTTTAACACCCTCAATGGCCTTCTCATTACTAGAAATGTTTAACGTAACGCGATTAAGATAGGCTTTAGGTCTAGTTTCAAACATTTCATATAAGTTGTCATAATAAAGAACCTATTATCCGCTGCGGGCTTTTACGGCCTATATAATGTCAATAGAGCTTATTATACTAAAATGGATTCTTCTTCAAACTAACGTACCATATTTATTGTATTCCCCTTTTTATTGGAATGAGACAGCAGACATTCTATTAAAATCATGTGTATAAGTTTGGGAAAAATGGAGTGAACAGGGGATGGATTAAAAAAGAGTAGGAAATGAAATAGAACGGGTATTGTTTATGAATTGAGCGTATATCGTCGTCAAATAATTTATCGCATAATAATTCGTCAAAAATTACAATATAATAAACAAACAAATTTTCAAAGATATTGCAATCGATTTAAGTATATGTGTGTTCGACTAACATAACAAAATCGTACCAGTTATAATAATACTAATAAATTACAGTAGTTTTATTTTAGTATAAGTAAATTACACTTATAAATAAATTCAAATCGACAATCGATACGTAATTTTCACTAAAATAAACTAATCAAATGTGTTATTTAGAACTGCATTATTATAGTGTTTAAATGATATTCAGTTGTTTCAGAAACAATCAACTTTGATTACATAACGTTTCCACTTCGTATATAGGAGATTTTGAAGGTTTATCATGAAATTGGAAATTCATTGTAGGAAATTCTTAAAAATAAAAAAGGCGGAGAGTTTCTTGCCAGTTGGGAAATAGCAGTAAATGTAGAGTCAAAATTTTTATAAGTTTTGTATTTTTTTCTTACGTGGTAAGGTACCTATGTTAATAAATATATTATTGATTTTGATTTGATAAGCCATAAAATATTTAAGGTATTTATTCGTCCAATTCCAACTGCATTTAAATGTCCAAATCTCTAACTCGTGGCCAATAGAGATCCGTCCTAAATCCCTCACATGTCGGCTTCACATTGAAATCCTAACGGGCAGCCTCTTGAGCATTGCAATTGTAAAAAAAATATCTAAAAAGGCTTTCATTTGCCGGTTATCATTCTTGTATAGGGTAACTTCGATTATGACTTTTTAATATAAAATATTCGTAAATATAGCCAATCATACTTTTTGTTAGGAAACGATGCAAGATTCATAATAGTATACATAATAGGTTATTATTTCTTTCTACTAAACTCATCAACCATAATAGACAAGTCGAGATAAATTCAATATCTAATATCATTTGAATAAAGTTTTTTTAAAAAAAAGTTTTCACTCAATCGACAACCATTGTCGTGTTTAATTAACAAATGTCTCGAAGATTTTCTTTTGTGTACTTTTCATTTTATTTGAATGAGAATTTTTATAAGCAAACTTAAGCTTTATGTTTATTCAAGAAATATTTGTATTGTGCATTTTTACATATTTGGCGTGGCTAAGTTCTGTCAGATTTCTTCAGATCTCAATCATCTGAAGACTTAAATAGCGCAATGGCCGTATACGCTGGACCCTCCCAGGTTCAATTCCCGGTATGGTCAGAAATTTTTATTTTAATATGTAGTTTAAGAGTTGTGTTAGCACCCATAACATGAGCTTGATAACGAATTAGAACTAATAAGCGAAAAACAACTATGTAAAAATATCTGTCTAAAAGTAATAGTTTTTCAAGAAAATTCTAAATTTTCTCATCTGTCATATATCATGAAAATATAAGAAATTGAACACTTTTGAAACCAATAAGAACATGATGGAACGGTTTAATCTACATACTTTTTAAGAGGAAGGATGAGTTAGCATTACTGTACATAATAAAGACCCTTCCTAGTAAACCTTGTTATAAAATCTCAAGAGTTCTGTACGTTTTATTTATTAAAAAAAAATACCTGTTTATCTATGTGTGTACGTTTATCTCATTTAAAGTGTTTAAGAAAAGAAATAAGAAAATTTTTGCATGTGACTGTGTTGTTGAATGAAAATTATGAGGTTCTCGGGTAACTAAAAGAAGTCAAATTAAAAACTTTTCTTGAACATTTTAGTGTAGAAAGAATCTTACCTCGTCAGGTCTTTCAGCTTAAAACTTTCCGTAGTTTGAACACGTAAACACATATTCTTACAATTTTACTATTAACATATCACTTCCACCCATTTATTTGTGTTTTGTTTATTTAGGCAGTGTTTATGAATTATATTTATGTCACAATTATGTAACTGAAATAAACGATCGTTTTTTCCTATTAATCTTAAAATATTAATTACATATTTGATCAAAAATATAGTTTAAAAATTGTGTGATTAATTATATTCACAATAAGCTCTTTTCAAACTGCGCTTTAATATAAAAATAATAAATACATGTAGCGTACTATATATTATGGACACATTCACACTTAACAGTACTATATATTATTGCAATTACTATACGCGTATGACTTATGAGCGATGCACTGAGTTCATATTGTGTTATTTCACCGACCCCCAAACTATACGAGCGATGTCGTAATCTGAACGCCATGCTATAGTTTATAGTATAATCGAAAAGATTAAAACAATTATATCCTAATTGCATAACGGAACCAAACTGAAATTTATTTGAGGTCGTATTTTAAGTTACATTATTTGAGTTATCATCTTTGTTTGTATTAACAAAAAAAAATATTGGTCAAGTTCCCTTTTTGATACTAATATTTGTTTACAATATAAGCTGAACGACTTTTGGGTAATAAATCAATGACGAGGCCTTAGGGCATTTAATAATCAATAATAGAATTTGTATTTGTACAAAGCTATTTTATATAGCCCAAGGTGTCTAATCAATTATTTGTTTGATTTCATTCGTTTACAGAAAATCTGGGTAGGACGTGGGTGTAATATCAATTATTACGTATGTACGTATGTAACGAAATGAAAGCTCAAATAGGGAACAAAGACGCAATATCTTAAGGCCCTTTACAACTGCCCTTTACCTTGATCAATAAACCCAAATATTTTTAATATATGTATTCCTCACAAAGTAAATTTAGCATATTATATATATACGAATATTATTTTTGGAATACCATTATATAACCACACTAGCAGCAAACTCTAATGCGTGTGCATTCAAGATATGATTAAATCATCTTACTCATTCACTGCGCGTTTCGTGAGACATTTCTAACCACGCACCACCACTTTATGGAACCAGCTGCCCGCCACGGTATTTCCGATTTAATACGACTAAATATCTTTCAAGAAAAAAGCGTACACTTTCTATAAGGCCTGCATCGCTCTCACGAGCGTCCAGCCACGTGAGTGTCTATGGGCGGCGACTTCACCTTTATGATGTGCACCTGCTCGTTTGTCCTTTTAGTAAAAAAAATAATATGGTGAGGATGACAGACTGACATTTTCAGGCAGTTAATTACAAGCGCATGAGTTAGGAGACGGTTTTTTTCCATTGAATGCATATTATTTTTGTAAAATAATGACAATCTTATAATGATTATATATATATATATATATATATATATATATATATATATTAACACTATGAATTTTACACGTAAATTTGTTATACGGAACTCTAAAAGCTACAAGCCCGTCGTATCCATAAAGATAAAGCGTTTCGGGGCATAACGTTCTCCCCAATTGAAGTAGGTCAAATGTCTAGATCGCCTGGTACCCACTTCACACCTTTGATTATAAAACGTAATCTTTCTAAAAAACTTTAATATTATTCTTATTAAAAACAGTTGCTCAAATATTTAGTATTATTTATATATATATAATATTGATATATACATTATGACTTCAAACAGCATGCTGAAAATATATACAGACGACGAAGATTTATTTCGTAAATTTTATTGTGTCGAAAATCTCAAGATGTCCGTTCCGTACGTGACAAAAACCACAGGCGATGTATTACTAAATGTAACATATTTTTATTAAAAAAATAAATCATTCGATTTTCGAATTTTCATAGACAAGCCAAACTTGAAATAGTCCAGTCTGGCACTGTTCTAAATAGAATGATTTAGAGTTCAACAGTCTTCATATACAACCACGTTTCTCAAAATAAGTTACATATTAAGTTGATTTACACAAGTCCCCAGTGTATACTGTGATGTCAGCATTTCGACTTAAAGTAGACGTCTGCAAACTTATTTATTACATGCATTTAACTTGGGATTCTCGAATGTGACATATTCGTTGGACTTGACTTAAAGTGTGGACTATTAAGTTATTTTAAGGAGTTATGGCATTAATATACAATGCTGCATTAATTATTAAATAAACTCGTAGGTTACCCAATATTGGGCATAATAAAACATAAACTTAATAAACTTCTCTTATTCTTATTTATTCGAGTGTAAAGTACTTACCTTAGAAAAACAGAAGTAACCTTAACAGTAAATAATCGATTTTACAGAACGTGGAAATAAAATCATTACTTTATTTACACATTTTGTCTTCAAATAGTTAACATGAATTAAATTTTAAAATGATTCAAACTATTAGAGCTTATACGTAGATATAAAAACTTAGGCACATTATTATTATGGAATTAATCAGTTATTAAAACATGTGTCTGTAGACTTTAAATCGGCTGGCGGATGCTATGATTGGGCCGTTGTACAGAAATATGTGTTTTCTTAGTTTGAATAAAATACAAAATAAATGAAAACTTTTATATGAGCACAAACATGCCGCGGAACGCGATTGCAAGAATTCAATATGTGAACTGCGCGACAAACGCAGCCTCTAGCGTCTGTCAATCCGTTCAAGATTAATACCGACCTTCGAATCGAAGAAGCAATATATTGTAGAGAAAATATTGAATCCCAAAAACAAAGTTACATATAAGTTTTAAGAATCTTTTAGAGACGATATCTAATATACGAACTTAAAACTAAGTATGGGTAGTTGAGACTTAGCTGAAGCTCGCATATTATTTAACTCGATTAATGATTCGTCTTTTTCGAATGTAAAAATGCCCTTACAACCTTCTAATTATTCCATAATTCTAAATGTAAATATTACATTGTGGGTTGTCTAGAAGAGATCGCTTATTAGCGATAAGGCCGCCCGTTGCTCTCATATGTACTAACATCTGTTAACGTCATTTGCTTCTAGTGTTTAAGTGCAATAAAGTGTAAAATAAATAAATATATACCAAACCATGAATTATAAATATATTTTTGGTTGTGATTTTGTTAAGGGGAACAAATATATATTAACTTCTATTTGTACTGTGTAAAAAGATTCTTGTATATTTTTTTATGTCTGAGTGGTACTAACATAAATAAAGCCAATTACTACGGCCCGTATATTAAACTATTTGGGTTAATATTATTATTATATCTTACATAAGCAAAACTAAAACAAGAACGAGAACGCTTACATAATTTATTCCTCTAAGTTAACCGTAAGCTATTCTTTGAAGTTAAGATTGTATTTAACTTATATGGGGTACAATTTAAACGCTTCGATGTTTTCCTGTTGAATAACCTAATATGTACGAGAGTTATATACGACACTTTCTTGCTACTGTTAAGTAACAAACTCAGCTTATATAGCATACCAGAGGTAAATATTCTATTGATATTCAAGATATAGATAAAATAAGTAAATTATGAGAATAGAAGACTTGTTTACTAGATAAGATCTGTGCCATGCTGTTACTGGGCTTATTAAATGACCAAAAATATCTCTTACCCAAAAAATTTTTTTTATACATTTTCTGTCCTATTCAAATCTTATCCTACCCTCCGTTAGATAACAGTTATACCAGCAAGCAGTTGTCGTTGATATCAATGGGTATTCAACACACGTTAAAAATAGAGGCTGGTTTAGCATTTTGGATATACCAGGCATTCATTATGCACGAATTACGACCCCTTTTGAGTATGGAACGTCGGTATTTGGTGGAATTTTAATGAATCAAAAAGTCAAGGATGCGGGAAATTGAAAGAACAACACGAGTGGAAGTTGTGAACATCTTTCTAATTATGTTTTGCATTTTGTTACAAGAAAACAGCTATTTATAACAAATATGTTTAATTATATTTATCTAAAGTATTTGCCTTTTAATTATAGCGTTAGTACAATTTGACAGAAAGAGATAAACGACTTTTTTATTGATAACAATATCATTATACAAATAAGCCTAGACTTCTACGCTGTCAAATACTACTCTACTACTCTACGTGTACTTGGCCGTACGCCGTCCGACTACTTGGCTATAACGAAAAATGATTTTTATTTGTATTTTAACTCTATAATAAAATTTAATCTATATGCATATATTTTATTGCGAGTTAGTAAAGACAACGAAAATCGATTCGATGAGATGATATTAATATCACTTGCCCATAGAAATAAAGTTCACAGATAACTCATATTGTTCATGAAGTATTAATGTCTCACGAAATCTACTCTCCAGAAATTTAAAATAATTTTTATATAAGAGTTCCATTATTTACAATATTAGCTTCGAATTAAGCAGAAGATCCAAATAAATTTTAAACTAAGAACCGGAAAATGTATATTTAATTGCATTCAGTCATTTCTGTATTGTAATGGGGCAAGGCCGTAGAGAAGGATGGAGTTATGGGTGCATCTGTGTGTGCGAGTGGCACAGGTCACAGGTACACTGGCCTGACCCAGTTTCTGTTGTAAATATTGATTTGTTGACCTCCTTCTACCTGTTGCTTTGCCCAACCCAAGGCTGTATGCAGGATTACACTTGGGCTCTTAATAAATGATTCACTTCTAAGGGACCGAAGTGCTTTTACATAAGCTTCTTTGTGATTTAAAATATTACAGCGTTAATTAGTTTTGTATTTATTTTGTAATGCTTCAAGTGGATTTTAAGGATTTTTTTTTGTTTCAGCTTGGGTTCTTGGCTGGCTCATGTGCAAGACTGTGCCGTACGTGCAAGGATTATCAGTCGCCGCCTCTGTCTACAGCCTTGTCGCGGTCTCACTCGACAGGTATGACTAGCTCTAGTTATTAAGAACAAAGCATGATTTCCATGGAGATTAGAAAACAGATAGAAATGAAAAAAAACACATAGAAAACAACATAAAAAAATATTATTTAATTTAATAAATTATCAAATACTAAACAATAGTATAACTTAGAATTACAAACTAAATCAATAAAATTTTAAAAATTTGGTTTTTATGGCAGAGTAACCAATGCTGGCCTTTCCTTGGCGATACTTAATAATTGTGCAATAAAAGGATTAGGTTATTTGAGTAATTCACGTAAATTATTATACTAGAAAACGTGATTCTATTTTTAAATGTATTTTATAACCTAGCATTATAACTCACGTACCCTTTTAAGTATAGAATGTTTCACGCACAAATGACCCCTGCACTTACCCAATATGGAAATAGGATTGAAGGTCAATCTATTTCAATACCCTACTCAATTTAGCGTGTAATCCAATAAATAGTGGAGTCAATTGCAAGGAAAATGTGACCTTGCTATCCCTCGGACAGCAAACTTGACCCAAATTCAGACCCATATCCCTTATGCTAATGCATAAGTTTCTAATACTTTTTAAGTGGTAAATTGAAAGCTCGCAAAAAGGTTTTGCAGGAAAAGGTAAAACAATTGACGACACATTTGGTTTCATTGTCAACAGCGTAGGTTAATCCGATTTATAAGTTACATAAAAATAAATTATATTTTAATGAAGTTATTTTATTTTTCATTGGAGTTGCAATGACGGCTTGGAAAATATATGTTTTTTTTTATTTTAAGTTTAGCAGGAGATTAAAAAGAAATAGTAATTGAATTAAAATTATATTTTATAGTTAATCAAAAGCTAAGGCGTATCTTGGTTGTACCACTTTAGATGTATTTATATTTTAAACATTAAGACTTTAGGTTTATAATATAAAATATACTTATTATGAAAAAAGAAAATCGTACAAGCACAAGTTATTTCGTTTTCGCCAATTGATACAAATTTTTTATTGAGCCTATAAACTTTATTAATAAAATAAAAATGAGGCATTGAAAAATGTAGCACTTTTACCTAAATCTCTTTTCAGAACATTTTAATCACTTTTAAACTCGAAACTTTGTAAAAGTTTTGGTGCCGGAAGTAAAACCTGACGTAAGCTTACCTGTCCCATAACTTCTTGCCCCCACCTTGACCTGACTTATAAGCCTTATTATAATGAGCTGGTATTATGCCCCAAATT
Source organism: Leptophobia aripa (assembly GCA_951799465.1). Classification (NCBI taxonomy): domain Eukaryota; kingdom Metazoa; phylum Arthropoda; class Insecta; order Lepidoptera; family Pieridae; genus Leptophobia; species Leptophobia aripa. The sequence continues at coordinate 2,080,278 of OX637277.1, read as the reverse complement.
CCATCGATGGCCTTGCGTGCCTGAAATTTATCAATGCAATGGAAATTCGCGAGTCCCGAGAGGAAAGTTGAATTATTTCGCAATTCGGAAATACAATATGCTAATGAAGAATCTACCTTGGAGATATTAATCACTTGTTAACATTTCATGAATGTTATTATAATATTATTTATATCAAAATAATGATAATAATGAAGATATAACCTGTATGGTTCTCTTACCTGTTTTTACTTACTTCACATGCAGACTAAAAAAATCCTTCGATGGAATTCATATTGTTATAGGAAAGTGGATTTAGAGAAACGATCGTTAGATCCACTATGTGCTCAGTGTACCTAAGAGCTTAGTTATAAGTTATCTGCTTTGTGTCTTGTGTCTAATATTATAATATCTATTGTGTATAAGAGTTATTTCTTATACAATATATTTTATTTAGATTAAAATAGTCTGATGTGCATGGCCTGAGTGTCTAACTGCCAGCAGCGTTCAGCAGTCTTGTGATAATAGTTAATAGTTATTAAAACACTTGTATTAAAATAATTATTATATTTTAAATTCAAAAATTGTAGTGTAACAAAAAATCCTTGCACATTTTTTGGTGATAAATATTCAAAATGAGATTAACAGATTATTTTCGCATTGCAACATAGCTTGAATAATGTATTTTTTACAATATTGCAGTATTTCATAGTTTAAGTGAAATTTGGTACAAAATGTAGACGAAAGCCAGCAGAAATTATTATTTAAAACCTCTACGATATGCAGATGCTAAGTTATAATATAGCTATAGACAATTATAGATAGATACACATTAGAACTATAGTCGACACACATAATCTTTCAAACACTGTGTGGAAGCATTAGTCACACATGATACATGTCCCGATGTTATGTGCAATCAACTCTGATATCTTCTGACATCCGCTCATAGTACAGAGCCCTAGCAAGTCTACGCATACCTATAAGATCCCCATATCCTTGTCAACAGAACATTCCTTTTCACAACTATCCAAATCATATATATGCCAGAGGAAGGCAATAGGTGGCTTTATTGTCCTTTTTAATTGTTTAAATAATTTAATACATATTTGCTTACAAAAATCTTAATAATATTTTATTCTATATTATAATTAGTATTTACTTTATACTTGGCTTTTGTTGAGAATTAAAAGTACGGTAATTGTATTGACCAATCAGAGCAGAGCTAGGGCTTCGAGTGGGTCTAAGCGCCATCTTGTTATTGTGATTGTGTATTCAGGATTCCAATTTCTTTCTTCTTCTTTTTCTATGGCAAACCACTGTATATAACATTTGACAGAGTCAAAGATGCATCTGTTGATCATTTGTTCGGTGAACACTCCATAATAGTATAATTAATACTATTGTTATAGTGAGGTTGTTATACGCACATTTTACTTATATTGTGATACCCAATAAGCTAATTGAGAATGAGTTGTTTCGTATATATAGTTAAAAAAATGGATTAATAAAAAAAAATATAAACCGCTTGTAGTTCATCATTAGACCACAGACATGCACTAGAGATTTTCCCTATTTGCCGACGTGACGAGAATTAATTTATCCGAGTGAAAATACGTTTGCATTCGAACCAAATTCTGTACCTACTTTGTTTATAGAGTCTAGTGTATATTTTAAAAAAATACAATTCGCTGTTATTCAATGCGGTGTTGTGTATGAATTGTTTAATATAGGTATAACTCAGTACATACTTCACTTAATACTGATTAAAAGTATATGGCATTCATTAATTAATTAAGAATAAGTTAAAATATAAAAAAAAATCATACAAATATTAGTCTAACTTGCCACAAAATGTTTAATAGTGATTTTGCTTCTTTTAAGGCCAGCCTGACAATGTGAGTGTCTGTGGCCGGCAATATTGCTTATCTGATGTGGCTTCTGTCATTTGCCCACCCTTCTATATAGACAACTTTAAAAGGAGGAGTTGAGTGAAATTTTCCAATCACATTTTCTTGTATAAAGTTTTTACAGATTCAGATATAAGTGTGTGAACAAATTAGTTTGAATTCTTTTTTGAAAACACATTTCACTGCTCCTTATAAAATAATTCCATATAACATGGCTTAACATGATTGCTAAATTATTTATTGACTTGTTTATTATATTTAAAAATACAGTGATGACTTTATGTATCCATAAGAAAAACATCTTTGCGGTTCAGTTAAAAATAATAATGGTAAACCTTTGTTAAGTGACAAATTTCATTTTGTTATAAGGCGTGGGTTCCACTGAATTATAAAATAATATGTAACTCAATATTTTTTATTATCATGCAATATTTAAAATGCAACATCACATTGGACACATATTATACACAGGTTTTTTTTTTGTTAAACTCTTGTAAAACTATTATTGTTTTGTAAATCTTATTGGTTTCTTTAATATAATCTTGTCAGGTATTAAATATATTTTTATAAAGAGATGAGAAAACAAATATGGCAATGTAAAACAGATGGAGAAGCTTTGAATGAAGGAATTAAAGATCAACCGATCGATATTTTGAAAACGAGATTTTGGGTATTGTACATTTCACGTCACATTTCACGTCAAGTCAACGTACAAAAAATCTCTTCAAAAGCAATGTACAGACTTGACCTCGTTACAATTTTATTATAAGTACAGGCCCTGAATGGGTTAGTGTTCCCTTAATTAAGCTCACAGTTTTTTAAATCCAGTATCCCCAAGCTTTAAGCAAACAATTCGGAACAGCAGCCATGTTGGTTGAGAGTGCGTCACGTAAGTAATTAATCTGAGCTTTATGAGCTTTTCCACACGACAACATATTGTGATATTTATTTGCTGCATTTTACATTTGGTAATTGTGATGAAGGCAATCTTTGAGTTCGAAGGAATCACTTTTGTCGTCATGATTCATGAGCCTTTTTATAATTTATTTATTTATTCACGTCCAAAACCAAATAGCACATACAATTTTTTTTTTAATTTTTTTTAAATATAACAAGCGCTTATATTCGTTTACTAAAACTCCTAACCCTGTTATAAAATTGTCACGTTCTGTTAAGAAAAAGTATAATAAGCATGATCATACGTGGAATGAGGCTGGCGGAGGCTTGTTCATAAGCGAACCTCAGCGAGCACTGGATAATGAACGTGAGGGTATACTCTAAGACCGTGGACTGGTTTCACAAATCAATTGTACTGTACAATATATTACCGTCATCTATAAAAATATATTAATTTACAATTTCTTTAACGAATTAAAACGGGAATTCAATAAACTATTAGCACATTTGTAATCACAAAAAGACAAAATAATATTTCTTTTAACATTTCTTACTATTCTGTATTTTCAGATTTTGGGCAACCATTTAGGAAAATGCAAATTTTCTTACGGAAATACGAGAATCGTATCCGTTCTCAAGGCAAAAGGCATTTGTAAAATGGACTTGTTCCAATCCTTGGAACTCCAAGGTTACGGTGGTCCCTTATTACCCTAAAAAGGTCAGAACGAGGCAGTTTGTGCAGGGAAATTCAATTTTGCGAAAAACAATATCACGGGAATTCCCTTTTGTGAAAGTTATCGATGTTTTATTTTACATTGATTGCTTTTATGCCCTATATTGGACAATGGTTTTCGTCTGTATTGATTTTGTTAATTGGATTAGAACTCAGGAATTTATTATGTTGCCATACAAAATATTATGATACTTAAGTGTCAAGAAATAAGTGCTTATTTAATATTAATTGTCGTCCATACTAACTCTGTATGTATGTTACGCTTTCACGCTTAAGCAACTGAACCGACTTAGGTAAAATTTGGCATGATTGAACTTTAGGAAAGGATAAAGGTTGCTTATTGCGAAAAAAGGGTTTACGTATTTAAAATAGGTTATGACAGTTGGTATGAAAATTTCACTAGATCTCTGCCATTTACAAATCGATTTTCCAAATTCCTTTTGTGTTTGAAGCACGCGGACGAAGTCGCGGGGAAAATCGACTAGTTTTCTATAAAAGAGAAAGACAAATATATAAGTTGCGACGCAAAAAGGTAATAAGTTTCTGTAGACTCTTTAAGGTAGACTTGTGGGAACAACTTCCCTTCAACTAGAGGCATATTTATTTTTCATGAACGTTTTTATTAAAAGCAAATTTCTGGTTAATTCGAAATAACCACGACTGGAGTGTCTTAGAAAAGGTAAACAACATCCAAGGATCTAGGTTTTCAGTCCTTTAAAAAGAACTATAAAATAAAGACAATACATGATTTTTTGATCTGCTGTTACGTAATATAAAGCCAAAGATATAAAAAAATATTTATTTTTTAATGGTGGATAAGTATTGGTGAATGGTGTTTCACAATGGGGACCACCGGTGCAGCGTGAACCAACGGTGCGTGCACCAATGGGGCGTGCACCAACGGAGCGTGGACGATGGGTCTGTGATGCACCACTGCAGAATGTACAGATGCCACTGGAACCACTGGGGCCACATGATGAACCACTGGATGAGCAACAGGGATGATTGGGGCAATCACCCCCGCGCTTGACACTGCTACCAGAGCGAAAAGAACTATCTGAAATAATGTGATGTTTTTATTAAAGCTTAAAATGGAGTCTGCAAGAATTGGGCTCAGATAAGATCTATTTTAAGAAAAAATAATTCTAAAAACAATTTCTATAATCATATGTTCTATTAATTATTTAGTAACTATTAACATATCTTCAAATTAATATTTGAAAGGTGTTTAACTTTTTTTTAACTCAATTTATTTTAGTTTAATATATTATATTGAGTAAATATTTAAAAAAAACAAATTGTTTTCTAATTAATACGTTAAAAATTACTAAGAAAAAATACTAAAATTCATATTATATGGAACATAACTTTTATTAATATTATACATGTAATAATCTCTTACCAGCTTGATCATTGTGCTATTGTATCAATGTGACTGTGTCTAACGGACTGTTTTTGCCCTTATATATCCGTTATTTCCACGATCTTGTATAAATCCTTCCCTTCGTTGAGTAATCTGCGTCAAAGTACAATCGCTAAATACAGGATGTTGTTTAAATACCACTATTCGCGACGACCTCAAATGCTTACGTAGGAAATTTTAAATTTAATATCTTCTTGATAATAAATTATTTCAAGTTCCGATATAATTGTTTTGTGTGTATACCTGTTGCCTTTTTTACTTAATTACAATTCGTTTGACACGGGATGTATCTGATTTTTAAGCATAAATGTGTATCGTGTTGTGTATAGCATAACTAAGTCTTTTTCTATTAGGAAATATGATGTAATTTGACGTAAAAATATAGCCTGAAGGTCTCAGAAGAAATAACGTAAAATAAGAAAGCTCAGCTGGAGGCAACCTCGGAATGTAATCCATCAAACGATGAAAAGCATGAATATTTAGATATCAAAAAATTGAAGTTATGATAAAACTTTCATATAGAGAAATCATTTTTATCATACGTCTCAGTAGACGTCTAGAAAGATGATTTCAAGACGTTTTATATCTCTTTCGTAGTGGTAAAATGGTTATAATGTATATCTTAATAAATCATTGATATTCCATACACATCTTGTACGAACATGTATACCGAGTTAGTTTACAAGTAATTTTGGTAAAGGTACCTTTAAGGCTTCCCCTTGAATCTACTGTTCCTTATATTTTAAATAGGGAGACTAACGAGAGTGCGGGCTGGCAACTCACTTACTGATCCCATAAACCTATTTACAAAGCCTTATGTGATCAATGTATTATAAGTAAAACACTATATTGCTTTATATGATGTAAGTTATGTATAAATAATACAACACCCTGTAAATTCCACAACAAACATTTTGTTCGCAAGATCTGATCACGACACATTTACAGAAAATTAATTGTATCCGATAGCTTCGCTAAGGTTAACGGTCTAATTCTTGCAATAATACAAATAGACACTAGTGACACTATGCTTAACAAGATATATCAAAACTATGATGCTTGAACATACGACTAAGTATATTAAAAAACCTATATTTCTTCTTCAGTCTTAATGTAAACGATTGTACAAGCTATTACAAAATAAAAGGTAACGAATATTTTATATTGACTCATTTGTTTTTCCTTATTACTTGGATCATTGTTTTTCTATTTTTATTAACATTAAGTGTCATAACAACGCTTGCGTCAATTTAATTCAATATTATCTTAATAACGTTTAGCAATACTGATAGGTTTAAGATATTTATTTCATAAAATATTATTATTATTACTTATCTTCAGTTCTTAGAAATACTAATTCCTTACGATATTTCCCTACACCATAGAAGCAATTGTTTATAGCTAACTTTGTATGCTAAATAAACATAAACAAGAAGGCCAGGGGTGTACGTAAACACAGCTTCCGCATAACCATAAATGCTATTAGTTATGTACCTAAATGAATTAATTAATAAGTTTATTTTTTATCAATTACATTAAATGTACGTGAAATTCTGCTTTATATTTATTTAACAAAATCAAATTTGGTAACTTTTCAAGAAGTCAAATAGAGTAACAAAGTTAAACAATTACATTTACCTTCACTTTCCATATTAAGGCCGAATGAGATAAACCGGAAAAGACTCTCTGCAATTAAACAATACTTCTGAAAGTCTATAACTATAAAAAAGCTTGACCTCATGGTTATAGTGAATATACCTTTTCATAATAAACCACTTTTATATACCAATTTCACTTAGTCCTAAAAAAACTTGTTTTGAACAAGTGGCAATTTAAATTATATTCACATTTACGTCGATCAGGGTTTAATGTCCGGAAAACAATTTCAAGATTACCTAGATGGAGTTAGTTCGTAGCTTTAGCTCGCAGTCTGTAATAGCTTTAAGCTGTTACACTGAAGTTTTTACGATAAGTACACATTTATTACGGAAACAAACATACTTTTTGTATAAATACTATTTTTTCAATAGTACTTTCGAGATATATCAGAAAATATTACTAACTAATTAGAAACAATATTCCAGAGATCGCCTGAACAAAGACAGTTACCGTATCACGGTTAGAAAGTCTTCCTAATTCCGTGTCTATGCACAGGCGTTATCTTCAGCGGGAACGAACTAAGCAATTACCATCTCATTGAGTATTCACAGTCGCTACTCAGTAATTAAATTGAAAAGCCAGTCATTATAGATATTGGGCGTCTAATTGGTGGGGTCATTGTCCGCTCGCATTGTTATTGTAAGTTTCGGTTAAGTGTAAGACTGTGTGGCGCACAATTGGATGGGGTTTTTGATAGACAACTCAGCGTATATTTTCAGACTATTACAGACCAATTCCTAATAGATAACTACATAATTTGTTACCACACGTGCCCATCTAAATGTCATGTCCTAAAATATATAAGTAGTTTATATAGCGTTCGTCCGAATATCCGCTTTGATGACTTTCAAACTTTATTTACTGACATGTATGTATATGAGATGAAAATAGATCTATTTTATATTGGTTTTTCTTGTAGAACCAAATTAAATTAAAAAAAACTCAATGGAACTAAACAATTCGAACAAAACAATTGTCATTTGGAACAACCCAACCTTTTGTTTGTAACAAGAATTTGAATGATTTATGTTATAACTGAGAGTAAAATAAAAAAAAAAGAATTCTACCAAAGAAAATATATTAGAAATCCTACTAGTGATTTATAATATATTTTCTTTGCAGGAATTATCGATATGCCATGGCAAATTTATTCAAATAATATTTGATCTATATAATATATTGTACTCTTGTTGTACTCCTGTGGCGTCATCGTCTCAACCATTCTAGCTCCACTGACAACTTTCCGTTTAATTTCCACTATGACCGGTCAACGTACCAGGCGTAACCAGGTATCACGGTCCGACCATAGACTTATGTTCTGTTTATGTGTGTCCTAATGTCCAAAATCATCAATACTTTCACTAACTTTTTTCTAATGTCAAACGTAACTAAGAAATAATTATATTCAAATTTAACTTACTTGGCGGGTGTACTGTATTATCTATATACCTTGTGAATATTTTGATAGTAGTACTACTGTACTACTATCAAAATATTCACTCTAAAAATTGGATCCTAATATTTTTATGGAAAAACGGGTTAATTTATAGAATTCCTATAATTTTATGCAATGCTAATTTTTATTAATATTTATAAAAAAATGCATTGAGTCTAATAAGAAGTATAAATTCTTGCTTGGACATCATTCATTTTTGCTAATACTCTGTATAGTCAATATTAGTTTGTAATTTAAGTACACTGGTAGTCGGTTTTGAACATGAAATAAAATCCAAATGTGACCATTAAGTAATTAAAACTAATCCACCTTCACTTTCTAAAGGTTATCGATTACTGGGTCACAGTGTGGAGGTTGTATTACCTACTCATATCCTGTCATTTACTTAAACCCTACTTGCGAGAATATAAAATATTTATTTATATATGTCCGATGGAAGCAATATACCCGTTTGGTGTGTTTAAAAAACTTAATACTATTTATATTTTTTTAATATATTTTACTACTTGATAAGTCTCTAATTAGTTATTTAATTAAACCATTTCTTAGGAATTTAAAAGTACGTTAATTGTATTGACCAATCAGAGCAGAGGTAGGTGTAGAGCATGGGCGCCATCTTGTGGTGAACGTGTGTTCTAACTTCTAAGTCTATACAGCAGTTTGACCAAGTTGGGTTATTTGTTGTCAAGTCGATACATTTGTTGAAACTGAGATCGGTTTTCTAAACCTGCTGCTCTTCATAATTGTGGTTTCACGCGTGCTTAAATGCTTTCACATAACCCATTTAATGACGCCTACTAAGTACGTTGAGAATTATTGTTCTTCTTCGAAAAATATGTAGTATATAATAATTTTTTTTTTTGAAATAATCTCTATAAGTTTATAACACTGAAATGAACAAAATATATAATTATGTTTTCAATAATATGTGCCATATTTTGTTTTTTCTTTTATTAGGTACATATTTCTAAAATATCATATTTTAGATAGTAATTTTAAAAATGCATCACTATATATATTTTTCTATTAGCTACAGCTTCGGCAAGCTTCCGATATAATGCAGAAGCGAACATTGTTGTCTCTGGTTGTTGCTTTTAGCAGAGGGTTTATCATACTTATTGTAGGAATGCATAAATTCCATTCCCCTTGGTTGTTAAAACGTATATCAAAGTCTAAAGTTAGTCTATTGGCCGGTCTCATTCATATTGAGGTTACAACAAAACATGAATGAAACATTGAATGACTATACAATAACTAAACTAATCAAACTGTTACGTCCTTCAACTACGAACTTCTAAAACACGTGCCAAATACTATGTATTAACCCTTTTATAAGTGCATCGTTTAAATTGAAGTGTCTCTTTAAAACACATTGATTGATCAAACACTGCCTTAGGTAAAATATTACAAAGGTATTATATAAATATTGTTGGGTGTAAATGGGAGCTAATTTATAATTATAGCACCTAATCTGTATCCATCTACCAAAATATCATATAATATTTTTTTTTTAATTAAAGAGAAATTAATTTCAAATATATGATAACTCATATGATAAGATAATAAGATAAAATCATATGCAAAAATTAGATATAGGCGGATAATAAAAGACATAAGATATATTTAAAATAAAATTTATTTTCCAAAGAGATGGTAATGCGATTTCACTTTGTATTTGACGACTGGTGGGTGCGCTATTATCGGGGCGTGGTGAACTATGGGCGCGTGATGCACGATCGGCGCGTGGTATATTGGTGCATGGTGGACGATTGGGGCGTGGTACAGTGGAGCGTGGTGGATTGCTGGATGATAGAGTGGTGCTGAGTGGATGTATCCAGGCGCTGGTATCGCCACTGTTAACGCTACAATCGCGAAGAGCTGAAACAATATCATTATTAATTTACTTCACGTGATTGATTTTCCTGATCCTCAGGTCTCGCGGTTTTATCAGAAAACATTGAGCTATAGACTCGTGGAACTCGACTACACCCTTATACCACTAGCCATAATTAACAATATAATTGTCCTATTAAAGTGTTAAGGATGTTAAACGATAAAAAAGCTTTGGAATGAGTCGCCAGTGTTCACGATTAAAAACCTGATAGGTAACCAGTTGAGTTTGTTACAGCAGAGTTTGGTGCAGTCAAGTTTATTTTGGAACCCTTATAGAAACTTATTTTATGAGTAAAATAAATAACGTATCAAGAACAATCGATGAAGGATATCTATCAATTATAATAAACCGAACTACTTAAACATACGTATGAAAACGAAATAAATTCTACTAAACTTAAGCTTTTGTTTTGTGACAGTGCTTTGTCATTGATTATTATTTTATGCTAAATTCAGATTGTAATAATACTAAGGATTTCATTTCGTAAATGATTTAATCCAGATTCCTAAAAAGGTTTCAGTGCAAAAATGTTGTAACGAATGTAGGTCGTCTACATGTCATCAGATAAAAATTAAATCGTAATGATGGGTACTTACGATAAGAAGTCGTGACATCTTGATAAACAGGTCCTGTGTGAGCTGACCACGATTTATCTGAATATATATACTATGTATATCCTTACAAGTTACACCATAGACTTAAATAATATAGACTTTCCGGCTATTGTAATCGTTTAACTATTTCCATTGATATTATAATTACTTTGAATTACTCAATGTTCACAATAAGAAAATAACAAACACAGATTTCAACGATACTTATCAGGTTTTTTTGAAATTCTATTGACACATTTATCACGGTCCGACCATAGACTTATGTTCTTTTTATGTGTGTCCTAATGTCCAAAAATTAAATGTCAACACTATAACTTACTTTTTTCAAATGTCAAACGAAACTAAGAAATAATTATACTCAAATTTAACTTACTTGGCGAGTGTACTATATTGTCTATATACCTGAGTAGTACTACTATCAAAATATTCACTCTAAAAACTGGATCCGAATACTTTTCAAATAATATTTTAGTTTGTTTCTTAAATAAATTACTCTTAGTTTGAGCCTATAGGTACGAGTTCCGACAAAACAATAGTACAAGTTGGGTTAATACACACATCGATTGCTTTTTATCAATCTCTTATTGATCAAGATTTAGTGGAGAAGAATCATGGAGATTTTACGGATCTCTCTAAAGTCGGGTAGAACTATAAGTAACTGTTGTATTAGCCCCATGGCCCGGTGACATTCTAGTTAAGGTTGTGAGGTCGATTATATCTCGGTCAATGGCGTTTTTTGCACTTCACACAGGTTTATGGTAGATTAATTACATAATTGTTAATAGATATAAAGTATGGTGGTTTAATTAGTTTTTTTATTGGCTATTTATTGCGGATGACATCTTTATGCTGTTACTGCATGAGAAACCATAGATAATAGACCTAGTATTTAAATTCGCGACGTCAGTGTTGTGAAGCACAGTATAAGTGGTTTGGCTGGAAGAGATCGCTTATTAGAGATAAGGCCGCTCGTCACTCTTATGTACTAACATATATTCATATTATCTATTTCTTCTGTTTGAGCGCAAAAAAGTATGAATAAATAAATATGTTTAACTACCACAAGGTAGTTAAACCTTTAAATATTAGCAAGAGTTAAGAAAACTGAATCGGAAAACTAAAGAATTATTGTTATCATAATTAAAAATATTCAAAGAAAGAGGTCTTCTTTGTTTGAGCACAGCCTAATTGATTGCTTGTCGAATAATCTCTTAGAAGCTTTTATTATATATTTTTGAACTCTTTTATAGAATTATTATTTATTTCCGAAAAAATTCCGGAACGATCTAACGAAAACAACATGGCGGTTTTACTTTTTACTTACAGGTTGTTTAGAACATTGTTCAATAATTAATTTGCAGTCATTAAAATAATGACTTTCTTTTTAATTAAAGAAATTATACACTAAAATACGCGTAGGTGACTTATGTCAGTGGATTAGGTTATTATATTGACAAAAGAGACGTCAAAAACTTTTAAAAAGTTTGAAAGATTAAATCGATCTTTACAAGTTAATAAAATAAACAAACGAAGATAGTACAATAATAATATTTTTTATTGTTTCAGTATATGTATACAATTTATTATTTATAAATACATAAAACTGATTATTATATAAAAAATAATCTAAAATATGAGTGAAACACACTTTTACTATAAACAGTGTAAACTCCATGTAACATCACTCGATTTAACGAAAAACTCGGAAGCGTCGAAAGCAATCGGCTTTGGATGGTTCAGCCTATTCCATACAATGATTTTTCTATCTCCATTTAACAACCATTCTCAATAACGCCATAAAATGTACAGTCCCTTCAGTTTACACTATTTTATATACTCATAGTAATTATTATAATAAATACAAATATCAAAGTAGTAATATTAGAGTCAGCAGAATGAACCAATACCATTTTATACATAGGACGAGAATTTTCGTTCCCCTGAGAATAAGTGTAATCAGCAGTTGGTTAGGTTGTATTGCTAACCTAAAAGCCTAACTGGGTCGGTGGGTAAGAACGGATAACATAATATGATACCGCCTTTTAGAATTTTTGCTAACCTGTATTAATTTTAATAAAAATTTAAAAATACGGATTCTTACAGATATAATACGGTAATGGATCTCCTATATACGAGGTTGAGTACAATATTTAATTATGTGTCAGTACCTGTTTTCTTTCCTTTACTAAAGTAAAATGAATGTATTTTGGCAAAATTTCTAAATGAGTACATTCGTATATTAAAGGATCTTTATTTTTTGCAATAACGAGTGTTGGAACACACCCATATACGCACACACATCAACACACACTAGTCATTTATACAAACATATTTAACTTTCATTTTTATCATGCGGAAAATATATACATATATATACTAACTTGTAACATTTTTTTTGTTGTTTTTAGTATAAAGTATTTAGTTGATAATGTAATTGAATAATAAAAATAACAACCATAATTTACACAATTGAAATTATAACAAAAAATACAGTTTATTAATACACAATTTATATTTTATTTATTTATTTACACTTTATTCCACTTAAACACTAGAGGCAAATGACGTTAATAGATGTTAGTGCATATGAGAGCAACGGGCGGCCTTATCGCTAATAAGCGATCTATTCCAGACTACGCACTATATCTACACAAGTAGTACTAAATAAATCAAATTTAGTTTAAATACTGCAATAGACAAACATTTATGGTGAGCCATATAATACAAAATGGCTAACTTAACTATATGTATAGTAAGTCTGGAGGTATTATACATTTTAAAAACATGATGTTTTTTATCAAATTGGTTTACAATTTTGGCACTTCGTCTCGCACGGATACAGGGATTACATAAGAAGTTAATAAATGTATGAACAAGTTCATTTTGTGGTCCCCTGTCTACTTAAAGAAAAATGGTGTATGCCAAAACGGATGTTTGTGTGTGCTTACGTGAGATACTGTGAATGGTACGTGATGTATAATCGGAGCGTGGATAATTGGTGTATGAAAAAATGGATGATACACGGAGAGACAAATCGGCTTAGGCGCTGGTGTTGGTTTCCCACTTGCGGCTAATGCTGAGAGGATTAGCTGAAAGAAATGTTTCTTATGTTGATGATATATACTTCTTCTATTGGAGAAAGGTACATGGTTAGATAAATTATATTTTGACCAACTTATTAAATTTGAATACTTACCATGCAAACAATTTTCATCGCCATCGTTCGCTTTTAATGATTGAATATCTAATCTATAGATAAACATCGCAATATATACACCAAGTAAACATCTAAATTATTCGGTTACGCTTCTCCTATACAAATAAGGTTACATTTTTACCATACAACTGGTGTTACTAAACTAATTACGTGGAAGAATTATTTTTGTATGTTAGTTAGATTTTCCTTGAAGCAATAAAAATTACGTAACATATTATGCAAAACATTTACGCTTTATTTAATAAAGAATAGTTTGGCTTTAGATAGGTTTAATAAGTCTCTCAAGTGTGGGTTCCTGTCACAATTGTGTATCATATAATCTTTTTGATGAATATGACTTGGGAATCTAGAAATATATGGTTACTTTAAATTATTTTGTTTATGTTGTTATTCAAGAGATGTCGCTCGATGTAGTGTACCTGGCGTAAGTGATTGTCTTTATCGTTTATATAAGTGTTTTGTATTTATTTAATACGAAATATCCCTTGAGTCACGGCATACCATATAAATCACGACTGAGCTAAGACAAACAAAAAGCCCGTGCTGTAAAGGCCTCCAGGCCAGCAGCGAGATTACACACCAAAAAAATGAATTATAATAAATACCGTATTCTCAGCTGAGCTCTCGTTCGTAACCCAGGCCTTTGCTGAGCTCCCTCCAAAAAATAATAAATATAAATACGATCTTCAGATCCTAATATTGAGTTTAATTTTAAATAGTTGGATTTATGAGACTTGTACAAAAGCAATCTGTGGAACGTCGCACTTTAAATGATAAAACTTTAATAATATTTTCATCTACTATTTCTCATCCACCTTGCATTATAAATTATCTGTGGTTATTTAAATCAAACAATACAGCATCATTTTCGTTTCCATCATGATAGATTTAAAGTGCAAATTTTCGTTAAGATTAAAGCTATATTTTAAGTATAAAACTTTAAGTACTAATAAAATTTGTTTGAAGCTTTTTAATTTCGCAACCTGAATTTTACAGGTATAATAAAATATACTTTGTTTATACTTGTATGTTAAAAGAGTAAGTTCTACACATTATATATATGTGCATTTGTAATATTACTGGTAACACACCATTTAATAATAATATGAATCAAAAAGGGGTAAATAATAGATATATTTTCGTTTAAATTTGTCGGAGGTATGTAATCGTTTATTAAAGCCTAGTCATTAAAATTAGTGGTAAGCAACTATGGGGAGAGCTTTGATTGGGGAATGGTGGACAACTGAGCTGCTGTGGGAAACCGCTGATGGGACGGTCTTGACAACGACGGGAGCAACGGCATGAACCACGGGTGCTTGGACAGCGTGAACCACTGGTGTGTGCACGGCGTGAACCACTGGTGTGTGGACGGCATGAACCACTGGTGTGTGGACAGCGTGAACCACTGGTGTGTGCACGGCGTGAACCACTGGTGTGTGGACGGCGTGGACGACTGGTGATCCGTGGCTTACAACCTGGCTGCTCTTGGTGATGGTGGTTTTTGAACCAACAAGTGGTACGGTATGAACCACTGGGCTGTGGACAGCAACCACTGGGGTCTGGTGGAGAAGGACTCCGGGGGCAGCGGCAGCGCAGGCCACGAAAGCAGCGAACAACACCTGAAATACATATATTGATAATAATTGGCCATCAGCCTTGTGCCTTCCTCACGTTCTTGATATATCAGTCTATTGTGTGTCAGTTTTCTCACGACCAGCGAAAGAGGTCACACGAAAAAGCATTGTTTTCAATAACATAAAAAAATCAATATAGGCGTACTACAAATAAATGTGGAATATCATTTGACCTAATGATAGCTCAACAGAAAGGTTCTTTCAAGGTTTTAGTATCGCATTATGATATTGGCAATGTGTTTACCGAATCAGATACCAGTATTTAGTTTTTTTATTTATTGCCTCATGTAAAGGTTGAAGAACAAGTATAGTTTTACTATATTTCGTAATTTATTTACCTTGTGCCAAACTTAAATTAACTGTTTAACGATCACTCCAAACTTATGTGATCAGTTTTAAAAAATGTCGTTTCGCTAATAGATAATGTTACGAAATAAAAGATGTTAAAAAGTTATGGTGACGAGCTGGTAATATATTAAGGAAATCTAAGATAACTTTAATACATATAAATCAAAGACTTTTTAATTAATTAATCATAAAAGATAAACTTAAAATGAAAGATAATTATCATATCAAATACAACACTTAAACAAATACAAAAAGTGTGTTGCACAGTCGCGATGCTTATACGCTGTGCGATAAAAGCCTCAGCACTTTGATCACCGGTACTGACTACCAGGCGCCTACTTAATTCCTCCAAAAGACTCAAAGACTTGATATATGAAAAATATGAACTAATGAACGAATATGAAACGGTTACTAAGTGAGACAATTGAAAACCTCGCAATCAATCGCACATTTTGTTTGTAATAGAATTATTATTAATCTACATTTTAAGTCAATTTAATGAATTAAATGTTGTTATTAAGATAAAAACACTCACGAATTTCTGCATGTTTAGTAGATTTTTGGTAACGAACAGTAGATACCGTGAGGAGGTAGCCGAAATATCTAACTTAAACACCGCGATGGCCAGCTTATATACCAACTGCCGAAACTTCACAATTGCGTACTTGAAATTCATATTTCACAAGAGACAAATATATGGATACGGCATTATATTAAACTGGTTTGAGTTAATGAGATTAGTAGTTCCAATAAGAGAAATATAACAAACATCACCCATATACAAAAGAGTTCTATAATTTTATAATTCTTGTTCAAAATATAGATTTTTGAATTTTAACTTAGGTTAAATAACATTTTTATATCAATATTGAAATTAAAGCTTATTGAACTAGATATACCTCTATTACAACATTTAGTTCTATAATATTACTCATTTTAATTAATACGTCGCTAGATCTTAATATCTCTTATGCCGTATCCACTGAGCTTTCACCTTCGTTTTTCATGATTTAAAACAAGTTTGGATTTATTATTATGAATATAATATTATGAATGTATGTCGAGTAAGTAGGTCGATGCCAAGTTCACTACTTACGTAACTAAACGTTTATAGCATCAAATATCAATAGTAATACGCTTACAGGAAGTATGGATTAACATATAATAAGTTATATTTTCCTTAGCTTCATATATATTTATAATATTTTAAGGCAATAAGGAATTTGAGGAATATACTTACTTACGTTACTACGTATTAATAATGAAACCAGATATAAAAAACAGTTATTTTTATTTTTCTTTATACCTTCACCTATAAAAGATTTTAAATATGTGACTCTTCGCGAATCCCTGAAATATACGATAATATCAATAAACGTACCAAAAACATTACTCGAAAATGTCAAGTCAAAAGTAAACTTTTTATAGTTTTGATAAAAAGGTTTCTGCATTAAAAGGTTTAATGTGAATTTTTTTTTTCTCGACACAAATAAGTATTGGACTTGACACTTGGTTAGCGAAACGTATGCGCTACTTGCTTAATTATTCTGTATTATAATATACAATTTATAAATTTTGACTTTAATTGAAAATTCGAGTAAAATCTTTTAATTAAAGTTGCTTGTTTTTAGGTGCTTTTTAGGAGCTTATAGAAATTAACGTTTACAGTCGATGGGAAATAAAGTAAGATGTGAAAGGGAAAATGGATGAGCTACGGCAATTTCACTATACATTATTATTAACAGCCGAAGTACAAAAAATTTGAAGGATTTTTGAAGTGTGCTTGAAACCCAGGACCGTTGGTGCACAAGCCACGAATATACCACTAGTCGACAATACTACATAAAATATACAAAGTATAAGATCCAGCATTTTAGAAAATACTTAAATAATAAATAAGAATAATTTTGATTAAACAAAACTAGTCTGGATTAAAGATCTCAAAAGCTTTAAAGAGTACAAAAGTACACTTCGCGACAAGAGTGAGAGCTTTTGTCATAGCTTGAAAGTTGAAATAAGTAATGATAAATGGAACCATAAGTCAGAATCTAATAATATTATTAACTGCTTCACCGATAATAAAGGTTATTTTTTATTGTTTTATTTAATATAGATATTGACCTATTCCCTGGTGCATGTTGTACTGGTTGCAGATCTTTACAACCATCAGCAGTCGAGGAGAGTTACTTGCCAGCTCTTCTCGTCCGCTCTTTGCCCTTGATTTGGGAACTGGCAGTACATTTAGAACCAACCAAATTTATAAGTTTTGTGAAATGGGAAAAAAGATACTTTTGTTTTTGCTTGTCTTAAACGTTTTGCCTTTATGAAAAAATCACGAATATATAAAGCATATAAAGAATATTTCGTTTATCAGCTGTGTTTGCAACGAGCTGTAAAAAGCTTACCTTGTGGTTAACCGACCGTGTGAAAAATGTATCCTGATATATCATATTTATATTTGTCTAGTCTTGCTCAGCCATATCAAAAGCTTAACTAGTCTTCTATGACATTTTTAAGACTAAAAATTTACATAAAAACATCGTTGCTTTACACTATCAATAAGCTCCCAACTGATGTTCCAAATATGTCTTTTATTAAAATCCAAAAACATTTATTAAGCAAAAACTTTTGCATGTCCCATTATAGTGTAAAATAGCTTAAGAAGTATCGCCATAAATGCTGAGATTAGGAGATTTGTTGAAAAGTGATCATAAAAAAAGATAGGTAATGGTATAAAGGTCTGAGTTTGTTGTGACTAACTTCTCAGGATCATCTTCCGGTCTATTTTCGAAGCCTTAATTATTAAAAAGTTAAATATTGGAGTGCTCACTTCAATGCATAACATCAAATTGAGCTCATCAGGCACTTTATGCTCGCAAATAATCGCCAATTCTGTGTCAAAAAGATTCAAATAAAAAAAATACAGCCGATCAGAAATTATTTCATTACTATCTTATTAAACAAACAAATGATTACTTTTTAACAATGTTTATAATACAAACATTCGTCTGATATCCTAATAAATCACAAGATTTCCATAATTGAAGGCTAGGCGCAGACGCGTTTATTAGAGGTCAGTGGCACTGCAATTTATCTTTTATTACCTTGGTATACAATTTTAAAGCTACGTTATAACCAAGGCTCAATTTAATAGTTAATATTATTTCGTATCGACGAATGAAAGCTTAGCTGTTAAGCGGGTGATATTCTACCATTAGGCCGTAAACACATTAGTTTTAGCCTGGGTAGGAGCAAGAAGATTAAAATGCGTTATTTAAATGAAAAAAGGCAGTTAAGTATTTAATAAAGTTATTGACGTACAAATCACTATGAAAATATTTAAAAAAATACTATTATTTTAAAATGTTTTAACTCAAATGCACCACTTTGTTTACGACTGTGGTTTTTTTGGTACTTAAATTACGACCTGTCCCGTCTGTGTTCTGTATTTAACGATCCATTTAATCAGTCTGTGTGCTTATGTTTGACATATAAAATGCATTACCAACTTATGTCATTTTAGACATTTCCACTAAGGTTACTTTTTAGAGATCTCTGATGCTCGTTTTGTCTCCGTATCCTTTGAATAACGGCTCTTCAAGTAACGGTAGGTGGTATTAAAAAATAATAATAATAAATTAAAATTTAATGATAAGCATAATATGGTACAGTTTCATGTACTTCCGATGAATGATGTGTCACAGCGGAGTCCGGTGTCTTGTAAGAGTAGATAGAAGTAGCAGGAAAAACGACTGGGTGCTGTTCCACAGTGGTCACTTGGTGTAAGGGTGCATGGTATATAGCTGGTGCGTGATAAACTGGAGCATGGACTATCGCGGTACTTCCGTGGTTGACGACTTGGTTGCTGTGCGTTGAGGTTGTCTTCGCTAGAGGGATCATCACCGGTGCGTGGACTATGTGGGTACTGCCATGGTCAACCATTTGACTGCTAGCGGTTAGGGTTGACTTGGCTAATGGCACATAGTAACCCGGGGCCCCGAATGCGCTGGCTAGGAGTGTGACGAAAATCTGAAAATGTTTTAATTAAAGTTATCCGTTTCTTTTACTACTGCTACAATACAATAGGTCAGACAGAGACAAAAGTTTGATTACTCGATTAGACTTATCTGATCTTAGTGCACATTCTGTATAGACTGATCTGTGATTACGTTAGATTAAACGGTCCCTATCCTCTCAATAAATTAAAAATCTCAACATTGTTATCTTTTATTAATCACTTAAAAGTTTAGCTGTAAAGTCATTAATTATGCTATCAAGGTGACATAGGTTAGAGGTAACATTATATGCAAATATTCAAGGCGAAAGATAAGTGAGTTTTTGGCAGGCATTGCTAATTCATTAAAGTAGTAAGCTGACCATTTATGGTTCTCTTTTGAAATATCAATTTTAATCTATTCTTCATCTATGACTTGGGTAATGCCTTTTGTTATATCGTTTGTACTCTAATCAAATAAAGTCTATATTCAAAATATAATTATTCAATGAATTGTTTTTAATAAATTTGACTTTAATTTCCCTTTTTCAAATTTAAAACTGTATAACGTCGCTGTATAGTGTTCACGCTATGTTAAGAATTATAAATTGCGGTAATTATTATGTGTCGTTGATATAATCATTCGTTTTTAAAAAAAGGAAGCGAGAAATATTAAAACTTACAATTTTCTCCATTTTGGTGAGTACTAAATCCCGACTGATGCTTAATGTGAGTTGTATGAGCTTTTTATATCTTGAAAAATATCGATCGCCCGAGAAATTACGGGGAAGATTGTGCAATTTGCGAATTGAACGTTTTTGTTTTTACCTTGGTACATGTCATATATGATTAGCGTAATTACTGAGTCCAATCGGCCATACACATTTTGTTACAATTACTTTTAGATTAACATCTGTGTTACAAGTGTCTAACATGTTTTGATTATTGAACATAATATTAATTATATATTGCGCATGCGTATTTAATAATTATTTTAAGGCAAAACAAATCCATTAATTATCAAGTAACTAAATAGAGATGATTAATCGGTTCGGTTTTACTGTAACTATGATAAAAATAAAAAAGTTAATATAAATAATAAATAAGTTTATATGATATAACTTAGTTTTGTAGATTATAATGAGAGAAAACAAACTACATGGTTGTATAGACCACAATCCCTTGTAATATCCGAGTAGAGAAACAATTCACACATACATATGTCATAAAGTTATTTCTGAATACTAATAAATTAAAAGCTTGTACCAAATTATTTCACCTCTTGCTTAAGATTTCAATTGATGACAATAAACGCAAGTCATGACTATGGGTGTGTTACAACAATAGTGACCTTCAACTTATCCAATCTCGATGATGTATATAAACGAAATAATTTGTGTCCATATTTAATTAGATAATTGTCTAATCTGGCTAATTTGATCTTGGTTATATTAAACAAGAAGTGTCCTGGTATCAGGATTTTTGTTTTTTTTTTACATTAATATATTTAGTATAAGTAATCTATGTAATCTCTCTTTAATAATGATTATAAAGTAATTTATTTCAGATTTTGACATATACGAGTATTTTTACATATAACATACATTAACTTAGAATATAACTTAAACTAGTAGGTACAACATCTGTTTGACGTTTTCATGCAAACTCCTCGTCCAAATTCTGCCACTGATTGCATAGCGCAATTTTAAGCGCTGTATCCTTCATTTGGGGAACCCATTAAAGCAAATTTATATCTTTAACTATTTATTTAACATAGAAATATTGCATTCACAATATATATGATCGGTTTCAAAATAGTTAACGCAATAAATTAAACCGCTGGTTATATATTCAAGTAACCTATTATATACTAAAAATAAGTACATAATATATAAAATCTTTATTTTTTAATAATACAAATTTAATGAGTATTTAGTGTTTTACCCCTTTATAATGTAAACATCTTTAATGCCCAACTCATCTAATTTAAATGATAAAGAAAATGATTTACTGTCAAACTCAAACTCATAATATCTTTATTCAAGTAGGTCTTTATAAAGACACTTTTGAATCGTCAATTTTTACACTACCACCGGTTCGGAAGGCAGTCATCTACCGAGAATAACCGGCAAAAAACTCGATAGCTGCTCTTTTAAAATAAACAATTAATACAAAATTGTGTTACTCACAATTAAAAAAACAAAGAATTGTAGGGCTACTCAAGAATTGAACTGTCCCGATGCTGAGCCAATTGCCGACACATTAAAGGGATTTTTGTCGTCTTAATATTCGTTTACGATATAGTATGCCTTTTCAAGCAAAATACTCTTTAATTTGTATAAATAATTTTAATTATTAACAATATAATGTTCGGTCTCCATTGAACTAATATCATAGTTGCAGACAATTTAAGTTCTTATCTTAGCTTTAAGCACATCTATAAAATCATAACGAGCAACGCATATTCGAAACAATAGCCCATAAAACGCCGTATATGAGACAATTTCTTCATTAACGATCAGATTGAAGCTTACAATCAGTTTACATCATTCGCATTGCGTTACTTTTAATGCCATTTAAATCTGTCATTGTCCACATTAACAGGGAATATACTAACATATAATATACTTCATTAAGTTTTATTTTTATATATTATTTTATTTTTGCTTGTTTTTAAAAATGTCATTTTATTGTGTCCGGTGTGTGTTACAAATAGGTCAAAGTCAAATATTTTTATTCAGTAAAGTACATGGGTAATTTTGAATCGTCTACGCGTCCACGCTAACAGGCTAAGAATAAACAGGCAATAAACTTAGAGAAAGAGATATTGTAACATGAAAAATCATTAAAATACAACTCTGAATACTTTATATTAACTATGGTAAAAGAATAATTATACATAAACTTTCTATATATGTCTTATATGTGTTTACACCTATAAAATGCGTATAAAAAATCTACATGCCACACTCGTTGGGCAGTTGCATATAATTGATAATATTTCATTTAAATGGCCGAGATGACACGCTGGCCTTTAACCTCTTGCGAGATCGAAATCTCCTTTTTGCGTAATTTGTTTCTTTTATTGTATGCCTAAGTAAAAAATATTTTTACATACACGTTGAAAATGTTTAAAAAACTTTATGAAGAAAATTTCAAAATTCGATAGTTGTATAATGATTTTGAGGTTGTCAAAACTATAAGTCACAACTTTTAAAGACACTAAGTCATCAAAGCCAACATTACGCACTCTCATGAAATGCTAGTTCTTCACTTGAAATACGTCAGTTTGTCCTGTTATTGTTTTTATTCTTGTATACTTCCGTTTAGTTTTCAATGTTTTAACCCTATTTTGGCCTTGTTTTCATTATTTTATTTAGTATCTATTATGTGGTAGTGTGCTGTGTAGGTTAGAAAATTAAATAAAGAGTCATAGTATTATCTCCAAACATGTGTGATTAGCATGGCAAACGATCTGGTAAGAGATTTTTAAATCAACCTTTTCTTTTTAAATTATAAAACAACTATTACGCTGCAGTGCAAACTCTGAAGGGACTTTGCATTTTAGGGCGTTATATGGTCGTTAAATGGAGAGAAAATAAGAATAAAAATACAAGCTAAAACAACCAAAGCCAATTGATTTCGATGCTTTAGAGACTTTGTCGTTAAACTGACGTTACCTGGAGTTCACAGTTTTCCATTCAAGTTTCCTTAATTAGAATTACACTTTGGTTTTTCCCCATTATATAAGATAAAAAAATGCGAATTGTAAGATTTGCAAATATTTCGCAAGCACAATTTACCTGTCGATATGTATCTGTATCAAAATATCTCGAATGTTCAATGCAGGTAATTAGTATGTGCGAAAATGGCGCATATTGCCAAACGATATCAGTGTTATGACAAGGTTGTCAACAAATTGGTACTGTAATTGCTCGTAATTATTACAAAAAAAAACTGAATTTTGTACCATGATTAATTATAGTAAAGTATTGTACACGTTATTACAACATTCATTATTTGAAAGAGATTCAAAGGCCCACAACACACTTACGCACTGGCTTCTGGCATAATGAGTCTCCATAGGCATCGAAAAGAAATTGCGATTTTCCGAACATCGTTTTCGTTAGCTTTATTCACTATAAAATAGAGGTTTATTATATAAGGGCCATGAATGTCTAATAAGCCTGTATTTGGTACAACATTTTAAACTCATACTAACATATTTTAATATCTAAGATAAAAATACAATTTTAAATTATAAGAAAGGTTAAAAACAAGCACAAACTATCACAATGTACTGGTTTTAACATTTGTTTTAAATTTTATTTCACATGTAAATGGTTTAAATATATAATTGTTTTAATACTTAAAATTATTGATCCTAAAAGCAACAATCGTTATTTTGAATAGACGAATTTCTTATTTCAATTGTTTTTCGTGTGGAAACATCATGACTGACTATAAAATCGTATTGGAAGACAATGAAATAACCAGCTAGTCAATGTAATACAAAATTCATGGCAGTGTGACAATTATAGACAGCACGATTTGTATAAAAATTAATTTGTATTTAACACTTCGTTGCAAAATAACAGAAATAAATTAAATAAAGAGAGCAACTGGCGATCTTATCGCTACAAGCGATCTCTGTATTTATATCACTATAATGCCCTGTCATTGTATCCATGCAAAATCACAATTGATATATCGATCAACGATTAAATGTTTAATTCCAAAATTGACCCTTTTAACAACTTACAACACACCGCGATCATGAATTAAAAAAATACTTTATTCTCGTCTCATAAGGTTTATTTTCATTTCTATACGTTTATCGAGATAAAGATTTTTTAACGGTAATGTCGTAATTAAAATCACACTTACAATGTAATTGAGCGTAAAGATATGGAAGAGATTTGTGAACCATTTCAACTTACGATAGCCCGTAATTGATATTAAAGTATAGGTTTTATGTTAAGCCTTATGTTTATGCATATTAATGTCAAAACCGATGACAGTTTTAATGCAATTTTATATGTTATTCAACGGCCAGCTGATCACGGATCACTTAATGTTAAACGGCTCCTATGGACACCTACAAAGACGTCAAGCTTGCTTCATCATGGTGTGTTGCCGGCCCATAATCATCAGAAAGGCTTAAGACAGGGAGGGGATGATTTAAAAATAATTGGAATGTTTTAAATGTCACGCGATTTAACGACGAACTCTCCAAAGCGTCGAAATTAATTGGCTTTGGTTGGTTTAGCTTATATTCTAATTCGGACCTTACTTCTCTCCATTTAACGCCCATCCTCTATAACGCCATACAATGCACAGTTTATTCAGTGTCGTTAAATAGTTTTCAGTGTGATTTATTTTGGCACCCTTGTAGATATCATGCAAGTGATCGATGATACGACTCTATGTGGAAAATATGCAAATAAAAAAAATATATCATGTAGAATCAGAATTTGATAACCTTAATCTTTATCTATCAACATTAGTTGAGTACAGTTAGTCATATTAAATTACTATCGTGAATGTTATATAACTCATTCTGAAGAGGCACCGATGTCACAGTTTTTAGTCGGACCCAGCGAACAAAGTGGCTTGTTATTCTGGAATTTCGGATTACATGCTTTTTAGGGTTGCATGAAATGAATATAACCGTTTTAACATTTAAATTCCTGTGCACTAGCAAGACTAGCAGAAAAAAGATTTGACCTTGGTCAACAAATACATTAAAAGAAATAACGTTATAACGCTAATGACAATGTCTCTCTGACAACGCTAATGATGAAGACGATGCGAGGTGTACATAATTAACCAATCACAATCAAAGGGAACGTAATACTGTATAATTTACTATATATAAGTTATCGTGCTCCAGACTATGCAACCACTGAAAACGAATCATCTAGCAATCACAGGTCTTATATACTATATATATATATGTTGTAGAAAACTATTCAATTTACTATTGCAATGTGTGTTAAACAATTTCTACCAAGAACTAATTGCATATTTTAAATTTCGTATATTGAATTGATATGTACAACTCATTAAAAAAGTTCTCATTATAGAGATGTACGGAACACTCCAAATTCATCGGCTCTCACTTAATTTGAATTTCGCGTGTAATTTATTCGTTATTTAACTTGATAAATTATTACAATTGCCCTTTACCCGAATTAATCGAGTTTACGCTTGTGCAGAAGACACTTTAATAAGGACAGAATTTACAAGCTCAATGCTTGCAAAAAATATTAATAATACCGCTAGCTTTAACCTTCGGTTTTCGTCTTCAATTTTCAACACATCAATATTATATATATATTGCATTAGTGTTAGTGTCTTAAGTCTGAGAATCCTAACCTGAAGTTAATGCCTAGTAGGTAGGTAATGTAGGATTAACAGAACAATCGTGGTTAACATAAGGATTTTTTAATTTATTTATATATTTTCCACATCCTATCAGCGATCACATGTGTATGTGCCAATATATATTATTATACCAAGAGCTAAGAGGGTACCTAATTTAAACCATTCCAAGAAGTTACCCACAACAAACTCAACTGGTTACTTGTCATTCTTTTAAGAGTGATCACGGTTTTCCAAATGTCCTTATCACAGCATTTTGGCTTGACTTATTCCGAAGCTTTTTGTATTATAATAGTTATTAACACTTTAAACTGAATTGTATATATGAAGTTTGATGGGATAACAACTTCGGTGTAAAAGGGTGAAGGGTCTCTCTAGCTAACAGGATGCGTATAGGTCATTGGCCGTTTGTCGATACAAGAGTCGTTTATCAAACCGTCAACCTGCCTATTTATATCTTTTCGGCCCTTTAATACTCTTAACAGCCTTTTTATAGAACATTTTTGGTAATGGTATATTTTTAGATGTGTCTTTTCATTTAATTTATACGAACGGTACATGCGTTTCTTTTGTAACGTGCTGGTTTGTAAATTTCTTCAATAAAATAAAATAACATGAGACACTTTTCACACACAGTTAACCCCAAGGTTTATAGCTAATACCGGTTATTATATAGTTTATACCTCTTTTTTTATATTATACGTATTAGGGTGCATTTTTATCTAATACCACTCCCTTGTATTATGGTTTGTTTCCTTCAAATAAATACATAAATAACCAAACTGACAAACTAACTACATATATTTTTTAAATAATATTTTAACACCCAGACGACTGTTCGCAATCAAGTGTGATAATTTCTATAGTTTTGTAATCTATTTTATATTTAAATCGCAAAACCGGATGGTATGACAATTTCGGTGTATACCTTCGCGAGGCTATGAAGAAGTGAGACCATGTTTTAATAGATTTCTTTTTAACAAATCACCTTTTTTTCTAATAAGTGAATAGCTAAAAGTATAATTAAATTTTGAAACTACTGTTGTCTCATATACATGTAAACATACTATCACTTTTCCTTTCGACTGTTATGAAAAAATATCCTCATAATGTTTAAATACTTTGACCTTTTTATATCAATAAATTACATTAACGTTGACAGTGTTTATCGAAATGATATTGAAATTGTTAATTAAAAGATAAGTGTGATTTATTTTTAAATGTGAATAAAAAATTGGTTGGCTTAATCACAACTTGATGACAAGTTATTAAGTTATGCGTTTATGGTCGTGCCAAAAGCTCTATAGTACGTGAGAAAAAGCGGAAGCCGGTATGCTCTTTAATATTTTTGTATACTTTTGAAATAAAATGGGCTCCCAACCGTGTTACCATTATATGGTAGGCCGCGAAGCTCAAAACATTTTACCACTTATTGCATAAGGAGATATAAATTTCCTTACCTGATTGTGTAATTATCGAGTGGCTGAGAGATATCACGTTAATTACGTAAAGTGTATATTTGAATATCTTATAATAGGCTGTAAGACGTAGAAAATCCTAGAAATATCGTATAGTATATACTATAATATCTGATATATAAAATTCTCGTGTCACAGTTTTCGTTCCCTTACTCCTCCGAAACGGGTTGACCGATTCTCCTGAAATCTTTCTCTTCTCTAAATCTTCTCTTTCTGAGCATATTCAGTAGGTCTGAGAGCTAGTATTTATCTATATATATATAAATATAAATATGAAAACAACCATTTGAAATCACTTTATAGACTTTATTGACAGAAATAATTGTTTTATTTATTCATGCAGGCTGTCTAACTTATACGCCATTTAGAACCATTAACGTAACAGTACGTATTATTATATGGAAACTTAGATTACGGAAATGTGTTTAAACGTAATAAAAATTGTGAACGTCCTTGGTTATATTTTAATTTAACACATTCAAAGGAAACACTTAATCATAAAGTTTCAGCCGAAATTATTCTAAGCTTAATTAACACAATAATAACTTTTACCAAGAGGGAGAAAACTCTGATACATTAAGCGTCTTAGGTCATTGAACTTATTAAAAAGAAGACATTTTACGTCTATTGCGATATTATTAAATTCTTGAGAATTTTCAACTTTAAGTTCTATATCAGGTTCTAAATCAATAATGTGTAAATTATTGATTTATTTATTATAATATGTAAATAAATAATGTTTTTATTCAGTATTTTTTAAACTTTATTCTTTTTTAGCCTTATTACACTATCACATATAATAGGTATGAGTATTTCCATATTCGGATTCGGATCTCGTTCACTCGTTTGAAATATTGACGTATTGGGCCTCGCTTATTACTTTCAAGGGAAATATAACGTGATATTACATTTATTGATATATTATATTCATTGTATGAAAAATAATACATGCATAAAACTCTCTATATTTAGTATTGTTTGTTATCGAATAAAACGACAGTATCAAATATGTAACGGATAGCGGATGACCCAATGTTGGTCAGGCTGGAGGAAGATAGAGGAAGACCAAGTCCAAAAGCAATGTATTTGAGCGGCTGATGGTGAAAATTATGATTTATAAGCAAAAGTTTAATTGAGAGGCTCAAAACTTCGACTACAGTAATTTCCGGACTAATCTTACCCATAAATAATTAGGACATTATCTAAAGCATGATTCAATTCCATTAACTTATTTTCCAGCTGTATTTACGTCGTGAAGCTCCTTACAAAGCAATTAGCTTGCAGACAGTAATCGCTTCCAGCTCGGAAACTTTACGAGCTTCAATTTTCGGTCGGTTTCAGCGAAATTCTCACAACTCTGCACCGCTGCCAATTATTATCACATCATTTTTCTCATAAAAAATTTAAGACGCCCCAAGCGTATAATGTGAATTTGATTGTTGTAATTAAGTACTTGAAAAGCAGATGGTTGTCCATCGGTGATTTAAGCGTAGTTTTCGAATTTTGAACCTCAAATTTGACTTCCAAGTACAGAAATCCCAAATCTTCTTATATTTTTTTTATCAGAATACGATGACGCTAAGTTACCTAAGAAATTTATTTGTTATGTAACCCTTTACGTATTGAATATTAACAAATAAACGGTCCACGGAGACTTCAAAAGAATCAATAAGTTCTCGAAATATATTCCGAAATTAATAATTCTGTCAAGTTATTTGTATGACCGCTCTTATTGACAAATGCTAACAAGCGACCCCTATCTGCTGTAAACTAGGTCTCAACTAGACAACCAGACGACTAGAGTCGTTAAGCTAAATTATACTTGAAACTTAGTTTGTATAGAAAATTATTATTCATACTTGAGAGTTTTTGATATTATATTAAACTGGTAAGATTAACACAACATATCCCAGACAATTGTTCGCTTAATTCGGTTCATTTGCATAAAAGGTTGACTGGGAATGAATAAAAGGAAACGGTTCACTCTGCTCCTGGGTTACCATAAACAACAATCATCAATTTAACATAAAATAAAGTTTATTTATTCAAGGCGTTTAGCAGAAATATTCATTATCTCTAAATTATTTGTTCCAAAATGAAATGATACAGCACAAAGTTAATTCGATGTTAGACGTAAATTTCTTTATATATTAGCATCTTAACTAGGCTGAGCTGTATCTTAGATGCTAGTTCCATTTGCCAACTTCTGAGCAATCGCTAAATTCGTTGCATATTAAACTAAAAAATATATGTTTGTTTCAGGTTTCTCGCTATCTGGTGGCCCCTGAAATGTCAGATTACGAAGCGCCGTGCCAGAATGATGATTGTCTTCATCTGGATATTTGCAGTCGTCGTCACAGTACCTTGGGTATTTTTCTTCGATCTGGTAGTCGTTTTTGATGAGAGCCCCCACGTTCACCTGTGTCTGGACGTCTGGCCGAATCCCATCAGTGAGGTCCTCTACTTCGTCATCGGTAACCTTATCTTCTGTTACATACTCCCCATGGTTCTCATAACCATGTGCTACATTCTGATTTGGATCAAAGTCTGGCGTCGCTCCATTCCAACCGACACACAAGACGCACAAATGGAAAGAATGCAGCAGAAATCAAAAGTTAAAGTTGTCAAAATGCTAATCGCTGTCGTCATACTATTTGTACTTTCCTGGTTTCCTTTATACCTTATCTTTGCAAGGATTAAATTAGGCGGCCCCATACAGAAATGGGAAGAGGAAATGTTGCCCATAGTCACTCCTCTAGCGCAATGGTTGGGGTCATCTAACTCTTGCATAAACCCGATATTATACGCATTCTTCAACAAGAAGTATAGGAAAGGTTTCGTCGCGATTGTAAAGAGTAGGAAATGCTGTGGAAGGCTACGGTACTATGAAACTATTGCTTTGCAATCTTCTAGTACGTCGACGAGAAAATCTTGGCATTACAACAATAACCACGCTTCAATATCACGTCGTTCACCGCCCGTTGATAAGAATGCTGTATCATTCATATTCAACCACACTGGTGTTTAATTTCGCTTGTTAAAACGTACCGGATACAAGACAGGCTTTGAGCCAATTGAAATCAAACGATTTCGTATCAATACCGAAAACTAAGTTTTCGTTATGTAAATATAGACAAAGAACAAACTGCGATACGTATAAGGTTTGTTCTACAAAATGTACACTTCTTAGATAGGCATTAGTGAAATATTAGTTTAACGTTCAATTCGTTTTGTACGATGACTTTGAGTCTTTCAATATTAAAATATAAGAGTACAAAATTTTATAATCGTAAAAAAAAAGCTAATTTTATTTTCCAATAGGGCATGCAATACTTTTAATGGACATCTGGTGAAATGTAATATAGGCAATAAATTGATACATTTTATATCTTGACAGATATATATATATAGTATTTTATATAAAACATAAAAATATAGCTTCTAAAAAGAATTTCAACATATGCACAATATTTTTATAGTTCATAATATAGTTGTAATCTAAATTAAAACGTTTGCTGTTGGATCCATACGAATATATTAACAAGCAGATATGTAGGTTAAATTTAACAGATACATATAAAACCTTTTTTGTGGTACACGTATATCTAAATATACTAGCAACGAGTTACAATAAAACGCATTCTTATTAGGGCAGCTTATGTAAGAACCTTTTCAAATTCCTATCAGATCTGGTGAACTAAGGTCTTAACTTAACTAGGTCGAAGAAGCTAAAGCTTTTCAGTTAACAGATTGATTGTCAATAAATAACTTGGTTTTCGATTAATGCATTAAGGTGCGCTTCTACACCTAAACAGACTAATAAATAAATGGAAAGTACCGTCAGCACAAACATTAATTTGAATTTATCATAAAATATTTCTGTTGATTTAATGAAATATTTAAGATCCGAAACCGACAACATATTGCAACAATAATAATTATAAATTTAATAGAATTAAGAGATGTGGAGAATAATGCAATTTTCACAAAGGCCACGACTAATATTAATATTTCACGGCCTCAAAGGCCACTTGCATAATTGTTGTGAAAATTGAAATGTTTGTGCAAAATTGCATTATGTTTTAAGCCTGTCGTCAGGCTCATAGCCGCTTAGAATGCACAAAGGTTAACATAGTATTATATACCTATTTATATAAGATTAATATTTTCGTATCATTGCAATCTATTACTATTTTATAAATTTCAAATATTATATTTGTACTCAATAACATTGTTTGTATAAAAATGAAACGTTAAAAAAATATATTTTTCTACTAGACGGAATGCAGAACGTATGCAGGTGGATTGTTTTTTTTTCAATTTAATTTATCATCAAAGCTTGCAAGACTGATGAACTTAAAGCAAATAATATCCTTCAAAAGGACAAACAAATAAGCTCGTAGTTTCCTTTAGATTAATGTTTAAATACGCAATATAGTTATAAAATTGTAGGATATTGCAATCACGCCTTAGTAATCCTTTTTTAAACACATCAGTAAGCCAACGTATAAATATGCACTAAACATAGTCGGATTTATTACGAGAAACATTTTAGTTTTTGTCGCATGTAACTTCTTCTACAGTGACGTTATGACGTAATTGACGTGTCATAAATATATATAATTGATATTGGTGTTTTGTTTAAACTCTGACCCCTTGTAGAGTTATTATTTACGGGTTTAATACACTTTAAAGCTATGCATTGTATAATTTGGAATGCCGAAACGTTTTGAGTCGTGTTATTCAAGTGTTTTGTATAAATGATAAACTAACAGATGTAGTAAATTTTCTAAAGAAAATATTGTACACTAAAATATACGCTTCAATAGAGAAATTGTGTGTGACATATATTTAATCCTAATACCTTGTAGGTTCTGTCTAGTTCAATCAATATACCTTATATATTTAAAGTATATCTATAAAAATCTGTTATTGCAAATAACTTTCACATTATTTGAATATAGAATATGTGAATATCTGTGGAATTTTGTAGACAGTAGATTTGGGTTTTTGGAAGTTCGTAAATAATGGCGGATCACATCCACTTGGTTTCGGGATGTCGAAAACTTTCCAAAGTTATGGGTTGAAAATAAACCTTTTCTTAATTGATTTACGGTTCATTCTTTTAAATTTATAATCACATAAGTAACTATAGTGAGTTTGAGTTACATGTGTAGTTTAGTGTGAGTTATTAAACTCACTCAGTTATGTTAAGGTAAATTTGTATTAAGAGCCTCTAGCGGTTACGCCGGAAATTACAAAAATAACCGAGTGCATTTAATAACACACACATAACATCCACTATTCTGATATGTTTTGTTTATTTTTTGCCTGTTAGAGAGATGGCTACCTTTACATATTGTACTTTGATAAATAATTAAGATTCATCTTTTAAATCCGTTCTCTTCAGTCTTATTTATTATAAAGGTAACATTTTAAAGGCTTGAAGGTTTTCGACATATTGTTTTCATATGTTCGTTATGGGAGTAACTGTATACCACATAAGATGTATTATAATTAAATTCTATTATAATATGTGCTAAATATATAATACTAAATCAGTTTTGTTTCAAAGAGTTTCCAAAATTTAAACTCATACAATGTTATTTTTAATTTTCTATGTAACACTATCAAAATATACCTAAATAACATGCATTGGCAAAATCTAAAAATCTTGCTAACTTTTAACGTTTTGTTACATATATATATCAAGATACATTTTAAATAAGTATTAATGTAAGCTTTGTAGGTAATAAGTATGTAAAATAGTGTACCTGTATGTCTTAAGTTTTCTCGTTTGCATGGAGATAAAAGATTTTCGCTATTATTAGTTAGTTAATTGAAATCCGTTCGCTCCTTTTTAGGCGAAATTTCAATTTCGGTTCCTGAAAAGGAGCTGAAAAGTCGGCTTTTAATTAAAATAATCGAAATAAACTCGTTTTAAAATACGAAAATCATTTATTTGCATTGTATACGTATGTATATTTATAGATGTTCGTTAGTTGTTATAATTAGAAAACTTTATTGTAACTGATTTGTATAAATAACAAAGCTCAAAAAGCTTTTATTAACACCAAAAAATAACTCTAAATTTTAATGTTTTTGCTGAAATTTCTTCGTTTATTCAACTAATAAATACACTAGCAGAGTTGGTAGTTACTTGCTTTGTTGAAAAACCTAATATTATTAACAATTATTTATTGTTTTATATACAAATCAGTTATTAACGAATTTAACAATATTACTCAATGTATCCAATACTATAAAGCAATTTTGACATATTCATTTTATAACTGCAAACATATCGACATTAACCGAAACATTTGACGAATTTTATATACCTAATTTAGATTAGCTTAAAACACTTGAAAAAATTCAGTTCTATACAGAATTTAAAAATACGTTCGTTGTTTTATAATTGCGACAATAACTATTGATTTCAATCCAAATTATATTTTCCATTGTAATCTTTTGTCTAGCACTCGCATTAGAAAATTATATGTTACACTATCGTCAGGGAACTGTTTGTTTAACTTTTATAACGTTTTCTACAATATTTCTTTACAAACGATAGTGTAGCAGTCTAGATAGGTCTGGATAGTTCTAGATATCCGCTGTAAACGCTTACAAACATCGCAGAACACTACGGATTGTAATTGAACCAACTAATTATAAAATAAAATACTGTAAAATTAATATATTGAATTTTTATTACTATATTCCTTAACAAGCACATTTTTCATCTGAAGGAATATTCAGAATATATATCATAGGAACATCTTATCAGAAGGAGTATTCCGATAAGAAATCATTTCTATAACATTTTATAAGCCTCAGCGTCCTAACCTCATAGCATTCTTCTTTAGTTATTATCAGTAACCTGCAGTCAAAGTATCTGTAGTTTTGTTGTTTGGGGAAATCAGTCAATAAGTGATATTTTTTTATACGAATGAAGCCAAAAAGACATACAGAAACAACCGCTTCTATATTTCCCATTCTCATTAATTTGGCTTACGCTGATGTAGGCTAGTTGCCGAACAAATATTAACCAGCCATAGATACCTAGGCCTTAAAAAATATCAGAGGCGTATAACCTTAGCAATGCCTGCAGAACACTGCAATCAGTTCTACCCCTGACAACGTTCCAGGCAAATTTAAACGAGACGATTATGATCATTTTATCCCAAAATTCCTAGCAAAAGCGAAAGTATGAATTATGAAATGAAGTAGGGTACAAAAAAGGGAAATAGAAACTTCTTCTCTACCCTCTAGAGAGAGGATGCTAAAGCATATGCATGATAAGGCAGATGCCTATATTTTTGCGTCATATTTTACAGTTTTGACTCCAAATGATTGTTATGAAATTGAATTTTTTAGGTTATGTAAAGTCAAGACTGTAAGAATGTATTCACTCCAAATGAAAGATTCTCCGTTTATAAGGTAAGCAAAAAAAAATCAAACAGTCAAATGCTACTTTCAAAATCTTCCTTCGTCTCGTTCTATCTTATTTACGTCGTGGTGAAATAAAGACAGATTAGTTTAAATATACCGATCTCAAAAAAGGCGTAGGTTAACAATATGGCGATTTTTTTTAAATAATGCGTAGATAACTGTTCTATTGCAGTTTTATTGCAAGTATCCATTTATAATTCTGGACTCTAATCAAGTCCAAAATTATTGATCTTAACTTTTTACGTATTCCCTTTTCAAGCAATTGTATTAGTAGAATAGTAAAGTATATAAAAGTATTCTAATCAGATTTCAAAATTGTAATTAATTAATCTTAGTAGGTATAGGTAGGTTAGGTCTCCCGAAGTCATATATGAAACGTCATTAATAAAACATTTCAATCGTATACAAAAATTGCTGACCACCAAACCATAAATAAGCATTTGAATCACCACTATTCATTAAGATATAAATTAAGATTGAGACTCATAAAAATTTATAAGCTGACGAGAAACGCAAAAATTGTGAAAGAGGTGCATGACCCGATATCATTAGCGCTTAATCATGAGGTCTTTAAGCGTCAAATCATTAATCTTAGCAAGGCCTAACAGGAGATAAAATCCGTAACGCCAAAATGGAACAATGAACTGCCAATTGGTTGATGGTGGAAATGGGAAGCCTTTCAAAAGTAAAAGTGTCTGGCAATTGTTTTTATTGATCAATGCTTAAGTGCTTGAGTCAGCAATTTATTATTCTTATTCATATTAAGTCATTGTAATCGGTTCAGTAGTATTCCTACACATAAACATAGTGACAACTTAAATATTGTTTTTTCACACTAATATTGTATATATTTTTTTTTGTAATGATTAAATAAACACAAAATTCATAAAAGTCATTGTTTTAAAAGACTTTAATAATTTAAAATAAAAAGTTAAACACTACAATTATTATTAATACTACACAGGTGTACTTACGTAACAATTACGTAAAAGACACAAAAAAAAATATATATAGACGAGGTATTCATAAGTATTTTCGAATAAATAACGATTTTATTTACATAAATTGACGTAACAAGTGTCAACAAGAGAAAAAGTTAGATTATATATTGTGTGATTACGCAAATCACACAATATATACTTCCTTGATTTTGCACCAGAATGTGACATTTTGACGGGATTACGAATGATGTTCGAAAAATATAAGCATTTAGATGTAACGAGTTAAAGAATCAATTAAGTCTACAAACATGTTTGTTATTTTATTATATAGAGGGCAAACGAGCAGGAGGCGCACCATAAAGGTGAAGTCGCCGCCCATAGACTATAAGAGTGCGTTGCCGGCCTTTTAGGAAGTAGCTCACTATTATTCTATTAGTATATTTTTCGCTTTAACCGTAAATATAATATATATTCTTTATTAAAGTTATTAGAGATGTAGTTGAATAAAAACCAATTCTGTATCATTATATTATGTAGTCAAAACACTGCAGTTCCGATAAAATTAAATGAAAAAAATATTCAATGCAACCTCGTACAAAATCCATACGCGGCGTCCCTGGGCAGACCGTGAACCCGTTTTTGGGTCACCAGTGCAAGGCTATAGGCAGGACTGCGGGCCCGACTTGCAACGGTTTTTTACCATCATATAATACATTTCAAGGCTCTTATATATTTTATCTTATCTTATATATTATTATTTATTTTTATTACTCAACAAACATACAAATGTTAAACAAATTACTTGAATTTGGATTAATTATAACAACTAAACAAGCCATAAAGCAATATATTAATTAAAAGTTTGAATCCTCTAGCACCAAGTGACAATAGGAGAATGCAGATGTGTCGTCCAGATGTTTTGAAGCAAGCATTCTGTGTCACGGCCGTGGCCTGTGGCCCACACCTGACCTAATAGTTAGTTCAAGGACTACAGCCTTGCATTCCACTGCACACCAGCCTATCCGGTTAATATCCTCTTCCGGAGTAACGTAAAGGCTCAGGCAATTTTTCATTACAAAACTACTAACGATTTTATGCATTTGTTCTTAATTAGGTTGTAAAAATGCGCATAACGGCACAAAATCCTTAATTGGTCATTTGGTGGAACGATCAAAGATACAAAATTATAGGCCTTAGACGAAACTAAATATCACTGTCACACAATGTCTTTTTAAAAGTGAGCAAATGTGTAATTACAATTTCCGTACATAATTTCAGGTAAGTTGGGTGAGACAAGATGGCCGCTGTGACCCACATTCCGCCGGTTCAAGGTCGCTGCACCGCGCCAATCAATATGCGATTTCAATTCCGCGTTGTCAATTTTGAGTTTAAGTACAAATTCAATTTAATAAAAATGTTTCATATTTCATTTTATGGCATCGAATGTAGTTGAAAAAATCGGTACGATTCTCTTAATTGTATTTACATTATTTTAAAATAGTTGGTTTCTGTTAGTATTTATTGTATATTTATTATTAATTCGTTAGTAGATATGATTTTCGTAGTTATAACACGATGACGACTTGTTGGCGCTATGGCTACCACGCTGGACTGCCGAACAGAAGGTCCAGAGTTTGATCCCCGTTACAGTAAATAACATAATGAAGATAGTTAATTCTTTGCGTCTGTTTGAGAAAATCGATTACTTTGAAGCTATGTTTGAAATGGCTCCTAATTGATTATTATTAATTTAACAAATCGATTTTTTTTACTTAAGCCGTGTTGTTGGTGGGGAAGCTAGTTTTAGACTTTTTTAATTCCTTAATCCGACATATACAAAACGTTTTGATTTCTACGAAATGTCTAGTAGTCTAGACCAAAGAATTGAAAGATATTTTTTGTGGTCTAGACTCTAGGATGCATAGTTATTGTGTCGTGGTTGATCACAATTTACCATAGCGTAGTTTCTAAAATTCTGCCAATGTCCATATAATTATAAGGAAAATTAAATAAATATTGATAAATATATATATAGTACATTTTTAATGTCATGTGTACAAGTAACTTGTAAAACAATGTCCAGTTTCAGTGGACAGGTTCAGTGGTTTACGGGAAATTCATGTATATATCAAGTTTCAATAGCCACGCGGCTGGATTTTAGGAACACTAATTACATTTAAAATTGGCAATTCAGACACTTTCTTCTACACAAGTGATCGCTGATACGTTTCTTTATGAATTCATTATCAAATAACCTCGAACCCTCAGATGCAAAACATTAAATTTTGCTAAACTGAAATTAGTCCGAATTCAAAATAATTCAATTAGCAGTCAATTGATACTGTTGACTTTTCAAAAGCGATTTTCGCGTTTTCCTTATGAAGACTAGGATCTTACAAGAGCGTACCTCTCTTTTAAATGCGGACATACTTATAATCCTCCTGGAGTTACAGGTGTCTATAGGCGGTGATTAGCACTCTACTCAAAGTTACCCGCCTGGTCATTTACCTCCGGTTTATAAAAAAAACGAAGAGGTTGATGGAGCCATAACATAGTTCTCTGTTGTAATTGCTATATTAGAATTGTCTAAAATGTTAAGATGCTATATTCTGTGCCTTGTTAGACTCAAAATATAGCATTCTAGTCTCAATTAGTCTAAATTAGTACGCTGTCTGTTCCCATGGTTACCATGGCTGTATGTACAAATGGTACTACTTTGCCCCTTTGAGTTAAGATGTCGATGGTGAGAACTCGTTATGTTTATTTTTTTGATTAAGTCTATTTTTGTCGTAGTTACTACAGATAATATAATTACAGAAACCATTAAAAGTATTAAGTCATTATGAAGAGTGTCTAATTTCTTTGTGACATATTTCATCTCAATTGCTATTGAAAAAAGAAAGGATTCACAGCGATGAGTTTATTGTATATATTTGTGATTATAAACGTAGTTATAAAAGTTTATAAACCAAATAAACACATTTATACAGTTTGATTAGATTTCTGATGCGCCTACCGATAGGAAGCCCTCGCCTGGTTGCACAGTAAATACTAG
This sequence comes from Leptophobia aripa, assembly GCA_951799465.1. Lineage (NCBI taxonomy): Eukaryota > Metazoa > Arthropoda > Insecta > Lepidoptera > Pieridae > Leptophobia > Leptophobia aripa. The sequence goes on along the minus strand of OX637277.1, from coordinate 2,041,210 downwards.
GATGTTCAAGGTCCACAGATCTAGGTAATCAGGTCAAGCCTAGAATTCCAACTAATTCTCTAGTGACTTTTGTTTCGGGGTAAATAGCTATGAAGGTGAAATGTCATATAGGAAATTTTCGTATTATCGCATTATTAATAAAAAGTATTAAAAATCCATATGAAAGTTAGAAATTTTAAAGTTGAAATCGACAGAAACTTTTTATAAAGATTGTGTATACGCAATTGTCTATAATAACTAAGTAATAATATAATTGCCCAATCGCACTATGCGACTAATTTGGACTGTTATATATAAATACGTATAAATATGTTTTTTGGGATATTGGCTGATTGTGACGTAATGGCTGACAGGCTTTTAGTTTATTGCGACATATATGTTAAGTAATAACGTTTTAAGAATGAGAATGTCTTAATACTCTATGTGAATTCAAATGATTTATGCTTCTGTATCTATTCGTCTCTAATACAATAGTACGAATCTAATACGCTGAATCTATGATTTACGTATTACGTATTTATTTACGTATTTACATTGAATGTCATCTCCAAATTGGGATCTAAGACACTTTTATGACGTACACAAGTAATTACTTATATGATTCTATGTGAAATATAAATAAATAAAATTTGTTTCAAGTTCCCATTTAATTGTTTTATGTGTAAACCTAGTTTTATTATCTCATAAGTTTATTGTTTTAAATATATAGCACATAAGTTGTTTGGGGACAGATATAATAAAATAAATAAATAAATATTTCGTCGCAGCAACAGTATTGAGGGCAATACAAGTAAATTTTTATTCCTATAGGATATATATATCTTATAGCCCATCAAGATTGATAAAAAGGCTAGAATTTATCTCAGGGACAAACTGCTCATTGAAATATGGAAAGAACTTTATGCCTACTTTGGATAACACGATACGTAAGATATATATTTAACTTCACTGCATAACTTAGCACATTATATTGAAATTAATCAAAAATTACATCAATTACAATACATACAGCCGTGTTAACTGATATTTCCATAGGTTGCGGTAAATTTGTGCAGCCAAAGAAAAAGGTTTGACAAATTGTTATTTATTCGTGAGATAAAAATGACGAATATTTTAAAATATTGTCTCCGTTTTTGGAAACACTTCAATAGTTATTCAATGTCCGGAAATAGTATTTTATCTAAGAGAGTTCTTCCAATTAATCTTCGAGTGCCGATAACTGTTTGGGCTTTGAATACAACCTTCACACAGTTCTAGCCGAGGACATTATTCGTTGTAATAATTATAACGTATAAATAATTTGTTGGTTTAACTAAAAAGTTTTGCAATTGTATAAATTAAATTACTTGTCTATGGGCGGCGAATTTATCATTATGGTGTGCCACCTGCTCGTTTGCCCCCTCTTTTGTACAAAAAAAAACCACGCGTATTAAAGGATGCGACGAAAAGTCATAGACAATAACTGATGAAGGCTAATGACTAATCAGGGCAGGACAGGACCCTTCCTTTAGGGAAGGAGACGCAAAACGGAGAAATGATAACTGTTTAATACGCATTTCGTTAAGTGGCCAGTCGTTTTGGATTTGTATCCTGCCTCATTAAAGTCTGGCACATGTATGAAATTTAGCAAAAATTTGAATTTGTTAGATTATATCCCAGATTAGTTAATAACTTGTACGAAACAAGCGGAAGTCAACTGATTGCAACCCGACCGCCAATCTCTTTACATCCGCATTGAGATACAAATTTTGCATTTCATTTAACGTAATTACATAGGCTAAAACTATAACCCAATCAACATTATGAACTAAATTCTGAAAACCTTTTCTGTTAGTTAAAGACATATATATATATATATAATGAGACATAGAAAAAAACCAAATAGGTATTTGTGTATAATGTGCAAATTGTTATTATTATTTCCTATAGGGAAGCAATTTGTTAAGGTAAACAAAAACATCATAAAAATCAGTACTAATGATAAATGACACACACAATTTGTATGAAAACTTGTTTCAAAACTCTGATGTTATCGTCCGACAAACTCCTAACTCCATTAAAGGTCTCAACCATTTGGTTAATTCATTTACAGGTTAGTGATTACTATTTAATATTGTCGGAAGTTTAAAGATCACTGACATTGTGATTCACGATGTAAATAATTGCCTCTATTTTTTATTATAACATTTTTGAGTCCGTTTATTTAAGTCTTACAAGCGCCTGCCCCATGAATTATAAACTATAACTAATCTTGGTTTAGGTTAAACATTGAGGCTATTATAAGTTTGATTTTTCTGTAGATAGTAAACATTATACAAGAATCTGTGACCTTGATCTATTGTCAAGTTGTATCGTACTATTATTACTAATTTAATAACGATTCAAGAATTAATTGTTTTTCGAAATACGTCAAATTTAGTCCTCCCAGGAAAGTCCTTGCCACGGTAGTTCAATGGCCGTTGAATTGCAGACGCCTTAAAACAATTTAATAAAGAGTGTCGGAAACTTTGGTAAACGTATTGTTTATTTACTTAATTACTAAGACCAAGTTCACTAACTTTTTATAGGGAACGGTTTGAATGATAGGTTAAATTTACAAAAAATCACTCTAAAAATTAGTCTTAGTTATTTGTTTAGAGCAGTGTTTATTAAATAAACATAAATCTTTGCCTCTTTATTGATTTTTTTCAGATCAGCAAAAAATGCCGTATTTATCTATAAAGGAAGTAAAATGATATACGCATATGCTGGGAACAAAGTTACTTTATATTCCATACATTACTTCTATTTTATCTATCTATCAGACACCGTTACCATGACGGGGACTGTAAAATATAAATATTTAAAAATTATTAATTACCACGAAGAATAACAATTTTACGCTTCGTTTATTTTTCATACGTATCTTAGATTTACAATCGACTGACAATTATAATTTAGATAAAACGATGGGTTTTTAATTGTTACTTTTTTAACCAGAATTGTAATTTTTATCTAAAATATCAAATTATTATATATTTTTTTTGGTGAAGTTGCCGCCCATAGACACTCACGTAGCTTGAAGCTCGTGAGAGCGTTGCCGGCCTTTTCGGGAATGGTACGCGCTTTTCTCTTCTTTCTTTTAAAATAGTAGGTATACGTATTATAACAATGTATATTACATTAAATTATATTCAAGAATTGAATACTTCTTTATTAAGTTTCCTTGTTTTTGTTGTTAGACAACGGACCGTTAAATATACAATGCCACCGTTTAAGAATTACTAAATTGAGAGGCTCACTAATAATAAGGGAGATGTTCGCAAAGTGACTTTTAATGTTTGTGATTAAGTAATTAGAAGCTAATCAGGAGTGAAATCGCAAGGCACCAGGGTTATATCAAATGTTAATAAAGTTTCATAAACTTAGCAAACACATTCAAATGAACTTAAATGATAAATGTTATTCATAATACGATGAAATGTAATGTACCGTTTTAACTCTGTCATGATTTTTCTTAACACCAAAATAATTGAACACATATCTTACGCTAGTCACTTTGAAGACTGCAGTTTCAGTCGGTATACGCCTCCCCAATTTGGAATCTCGTACACATACATCATACAACTGGAGGCCGTACAAAGGAAATTCCTGTGTATTTTGAACTATCGTGTGGGCGTGTAACGACAATGAACTGTTGAAAGGGTTCATTTTGCCGACCCAAAGTCGACATTTAACATATGTTGAAGAAAAATATGTGTTTATGAGCTAAGTTGAATTAATTTGTCTCTTACCGTTTAATGTTTCTGCCTGGTCTCTACGCACGCACAAAACTTTCAACTTACTAACTCCATGTACTAATATTTGGTTGAGCAAACAGAATGTCTACTTGCATCGACCTGTTTTCTGCTTCATTTTAGAATAGGCTGATAAAGGCTTTTACTAAGCTGAAGGCAATGGTTATCTATTATATATATTTCTATATCAATAGAATAGAGATGTGCAATAAATTTGAATCAATCGTTATAGCAGGTGTTGTTATTTTATAAATATTTTGTTTTAGTAATAGTTTAAGTAAGTATGTTAGTGCAAGTATTCAATTCCTTATTATACTAATCGTTAGTTTTCTATCTCTAACAATATCGCAGATTTTCTGATAATAAAATAAACCTTAAACGGAATCGGAAAATAAGGAAAATCGACTTTTCACTGAGCTCTGCCCTTTTGCTCGTATTATAATCTTCTAATGAGATGCGAGCGGATATATCACATTGTTTTCATTATGGGTACTACACACATTGGATGGAACTTTCGACATTGTGAACAATAACAGAACTAAGTGTGTTTTAAATTATTATTTAAGCAACGCTCGAACGAAACATGGTTTGATATATTTATTTTTTATCTGCTCGTAACTCGCTCGAGAATAGATCAAAAAACCAAGACACTGATGTGACCGGAAAAAAGGCAAATTTGGTAGTGTAGGCACATGATAAGAGGAAAAGACAAGTGCAGTAAAATAGTTACCTTAGAGAAGAGACTGGCAAGTAAAAGATAAGAATGGAGAGACGGAGGATCGTTTTGCCAACTGACAAACGAGATCAAATACATACAACAACATAGTATTATATATAAAATTTACTTATTTACAAGTATCACTCATAAAACTACTTAACTTTTCCTTTAAATATCTGATATGAAATTGGCCAAATCGATTATTATTTAAACTTAGCCGTATATTTTGTTTTAAAACAAAACATATAATGTGAAATGTCCCGATATAGGACAATGAACTGACTCAATCGGGTGTTGAATCCTGAAGAGTTGTCAATATTTGTTGCCTCCAGGAGGCGTCCTCAATGAGAACACCAGATCTGATTAGAATTCAAACAAATACATGTATATATTGTGTCCACGATGATTAATTAAATTGTAGAAATTTGGACTCAGTGTATACAAATTACGAAGAAAAAGCTCTTCAAAAAATTACAAAACATTCAAGCTTATCGAGTGGTCGTGAAAATTATTATATAATTTTCAATTTTATTCAAGTGTAAATTGTAAAAAAATATGCGTGTTTCTACACTAAATTATCAAGATAATATCACTTGCGAAGAACTAAAAGCATGGCAACGTACATAAATGAAGGTAAAGATGTTGATTTGTAGCGATTATAAATTATGATAATTCCAAGTTCTAATTCAAGAGAGTCTACGAGAATCACTTGAGAATTTCGATAGAAATTTAAGTCCCATTGTTATCCGGTGGCCTCAAACCACCCACGTGGGTGCAGAATATATTTTCATATTTGTGTTCCGAGTTTCGGATATCAAATGTAAGCAAAATCGAGTTCATGAACCCAACTTCCGCTTTATTAATCTATGGATCCTTTAAATTTACCAGAATAACAAACATTGAAGCATTGAAACATTGTAGTCATATATTATTTGTTCTGTTTCAATTTTATGCAATCTTAACTAAATTCAAAAAGCAGCGGAGAGCGACCGCACTACGCCCTTGATTTGGTTACTAGCAGGCAATTCTAGAGTTAAGATTTAAAAAAATATTTGACAATAAATAAGCAATTTTTGGTTTTAATAAAAATTTTATACTTGAAAAGTGAACCACCTATCAGCCTATAGACCTAAAATTTATTAAGTTTTTTTTATATTCACTACCACCTTTGATTATAACTGACCAAAAGCTTATTTGGGCAATGAATATATGAGGACATGTTTAGAACACACATTTTCTTATTATTTCATGCGTAGCTTTAGTCATTTGGCAATTCCGCTATATATTTCTCGTAAGGCTTTCTCATATTTTATTATTTACTATACAATTACTAAGGCTTAGAACGTAAATGGTACTTATTAACGTAAATAAAAATATGGCATTAATTTTCGTCTGGTCCGTAGAATTTAGGTCAAAGTCTCATTTCGTTTATACTACTCAGTTGTCGCAATGTTCACCATGCCACAGCTAAACAGAAGGTCCCGGGCTCGTCCAACCCGGTAATTAACATTTTGACTGTAGGTGGTATTTAATTAGAATAGTATGTAGTATTAACGGCCGAAGACAAAAAACACATACACAAAACTTAAATTATTCCTAAATCTAACAACCGCTTATATTCTTCCACTTAATTCCTTACCTTCTCATAAAAATATCACATTATGGCGCTGAGTTAAGAAAACGATTAAATAAGGGTATCATGTGCGGAATGTGGCTTTGCTGGCGGAGGTTTGTTCAGGAGCAAACTTCAGCCAGCAATTAATGCCTTGAGCTGGAAAATATTATCCGAGACGTGTAATCTTAGCAATGACTGCAGAATATTCCTGAAATCAGTTCTGCCCCTGATAATGTTCCAGGCCATGTGTGTTTATATGTCGGCACGTAGTAGACACATACAAGACGCAACTGGGATGGCACCTGCATGAAACCGACGCTTTTCTTTCCTGAAGTCAGATATCGTCGTGGAGGATGAAACGCTCCTGCTTTGTAAGAACGCTCTGAGTTCTCATTTAAATAATAAACATGTGATATAAATACGACTACTTTATTATGGAGCCAAAGGACGCTCTAACTTATACATAAATTACTTTTTTCCAATAGCACTGGCTATTGCTTACCTTGGGGTTACCTATCCATGTCTGACATGTGTATTTATTATATTTACTACTAAAATAAATAAGTGGTAATGTTAAAATGGTTTGGATGTAACATTGTTAAATTCCGGTTCATTGGGTAGATATTTATAGATTGGGAAATAAAAGATGGAATGTAATGACGTAGTTGATAGAATGGGGAAATAAAAGACAAACTGTTATTATCTTTTTTTGTTCTTTGATAGCTTCGCATTGAAATAAAATCATTGTTGGCCTATTTATGTAATACTGAGCTTCATTACCATGAGCAATATTTTTGGACAATATGACATATGTAAATGACTCGTCACGGTCACGATTAAAAACATTATAGTCACCAGCTAGATTTGTTGTGGACAGGTTTTTTTTGGAACGATTATATATATATGAGATGTGTGGTTGCATCTGATTATTATTATTGATTGTTAATATTGATAGAAATTTAGCATATTTCGCATCCATCACTCAGATTTAGATGGCCTAGAGGACTCAGTGACAAGCCAAAGGGGCAGAAGATTCAAAACATTGTAAATGTTGAGAGGTCATCGACTCGCGTAAGATCGGTCCAGGAGACGAGTTCCTACATTCAGATAACTGTCATGCGGTTTCCATTTAAACTTTTATAACCACAAAATGTTTAAAGTTTGGTCCTGATTGAATTAATATCAAATACAGATACTTTTATTTCGTTTCTCTGATATGTTTTGCACGTGTCATTCGTTTTCAGTCTGTAAGTAAAATTCAAATTTTGAAATTTGAATTATCTTGCAGACATGTTTTACTATAACTGTTGATTTACTAGTTTATCTATATAATATATAATATAATATGAGATTTCACCGTCCTAAAAATATATCTATTTGATCTCAACATTTAGTTCGGCAGCTCTACGGCACTGAACTTTAAATTAAAAATGTCTCTTAAATACGCGTATGCAGGTTAGCTTAGTATCTGTCTGCATCTATATATAAATTTATGACGTAAAATGTAGTACATTATCAGTATTTTTTAAAATTCTCTGCATATTTGAGTATTTTCTAGCCATTCCCATTTGGCAAATGAAAGATTCAATAATGACATAATGAGCCTTTTTATGAGGAGTTCTGGGCGTAAATAGAGAAAACCTATTTTACTTGTTCAATCTTATAGACAACAGGGAAGTTTATATTGATTTAGGAACGATAAAATATAGTTTTATATAAAATATAAAGTTAAGTGGTCATGTCATTAAGTGGTCATAAACAGACGGTAAAAATTAATGGACGATAATACCCAGTCGTTAATTTATGTGAGCTTTTTTAGGTTTATAGCAATTTTACGGGGAAAGAACTTTTTGTGACTATTCAAAGTTTTGACAAAGGAAAGCATTTTTCACCTCCAAAGCTTTTTTAGCAAACTTTATTAATTTTGACGACAGTGTGAATGCGGTGTATAATTGCTAAGAGATTTAACTATATCGGGGATAATATGACTTATATAACAAAATATTGTATTGTACCAGGAATTAACAGTATCTACACTAGTCTTAAGATATAGCAATTATCAAGCCTTTGGATAATAAACGGAAAAAATGATTTTCGATTTCTACAACATACCCAGATATTATATACTTGCTTTCCGCCCGCGGCTTTGCCTACGTGTAATTTGGTTAAGTATATAGCGTTTTTTAATGATCTCTTTCTTTCACGGGCTAAAATCTTGTTACAATTGGAATTATATATAGCCTGTGTTACTCAGGGATGATGTAGCTTTACCGGATCGGATGATTCAGGGAAATCGAGGGCAACTTTCAAATTAACGTACAGGCAATGGATGAGCTGATGATGGAAGGTAAAACTCCTCAGCGGTTAAGAGTTGAAAGAAAATTCTTACGAAGTTAGGAGTACGAAATACGTACTTGTGAGGTTATTACTTATTAGCTTGACCAAATAATAAAAGGTAAACCTCATTAACGTTAAGGATGTAGGTGGAAAAATGGATGCGGACAAATGACAAACGTCTCTTCACTCGTTTCCTTTTACTTGTTTGTATGGGTAGTGTTAACTCAAAATAATCATAGGGTAAAACGTTAATGAAAGTTTGAACTGCATGGTAGTCATTACACAATGGAGCATCGAAATACCGCGATCTATTGACTATATTTGGCCTAAGTAGAAATTCTTTAAAAAAAAAACTAAGACTCAACCTCGCACACTCACTCACTGATATGATGACTCACACAGCAACACCATTGCACACACTGATACACACACACACTAAAATGTTCGTACTTCACATAGTTCCACTTGTTTATGTGTATATATATTTTTATTTATTTTTTTCTGTTCGTTTTTTTTTGTTATTCTTTTTTCTGATCTTAGATTCTATTTCCGGTTCTAAATTTATCCTTATTTTGGCTTTATTTTAATCTATTTTTATTGTGTAAACTGTTTTTGATAAGCTGTATAGGTTTAAGAAATAAAAAAAAATACAATAAATCTAGGTTGATTACGAATTTTATCAACGCCATCTATCGAGCACATTGTTCAACACTTCAACCGCGCCCGCGCTCACTGCGTTATGTTTATTTTTGTTACCTCTCATAAGTTTTAATATTAAGATTAACTTATATTAGAACATATTTAACAATATATAACTAATCAATCAATATTTACAGAAAACCGGCGTAAAGTGATACAATTGGACTTTGTTCAATTTGTACTCGCGTTTCGTTCGGTGAGTGAGATCTTCCGGTGCCCATCCTTTTCCCCTTCCCTCGTCCCTCTCCCCTTTCCTTTAAAGGGCGGCAACGCACTCACGAGCTACCAGCCGCGTGAGTGTCTATGGGCGGCGGCTTCACCTTTATGGTGGGCCGCCTGCTCGTTTGCCCCCTCTTCTATAAAAAAAAAAAAAAAAAATATAAGTGTTTAAAAATTTTGAAGCCGTGGTTGAAGTAAATTTTCAATTGACCATAACTTCTTTTTCTCTTAACCGATTTTGACAAAATAAACTTTTGACAACGCTCCCAATTATATGTAATCCAACTGTGAAAACGTTCAAATGCGTTCAGTAGTTTTGAAGTTATAACGTACCAGACAGACAGACAGACAAGAATTCCAAAAATTGTTTTTTTGGTTTCTATGACTCTTCTTTAATTGCCTCCTTTCAGTTTTTTGGAAAAATATTTAATGTACAGATTTTCGATTTTTACTGTTTTATTATTAGTATAGATATAGTTAATAAGATAGTTGAAGAGAATTAAATGTATTAATTAGATAACGTCTAACATAATAGGTTTTTATTATTTAAAAATTTTTGAATTTTCAAAGCTTCGGTTTGTTTTGTATCACTTTTAGTACTTGACTGTAAGACTCGTTCGTACAACCGGCCTTTCTAGGCGTACTTTTAAATTGTATGTTTAAAAGGATCCTGTTTGCTGAAATGATACGTGTTCTTCGCTATGCCCACCGATGATTTTAAAGATTTAATTTTTATTGTTTTATATAATATAGATTCTATTCCCTGGTGCATGGTGTTATGGTTACGGATCTTTAAAAGAATACATGAAATAATGATGATATTGAAAAGAAACATGCTTGGCGATTTAAAGGAGTCGAGGAGAGTTTCTTGCCAACTCTTCTCGTCCGCTCTACACTCTTGATTTGGGAACTGGCAGTAAATGTAGTCAACAATTTAAAAAAAAAATATTGACGATTCATAAGTGTAAGTACCTATGCGATTGAAGATATTTTTTGGTATATAACAAAGTAACCAGCCAACTTTTTGAAATTTGTGAGACTACAAAATAAACAATCAAAAGAGAATCCATTAATAACACAAGGATTTTACGAAACAAATTATAAGTTCTCAGTTCATCGACCGGGAGCTATCTCAAACGTGACAAAGTGACGAAAGGAATTTTCTTATTTGAGACATCAATATTTTGTTTAGATTAAAAGTTACCTCCATCTAGTACGCCATTTGTAGTATTGTGTCGGGTTGGTACTTAAAGAATAACTTACAATTACAAACAAATCCTAGTAAACTGTCTATTGAAGACACAACAGCCCAGATTAAAAATATAACCTAGAGTTATTCTTTTTGTCTAAATAAATTACTTTCTAATCCTAAATAATCTTCTTTTTTATTACCATTTCTAAAAATCAATTACGAATAACAAGTCTCTTAGTATGTGGCCTCCCTAATTTGCCCTTTAAAAATGGCATTAAATGAAAAAGCAGAATTTTATGACTATAGAAACCACTGACATATCTCAACTTAAATGTAGCGTCAGCATATGTAACAATATTTACGGTTTCCTTAACTGAATGGCTCATTGTTTCCAATACCCCAGTTTGTTTTGCCACATTATTGGAGCTCGAATGATGAATAAAGCGATATATTCTACAGTCGAGTGGAGTCCCTATTTTTGTTGACATTTTTCGTATTAGATCTTGGACACTTGAGGCTAACAGCCTTTGACATTATTGTTTGCTATTGGTTCTTTTTGCGTGCATTACCGGCCTTTAAGGAATAGGATACATATTAATACAACCTTCAACATAAAACTAATATTGGATGAGTTACAAATTATTTCGCTTTAAACGCTTAATTGGGAAAGTCAATTTTAATTAAAATTATCTTTTGTTTCATAAAACTTTATTTGATTTAACTGTGTGATCTTATAGAAATTTCTCATTAGATCAGATAAAATCGTTCATAAAACATACATTATTCGTATTAAGTAAATTAAAAGAACCATAAAGTATAACTTTATTTCAATTATGTGAAGTGCATCCTCTGCAGTATTTGACCAATGGATTAAAATCAAAAAACAAATCAACGTACAAAATGTATTAATAAAAATATATTTACATCTATTAAATTACAAGTCTCTCTAACAAGGTGGTATTAACATATTCTCCAAAATGGCACTTACTATTAACTTACATTAACAAGCAATCTACACGCGCCTAGCAATATACATTACAATATTCTATTTAAAGCTTATGCCATGACACTCACCCGCTATTCAATTACAATAATTACGAGTTGTTATTCATAGATATTGTCTATGGATAGATATAGTCTGTGGATAAATATAGTCTGTGGATAAATATTGTCTTTGTATAGAAATTGTCTGTGGATAGATAATGTCTGTAGGTAAATATTGTCTGCGCATTGTAGATACAACTACGGCTGATTCACAAGTCATTGCTGAGAATGTCAGGGCGCCAACCATGGTACACTTCGTGCACTTGTCTTGTGATGGGAGTCTTTCTTTTATTTATTTACATTTATTTTAATTTAAGTACAATCTAACATTATCAATGTTTTTCTATACTAACAATTGGATCTGCGTTATCCGATTCTGTTCTGAATAAATAAAACTACCAATCTAGAAACCGGGTATAGAGACTACATAATAGACATACGTCTGTTATTTCCATGTAAATTATATTATACAAACTAAGTTTCACAGACGTGAGATTTCATACAAGAACCATTCTAGAAGATTCTAGCAAATTGTTTCATACCGGCCTGGCAACCAATACTCTCTCACTCCCCTGTCTCCTCATATCAACAGGTGTAACGAACATCGCTTGCCCATTTAAATCAACAAAACTACCCACTTTACGACCACCGCTCAGTTTTCTATTACGCCTTGTTTCAAAATGGTCTTCATTTTCACTATGGTCATAGTCTATCATTGGCTCATTCATTATTTCTTTTCTTCTGTAATTCTTTTTACCATTCAGAAAGTATGATGGTGCGTTCACGTTTGGAGTTGAGGTCTGTCTTGTTATTCTGGATGTTGGCTGAACTCGGTCGACCGATGGAAAGTGTTTTTGGATATTTTCTGAGAAGGATTGTCTGCGTTGGTTGTATCTCCTCATGTCGAGGGGCTGGTGGCCGATGGACGCCCGTCGGACAAATCGAGAGTCATCGCGATAGCCTTTGCGATCTTGTTTATGATTTGATTTAAGTGAGTCTTCGTAGCTGCAACTGAAATTACAAACACAAATTTTATTATTCAGTACACATTTTACCTGCTGCTACCTGCAGCCATTGTCCAAGGTGATTTTTATAGAAGAGGGAACAATCGAGCTGGAGGCACATCATAAAGGTGAAGTAACTACCAATAGACACTCACGATAGCTCGTCAGTGCGTTGCCAGCCTTTTAGGAAATGACACTTTCTATTTCTATGTATGTAGTAGTGGAATCTTATTTTTGATGAGACTTACCCACTGCTCTCTTCTGAGGTGTGCAGGGAGGCGTGACCGCACGGACACCGTCCCTCTACGATGCCAGAGTCCTGTCCACTGGAATTCACTGACGTTAGCGACGGGTCCTTGCCCTTCCTACATGTTGGTGATGGTTTACGAGTAACGAAATTATTTATGATTTGTATTCATGTTATTGTGTTAGTTTTAACTATGTGTTTACATGTGTTCCATTGGTATAGTTTTTTAGTAATACATATTAGATTTTTATTAATAAGCATATTAAAAAATACGTGAAAAAGGTATCCCCTATATAGAGACTAGGAAATGTTTATAGACACATTTTTTAGATTGAAACTAAGTAAATTATGTTAGATATAAATTTAAAAATAGACCCATTAGTCTAAAGTAAGGCTTGATCGTAATTTTAAATGATTTGTCGAGGGCATCTCATAAAAACGTTTTAGTAATTTTTAGCAATCCTTGATATAAGCTAGGATTATATTAGTATTATTTAACTCTGTTCTCTAAAAGTGTTAATTTGAAATTTACGTATTAAAGAAGTAAACTGTTAATAAAAACATTAAACCATCACCAATGTGTTATTAGTTTTGTAACAGTAAATTAAATACAGATTTTAAAGTAGCGAAAAGATAAGCACGAAATACCTTTATTATTTCACTTATTCTAGTAGGTATTATTTAAACAGTCCAATATTTTAGTACTAATATAAGCTAATATACGCCAATGATAATAATACTGCATGAAATTGAGCGATTCCATAGTTGAAGATTGGCGCAATGATTACATTGCCAGTCTACTGAACTGAAGGTCCTAGGTTCGAAACCAATTAATATTTATGTTTTGAACATATCTGTTAACTGTTGTCTGGGTGTACTTATCTTAGGTATGTGCTAGCACCCACAACACAAGCTTTAAATTGCTCGACAATTGACATACAAAAACAATGCAAGAAAAATGTTTTTTTTGAAATATTTTTTTATTACATATATTATCTAATGTTTTATTGTACCTGTGGGTTGTATGAGCAATTTAAAAGAATGCTATTTATTAGTGAGAGTACTAGCTCCTTGTCAGTGTTAAAGCAAAATATACAGATAATTAATTACCTCTTCACAGGTCTTTGGTTAAACTTTATACACATTCTCTCGTGTTTATGATTAAACTCTGTGCCATTTATATCAAATTGCCCCTTGACACATTTCTGATGAGCCTTCCCGAACTCCTCGATCGTGTTTCCATGAGGACAGATTTTCTTCAACGGTTGATTGATTACATCGATATAGGAATCCGGTTCACTATAAGACTGGTTCAACTCTTGACACTGGTTCGATCCAGATGGAAAGAGACCTCCATACTTGGTTAAATGATCAGAGAAAGCGTTAAGACGATGTTGAGAGTATGGCGGGTGGCGACCTCTGTTAGGACAAGGAAAACGAAAAGTTAGATTGAGAGAGAGAGATAGAATTCATGCACAACGCTACCAATGTAATGAAACAAATGTTTTAAATTTTGGTTCTTTTATTTAAAAACGATTGCACATTTTAACTACTTAATGAAATAATGTTTCGTATGTTTTCGTTTGTGATGGTGATGGTGTCTGAAATATGGAAAAAGTCTCGCTTACTATGACGCTCTAGACCCTGTCTAAGCACTTTTCATACATTCGACCAACCTTTTATTCTTCCTTACACAGAGTATGCAAATGGCAGTGGTGAATGCTCCAATGAAGACGAGACAGCCGAGAGCAACTACGCTGATCTCCATAGTACTGAACATCTGCGCACTCCTGGCTTGGACCACTGTTGTATCACCGACTTCCAACACTTTGAAACCAGCTAAGTTGTGACGTAAAGCCACCTCTCGCTTCATTATTGACCTGGAAAATATAGATGTTACTATAAATAATATGAACTCTATCTCTGCTAAGTCTTAGTCTGCTTAAGCTTTTATAGTTGGTGATCAGCCTTGGGTATAGATTTTTGGGTGTACAGTTTCTCACCACTGCAAAATATTCATTAGTGCCATTCTACCACATACGATTGAAAGCCACAACTTCCACTTTGCTCGCATTATTAGTAGTTGCTCAGTAACTTACTTTTGTAGAAGGTCCATGTCAATTATTGCATTAGATACCGGATCAATCGCATAGACGTACATGACAGTTCTGAAAATTAAATTAATTGAATAATTTGATCACATTAATGAAAACATAATAGTTTACTGTCCAAAAAAACTATGTGTACATTCAAACGTGCTATTGGAGCAAAACATACATAATAACAAAGGAATTACTATATCAGCTTCAAAACCCCGGCTTTCTGATATTGTCTAACACTCGCGGTGCTGTGCTGTGAAACCTAGTCTTCCAATTAAAATAAGTTAACTTAATAATTTGTCACAAAACAATTCTTGTGATATAATACTTTCAACTTTAACTTATAAAGGTCTGCATAATTTTATGAATATTTTTAATTTATGTAATGTATAGCAATATCCATTATGTTATTATGTAAAAGATCAATTTAAAAAATAAATACACACGCATATCCATCCAATGTAGTCTTGGCACTGGTCTCCAATCTTCGTACGCGTATATCAAAGCCGGTCATATTGGAGAGATATCGTGTGATGTTGTAAAGTCCTTTCTCAACCTCCATGGGTTTCGCTGCGACAACGATCACCAGCTGCTTACTTTCATCTAACACGTATACCTAGAAGAATATTCTTTAAGAGTAAAGCCGACCTGCTAATAACACTTGTTACAATACTTCAACAAAAATTACTATTAAGAATTCGTATAAATCCAACTAAGAAACTGTAAATAAAAATAGCTTCTTATTTCAAAAAAATACTTACGAACACATTAGCTATAGCTGACCGTCCGTCATCAGCCCCTTTTCTATCCGTAGCCTTAACATCAAAGCCAATGACTCTTCCAGCATCCCTTGCGAATGAACCTGCAACTTTAACCCGACCAGTGACAGGATCAACACTGAATCGCCCACCCTCTGTATTTATCACTTGATAACGTATATCTGCGTTTACACCGGCATCAGCGTCTACAGCCTGAAAAAATAACATCCATAAATCTAACCCAGGTTTCAATTATCCACGTTAATAAAAAAAAGCTTACCCTTAATTGAATAACTTCATACCCAAATGGTGCGGTAGTTGGAATGGCTGTAACCATAGGACGACCGCCGTATATAAACTTCGGTGCGTTGTCATTCACATCTTTAATCCTTACGACGACTTTAACATCAAACTTTGTCATACCCTCCAAAACGTCTTCTCCGACGGGATATATCATATGTGGTAGCTCGCGACTTATCTTCTGTCTCTCAGCTCTAACCATTATCTCATACAAATTTCGTGTTTCCCTATCAGGACTCCGAATTAAATACAATGTCCCGTTACGTGGATCGATCACGAATGTTCTTTTTACATCCGTATCGTTTTCGTTGTAAATGAAATATTTCAATTTAAAACTCTCGTAATACTCTGTTAAATTTAACGTGACTAGCTCCACTGGTGTTTGGACATTTTCTTCTATTTCTAATTCATAGTATCTCGATATAAATACTGGTTTATCTAATACTTCGACTTCATCTGAAATATCATTGACTGTCAGAATGATAAGTGCTGTGGAACTTAAGCTAGGAGATCCAAGATCGGATGCAATTACGGTAATATTATGGACGGATTGACTTTCATAGTCTAGTCTTGCTGATGTAGTTATCGTTCCATCTTTGGAGTCAATAGAAAATATATTAGGCTGATTTTTTCTTTGTGGTATGCTGAATAATATTAAACCATTACCATTTCCAACGAAATCTGTATCATTTGCATAAACCCTAGTTACAATGGTTCCAACTGGTGCATTTTCTTCTAAAGTAGCTGTATACACTGGAATCATTTTGACAGATTCATAATTATGATTGGTCTTTTCTGCTTCAGCTTGTTTGAGTTCTAAAAGTTGATTATACGCAAAGAACTGAGGCGCATTGTCATTTACATCTAGAACCTGCACTTCAACGCTCACTGAAGATGATAGTTTTTTTCCTTGACCGTTATCCGTAGCAACTACAGTTAATACAAACTTATCAACTCTTTCCCTATCAAGATCCCCGCTTACGCTGAAAACTCCACTTAAAGGTGATATTTCAAACGGTAAATCGTTATTAAGTGGCTCAATATGGTAAGTAATATTAGCATTTCGACCAAAATCAGCATCAGTAGCGTCAACTTTACCCAAAATGCGTCTAGTATACTGAGCTTCTTCAACATTAAAAGTATACCACGCTTTCTTGAACACCGGAAAGTGGTCGTTCACATCTTGAACAAATAGTCGGATTACAGTATGATCGCTGAGCTGACCACCATCTAAGGCAGTTATATTCAATCGAAACTCTGACTCTGGTGGTAAAGCTCGAGCGGCAACAATATTACCATATCTTTCATTCACAACAAAGTACCTTTTTACTTGTAAAGCACTGGCTGGGAGCGAAAAGGGGGGAATAAAAACTTCAGACATGAACTCATAGCGTATTTGACCGTTTGTTCCACTATCCATATCCACAGCGTTTAATCTTAAAACAGTTGTGCCAACCGCAATATTTTCAGGAATATGGAAAAGAGGTGAATCGACTGTGACTGCATATTTGTTTTTCGGCTTTACTTCCACATTAGTAATGATGTCTGTATTATTTTTGGTTTCTCTGTAAACTTTAACGAGGCTTCGCTCTGAGTTCTCAATTAATTCTATATTTTCTCCAAGGGGTATAACAATCTGATCGAACCTTGGTACATTATCATTAACATCTGTAACGAGTATAGTTAATTTTGCTTCTGAACTTAAGCTTCCTTTATCTCTTGCTACTATTTTTAAAAGGTATGCACTTTTTTCTTCGCGATCTAGTTTATTTCCTACAAAAGTCACCACTCCAGTCTCTTCTTTTACACTGAATAAATCATGTCCTTCTCCAAACAGAGTATATGTAAAAATAGCGTTAGAGCCTGTATCGGCATCTTTTGCTTTTACTTTCGCACCCAACTTGACTTCAGTCCCCTTCTGTGAATTTTCAGTTACTGTACCTTCGTATGCCGACAATTCAAATATAGGTGGATTATCATTTTCGTCATCGACATGAATCGTTATTTGGTATAAACTAGCTCCAGCCATTACACCTTTGAAAGATTCCGCTATCACAGTCATCCTGTAAGTATCTTTTTTCTCTCTGTCTAAAGGCTTCTGGGCAAAAATAGTTCCATCTGCCCCTGTAAACATTTTCATGAAATCAATTATCTACGGGTTTATATTCGGGTTTTATATTGATATTTAAATTTTAATGCATATTACCAATAGCAATATCATCAGTAACATCTTGTTGATTTGCAATAATAAATTGAAACTTTCCAGTGTTATTGGACATTCCACTCATATTGTTAGGAAATATCTGTCCAATAGTTGCACCAGCAATATTCTCTTTTACTCTGAACTCCAACGGAGAATGAGCACCTCTGAAATATAATAGCGGTGTTATTTATGGTTTAAAACTTTCAAATAAATATAATACCAAAAATAATTACTTTAAAAAGACACCTCTGTCATCATTCACATCCACAACGTGAACGGTAGTATTTGTCGATATGGAGTAATTGTATTTTTCTTGTATTGCCACAGCTTCAAAATCATACATCTGTCTATCGAATTTAGCTAGTTCATCTACCACAGTTATAACCCCAGAACGTTCCTCAACAGCAAATGGTACTGAAATTAGAAAATTATCTTTATTAGTCATAGAAACTGAATAGATTGGTAGGAGTTTAGTTGTGATTGAGAAACAAGATGATGCCCATATGCCTAAACAAACGAACCTTTTCGTATTATTACAATGTTTATATTGTTACATGGTCACATACCTCCTTCTATATATCCATGAAGTAAGTCGTATGATAGTTCACCCTTTTGCATGGCATCATTTACTCTTATTTGACCGATGCTCGTTCCGATACCAACATTTGAACCAACCCAAAATTCATAAGGAGATCCCATGAAATCTGGCTTATCACTTTTGGATCCTGAGAATAATTATTTTATTAATTTGAACTCTCGTATCTCTTAAACATTAAACTTTAACATACCTTTATGAACATTAATTACATCAATGGCCACAACTGCCAATGAATATCGTCTTTCACTAGGGTTGGCAGGCTGATCGGAGGCTTCAATAAATAAAGCATGCCTTCCTTCCAACACAGGTGACTCCGCTAACGTAATTACTCCTGTTTTAGCGTGTACTTGAAATGGAGATGTAATTGTCAAATTGCTAGTTCTCTGGAGGTCGTATAAGACTATCCCATTTCTTCCCAAATCTGGATCGATTGCTTGAACTACACCAATCTCTGTGCCTATTTTAGCATTCGATTTGATTGAGAATTCGTAAAGATTATTTGGAACGAAAATTGGATTGTTATCGTTAGCGTCTAAAAGTGTGACCTCCACGGTAACCAGAGATAGAAGTTGATGCAAATCGTCGAAATATTCTATATTTTCATTACTATTACCGACTTTATCGGGGAAAACGTATGTTGTTTTCTCTTTCGCGGGCAATTTAGGTAGAGGATTGCGTCTCCACTTGGCCAGTCTCTGTTTGTCTAGGAAAGTTCCGACGATGCTGGGGTTCTTTTCTTTGGCATAGACTTTCATGCGTAGCGATGTGTGTTGCTCGCGGTCTAGTACAGTCTGCAAAAAATGCATTTCTTTAATATAATAAAAATTAAAAATAACATTATAATAGTTATCTGTCATGTTTTTTTTTACAATCCCATTGAAGAGTTTAAGCCGTGATTTCTGTTTTAACATAAGGCAATATTAAAGAATCTAGAAAGATTTATATTACTTGATTTTTAACGGTCAGCCACCCAGTCCTAGGATCAATAGAGAAAGCCTCATTAGGATCATTCAGCTGATATGTAAACTCTCCATTATCTCCTTGGTCCTTATCTGTAGCCATGACTTGTAATACACTGAAACCTAATAAAATAGTATTCATCTGGTATCGATTATTAAGGCCATTCCTTTAAAAATATAATCAATATGTGCGAAGCAAACGTACAGACTTGCTGTTGAGGCTGTAAGTTCCCTTTGGCAAAACATATATTTTTTTAATTTATTAGTTCCAAAACAGAATTTTAGCTTAATACAAAACATGACAAAAAACAAAAACTAACCTCATTAAGAGCATTGTTTACCGAACAAAAACTATTCATTTTATTGCCAAATATATCGATACTTTATGATAGGTATATGAAAAAGCTTATTTTGATATTACTGAAAGAAATACTCTATACACGACTCCTTTGGCACTTTCATGTATGATAGTTATACAATTGTATAAGGAAAACTATGAAAACGTATATAAATTTATATAACATATATTAAAGTACTTATATTTTATTAGATAATGCACTTACTTATTATTTATGTATAAATATAAGTATTAACTCTAATATTTTAACCGAAATGTTTATGAAAATAATAAAAAAAGATTAATGTTATTGAATTTTAGCCATGCGTTGTTCACGAAGAGTTCTATAATAAATCAGTTATTACCATTCGGCAAGTTCTCCACAATGCTTATATTGTAAAAGTCCACTTCGAACTCTGGTAGGTTATCATTGAGGTCCAATATCTCAACCTCAACTCTGGCCTGGGCAGTCTTCAAGGGGTTGTCTACTTGTGCTGCTTGTATTTGAAGCATGAATGTGTTACCTGTAAATTAATTAATTACAAATCCTACTTTCAAATATTCTTAAGCAAAAAAATCTACTTTTGCTACGATAAATGAAGGAACACATTTTTATTATTGAACATAGACGTTCATATTTCATCTCTTTTAAAAATATCCATAAACCATTATGTTTATCTTTTAAAATATTACTATATAGTTATAATTAATAATACAGTGTGTACCATGTAACGTCACTCGATTTAACGTCAAACTCTCTTTAGAGAGCTAATTGATTTCCACGGTTTACCGTGGAAATCAATTAGCTTAAATTGTATTCCATATTATGATTTTTCTTCTCTCCACTTAACGACCACTGTCTATAAATAAGGTAAGTAAGAGACGATGTAGTGCAATAAGTTTGGAAAATGTTTATTCCATTTCCAATTAACACACTACCATTGGAATATATAAAATCCTACCTGGCAAAGCCGTATCAGCATCCAAATCGATCTCTCTATCCAAAAATAAGCTTCCGTTTAGAGGGCTGAGTGTGAAAATTCGTCTTTCATTCCCAGAGATCAGCTCGTATTTAACAGGTGCCGCCACGCCTGTGTCTTGGTCGAAGGCACGAATCGGTTGATCAAACGTTAGCTCCTGATGAATCCTTTTACCCTGGTAAGAGATCATGTAATCAATAATATTTCAGCAAAGAAAAAAGCCTTAATTATCATACATTACTATAGGATTCTATATCTTTATAAATATGAAATTTTAGCAGCGATCGAGTTTTGCAGTCAAAAATCATAAATAAAAAATGATATTAAGTCTTAATAAATCAGACGTATGGAAGGGTAATCTTCATAGTTCTAGTTGTGACAACCCATTGTGGCAACGTAACATTATCTATGAAGGATTATTATTCTTTAGTAATTCTTTAAACTTCAAAATAAGGAAGGTGTAAGTTGTAAGCATTTTAGTTCGAAATTTATTTACGTAAATTTCTAATAGAGTAAATATTTTATCTAAGGGAATCTCAATAAATATAACATAAAACATACATTGTATGCAACTCCTTTTGTAAAACTTACCAATATTGGATAAAACTCGGGTATTTTAGTCCTGTAGACGTCGAGCGTGAATTTGGGTGGAAGGTCATCGTTGTCTTGAACTAAAATGTGAACCGTTGTATTTGTAGTACGGGGAGGAGAACCTCTATCCTGTAACATATAATATGTATTGGGTAATAACTTTTGAACAAAGATACATTTCTTTTTATACAAAGGTTTGATGGCGAAACAAAAGGCTCACTTAAATCTACGGAGTCAATGATGTTTTTAGCAAGAGTGTTTACTTACAGAAGCCGTTACAGTTAACCAGAACTCCTTATCTCCAGTATCAAAGTCCAGGGGTTTCCTCAACACGAGACCAGGCTTGTGGGAGCTCTCCAAGGTGAAGCGATGGCCCTCATCACCAGCTATGATACTGTACTGTACATCTGAGTTAGGAGTGTTCGGCTTATCACGGTCAAAGGCACGGATGCCGCGAAATATGACTAATCCTAAAAAAATATATATTTCTCTAATATATTTCGTCTTACATTATTAAAAAGATGCTAAAAGAAGTGGCAAGAACGCTTTGCTCTTGATTTGAGATATTGCAAGAAATAGTTATTTATTTCAAGGACACAAAACATAATACAGAGGCATCCTAATAATTGTTTAGAATTATTAATAAGTAAATTTTTTACTGATTGAAAGTATATTTTTTGAATAAATCAAAATACCTGGTGGCGTGAGCTCATCTACGGTGACTGTATAGGGTGTGTCAAGAAAGATGGGTATGTTATCATTCACATCTTCAATATACACCGTAACAGAAAGGTACGCAGAGATCTGAAAACACGTTCGTTACATATATTCTTACTGCGCTGTTTAATAATTGTATGGAGAAATAATGCAATTTATTGTATTGCAAGAAAACTAATAAACCACGAAGCGTACAAGATCGCACGTATTTGATGTTAAGAAAAAAATCTCAAACTGAATCATAGTAGCTATGGGACAAAAAACGCATAAATTTGAATTGAATTAGTTTTTTCAATTCAATTAGTTAATGTGCCTGCCGCTGTAAGAACCGGTGGCAATTTTGTTTATATAGGGTTGTCGCTAGCTAGTTACCGTAACTTTAGATTTAAACTAAGCGATCACAAGCATCTTGTAGTGATCTCAAGTTGTGAAGGATTTTTTACTTTTAAATAATAAACTTAAAAAATAAAAATATTGTTATACAATTACAACCTTTATATTTACAACATCGAGCTCAAACTAGAGACAGTTCAATTAAGACGAAACAGAAATATCCCAGGGTCCATTTCTTAACATTCGTATTTATACAGCTCCATCTTCGACGTATTTCAATATAAACAAAACGGAAATGTATTTTATTGATCTAAAAGGATTGTATTAATCAATATAATTTAGACAATGTACTTAGTTATTAATATATATGAAATATCCATATGTCTTAATACCGCCTTTGCTATATCAGAATTGGTAAGTTAATTTCACCAATAGGTTTCGCACATAAGTGTCTGCTTACATTATTAATTGAGCATAGCATTAATTAAAATCATCCCTTAAAATATCATATAACAAAGCTAAGAAAAAAAGAAATCATTTCCCTGACTATTGCGAGAATAACACTATCGTAAAACCGTGGAAAATTTACAAATTCGTCGTACACATGTTCCCGGAGCGTTTATTAGCACATTGTCAATACTATTTTGGTCCTGAAAGCAATTATGCAAATGTTCATGTACAGACGTAAACATGGTGTACGCATACATGCATATAAAGTTCTAGATTTTCATATTGGTATATAAAACCTATAGCAATATTCAAGCGCGTGATAAACACTTAACTGTTTTATTATTTCATGTTTTTTAGGTTTAACTAGGCTCATAAAAAGCTAGTTCAAACATGCATATAAAGGAACACATTTGTCTACATATTATACACAGGATTGTTTCAGTGACTTATATGTCAATAACATTTTTGTTCAATATGTGAGGCTACTAAGGTTTCTTAATAAACCGGTTAGATATATCTACAAACTCAGCTGGTTAACTATCATTTTTTAAGCGTGATCCGATACCGTTTCTTTTGATTATAATTAGAATATTATCAATAAGACAGCTATTTATTAATCTAATACTAACGTTAAGTAACTAGATTCGTATTAATTTTATATACAATTTTATATAGGTCGTTCCATCCATATATTGTTCATCATTTACAATTCTTTAATTATAAATAAATCTGCTATACACTACTTACATATACAACATAGTGTGAACTAATGTGTTCGAAACTATTCACAGCCTCGTCTAGAATACTATATCGTTGCATATAGTTCATTGACTTCATCTAAAATATATCTGATTTTACGGAGCCATGTAAAAGTGAAAATGTTTCACCCCTGTTGCGTTTACGACGCCTACTTGCAATACTTCCGGACCGTTATTTTATAAATGCCTTTTATCGAGTTCCTTTAGGAAAAAAATAATAACGAGCTCAATCTGTTGCTCAATCATAAAATACTCGTGAATATCCCGTGAGGCTTCACAAGGATTATTTTTGTATTGTTTATGGTCGATTTCTATTTGGTCTCTTATTAAAGAAAACCTTAAATATCTCACTAGAGATTAAGGACCGTTAGGCATTTGTAAACTATATATCCGTTTGATTGAATGTTTAATACTGAGAAAACAACAGGATATTAAAAATACACATATCTCGGGGGAAATGATAAAGCTCTGTACAGGCTATGCTATGTTATAATTGATAGTAATAAATATTATTAATGCAAAAGTTAGTGGATATATGCGTCTGTCATGCTTAAACTACTGAACCGATATCGATGTATTAAGACTAAACTTTAGGTAAGGAAAAAAGGCTTGAATAGGATGAAATTTCACCAGCACTCTGCCATTTATAAACCCATTTATCAAATTCCTTTTGTATTTAAACCACGCGGACGTAGTCGCGAGCAAAAGCTGCTAGTACTGTATAGTTCAAGAGACAGCAATATCTCGCAGCATTATTTTATCGCACTTAACTGTACTATAAAATAAGCATAAAGCTACAGAATTGAGCAATTCATGCTATACCGCCGCCCCGTAAGCTATACGAGGCGTAAAGCGTAAGCTGTGAACGCCATGATATATACCTCTCTTACCAAATCATCTCCACTGTCAAAGTCACAGCCAAGGCGAAACTTGACCACATTGTGAGGTGAATCTGAGTCCACCAGATGTTCAACACTCTGAGCCAATACGACCGCGACGTGTGTTCGGTTCACATCCCGGTAGGTGAACAAGGCAGCATCTTCTTCACGTTCTACCGGTTGGAGAACCAGGTCTTTTCTAGAAATTAGAAGTGATTTTTTTTTTATTCTAAAACATATTTGTTAAACTGTTTAACATATTTAGTCATAAATGATTATAAAATATTAACACAATTAAATATTTTTAATATATATGTATATATTTCAAATATTAGTAATAACGCCATCTATGCGGTTTATAGTGTATCTACATAACTTTTTTATTCTATGCCTAAAAATCCTAACTTATGCATATGTTAAAGTACTAATACACAATATGAGATGTCGCTAATAGCCAATATAATGTTGTATTGAAGGACTTTCTCATGCATAACATGTTATTATTATAAAATATACTTTTTGTAAATATAAGCAATACTCAACTAATTTAATGTGGAAAAATTGTCTTTGTATGTGTTCTAATTTAAATGTATCGGTTCCCAATTTAAAAATGGATTTTACCGATATATAAGATATATAAGCTTGTACCTATTAAAAATACTGTAAACGTTAAAATGATAACCATAATACAATATCACTTAACATCTTTCAATTATGTATTCGTACTATAAAGTAAATACAAGTTGAATAACACATTCATTATATATTACGTGTTTTACACACATCAATCAGTAGTTATTCATGCTGTCCACAGTAATCTAATTCATTAAATCATTTATATAATGTGATTGATCTTTTAAATATTTTTATTGTAGGTAATGCACGAATAGCGTGTTTGTTCAAATCTATAATAACCATAATAAAACTAACATTGCTTCAGAAAAAAACCAAACAGACTATTGAAATTTCGTACATCCCAGGCGACTTCATTGAAAACCATTTAATAATAGGTTCAAGGGTATAAGAAAACATTTTTTATGGAACTTTAGAAGTGCCCCGTTTGCTATTTGAAGTTTGAATGTAAAGAGAAAATGACATTCTGTCCAAAAATGTAATAATCCAATCAACCATGTGCACTTGACGAAATATTTTGCTATAGACCCTACCGGGCCTTTATCAGGGACTTAAAATTCATTTTCCATAATATCTTTTTATTATTGTTACATATGGCAATTATAGCCTTCAGTTTATTTAAAACGCTCAAACTCGTGTACAACTATGAATAGAAAATCTGTTGTTACATTATAATGTAAGCGTAAGTTTTGTACCTGGGATGAACCTCCACTTGCAGTACTTCATCGCCGACACGAAGATTCTCCGGTATCCTCACAAACCTGAGGTACTCTCCTACGGGATAAAAGTTGCAACCTGAAATTAATCAAATGTTTTGATTAGTTTTAAATTGCTCTTGGAATTATGTATATTGTCAGCTTGAAGCATGACAGCCACGTAAGGATCCCGTAGACAAATGGTTATATTGAACATTACATATATATATATACGTTACTACAAATTGTTAAATGATTGTTACTAATGATTTAGTGAGGCAATGTAACAATATAGTATTTTTATAAACAATAGCAAAGCCAGTAATATGTCTAGTTAAGAAACCGTTTGTCCCAGCCATCCATTCTCTTGTCAGGTAAAAAATGGATTGATTGGTGTAACTGGTACGTGGGAAATTTTATTGTTTTATATTGGGATTTAAAGGTCGGTATATACCGAAATATATATTTAATTCCATATGGGGGTTTCATCGTATTAAAATACAATATATTGTTCTTATTATTGTAACCTATACTCTTAATAATCTATTAATTGTACATCAGGATCTTAGGTTATTTATAGTGTCGGGGCGCCACTGTCGACTTTTAAAGACAACTTCCCCAATGGCTAAATAGGCCACTTATGTTAAAAATTAATTACCACATTCTTATTAATTGTGTTATGTTTTTGCTTGTAATGCGTAGCAACCATACTTCCATACAATTTAAGATTAAAAAGTAAATAAAGACACTCAAGTGTGGCCTTAATCTAACACCAGACCTTCGCCACAAAATATATAAAAGCTACTTGGTACATTATTACTTCACAGCTTTCCAGTCACGATTCTGTAATTAAACTTTTTAATAGAACGGTAGCGGTGTACATTTTCACTTTCAAACCACAGTTAAGCATAATAACCATAATTATGTCAAATGCTCGCTGTATATTTGTTCAACAGATTAGGGCTATTATAGTTTCGGTTGGATGAATATTACTTTCAATAAAATATCTTTATTGATTTACCGTGAAAACTTTAATGAACCCTGTAATTACCTGTTACAATGGTATTTGTATGGAATTATTCACGATCTTATTACTAAAAAGTTAAATGATTTGCTATGAATTTAGTAAGATAATTTGGATGGCCCATTTATAGACGATGGCTGGCCATAAGTCGTGCTCGTGAACGGGTGCTACATGGGGTGACTGGTAAGACTTGAATTTGTGTGGCTATTAATATTTTTTCTGGCTTAGTGTCAGCGTACAGTGTGTTTTCGGGTTGTTCTAAGTATAACGTGTGTACTCCTATTTCGCTATGCCCACCGATGATAGATTTTTTTTTAATTGTTTTTATATAATGTAGATTTACGCATGCGCTGGTGCATGTTGTAATGGTTGCAGATCTTTACAACTGTACTGTCAAACATGCTTGGCGATTTAAAGGAGTGGCGGAGGGATTCTTGTCAGTTCTTCTCTTGCGCTCAACGCTCTCGATGGAAACTGGCGATAAATGTAGAGTACAATGGTTTACAAAAAAAATGACGATTTTTTGACGATTCACAAGTGTACCATAGTTACCTATGTGAATAAAGATATTTTGGATTTTATATATTTTATTTTAACTATACCGGATCAAAGAATTGTAAAATAAATTGACATCTTATTCATGTGTCGGCAGTGAGCAGCTATCGAGTTTCTTGCCGGTTCTTCTCAGATGACTGCCTTCCGAACCGGTGTTAGTGTAAAAATTGACGATTCAAAAGTGTCTTTATAAAGACCTACTTGAATAAAGATATTTTGAGTTTGAGTGAGTTTGAGTGAGTTTGAGCTTACGCAATGTGAGAAATTGATGGTCTCATTACAGTTTCGATTCGGCGCGGACATTGTTTTACGCAAACATTGCGATGGTCATCACGCCTCATCCAAGCATGGCTGAAATATTCGAAACTAAGATTAGGAAATTATATAAATTCATGAATCAAAATAGATCTTTGCTGTTAACTTCTTTTATTTGTTTTGTATATATTTGTATACAATTGTAGAAAGACAGTCCATACTCAATATGTTTACGAAAACCCTTAATACGTGTCTATACATAAATTTAATAAATGATATGACAGATAATGAAGTAATGGACACTAGGAATAAGTATAAGCTCGCTGTGCCCATGTGTAGGCTTCACATCGTTCTCAGGAAACTGTATGCTCATTTAAGATAAACTCTCAAATAATGTACCACATTTGTCTTTAAAAAAAACAAGAACTTTATAAAACAATTTTTCTAACTATTTTAAGCGATATACAACCTTGAGAATAAAACGCTCTAAATGCTAAGATAATACGATTTGTAAAACAAACACATAAATGATAGTTAACCATTAGAAGTGAACCTTAATAGACATTAATTGACATCAACATAAATGACTTTGAAAAGTGAACTAATCTAGTCTTATTGGGTACCATTGGCTATTCTTATAAAGACTTGTTAAACTTATAGGAGAGGACATTAAAACACAACATGGTTACTATATCGGACTATTATAGCAAAATAAATTATCTTTACTCAGTCAACTTTTGGCGTTGCGAGATTTTAGTGTATTTCCATACTTCATGTGTGTTTATGGAAATTGTTACCGTTATGAAGTGTATTCTAATAGCCTTACATATAAAACCTTCTTTTCTTCACGTCATCGAGATACAAACACCAACAATATTGCTTTATCTTTGAAGGTAAACACACTTGGGAAAGATTTTGAGATTCCACTGACACTCTTATTGTTGTTATATCAAGATGGGTCTAATCATTAATGTATATTGTACTTGTGGGAGGTGTTATTAGCTTATTACATCCTCTCAAAGTCACAGTTAAATTTTTTATTCAGTAATATACATAGGAGAATTTTGAATCGCCTTAAATTTAAATGACTCTACGCCTGGTCGCACGAGATCAAGCGAGTCCTGTGGACTCAGGGTCCTAATATTTTTGAAACACGTTCAAAGCTTCATGTCTTAAGGCACTTATCGAAAGATGAATCTACTTTTTGATAAACTTTCTTTTCCCGCCGTTTTGCTAACCGATAAAATTATAGGTTTCTTGAGAACAAGTTATAACTAGAAATATATTAGATATCAAATAGCTTATATAGGTGATATCTAAATTATAGATTTATATAACAGTACACGTCGGCTAGAAGGGCCAGATCTATCATTAGGGATATCGAGTTTTTGTGCAGCTATGAATTACAGTTTTCTCTGATTATAGTAAGCAGGAATAAGGTCTAAGACACGTTTCTTATTGACTGCGTAGCCGCACTGCCTGAGCTTGATTTTCATTTAAAACGCGTTTTGTTTAATGTTGAATTTAATAAAATACACTTCAAAAGATTTCTCTCGACAGAGACACTTGGAAAATTGTGCAGGTCAATTTAAACTCTTGTATAATCTATATTGAAAATAATTAACTAATACATGAGACCAATTAAGGCTCAATATTTCTAATATATTACTTATATATAGAACGAACATATTTGAAGTATTTAGAAACCATTCTATAATAACATATTATTAATACATATATATTGCAAGGTAAGGTTTACTGCCGATGGTTTTTCTAGAGTTTTACACCAAAGACATACATAGTCAATGACGTATTGTTTGCGTATAATATTAGTAGAATTCAATAAGCAAAGCTTTAAGTTTGAAGTTTGAATTGGTTAAAAATTTTGATACTTTTGGTTTTCGTCTCGAAACCTTTCCCACGTTAGCTGTCAAATGTCAGGAAATCCACATAAAGGAACTAACTCGGTCTACGGTTGCGTAAGTATTTCCTGATGTTGGAAAGTGATGGAAAGTTAGCATTAACATATCAACTAGATACTGAATTTAATTATGTTATCTCAGGTGGCAACTTTGACTAAAAGGGCTCTGTCACTTGTTTACATATTTAGTGGTGATAATTACCACGGAATTTATTCATAATTTTTATTTTTAGAATTAATACATTTTTTAATTATACTATTAATAACTCTGGTCACAATGTGTGACCAACACAGTTTCGCTTTTATATTATTTATTATGACATATATTAAAATGTTTATGGAGCAAAATCGTAGTACTAAAAATTGTTTCCAAGGAATCTTGTTATATAAAAAAAAACTCGCCATACAACCTCTTTTTTAGAATGTAGAATTGACCCCAGTACCTCGGTTTTAACGTTGAGTTTGACTGTGAAATCAAATATGAAATTACATTAAGAGAAAGGAACAATTTCAAAATTTATTAATACGCTATACAATTATCCTTATTAAATCTACACTTAACGAGAAAACGTCAATTTCATTGATGCAATTTAACCATAAGTTAATGTTATAATAACGTTAATCGCTAAAGGCGCGCGCACACTGCTCTTAAACACAATTAATTATTAATTATGAGACTCATTATTTTTTTTTATTTACGGCTGACTTCATCCGTAAAACAACTAATATACATAATAATGACACAATACACTTAATTCATTCTTTGTTAATACCGAGAGAAGCATTAATAAAAAATATTCTTACCATCAAAAATCCTGTAAACCGAACATAAAAAAATTGTTTACATATTAAAAACCGGATAAAAACATTTCTCTTGCAGCAAAAATTAAATTTTACCAGTATGAACGCAGCTTTACCACGATACTGGTTTTGAGCCCGTGCCATTTCGTTTTCACTGAGGCCTGACGACATGTTAAGACCATATTAAGATTAACTAAGACACTTGTAAAGAAATCAGAATGCAAATAGAACCCTAGTCCGTGGGAATCTTATTCAAGTCTATGACCTAGCTCACATATTAACAATATACACCGGAAATTTTAAAAATGAAGAAATACACAATCGTAAAATGAAATTACAAATAATTAATTTGGTTTCTCTAAATTTTATTATTAGTTTTAATCTAATTGTTTATTGAGCAAGTTGCAAGAGATTTGTGACAGTTAAGAATTTTTTTTTTTTTCATAGTTTACATGGCAAATATGATTTCCTTTTATGAAACAGAAGGCAAACAAGCAGGCGGGTCACTTTGAGTGAAGTGCTAACAGCCGCCCGTGGACACCTGCAACGCCAGGAGGCTTACAAGTGAGTTGCTGGCCTTTATGGGAGATTTACGCTCTTTTCTTGCAGGTTTGGGAATACCTGCGCTACCCGGTCAATTATAGATTTTCATTATATTATAATATGATGACAAATTAACCAACAACAAAACAAAACCGAGTTGAGTATTGACGTGTACGTGTGTGCCAACAAAAAATGTAATCGTGAGCTTTAATTGGTTTAAAGCTTACCTGTTGTATAATGATTTTAGTTCATTAGTATTCTTGCTTTTAGATTATATAAGTCGAAATTGGATTATCAAAAAAAGCAATGGATTATCGTTAAAACTCATTTGTATTATATAACTGTATCATATTCCCGTCATTGTTCTCAATTTCGTACGTCGTGATTATTTCCGCTAACACAGATTATGATTTAATTTGTTGCATAATTAACCACAGTGTTATTGTCTTTGCGGATTCTGTCTGTATTTGGATGACATAAAGCATGTTACATATTTACTTGAAACCTAGTTATGTAAAGAATACATTTTCCGTATTCTAGAGAAAGATATATTTGCAAGGAGTATATATATTATTTTATTTAATTCACGCGCGCTTCTTTTCTCTTCTTTTCCTTTGACACCATACTCGTATGTAGGTTTTTTATTTATCATAATTTTATTGATGGCCAGCTCAGCGATAAAATTGGTTTTGTCTGATATTTTGTGTTCCGGATGATCAATATTGAGTGTTTTTTATACATATAGGCGTAGAACACAACGGTATATGAGTGGTACGGTGAGGGGTATGATTTTTACGTCGCTCGCTGTTCATTAGTCCTTAAATCGTTTGTAAATATATATTAAATAATACAAAGACTCCATTTACCCACGGTCGGTTAGTCCCAATGTAATTTATAGCTTGTGCTATTCTAACATAACTGATAAAATACATATACTTTACATAAATACATAACCCATACCACAGCCAAGTAATACGTTGAACGTACCGGAGATCGCAGCCGGGAAACCTCTGTTCGGCAGTCCGACATGGTAACCATAGCGCCAACCGAGACGTCAAAATATTCAAAGCAGTTAAATGAGATATCGCATAAACTTTGCATACAGTTTAACTGGCATTACACAGAACTATTACGAAACGAGTGTGCATATTTTCACTGTACCGCTAGCGGACCTGTTGCAAATGTTAATAATTTGTGAGACATCCGTTTAATTTAAATCTTATTTTGAAATTCAGCACTTAAGCCGTGATATTACGGAAACGGTCATAAAAATCAGGGTGTTAGCTGGTGGTCGTGTATTACATTTTCTCTTATCTCGTATCAATATAACATAAATGATTACCTAGGTCTATATCTACCGCTAGGCTGGTTCGTTGAACCCAGCAAAAACACGGGAAGCCTGCGCTCTGCGCACGTGTGAACGTGTTTCTTACATCCGAGAAATTGCAAATACCATGCTTGTTCCGCATATTTTTACACCCTATGATTTACATTACATACTTTCAGTTATAAAAGCGATTGTTTCACGACGGTAGCTTACAATGGAAAATGTGCTTTTGCTGCTCAAAATCTTGTCTAATCTACAAACAGCGTCAAATTAGAATTGATAGCTAAAATTTGATAGAAAAAAAATATTCAAATAATATTAATTGTTGAATGAAATCAGTTCAAGACGAATAAAAATTTTAAATTAATGGAAAATTAAAAGAAAATTATATCTAATTGTGTGAAGGTAATATAATAGAAACAATAATAAATAAGACAAAACTGAACTAAGTATTTATAACAAAAATTAAAACTGAAAAATCGTATATCAAAAAAACTATTCACACTTTAAATTAAGCACAGTAGGTACTAGAAAGCTCCTCAATACAAAGCGGCATAATCGAATAATGAAAGTGTCATATTCATAGCCCACAAAGACGCAATTATTTCCCGGACATATTTCCACAAGACAAACAAAGAAATCGCAATACAATGTATGAGAAAAATGCCTTTGGCACATCTCACGATCGAGTTTTGGCCACGTATTGAAGCTACCTTCAACCTTTTTATCTCCGCATAAAGATCATATTCCGATATCAATTGCATACTTAAATCTCAATTAAGCAATCTGATTTCACTTCTTTTACTATTCTTTAAGAGTTCAGTTTGTATTAATGTTGAACTCTAGTCGAGAATATATTGAATACAAATTAAACTTTATCACAATTACATAAGGTATTAAATGCAGTTTTAAAGCGGTGTCATGCGTTTTCTTTAATTAATTATACGGTTTAGAAATCCATTGGGTGAAATTGTTGAATGAGGATTAGCAATGACTTGAATTGGTGTGGTGGATGAAAATAAGACATTTTTTAAAAACTTATTATAGTTTTAATTAAATATAGTTTATGATTCGTCACCAAATTTAAAACACTTGTATTATTGTATAAAATTAAAAAGCCTCACTTCTTTCTTTAGCTTCCACTTTAAAAAATATATATTCTTCTATTCTATTTCTAATAAGATTGAAGTACTGTATCCAATAAATCTTTTTGACTTTATCGCTAACCTCTGAGTAAAAAAATTCCCCTCGAGACAGTCATACAGAGACATAAGTCCTTCAACTATTATGTCTCATAATAACGGGCTCGTCCCTCTAAGTGTTTTCCATCGACTTTCAAAAATTAAGGAATTATTTCAATACAATTTTGTAAAATCTACTCAAACAATATAATTAATATGCAGGTATTATAAATAATTGTAGGATGTTACAATTGGTAAAAACGACAATTACGCAGGAATCGAAAGGGAAACTATATCCTGTATTAATTGTTTAGTAAAATATGTATAGATAATTGTAGTATTTAAAGCACTGACATAAAATTACCGCTTAAGCGGGTCAAATAGTGATCTCAATAATTTGTTATGCAATTAGCTCTGTCGAGCGACCGAAGCTCTTATTTTATTTAAATTTACTATGTACTATGCTGACACGTTCATTCAATTGATCGGTAATTACGCACGTAAGTAATTTTTCTTATTAGATGATGATCATATATCATAAAAGATCTATAAGTTCCTTATACCTTATTGCAACAGATTTTTGCAGCCCATAAAAAAAACAAATCAATATTAACAAAATTAAAAATACACTTACACTTTTGAATCGTCAAAAAAACGTCTTTTAACTCTACATTTACTACCAATTCCCAAATCACGGGCGTATAGTGGACGAGAAGAACTGGCAAGAAACTCTCCGGCACTCTTCGGCAAGCATGTTTTACAGTACAATTGTAAAGATCTGCAACCATTACACCTTGCATATGAATGCGTCAAAATCAAACAATAAAAAACAACCTTTCCTACCATCAGTGATTGAGAGAACCATAAATTATCGAGTTCTATATGGCTATTTAGATTGCAAGAGATCCGTTCCTTATAGTAACATATAATAACATAAGGCTGTAATTAGCAAAATACGTGTCTCTGCCAGCAATGGGTTGTGGTTAGACAGATGTCATTATGATTGAGATCAGTTTCGCTCTACAAAGTTGTACCGTGAGATATACAGATTGAGGCCAGAGCCGTGATATACGTTTGCATCGCTGGGGACTCTCTGGGTTAAAAGGTTAATATATACTCTCCACTTGATTTTTTTTAGATCGAATAAGAGGCAGACATAACCCTACACAAACATAAAAGAACATACAACTTAGATTAATTAGACAAAAATCATATTGCAAGTTGTATTTTTGACGACTCAGTTAAATAGCCATATTGGCCAAGTATTCGACAATTTCTGGGTTCCATTCCCGATACGACTTCAGTGGTTTTATATGTAATTAAAGAAATTTATTTACTAATTGTGTATATAAGCTTACACGCATAACACAAGCTTTTATCTAACTTTCCGTATATGAAATATGTTCGATGTTATAAAAGGGTGTTAGACTAGTTTATATACTATAGACTAAGCAATCATATTTATAGATTTTATGATATGAATATAATAATTTAATAAATTAATTTGTACTTATTAAGTGTAAATAAATGTGTACTCTTTATTATTACATTATATCTACTCTAAATTGCTTAAAGAGTAATGCAAGCTTTATATTACTAGAAGAACGTATTGAAAGATTTTTAAGTCGAGTCGATTGACATCCCAAACAACGAAATCTTACAACAAACTTTCGGAAATGGTCAAAGAAATTAGAAAAGTACACTATATTCAAATGTAATCATAAGAAACAGTCATTATAAATTGTATGATTAAACTATTTTATTATGCATGATAGGTAATATCGAAATAAGTTTATTTTACGTTTGTCGCCGCGTGCCTTTATCCTGGTAACTTCCGCAGGCGTGACCGGTACAAGTTTATTTGCATGAAACTGTTATAGTTTCCGTATCATCACGTGACCTAAACAATTACTGCAAATGTCGACTATAATTGAATTCACGTATCACAACCGTTAGGGCAGTAAACGATTAGGTTGCGAAGTTAATTTGAATATAACGCAAAAATGCATAATATGTAATATTCTAATTAAGTGTACATTATATTCAATGAAGCGATTCCAACTCCGTATAGACACTCGCCTGTCTTCTATACCAGCTATATAGTCTCCTATTTTGGGCGCACAATGCGCAGATGCGACAAGAATCTATAAAAACTGATCGTGGTTGGTAATACTGAAGGCAAAAGATCATGCGGCCCTCACGAAAAACCAAACTCAATGGAGACAAGCAACTCACTCCAGATCCCACCCGGTTGACCACGATGCTCAGACATGAGCAATCGACCCAGAGAGAGATAAATTATATTCTGAGAGCAAACGTATACAATGAAGAAAAGGTAATAATTCTGCGACTTTACATAACATCTACATGATACAATCTTTTGACTACTACTAAGCCAGTAAAGGTTCCGACTGCCTATAAGCCTCTTTAAAATAACTTAGAAAGGGAAGTAACACCAACAATACACGATACGCATATAATTAAAATAATTAATAAAAAGCACGTCTTCATAGTTGATCGACGTATCATAATTATGTGTAGAGCATTCTCATAGTGATGTTATCGCGCAAAGTACGGTGTCATGGAACCACTATTACAGAGACCTCATAAAACCTAAACAAAGCGTCTTGAATTATCACAAACAAAATCATTTTCCTACAAATACGTTCCGCTAGGGAGAAAGTTGGAAAGTCGTGAACTTTTGACCATAATTAGAATGATTCTTAATTTTTAAGTATTCACGCAACGTAACGTGCGATATTAAATGCGAAGGAATATTTATATAATGAATTCTCTGATCGCAGATACTGTTTACACATGAAGTATTTTTATACGTAATTTAGGTTGTGCGTTGTGTTACTATTGGAGCGTTGATTTTTTATTCATAAAATATTTCAATATGTATTACTTGCTGAATAATTTGTAAGTTCTCGACATTTAGACAGTTAGATTTGTTTCGTAATTAGGATTAACTCGGTAACGGTTAACACCTTCAGTGCAGTGAGTGCTTATAAACGTAATCTAGTAAATTTCTTAATTTAATTTATATAATTCGAGCAGGCTGAGGCAATGGCCTCCGAAGCCTAAATGTCCTGAATAGTAGCTTAACTGATAGTAGACGTTGTCGACTGATGGTTTTGAAGAGAGAAAAAACAATATTTTAAAACGTTAAAAATATTAAATATACGTAAGTATTTAGGTAATAAAGTTTTTTTAGAATCCAGGCTCCCAATATAATTGTTATAAATGAAGAAAATTAAATCTATTTAGGAGTGAGAAAGTGTTGTGAACTTTTAACCATAATTACATTACATAACACAATTTAAGCAAATTGCGTGATATATGACGTTACATTAACGTCAAAGTATTTGTAAGAAAACGTATCGTGCATTAAGAACAGAAAATTATATTACACTAGCTGATCCCGACAAACGTCGTTTTGCCAAAAAAAAAATAAAAAAAAATTCTCTAAAAATATATGTTGGCCGATTCTCAGACCTACTACTCAGACTAGAAAATTTCAGGAGAATCGGTCAACTCGTTTCGGAGGAGTAAGGGAACGAAAACTGTGACACAAGAATTGTATATATTAGATATTTAGAATTTTAGATTATACATATTCATTAACCAGTCTTGAGCGAAATGGACGTCTCACAGTCATATCTAGCCTTACCTTCATCAAGTAATATGTTTTAAGATAATATTTGTTTTTGACATATTTTGACGTCTCGTATTTTAATTTGGTTCGTATTATATTTAATAGAATGTTGGATGTTTTAAATAGTTTCAATAATTCGAATTTCAAATTGATATATTGTTCTTTTCATTAATCGAAATATTCAAGGATAAGATATAAGGGAAAAGTTTTCTCGAGAATCCAATAGTTTAGTACATATTCAATAGGTACTTACACACGGCTGCTCCAAAAACTGTTGTTAGTACTACAACGGATGTAATTTTAAGGCACATTTTCACAATATGTCCAAACACATAACTACACAGCTAAACACAGAAGTATGTCCGGAATATGCGGTTTTTCATTTTTTCGTGTTGGGTACCTGCAACGCACAACAATTCTTAGTGTTAGTATCCAAAAATTACAATTTAAAATTATACACTTTAACCACACAATGTGCGTTATTTTTTTGCTTTACTATATATATATAATTTCTTAAATTAACTCTATTTATTGACATATACACGAAGAAATGAGATTATTCGGTTAAGTGTCAAAATAAATACAAATCAAAGACTATTAACCACAGATTGCACAAAATAACGTTTACGGCTCACTAATGCTTTAAAAAACAATTTTACTATTTCATAAAATATAAACATATTGATACTAACTCTTTTGTCTACAAGTGACACAATTAAAGTTAAATAGTGGTTAGTAAGAAAAGTGTTGGGTAACTTAAAGGAACAACAATTCTTAATGTTAATAATCCAAAAATTACAATTTAAAATTGAAAATTATACACTTTAACCCCGCATTTGCGTTATTTTTTTGCTTTACTTTATATTTATAATTTCTTAAATTAACTCTATTTATTGACATATACACGAAGAAATGAGATTATTCTGTTAAGTGTCAAAATAAATACAAATCAAAGACTATTAACCACAGACTGCACAAAATAACGTTAACGGATCACTAACGGTTTGAAAAACAATTCTTCTATTTCATAAAATATAAACGTATTGATATTAATTCTTCACTCTACAAGTGACACAATTATAGTTTAATAACTAACCACTTGTAAGAAAAGCTACAGGTACAGAATCCGACTTTCGGGTTTCATTAAAAGCATATTTTAAGGAAGGAAGTGGAGTAAGTAATAGGTAATAAATAATAAATATCGCGTCGATGTCAAATGTCTGTTTCTATGGATTGATGTCTGTTTTAGCCCTTGTTCAGGTAATAAATAAATTTTAACGGGTAATGGGTAATATTGCAAATGCCACTTGCACCGGTGTGTGACCGATATAGAAACAGAATAAACCAATTAATATTACGGAAAGGCACGCGATGTACAGCTACGATCGGAGTATGGTAATCAACGACATCTTTATGAAGTCTGTGGTTTGTGTCATCCCAGCGTTTGCTGTACCGTTATGTAGGAATTGCACCGTTTATCAAAAGAATGCCGCTTATTCCGAGTATAATAAATCTTTATTTCGGTAAAATATATATCATGAATTATATTAAAGTACAGTATTTTCTCCAAATTTAAATTGTGTGCTTTGGGACCTTGGAGTACTAATGCGAGGGCTTATTAAATAATTAAGTTGGCGCCTGGTAGTCAGTACCGGACACCCAAAGAGCTGGTGTTTTTCTTGCTCGATACAGCGAGGAAATGCGATCAAACTTTTAAAATTTACTTCAGTGTTGTATTTGAATTTTTA
Source organism: Leptophobia aripa (assembly GCA_951799465.1). NCBI lineage: Eukaryota > Metazoa > Arthropoda > Insecta > Lepidoptera > Pieridae > Leptophobia > Leptophobia aripa. The sequence goes on along the minus strand of OX637277.1, from coordinate 2,002,057 downwards.
TTTAATTATTTTTCATTCGTTTCAAGCGATAATCTAATGTTTAATAAAACACTTATACCGCATTAATTAAATTAACTGTGTGCAATCACTTGTGACATATTGAGTACTGTTAACGGCTTATAGCACCCAACTGTCCGATAAATTAAACTACTACTGAAAAGTCAAGTCCCGTAAAGCATGAGTATACAATTAAGCTTAAAACCTAATTACAAATATTAATAGGCCATGTCATATTATTATCGAGATGATATTGAATAGACGATAAACCTCATAAGATTTTTCGTACATTTTTAACATAGACTAATAATATGCTATTTTAATATTGTTTATTTATTTTATTTGTTAACTATCCGCAATGTTTGACTGACGTGGATTTTGTTTTATATCATACATTATGGTATCATAACAGCGATTAGAATAACGAAACAGTTACAAAGAATAAAAAGTAATGACGGGGGACCGGCAGTGATGCATTTATTTGCATTAATTACACCAGGTGGAAATAAAATTACACATGCGTTTGCGCATGCTTTTTATAATCGTTTGGCAAGAAAACGGAAGACGAAATGGTTTGGAAAAAAAGTAGTTCAGTTTCCGGCTGAATTCCCTTGAAAATGTGTACATTTAATATGCATTCTTAAACCCTATTTCTCAATTTTCAGTTAATTTGTAGGAAGGAGGTTCCTGATTCTAAGAGTAACAGCCACCAGAAAATAACGATTACCATCACGTCATCTGAACTATTGTATATCCATTTTTGCTAAGTGAGCTTTCACTTGTGCGTTACCGTTTTGAAAGTACTTGCTTTATAAAACTTACATAAATTATATAAGTGTTATGGGTAAGAGTTTTTATAAGAAAAGTCGTTCAAATATTTTTTGTATTGGGATTATTATTAGTTCTATGGATATTTAATGAGTTTTCTTACGATTTAGGGCTTATCAATAACTACCAGGCTTGCACATGAGTAGTTGAACTTTAAGGAATTTATAAGTTTCAATGGTTTAAATAAATTTTATATATAGTTAGTATATTATTGAATTATATTAGAATATATATTTTATTTACATACTCTCTCCATACAACACAAGATCAAACGATTAAACTCAATTATTTTATAAAAAAATATTTATATAACTAAACAAATATTTAAAAGTTTTTAATGCTCCCTAATATATGTTTTTATATTTTTATTATTATAAATAAAAAATAAATAAGTACTTTATTTATTATACTTTGAATTATTACCTGAGACTAGCAAAATATTAATTAGAGAAATTAAATGGTCTAATTTTAGTTAAAGTTTCATTTTGTTTACAAACATTGCGCACGGGCATCTAATTAGTTTTTGTATAAATTATATTATGTAAATTGAAGAAAGTTGAGACTTAAATATTATTGTGGGTAAATACTTATATATATCTTAACATAAAGAACATTGTATAGAAAGAGATTCCTGATTTAAATTTTAAATATAATTATTAAAAAATCATATGAAAATATGATTTTTAAGACAAAAAGAAATAAACAATTATTAAATAATGTCAAAAAATTAAAATATAAATAAAACAAAAAAAATCTCACCAAATATTAAAAAACATCCAAAACAGAACCATAAAGCACGCTTCACTCAATTTGACATGAATTTCTCGTCAGAAAGCGTCAAATTATATAAAGTTAACAGTACCGCGCGGCCTGGCCGCTAACCAACGAACTAAGCAGCAACGCGCGCGCATCTCAAGCTTTTCCTACCAACACATTCACTGATTTTTCACCGCGTGAACTTTGTTGCAATAATACAGTCCGTAATAACTGACGATACCTTCAAAATGTCTACATTAAATAAGCCAATATACTAAAAATAATCTTAGTAAATAATTGCGCCTAAAGCGTAACATTATCTTCTCAGTTCTAATAAAGAGAACTTATTATAATAAGTTTATAGACTACACCACTAATTTATAACCTTAAGTGACTTCCCTTTGGCTGAAGAAACGTTTCATGACGAAGGTATTATATATATTTTTTAAATATAGGTAATAAATAATAATAATAATTGAGGTTGTTGTGAGTCCATTTTCGAGTGTTACTTATATTCGATACTTATCATCGAATTCGGCCTCAGACACTATATTAACGCATTCAAGTGATCGCAGATATGAATATATGATTAAATAATAATACAAAAAGATATAATTAAATATTGTATGGTTATGGCGAAGGTGCAATCCCTAATATAGTTGATTGAAAACTAATTTGGATTCCACTATAAAAATTAGGTCTGGGTTAAAACAATAAAACTGTTATGTTCCTCTGATGCCGTCCATAGATCATACTACTAGTTAACATTATGCTAAATATTTTAGTCTAGCAAGTTGAATGACCTTCCAGATTGAAACAAATTATCAGCAGAGAAAAAACTATTACTCTCACCGCATTAACTCTTTACTTTCGATCTAAGTAAGCCTAGGGGTGAAAGAAATATCTCATAATTTAATGATTTCTTACTATTTTTATTTAATAAAAATTATCTTACAAATTCATTCAGCTCATTTGCGAGCTACTTGATGAACCGTAAGACGTACTGTAAATGTACCAAAATTCACATGTAAGTTATTAAAATAGAACTAAAATACAAATAAAAACAAAAATTGTTTTTTTTTTAAATACAAGTAACCTGAGGATAATTGTCGACAGAGCGTGTCATAAATCCTCGACTATCACAACCACTGAGCCAAGAGATAACAGAATAACTATAGTGGGGAGAGATTCTTCTTTGTGTAACAATAAATATTTTGTTAATGTTTTAATTATAACGGCTACCAATTAAGTAAAGAAATCGAAAGTGACTTCACGTTATGAAAAACTTGTTTTCGTTACCGGTATCGTCAACCTTTTGCCATGTATTACTTATGTAACCAAGTGGTGAGTTGAGTTATTTATAATGAGCTCGATAAGTGGATTGATGCTTTTTATTATCGGAGATTTGCTTTCCTTGAATTCCACCGAGTAGTCAACATAAACATTATGAGAGTTTATCATATAACAATGTTTAATAGATTTATTTACTTTTTGATACATAGCTTTCGCAACTTGATCAGAGATGTGATTAACGTATAGTGGAATAGAGTGGTACAAGAGAGATGAATGAAAAATAATGGAACCCTTTTGCTGATTGGCAAACAGATTTGTAGGTAGTTAATACAAGAATAAGATTATACGTACTTACGTTATTGTTATTACAATCTAAATAAAGGCGCTTGTTTGAAATTACTTGTATGGAACTAGCATCTAATATACAGTCTCGGCACAGTTTACATGGTACAAAACAAAGAATTGTATGTATCCATTTACATTGCGTTCTATGATCTATTTTTGTATTAAATACTTTTTTATTTAGAGCCGATTTACACCTGCCCTAAGTAAGCCGTCACGAAGTTGTCACGTTTGACACACCTGAACTGTCACGACATTTGACAGAATTTCGTGGTCATTACTAACACAATGAGGTTAAAACTGACATAAATCGCTTAGAACGAATTGCACGTAGTCTCTTGTTAGTCGACTTTTAAGCTACCACGATGTGCTTGTTAACAAAAAAAACACCTCACTATAACTAATAGTGAGGTGTTATTCGGTGGAATGATGAGTTACATACGTATGCAATATGCCAATTATTAACAATGAATATGTCAGTTAAGAATGATATAACTATCGTTCAAAGAACATATTTGTGAGGTATTCGTCGTAACAATTGTATGATTATGTATCGGACTTCCGTTCTTTATATCGTACATCGTACTAACATCAGAATTACTTATGCATAAGGGAATAACACCAATTTTCTATGTTTGTTAAGGTGTATAAATACAATATATATTTATTGCAATAAATAAGCTGTAGGTAGATTTAAAACTTTACGCCCTTGATTTGGGAACTAGCAGTATCTGTCTGTCTTCGATTATTATAAAGTTTATTATTTCGCGGCATGTTTTTTTAACAGGGAATGTATTTAAAGTAAAGATTTAGTTGGTTAGTGGTTGGTAACGTGAGTATTTCCATTATTTCATTTCAGTAAGTTTAATTTTGCAACTCTCGTAGATCTAAGAACAAAATTAATTATCGTACACAAGTGACCGCTGATACGATTATGTAAATTATAAATATAATAGGTTAGTTTGCAGTAGAGCCTTCTCAGCGGCTCCTTTAAATTTAGCAAACTATCGAAGCATTTAAGTAAATTATACTTTTGTCCACTTGACATAGGTATTCGATTCCAAATATCCTTAGTGCAATAAAGAAGCAAGGAATGCAAACGTCGAGACAGTTGTTTCATAATTTCCTTGCAATAAAATAACAGTTATGTAAGTTCCAGTTCTACCAAACGGAGTGCATCACTTTATTAGGTTCAAAAACTGGTCTCACACGCGAATGTATGACACTAGGCATTTAGCCTAGTTTCATTCTACTGTCGTGTTTGTTTACTAATATGGCATTAAAGTATTCAAAATCCATGGCGTAGGTACAATAGTTCTTTTCTCTCTCTCTCTCTCGGTCGATGGCTCATGTCTGCGCGTGAGATCTGTAGTGATTTGTCGGTCCCCATTGGACTCTATTATATTATTATATATATTCTATTCTATTTCATCGGTGTGAAATTTGAGGACGACGAGTCTTTCAATTGATTGGTCCATCTGGTTGGTGATTGGCAACGTGATATTTTACCTTCAGTATAACCGACCACGATCAGTTTTACCAGATTCTCGTAAGTAAGTAGTTCTTTAATTGTAGCGTTAGTAGAAAAATAAATATTATCATTAAAAAAGCAATATTAGTGATCGTTCTCTGTTAGTCATACATTTATTAGGCAGCAAAACTGTTTTAAGAATTAGAATAAGTTCTCTCTTACTAACACCATAGCTTGATCATGACTGTGCAGCCTATGACTAGCATTAATACTGTTGTGTTCTTCCTCGGCTGATAGAACCAACCAACATCGTAAGATTACTGTCTTGATCGTTAAATTATTTTATATGAACTTACACAAAAATTCGATTTGAAAGTTCCTCGTATCTAAGACGCGATCTGACAGCGCTAAATGTATTACAGAAAGTTTCAACGACCTCTTATTACAACTATTACACAAATACAAGCTACATTATTATTTTTAAGTGAAAATGAGTCTTTTAGACAGGGATCTCTTATAGGCAAGAGCCCATTTGGGCAACAGGTGCTGTTAAACTGTGAAGGAGTGGGAGTGCCATGCTGTTACTTAGAGTTTCAGCCGAATGGGCAGGCACGGCCGGAGAAATACCACTCACAGAAAACCGGCGTAAAGTGATACAATTGGACTTTGTTCATTTTGTACTCGCGTTTCGTTCGGTGAGTGAGATCTTCCGGGGCCCATCCCTTCCCCTCCCCCGTCCTCTTCCCCTACCCCTCCATTTCCCAATTTTCCTTTTAAGGCCGGCAACGCACTCGCGAGCTCTCGGCCGCGTGGGTGTCTGTGGGCGGCGGCTTCACCTTGGTGGTGGGCCTCCTGCTCGTTTGCCCCCTCTTCCATATAAAAAAAAAAAAAAAGGAATTCCAATCATGAATGAATCAGCGGAGTAAACCATACTTAAATGATTAATGCAAAAAAATATTAAGAAGCAACTCAATGTATCAAAAACTGATTTCGATTTCAACGCGTCTGTTTCCGGACTTTTACTATCGACAGTGGTCAGAGGTTGTGTCATAATTACATAACATTTGACTATTTACATTAATAAGTTATAATGTTGATAAATGGATGGTCATAGAATTTTTGTATTAAGCATTAATTTCTTCCGTGTTTAATTCTTAATTGCATAATGAGAGATGTGTTATTGACATTACAGTCTTTATAAAAAGGCCTATAATTGGTATAGAACATGTACGTTATTATTTTATGTAACACGATACAAACGAGCAGGCGGGTCACTTCGAATGATGGGCTAACCGCCGCCCATCGACACCTGCAACGCTTACAAGTGAGTTACCGGCCTTTAATGGAGAGGAACCGTCTGTCCCTGAAGACCCCCAAGTCGTAGGTGTTCGGGAATATCTGCCCTGGCAGTTGGCTCCACAAACATTATTCCACAAATATATTCTCCAAGTAAATTATTATTTGATATTTCTCGTACCGTTTTGTAATGTATCAGAAAATGGAAGCCAAATGATTGATTACGCATTAAAAAGTAATTATAGGGTTAAATAAGAATTAATAGTCTGTGGGAAGAAAAGTAATATTGACCGTAAGTTGATATTTATATTCACACATAATTCGATCTTTATTCCAAAATGATTTAAGTGTGCACCTATATGTAATATCCATTTTAATTAATCATTCAAACGTCTAAATTACATTACGTATATAAAATATGAATATATTAAAACTTCTCCAATAGTCTAGTTAAAGTGGTTAATAACAGTTTCAAGGCCGGGCGTAATAATATAATGATGAATCAATGACATCGCAATTAAACTTAGATTATATTTCGTCTTGCTCCATCTAGATCACCGTAAGTCATTACTTTGTCGGTTAGTTTAACAGCTGAACATCACTTTTGAATTTCGGTCTAATCAGGCTACGTTTCCTCTCGGTCGCGGAATCATTTCTCTTTGGTATTCGCTACTTCTTATGTTAAATATAATTAATAAAAGGTTGACAGTCGACCAGCAAGATTTTTATAAACTAAGCAATGGGTGCATTGCCGGTCTTTAAGAAGACAGAACGCTTTTTTTTGTCGTATCGAAAATATGCCTAATACATAAATCTGGTCTTAGATACACATTATAGCCTTATCAAATTATTGTTTGTAACATTGTATTTGGTAGTCATCTCTTACACTATACTAGTGGAAGCTCTAGATTTAGCTCCGTAACGTGTCATATTTGAGTGTGAATTACGATTATCGTTTACGGAATCATTATTGCATCAACGTACTTCTAAGACATAACTAAATGGCTTGATAGAAATCATAAATTTATTACATGTCTTATTTTAATTAAATTGTCAGTTATAACATTTTAGGATCAAAAGATCATCTTGTTTGTAGAGCAATATTAAACTTAAATCTACTAACGAAGCAAATATTTTTAAGACTTATTACCATAAGTCTGTATCACAAAAAATGTATAATCTATCTACTTACAACAGTGATTTTAAAAAATTACGAATACTATGAGTTATGTTTCGTGGATATAGTATTGTAATTAAAGGCTCATTCCGGTTACTAATGTCAAGCAGGGTTACTCTTTGAATTCAATATAGATTTCCATTTTTTGTAATACAAAGTGTTTTCACAATGCTTTCCAATAAAGTTTATATCGCAGGATACGCATGCTGTAAACGTTAGTGCTTAGTACCATATAAAAAATCAAACATTTCGTCAAACTGTATATTTCCCATAATTTGAATTTCAAATAAGTCTCAGTAAAACAAAGCAATATTTTGTCACGACGAGTTGCAAACAGTACCGTTGTAATCATTCCATCGTGGGAAAACTTATTTTCCTAAAATTTATATTATCCTAATCAAATATCGACTTAATATATGAATATATATTAAGTCGATAATATATGAATTCAATAATAATTAAGTTATATTTGGAAATATTTATATACGAGTCCACTAAATTACCTTATATTATTGAAATTGAAATTAAATTTGTTGAGTAGCCTTATAATGCTTTTGTTATTTGAATTTGTCATGTAAGTAACATAATTTTATATAAAATGTTTATTTTAAAAGAGCAGCTACCGGGTTTCTTGCCGGTTCTTCTCGGTAGTCAACTTTAGCCTTCCGAACCGGGTTATAATTAATTTAAAAGTGTCTTTATAAAGACCTACTCGAATAAAGATTTTGAGTGTGAATTTGTCGTACTAAAGTAATATTCGTTAAAAGATATCTTTAAAAACATATTTTTTTATTTATTCTTTGTTATTAATTAAATAACATATTAATATTTACGCATAAAGTAGAACACAAAACTACGGTAATTTTTGACCTTTTTTTATAAAAAGAGTGTTTTAAATTACCCCTGATAAAGAAAATATTCAAAATATGAATCCTTATCTATGACAAAGTGTAGCTAGTATATTAGTAAAAACGTATTTGGGATTTAACGTGAAATTGCCTGACGGCAGATTACACGTTCGTTCGAAAAATCAAAATTTAATTTTTAACATTTTTTGACTTAAAAAAATTATTTAAGTTCAAGTTAAGAATTGTCTAGTAATATTTTTTATAAAACTATTATAATTCCGTTACCACAATTTCAGCAATTTCCTCGAGGTCTGTCAGCATTTATAACGGGTTGAGTCAATTATCAGTTTTATCACTATAACCGATCATGAATTAATTTTAAATCTATTATATTTTAATAAACTGTAACCAATACTGAAATAAAAATGTATGATAAACAACTATGAAATAGTTGGGCACATGAATGATGCTTTAAATTGTAAAACAAAATATATTTTTTTATCTCCTATCCATCTATCGATATCATATATAAATTTGAATACCGAATTATTATAATAACAATATTTAAATGTTGGTAAATATTGTTTATGCTATTGATTTAAGTTGTCATTTTGATGCAAAAATTGTATTTAGTATTTCCGGTACCGGTGACTACCAATCAGAGGGGTTTTTCGGGAATGTGGAGTTTCCGGTGTTGGAAGACAGATAGAAAATGGCTTTGTAAAATTAGAAAAAAAGTTAATATTTGGTTTGTAATAATACGTTTCAAATTATAGTGACTACAGCGGTTACAATTTATCAATGTTTAAAGTAATCTTAATTTATAAAACAAGTCTATTGATATTTTTGACCTCCTGATTGGTCGACGGGGAAATGAACGCGAAGTCGAGAGACGCGGGAAGGTGGGAAGAAAAGAAGATGGCGGGTGGGAGCTAAAGACAGTGGTCGTTTTTTTGTGTTTTGATGAGATAGATTGATTGAATTAAAGTATAAGTGTGGTATTTGTAACAGTAAGAGTACAATAGAGAATATATATTGTAGGCTATCGTTTAATTTGGAATAACACACATTCCAGGATATAGAAGGAGTTTTATACATATATAAAAAAGATACATATGTATTTATCGGTTTTTAGTTCGTTTTGACAATATAAGGATAGTGCCTCCATTTAAGTCATAATCTACTTGTATTAGGAGAACACGCTCTCTTTTTAATTAATCTTATATATATATATATATTACTTTGATAATTCTGATTGTATTTCCGTAGCATTCTATATATTCTATAACATATATTCCTGATATATGTAATCTTGATAAAGACATAAGAAATATATGCAGATTTTTTTTACTGAATCTTAGTTTAGGTTATAACTTGTATTGGTTTATTGTGATGTATCTGTCTGTATATGTTTCCTTAATAAATAAATAAAGAATGTTCACAAACTTAATCGGATTAACTGCAAATTTTGCTTAAGTACGGAAGTATTTAACATTAACTTGAACTTAATATTCCCTCGTTAATGTGCGTCGATCCGTTATGTAAGTGTCACCTTTCTCTAGATAAAAACATGTAAACATGCAACTGTCATTAACAATCTGTGACCTTTCCTCGCACTATAATTAAATTGTACATTGTTTGTCAGGAAAGAAAACTACTATTTTCAAGTTTTTTTTTCAGGACTAAGTACTCGCATAAAAATGCGAGTACATTATTTAAAAATACTGCATTAGGATTTTTTTTTTAAATTTGTTGCTGATATATATGAATGTAACAGTTTCTATACGTTTTGTCAGGATTAATTAATTATTGTTTTAAATATAAATGATGAAAGAAAAGGTAATCCAATCTTGTCTGTGTTCCAGTTCCAGGTGGGCTGAAGATTGCTTTACACATACCGGCGCTAGAGGCTTTGCTAAGTTATAGTAAATGTAAAATTACGCAATATCCATAAATATTGTGTATGGATTTGAGGAAGATTCTGAGCAATCATGCCATCAGCGGTGCAGGTGCTTAGAAGTGCAATGATGCAACTTTGTTTACTCGAAATTATATATATATAGAGCTGTTACAAAATACGTATGTAACAGTTCACTAAAACTTTAAGTACGAACGTGGGGAGATTTCAGTAAGTATTACTTATTTTAACTCTCAGCCACACTTTTATAATATATCTCTGTAATGTGACTCCGTCGCTAAATCGTCGTAGAAGAAATTAATTCGTCGTTCAAGAAAAAATACTGAACTAACTGAAAGATGTACTCTTGTAGTTCCATCGAAACTTTTTGTGTTGGGTGATTATCGGGGCTTGAATTATGTTATGGTTTTTAAACCGCGGTGTTCATTTACTATTACTACTAGGACAGGGGTTCCGGCTCGAAGGACCAAAACGTAGGGGATGTTGAATAAAACTCGAAACAGAGGTTAATGTTATATTCAGTATACTAGTTTTATATTAAGCAGTTGGTAAGGTAATTCACTTACGTCCGGAACAACTGTGTTAATCCATCTACTTATACAATTCAAAGCTTCAAATGCAACCTTCCGAGCCGGCACTCTGCGGTAACATCTTGTTTCCAGCTACCCTTTATAGCATTTCTAAGACCATGCCTGTTGTCCGTAACAACAAGTATATCGTTGTAACAACTCTATAGAGATAATAATATTCTAGATACGACAATAACATTAGGAGTGTAGTAACACAAGATTGCGTGCACAATGGGCCGGCGGAGCGTGAAATTCGCACAACGATGTCTTTCCGCACCTGCGACTGCGGCCTATATTTGGTGCGATATTTGTTTATATACGTAACACATTATATATTAGGTGTTTGATTGCTATATTGGCCACTGAGTTTCTATATATGTTCTTTAAACTCTTTATAGACAAATAGTACTAGTACGGGTTTTAATATGATGTATTCTTACGACATACAAAATTTTTAATGTACGGTTATTAATTATATGTTATAGTATCGTCTTTTCTCTTTTTATAAATGGGACTTCACAGTTGGCTATTTGGTATTGGTCTTGCATCTTCCAGCGCATATATCATGGGGAGTGCTCTGATGAATTGACCGGACGTAATGAACGAAATCCCATCCGTACCACGTTAATGTCTGGCGTTCTACTACTTAGGGATTTAAAGGCAGTTTCAGCCGCCCACCACCCCTTTGTAGAACCAGCACCTAGTGCAGGTACTTCAAAGTCGTTACCAATTTAAAGCCTTATATATTTTAGCCTTCTATCATTGAAGGTGACCATGGGTGAATTACGTTTTACTCGAAGTAAATAGAAGAGTTAAAAAAAGAAGTGGCATCTTAAAACCTGGTGGTTAGAACGTACTTATAGGAACTTATGAATTTATACTATCCGTTTTAAAGAATAGAGCATAGGTACCATTCAATCCTTCATTTATTCATAATTCATACGCTCACGAGTAAGCCTCCCGCATCATGCTCCCTGCAACCTGCTCGTTTACCTCCTGTCCCATAATTAATAGTGTACAGTTAATATTAAAGTGTTTAAGAATTTTTGATAACATAATGCAGCATCATTTTTGAAATATACTGTTTCAGAATTAATTTATATGTGAATGATATCAGTATTGTGATTCCCATAAATTTCCCATTTGCCTATCACAATACAATAGACATGCCGCATTAACAACCAATATCATTGTATAATTTATTCCGATTATATCACACTTTCTAATGTTAGACAAATTACACTTCAAAATTACATATTTACCATGTCATTAGGATATCTAATGGCAGTACATAGATTCATTGTATGGAAACTGGATGACTTACCACAATTTCATATAGTGGTTTTAATATATACATCGTACCAAGGTAAAAAGGTAATTAGGGATGTTGGGAGATATCTCGGATTGAAAGCTAGTCAATTGTCGTATGTTAAAAAGCAGACACATTATATAATTATTGTATACTGTATTCATACCCATACTAATATTATAAATACGTATTCATGATCAAACTACTGAACCGATTTCGATGAAATTTGGTACGGAGACAAACTAAACTTTAAGTAGTTACATAGGCATACTTTTACTCACGGAAAAAAGAGTTAAAGGGGTTGAAATAAGCCGAGAAGTCGCGGACAAAAGCTAACTGGTTTCTATACTAAGAAATATCTTGAGTGTGAAACAGGTCCGGCCATGCGTTCATTTACACTAAGTGGATTATAAAGCACTTTTTACTTTCACTGCTAAAGGCTTATATTTTAATTGTAATATCCTATACAAATATATAATATTCATTTTATACTTTTTGTTTTACAAGATCCAATTCGCGTGCTTAGAAACTAAGACTAACTATATAGCTTTACCGATAGCTCAGTTTTTAGTTAACAGGACTATTTCTGTAATGTTGTAAATATTTACGAGTGTTACATGCCCACATTATATATAAGCATAATTATAATTAGATATAAGTCTTCATTGTTTATTCCCCACAGACAACCACAAATTCTATCCTTTAAATACGTTGTCCTTTCCACTCCGCAAGCGGCCTCCTGGCCAACAGCGAGATCCCCCTCCAAAAAAAAAAAAAAAACTCCGCAAGCACTCCTGATCCAATTTCCAAAGACATACATTAAGAAAAAACCTAATTAAGTGTTTTTGTAACTCCCGTAACTGCCCGTAACAAATTTGGCGCATATATCTCAACTATATATTATATGTAGTTTAGAATATATAGTTGGGATATCATCTAAATAAGAATAAACAATGTATTTATGCATAAGAATGATAAAATATTATTATCAATGTAAACGTTTATCGTAAAAATATTTTATCACACAAATTTAGTTATTTTAATTACAGCGACATCTATTACATCTCACAGATACCTCAAAACGATGACATGTATGTTATAATTAGCGCCATCTAGTCAAAGACGCAATTACTTTTTATAGTATCTGTGTTACATCATAGATGGCGCCTCACACCTTTCGGTAAAGGTAATTTATTCATCACTTGAATTTCAACAAGATGGCGCTTAAGGCAAAAGTAATAATACTAAATCGTGATATCGTTATTGTTTCATTACATACATACATTACTTAAAAATATTATTTTATGAACACTGATTTAACCTAAGTAACCAGCAATCTTTCATACGTTCTATTCCCTTCTCATATTCGTTTTGTTTCTGATAAGCGACCCATACAATTATTTGGATTGTATAAATTGATTTAACCGACTGCAAAAAATGTGAAGGAGGCATTTTAAATGGTATTTTTGTAAGGTTAGTCATGTTAAAGAGATCAGTTATTTACAGACATTGGCTACACACGGCAACGCCTGATTTTTACTTTTACTTGTTCTAAAATAAAGTAAAATAAAGTACCACTTGTTGTCTATGTCTTTGTAACGATCTTTTAAAAGCTGTTCCATGTACTGAGTAAAAGAAAACGTAATTAACATAATGGCCACTTCAGACTGGGACACATTGGTTATTATTTTTAATAATACGATGAAAATAAACTGAGACTATAATAAAATAAAACAGTTATATAAAAGTTAATAAAAAAGCAACGTTAACAGTTAATATAAAAAAATACATTTTGAATACGACACGAGTCTTGGCTACAGTATTGCATGATTTTTGTAAGTGTGTTAGTTAGTAGTAAGGTAGTAAATAAATGATCGATTATATTGTATAATTTATATTACATTTCAAAGGAAAAATTTAGTCGAGAAACGAGATTTGTGTATTCATATAAAACTGTCACAGATTGATATCTAAAATTGATTCTAAATCTTAAAGTTGGCCTACACTTCTTTTCATAACATTGTAAAATCATTATAAAATCTGAGTTTTTTTCTAGAAAAAAAATCTGTTGATTAAAATGATCAAATTAATCAACCACTGTTTTCAAATTTTAGTTTTCGAATTTCATCTGTCAGCTAAAAAATATAAAATACGCTCTTATGCTCTACACCTTACTTGTAACTCGTTGACCCGACACGGTTAGCTGAAGGACCTCTATTCAGTCGGCAACATGTCCGCGAACACTCTTTTTGGTATTCTCGTGGTGAGTCCACTTAAACTTTCTTGAAAAATAAAACTTGCTTTTTAAGCATGTGTTAAAGTATCTAATTGTTTCAAATATTTTGTATTATATTTTTAAGTAACAAGTCCGTTGGAAATTAGAAGTTTTTTAACGAATAGTCACGAATTTATACAACACATAAGTTAAGAATATAATTTTTTATCATTTTTACATAGATAAACGTTCTTAAATAAACCTTTCTGAGACAACCCACCACAAGTCAGCTCAACAAACATAACTGATATTCTATTCAAATAATCACTATTATTACAAAATACTTTATTTCGAAAACCAGAAATTATAGTTACAAATAAGGCGGACGCTGGACCCCACACTTATATTTCCTGTGTTGTGAGTGACCAGTCTCTTGCGAGGTGTATTATACGTATATGTGTGTGTTTGTAGCTACTAGCTTCAATAACGTAACTTATTTGAAATTATAGTTTAACTTCATTTCAACATTAAACTGCGAGCTGATTTCGGACAGCGGCTGGCAACCCATATCAAGTGAAAAAGTGTTTAGTTCAAGAAATTTCATTAAAACACAAGTAAATCGAAATTCCGAAGAAGCGCGGAATGTGGAGGAATTCACCGACAGTACATTTGGAGCGAATATAAAATTAACTGATGCCCGTGAAATAATCTCGCAAGATTTCCATCCAAAAGATTCCCATTTACACAGAGGTGAGTTTAACGTAAACTCTTACAATAACTAGTTTGTAATTAGTAGACAGTTTACAAAAAACACGTAGAATTTTTCTGCATTCAAAATAGTCTTAGCTAATGTAACAATTTCAGATACGCTATCACAAATGAGAAACGAACAAAACCTTAACACGGAAGAAACAAAATCAAACCACCGTAAACCAAAGAAAGTCTCTCAACCAAATGAAATGGATGACACAGAAAAAACAACGTACAAAATTATTGAAGATGTGGAAGATGTGGCGGGTGAACAAAGCAATACGCTAGAGCAGTACCAACCCGAACGAACCCCAACAAATGACTTCTTAAAGATCCTATCTAACTACAACATAAGAACTAATGATAAACTACCAAATTATCCTTTATCGCTACGTCAAAACAGCCGACAATCGCCTGGCAAGGATTACATTTACATCAACGTTCCCGTAAGGATACCACTTAGGTACAACAGCCCCGATCATCTCCCTGTTGATCCTCTAATAGCCGTTTTATTATCAAACTATGGATATTACCTACCAGGCCACTATGGCGTTCATGGAAATTATCAGAATCTGTATGGTTATTCAGCATCAAATAACATTCATAACAATAAACCATTCGGTTCGTACAAAATTTACTCCGATACTGTGTACTAAATTAAAATATTTGGATTTCTTTGTTGATCGTAGTTTACATATAAATTAATAACAAAAGTACTTCAGAATTCTAGATATCGAACGCACCACTGCCTAAAGGGTCGGCAACGCACTCGCGAGCTCCAAGACACGTGAGTGTCTACCGGCGACTTTACCTCTAAAGTATGCCTCCGCCTTTTTCTTTAATACAATATATGAACTTTTATCAAAGTTTAACACACTGGCCGCTTTAAATTTTAAAAAACTGGCACATTTCTGTTCTTCCGTTATCGAATAGCGAATATTTCAAGGGAGCGTATGTGCTAGTTAGGCTGGATACATTCCAGGACGTCCCAACGTAATTTTATCTCAGTATTTCATTCTGTAACTTGATTTATCGTGCTTAAAAAGTGTAAACTAATTTCAAAGAAGTTCTTTGCTTTTTATTTAATTTTACAAAGTACTGTAATTTAATCAACATGAAAGATACAATTTCGTTATTCTCATAAATATAATTGTTTTTGTGTTTTATGTTTTTAAATATATTGAAAAATTATATAAACAGTACGTGTAATCAGAATGGACATTTATAGCGAGATTCCATCACGTTATAAAATTGTCACGATCTCCCCCTCTTCTTTAAAAAAATACTTGATATATGGTCTTAGGCC
Source organism: Leptophobia aripa (assembly GCA_951799465.1). Lineage (NCBI taxonomy): Eukaryota > Metazoa > Arthropoda > Insecta > Lepidoptera > Pieridae > Leptophobia > Leptophobia aripa. The sequence goes on along the minus strand of OX637277.1, from coordinate 1,985,982 downwards.
TTGGCTCTAAATATAACCCAGAGCCTTTTGGGTAAACATAGTGCGTTCAACGTAAGTATATCCCAGATTTAAACAAACCTGCTATCATGTCAGACACCTATGCATTGTATCGCAAGCGTTCTTAATTACTAATTAATAAAATGTATATTCTGATAATTACTATTTCAGTGTTATCACAAGAATTGCGAAAACTACCAATAAATATTTAAAAAATAATAAATCGCCGACAAATCTTATTTTATGTTCGCTTGTATCGAACTATTATCTAATTTAAGTTAGCTAGTTGTTTTATTAACGTCGAAAACCCGATACTCAACTTCAATTAAACGTCACAGAGTAAAAAAGTGTCCTCGAAACGAGTTAACATGTAGCGGCAGGGCAACAACTTTTCACGTCGAGTCATGAAACTGTCACATTGTGGTTAGATTGCCGTTGGCTGTAGCGAGCCCGTAACTTACTGAAATAGGATTTTCTACGGAATCTGCTCCCCATTTTTGTGACTTGAGTTTTATTCACAAACTAGATTGGACTACTTTAACGGTTAGTAAAATGTATTTTCTGAGAATAAAGGAAACTGTGGAAGGATTTATGTTTATCAACTGATGCTGTGTGTGATTAAAATATTGTATCAACTTATGCATTCGGTTGATTTAGGTTTATAATCACTACTATAAGTCGGCAGCGACATCTATGATACCATCATAGATGTCACAATGATATAAATTTACTCGACCGTTTAAGCATATATAAAATGGTCTATATAATATCGCATATATAAAACCTAGCCAATGGGACATTTGGGTCGGCTAGCAGTTATTATTGGTATGTGAATTATATAATATGACATGTTGAGACATGTTGCAATAGATTTTGCCTAAAAATAATTTTGTAAGTGATTTGAATTGTTATTATTTGAGTTTCTTTATGAGAATTAGGATTGCTAACGACCACTTTTGAACGTCACTAAATTTACGGTTTCATAGTGCTGAGCAGAACCCACAAGAAACTCAGTGGTTTTATAATTTTATTGTGGTCTTTTTTAAAAATAATAATCATGTAGCTACTGTTTGCAGACCTCACACCTCAAAGGGCCATATGGTACTTCTCCGTTTTATTGATGTGTTTTTTGATTTTGACGTAAAGAATTTTGATTTGGACTTATAACAAAAATCTAATAAACTATCGCGTAACTAAATACGCCTTAGCGTAGGTCGTATTTGGGTCAATTTTAACATCAAGAATGTCCTATAGGTAATCTATATTTTATCTGTAAAACATGTTTTAGGATGCCGCTGTAATTTGTGATGTGTATGTTTTGTTTCCCTAAAATAAAATAATCTTTATTATATTTTACATATTAAAACGGACCCAAGTAATTCGACCAAAAATCAAAGCTATTGATTCTCATGATTCTATTAAGTAAAGCCGTCTGGTTGATCAGAGCATACAATAGCACCCCCACCTTCCCCTCCACAAACCATTGAAGGCCTGGAGCAATGCAGTAGACCGAAAAATGCAGTTAGTCAGACATTTTGCACTTTTTGCTAAACGTACATACCGACTCACTGTGGTATTGCAATGCTGAGGCATTTCTGGTTTAGCCATTTTTAAACGATTGCCAAAAGTACAATGTAATTCAATCATCTGTGCAAAGAAATGTATAGATAAATGTTATCTGTACTCATATAGTTTTTGATACACTTTATTGAATAAGTCAATTCATGACATATACGACCTTACGGGACAAAACATATTGACATTGACAAGAGACAACACAAGATGGCGTCACAAAAACAAAATAATAACTTTATTTTAATACGTAACTTTCATAAACTTATGAACCGTCGAATAATTATAAAAAAAGGTACTCTATAATTAATTTTCCTGATAGTTAACAGACCATGGGCGAAGGGTGGACGAGAAGAACTGGCAATAAACACTCCGCTACTCCTTTAAATAGCCTAAACTATAAGTTTGCATAATACACACTTTAAATATAAGTGTCTTTTATTCATGGCAAGAATTTAAGCTTCGTTAATAGCTTAGAAAATTAGAAACCAGTTTTTTCTTCTATTACTTAGATAAATTAATTTATTTATACCAGTTATCAGGCATATTAAGGAAATAGTATATTAATTTTATATTCTGCTCCGGTGATTAAATATTACATTAAAATATCAATTATAGCTAAATACATCAATAAAATTAAGTGAAATCTGTCAATAAAATCTTGGAAATTGTGTAAAAAGATGATTTCGAAACATAATAATTCAAATCATATTATAATCTAGTTAATACCAGCCACACGATATTGAAAGTTATCGATCAAGAAGACACCAAAATAAAAGGCATTAGCGTTCAATTTGAATTTTATGAGGGCTTTTATGCGTCTCGAGACGTCCTCATCCCTCAGGAAGCTTTAGCTTCACTTAATGACGGGAAAATAAGGATTCATTTCAATTTTATATTTGTGAAAGAAGAATAGGCTTAGCAGTTTCTTATATATCTCTTTCACTCTATCTTTATCACTTTCCTTAGCGTAAATATCACCACGGTATTTACTGTTCGCTAAGTTTTGTATTAATTAAGGCATTCGTAATTATTCTTGATAGTACATACTCTGTTAGTAATTGTACTCTCTCTGCCAAATTGTGTGTATTCTTTTTCAAATGGACAAAAATAAGTATCATGATATGATATGTCTTAGTTAAATAGGTATATAGTGTATATAAAACCAAACATATAATAAAAATGTTGTAATAGGTCTAGTTTTGAGAGGATGGTGGGGAAAGGCCTGACACTCGAGCAGGTCACACCGAGCGTGTACTTCCGCCGGAAATGAATCGAATTTCCTCCTCTTGACACGCCGGATTGTTAGAGTTAAATAAAATGTCACTAGCATTTCATACTTGTAGGCTTTTTGCCGTTCCTACATTCATGATTTGTGTTATAGGCAGTGTCGAGATCAAAGGAAATTAAGCTTTTAACAATATTGATATTTAGTTTGATAGCCTTTTTGATGCTAAGCAGTGTTGACTTGGAAAGCACAAAGCCACTCTCTTTTTTACCAACATATAAGATAACAAATTTATTCGCCACATAAGCGGCTAACCAAAAAACGTGTCCAAGAGACAACAAACAAACCAAACATTAAAAGTGAAAACAAAGCTTTTTACAAACAAAGAGGTGTCTGGGCGGAAGCTTATCCTGATTTAGGCGGACTTTTAATTTTTTTAAGCGGATTACCCGTTTTAGCTCTTACATGTTTAGGACTCACCTTTGAACCCTGCGTAATTGGATTTTATGAATATGTGTAATTAGAATGTAATGCTTTTAAGTTGTTAGCAAACTTTGCATACCTCTTAAAACCAATTTCATTTTATACTAAAGTACTCTTTCGTCTCTCTCAAAATGCGTTTACTATGTTATGAAAAGGGCTCTGAAAATATTGTGCTTATAGACGTACGAAGAATATAGATAGTTTATCGGTTATTATGTATGTTAGGTAAATGTGACAATTTTTTGTTTAAAATTCAGTAATGCACACATATTTGAGGTCTATTTCGATTTTGTATATATTTAATCTAATAGATTTTCCGTATTACTAAATATTTTCTTTGTAATTCCGATGTAATGGTCGTCCCTCTGTTGTCGTTACAACCCCGACGAACCCCCTAACCCCATGTCCTAACGAGCGTAGATTAAAATTCCTCACGTTTTATTTCTACCTTTGTCTACAATGGCTTTTTTGTAAATTTAAGCGTCAATGGTCAAATAAATGCGTTGTAATAATTATTTAATTGTTTTTATTATTGATTTCAATAAAATTAAGTTAATTTAAGGATGACTTTATAATAAACTTAAAGCTTTTGCCCGCGACTTAGGCCGCGTGGTTTAAGTACAATGGGAATTTGGAAAATCGGTTTATAGATGGCAGAGTTATAGTGTAATTTTATACAAACTTTCATTCCCTTCAACCTTTTTTATTGCGATCAAAAGTATCCTACGGCCTAAAGTTTAGTCTATCTCCAACGAATTTCATCGTTACCGGTTCAGTAGTTTAACCGTGAAAGCGTAACACACATACAGGCAGAGTTACTTCCGAATTTATAATATTAGTATGGATTGAGAATAAGTACGAGTGCACAGGTGCTTATTATAGAATTGGGTAGTTTTATGGTAGCCAGTACCAGTGACCCAAGCTGGTGCATTTCGTCTTCAAATTATATGCATCGCGACACAGCGAGAAAGTGCTGGGGTATACAGTAAAGGAATTCAAAGGAAGTGGATAGCTTTGTGGTATTTTGGTGTATTTGTGTAGACTTTTTTTTATATATGAAAAAATAAATTTGTGAAGTCATTGATTACGTCATGCTGTGTTTGTTTTATATAAATTTACTGCGCACTAATGGATGTAGCTCGTTAATCCATATTAATTGTGATACATTGTCAGCAGACGCTGTGATAAACTAATTTGCTGCTGTCATTGGTATTGACCCTGCTCTCTCCTGTATATGGGAACTAAAGTATAAATAATTACGGGCGAATAAAAAAGTGTGAAATCAGATTTTTTTATTATATTCGTATGTGATAAGTTTTGTGTGATAAGTACGACTGATTTTTTCAAGTAGTTTCAGACTTGTTGTTTCAGATTAATATCTTTACATATATTACGTAATGTTTTTTATATGTTTCTTTGTTAATCAAATCTACTTTCGATAATTTATATTTAACAGTCACAATATTCATCTAGAACTTCAAACCGTACACAAATTTATGGTAATTTGTATTGATGTGTATATTGAAAAATTCTTTCAAAGTAAAATATTTAAAAAAAAAACTTATTATTTTTTTTTTTATGTTAGGGGAGTCAAACGAGTAGGCGGGTCACTTCGAGTGATGTGCCAACCGCCGCCCATGGACACCTGCAACGCCAGGAGGCTTACGAGTGAGTTGCCGGCCTTTAAAGAAGAATAAGATCTAGATTCTATATTAGTTTAAACGCAGGTTAAGGTTAGGCATTTTCAACACACAAGACGATCAAAATGAAAAATCGTATTGACGATGAATTTTCAATACGGGATTCAATTACAAAAATTACTACGAGATCTAAGTGATGCTCAATATTCAGCACATTCAAGCACTCAGCTACACCTAATCCCGGCACTCAAAGTGAGTGTCATTTAAGACACTCTTGGCCCAATTACCTCGGCCCAATTAGTTGCTTGATTACGAAGATAAAAGCATAACGCTACCAAATGACATTATCTTCACTTAATTTTCTATAAGGGACTAATGATATTTCACGCCTGACGTAACCTTTATTTATTTAATTGGACGCTATAATTTTATTATATTCGAGCTTTTAAAGACGTTTTTGTGTACGAGGCAAACATTTGTAAAACAAAATTATTACATTGTTTTCTTAAAAGAAATTTATTAAATTCTTAGAATAGTTTTTGTTGGTTTGGTTTTTACAGAAGAGGGACAAACGAGCAGGCTCAACGGAAGTGAAATTCCCACCCATAGACACTGACGTGGGAGCTCGTGAGTGCGTTGCCAGCCTTTTAGGAAATGGTTAGCTCTGTACTTGAAGGACTCTAAGAAGTTTTGGTTCAGAAATACCGTGACGGGCAGCTGGCGTTGCGTGGTAAGAATGGAGGTGATAAGACAATTATTTTTTTTAACTTTATACTAAGAGGTTAGATATGTATTTTAACTATTAAACTGATTAAAAAAAATCGCATTAGTTAGAGTTCTTGCTACTAAGTCCGTGTTCCAAAACTGGACTCAAATTTATTATAGTTGGGCGACTTGCCAGAACTTTAACTGTAAAAAAAATATACTTAAACTACGGTGTTTCTCTGTAACGTTGTTGCTTACTTCTAGTGGCTTTATTTGAAAAATACCGCAACGTTCTTATGGGATGTTGCCAAATAAATTTACAATACATATATAGGAAAATGGAGCGCCGTAGGCTCGCACTGGGGATAAGTGTGAAAAATTCTAATAACACTATTATCAACAATTTTGGATGCATGGAAGAGAACTCTAAGTCTCTCCAGGTCCAGTTAGTTCTCTTTTCTTGTACATAACTGGACTACAATGTTTACATAGTAAAGGATAACGGAGTAAGAAAGATGGAAATTATCAATTAAATTTTTTTTAAATTACTAAATATGTTCTTAACTTAAGTATTTGGTGGAGATCTACGCAGATGCGATTACATTAAATAACTATATTACAAATTACAATACCATGATTTAACAATTCTAATATCTGTACGAAAAAAGAAAGATATAAAATTGTGATACGACAGCAACTTGCATTGTTGCCACTTTAAAATCCTGTTAAGGCTTTGGCCTTAGAAAAAATGGTTATATACTGGCATGAATATGTTTGTAAACTATGTGTCACATAAAAGACGTTATTAACACGATCACTTGATCACCCGATTGTTGCAATGAATCAATCTCTGTCCAATAGCGCCACAGATTAAATATCGATTAAGCACTCTGTTTTTTGGTGCAAATGTATCTGTATTAAGTTTAGAATTACAGTGCTATGGCTCTCCGTACGAAGATAATACTTATAACGATTTATCACGCTCTGCAAGTCAGTGTAATCGCGTCTCCTGTGATCCCATGGACGCGAGAAGATTGCAAAGATTTATTCGTCTAGGAAGGGGCTGAGACACCCCAAGGTTAAGGAATTTGCATTTTATCTAACAAAACGGATTCTACTTTGAACTGCCGAAAACAAAAAATGTAATAAACGTCCATCTTGGATTAAAGATTTACAGTTTAAAAGCAGCCTTTTTTTCTAAATAAATGGTTTTTATTATATCAGATTCTTTTATATAACAGGAGGCAAACGAGCACTTCGACTTCGACCGCCGGCCGTGGACATGCCCATACATGGATATATATTTTTTAATATGTAATGCTAAAAGAACATCTTTCAAGAATATTATAGATATTTCGTTTCTTTTCATCTGATTTATGCCTTATACAGTATTTACTCTGGCATTATTTTTATTATATATATATGTGCTAAATATATTAAAAAAACAATAAACCTATAAGATAATAAAACAAAGTATACACACAAAACAATTATATGGGAACTTGAAACATTTAAGAGATAAAACATAATACAATATATAATAATACAACCAGGTAAGACATACTGCGAACACAATCAGGATTTAAAGGTTTGTTTTTTTAAGGTGTTTAAAACATTATACATACTATGCCCATTAGCCGATAATATCAGCAGATATATTTTAAATACCATAGAATAAATCACAAATAGTTTTGCAATATAAACAATAAAAAATCATTATCCTCTCATATCTTAATGTAAAACACGACTCTTAATTGCTCGTTCAGCGTTCACCAATCAACTGTTGAACAGTTTATATGCAATATAAATGCAAATTAACGTTTGCTTATTGTCATCGAACTGTGGGTGCATTTGAAGTAATTCTTGTATTTGCAATGACAATACAAAGGATCGTGAATATGTATGAGCCTAATGGTGTGCGGAAAATATACGGAGACCATTTCATAAATAATGCAAGACAAATTGGTGACTTAGTTAAGTTTGTTTTAAAATATTTCACGAAAGCTATGTTGTGCTTGGGCGTTTTATTAGAAACACTATTTTCGATCTCAATTATTTCTAATTTACAAATAGTTAACTCATTATTAGATTATTTATATTTTATTTAATTTCACGAATGTTTTGATCTGCCACTAATACGTTTGCGTCATTTCTGGCTCTAGCCAGAAAAAAGCTACAGCAAGAGGACTTGGTTTTGCGCGCTTCGCATATATACAGCTTCTTAATTTTAGCCACTAGGCTCGGGTGGACCAGTGGTTTCACCTGGTCGAGGATCCTTTGTTGGAAGAAACTCCACCTTTCCTCTACTCAATTCTATGGCTTAGAGAAATTGTTGATTTAGATCAACACGCCACACCTAGTATTTTTTATTAAACCTATACGCATTACTGTAGTAATGACCTTCCCAAGTAACTTTCCACGACCAAATGCGGAAACGTCACTCACAACGCCCAATATCACCCCTTTTTGCCGTACAATTATCCTCGCTGACATTCATTCTGAAGAGCATCCGTGACACGTCTATCGAGTGCGGAAGGGAACGACTAATCGACACAACTAGAAGGGCAGTTAGCATACGAGCCGTTTCCTTTCCCGAGGGAGCCCACCGCGGACTGCCAATACCGATCTAACTCCTTAGTCGATCGCTTCGATCGTCCGTCTAGATCGTTTTTTATACAAAAAATGTACCAAACATTGACTTATCTTTGACGGGCTATAAATGGACTGGATCATGAAAATGGGGCAAAGTGACTTGTGGTATTGTGTTGTGCGAATGTGCTTTTGTGTTTTTATTATTCTAGCGTGTGGTTATAGTATAGTGCGACAACAGATACTAGAACAGCGTCTGCAAGTGCTGGAGGAGCAGCAGTTACAACTGGAGCTACGGTTGCGACCGTCAGGCCTTAATGTGCAGGTTTCCAGGTCTCGGCGGGATGCGACAGACTGCATCTGTCCAGCAGGTAAGGTTCAGATTCAGTAGGTGTTCATTTATATTTCAAGTTGCGAAACAAAGCAATTTATTTTATTAAATTTTGTAGCGTGATATAAAGAATTATGTAAAATATATTAATTAAATTAAACATAGTGAATTAATACTCAATTTCACAATTTACGTTCTTACTAATGGAGCCCCCATTACGAAGAATATAAAGTTATTTATTAGTAGAATGCCCACAATGCCCATACAATACAGAAGGCAAGACAGACTTAGAACGAAAAATACGTATATAAAAATACGAAGATTTTCAATTATAGGTCACCAATAGATATTATTAGTATCGGTTTGCTCCAAACACAATTAATATCCGCAGACCTGCCGCAGTGGTTGCGATACTCCGACATTGTGTAACGTCGACCACTTTACAATATCCGGCGATAAAATCACACCACCGATCGATACGTGACTTTATACCTGTATGCACAAGTGCCACATTGGTCCACCACCATAAGTAACTCCTTAACGTGTTTCTACGAAGCGACGAGACAAATTGTAATGCTCTATTGTAACAGCTATTAGGTTTAATGGTTCAATAAGGAGTATTGAAAACGTGCATTGAACGTACTCACGCCTACAGATCAGTGCTAATTGAATTTAACACCCCGTTGTAGGGCCGTGCGAAGGGAAGTATGTTGACCTCGGCCGGATATTAAAAATGACTCCTGATATTGGTTCAATGTTATCGATGTGACGCCATCGTTTCCAATTCGACTTCAATAAGTCATCAAACACTCTATTCTGATGTTAATAGGTTTTTTTCAAGAGTCATCCTTTTGAATGGAGATTGATGAAATTCAACCCGGACAAAGGGAAGGAAATTTGAAAGTTTTCCACGAAAAAAATCAGCAGACGCCAAGCGCTAATTACTCGTTATTGTCGGGGTGCGAAATAAAGGTTTAATTGTGTAAAGTTTGCATCGGAGTAAGTTCGATCCCCTCCTTATCTTAGCCAGCATGAGCTCAAATTAAAGAAACCTTTCCAATGGATCTTCCGTCCAAGTTTTGCTCGCAGTTAGCTACTGTCAGTGACGACTTTTGTTTGTAAGTCTTCACTGGAAACACTCTTGAAAACGCTTTCTTTGGAGAGGTTTAGGTGAAATTTTTTTATTATTCTTCTGAGAAATTTAATTAAACATTAAAGCTAAATGGAAAGCGCTCATTTATTTATCACAAAGTCAATAGAGAAAAAATTGATTGTTTATGATGTATGAAACTATTGTCCGCTTGCCCTAAATATGACATATTTCCACGCATTTTATCACATTTTAAACAGAAACTTATTTAGAACGTTAAGAATTTTTAATCTGTCGTACAAGAAAGGATATGAGTAATATTTATGAGTGTCTAGAGAGTACGTTGGCACATTGTTCGTTCTCAGCAGAAGCAATTCTTAAGGGGGCCATATATCTAGAGGAATTGTTTCATAGTTCCGTGGCTGCATCGTAGCGTTTCATATCGAATTAGTTTCTGCGAACTCTCAAGAACACCGTTTTATGCTTCGCAAGGAAACAACGCGCTTTTGTTTCGAATTAATTGTTTGATGCTGTACAGACCAACTAATTTATCAGCGATAAAATTTAATAATATCTTTATACATATTATTCAGTAAGTGCCGGGTAAGTGCTATTGGCCTATCGATCTTCGGACTGCTGTCGATTTCCGGTCAACAATTGTGTGATGTTCATTTGTTCGCTGCAGTTCGGGTTACTTAATATCTTAAAGTACGTAATTCCTCAGTAGTATTGCCCATAACATAAGCTATAAAGCTTACGTTGTAACTAAACTAAACAGCCTTTGATAAGAATGTCCCAAGTTTATTTACTACTAGTCTTTGCAAATTCCAAATGAGATCAACATCTAAGAGAACACATTTCTCACATGCTCGCGTCGGTTCGCATTTATAGCTGTTTGAATAGAATAAACACAAACCTGAAGACGTTGAAGGAACCAAAATTAATAATAACAAATGAAAAGCTTGGAATCCAAAGAGTTTAATTAAGGAGGCAATTAGAGTTAATTTGAAATTCTATTTTAGAGAATTTTTTATTAAAAATAATATTGGAACATTTAACAAAGTTAATTATACTAAGTGGGGTTAGGGGATATTTAAAATTATATTTAAAAGGGAAACAAAAAGTGTGTCCTTTAAATTGTTTTAATCTATACTTACTTGTTTTATCAGGCTTTTTTACGCGTAGTAATAGGTAGTATTATTCTGGTATTATAGTAATACCTCCTACGTCTCGAAACGTTAATATAAATAATATAATAAAATCTGGTCTATATCTGTTATGCCATTGAATGAACCTTCGGTGTAATATTTTATATTAAAAATTAAGATTAGATTGAATATATATATAATTATAAACTTTATATTCTTGTGTGTCCTTGAGCTGATAAGACAGTTGAATTATTAGTATTAGTTTTTTCTATGATCTGTACTGGTTTGAATCGCTTTCTTTATACATCTGTTTCTGATTATAGTTATGCTCCGTTGCTATACAGACTATCATAAAGCTTCCTTGGAATCGAGCCAAACTGAACACTCAATATTGTGATAGATTTACTGAGCTACCTTTGAAAGGTACTTAGATGGGCGATGTCACTGATATCAAGATACAATTTCAATTACAAAGTGTCAAAGTTATAATAAAAATGACGTATTGCCCCATTGTTAAAAGCTAATCTAAAGCTTATAGCCAAGTAAAAGTTGCAGAGACTTGCTGGGAAGTTGAAAGTTCGATATTATAGTAATACTATGATATATAGTATTATTAAACTCAATTGAGAATATTTGTGACATCGATATAAATGAATCAAGATCATCGCGTAGCTTAAGTGGTTGTCGCGTCGCTCAAGGGATTGACTGTGTTTTTACATTTATAAAACTTATAATAATATATCTATTTAATTATTCTAAAAGCCAAACTTTATTATTTTGGTTATGATGAAAAATTCAATTTGTCAATTCGCCACCTACTTTACAAAAGTAAAAACTGGCTATTTATTACTCTCCAAAATCTACTCTCAAAATTTTTATCACAATTAATAAATCTATTTCATGCATTAAATTCTTTTTTTATATTTTTATTCATTTTCAATACGTATTTGTTTATCTGAGTTACCGGGTTCGAGTTCCGGCAACAAAAAAAAATTTCAGGTCAACGAATTTATATGCTTTAATATTGTATTATAAAAAAATAGACACTACGTTAACCTAATGGCGAACGTATGTACCAAAGTAACAATTGAAATATGCCTAAATATAAGTGACAAATTGAAAAACAAGAGGATTTTAAGAGATTGTCGTTTCGCTGACAGTGTAGCAGATGATTAAAGCGGAGGACTCTTATAAATTCATCTGTCAAGCGAAGAGTAATGAGGAGACAAGGAATTATTAGTCGCCCGCCTCGAGATTTCTCATAATATTTTGCTCTCGTTTTTATGGGCTTGGAATGCGAATAGGAATAAGCTTGTACAAAATGTTACCTTGAAAGTAATATGTTATTATAAAAGGAAATTTTCTAATTTCCTATGTTTTGCTACATATTTTTAATAGAATATCAATATCACATAAGTGTTAACATCTAGCTACACATATAAAACTAAAGGTCATGACGTATGAATGCCGCCAAACGCACAACTTCGCCACAGATAAAAAAAACTTGCTGTAGACAACAAAACAGCACACAGAATAAAAACTCTTTGGTTATGAAATCTTTTAAATAGTTTTCTGTAACTCATGGACTTTTTCTTTATGATTATTTTACAGTAAGATTATTTTAATTATTGCAATATAAAGGTTTTTAATCAATCTCATTGTTGAAAGTATGTTCATGCATGTTCTAATAGAATAATAACGAACGAGTTCAGGACAAAGAAAGATTATAACGCGTCCGAAACGTGTTATTTTCATAAATCACATGGCCCGGAGTAAACAAGTTTGTCACGAAGTAATGAGAGACCCTTTTGTTTTTGTTTGCAGCAATATGTTACCCACGATTGATGTAGCCACTACGAAGTTTGTTTACATATTTTGGCAAATTTTGACAATTTTTCCATCTAACTGATGAAAAAAAAAAACCAAGCGTTTAATATAAAAATTTAAAATAAATTACTAATATACGTTAGCTAAAATTAAAACTATAGTTTTTAGCATTTTCTAACACGGGGGAATTTAAAATGAATTACCCCGCAGGTGACATTAAATAGAAACCATGTACCAGTTCATACGCGGTTTTAATTTTTCTCCCAAATGTACTCAGCCGTGTGATATTTTCCAAACAACACAATATTTATGTAACGTGGGGGAACATGTTCTTAATATTACAGAAACGTCCAAAAATCTTGAAATTGCGACAAGTGTCAAATCCAGCACCTTATATAAACTATAGATTACTTTGTACCTTAATGCATAACACTTACGGTGCAAACTCCTATAAAGCATGTGTAATTTGCACTCACCCTGTGGTATTCCAATATTTCAACATGCATTGCAAACAATGTGGGGTTTATTTAAAATAAAACCTATCGCGTTGTGATAGAGTTTAAAATACAGTAGCAATATTTAAAAAGATTACTTGATACATTTTTAAGTCGTTTGTGCTTTAGCATACGAAATGCGAATTAAATCTGAAGAGTCAGATTGAAGAGTTACACACAATATCTAATGGCTTTTTATCATATATATTGCGGTTCGTTAGAACCCTAATGGTTTTTAAAAAAAATATATCTTTTAAAAGTTAAATCTTTTATACTGAGGTATTTGAGTATACATTTATTTATTTATTCACACTTTACTGCACTAAAACAGAAGAAGTAGATAATGTTAATAGATGTTAGTATATATAAGGGCAACTGGCGGCCTTATCACTTATTAGCGATCTCTTCCAGACAACCCACAAAACAAAAGAATACTTATAATACAATTGGACTTTTATATAATTTTTAGATAATAATTTACAAAGAACCACCTTTTCCATCTTTAATATTATTTTCATAATAACTATTTGTCCAGTAATGGCTAAGAATTGAGGATATTGTGGAAGCACTTAGGGGATATAGAATAATAAGTCAGGTCAGTTTGAATAAAGATATTTTCACGAATTCAAAATTGTGAAACATGACAATGAGAAGAGATGGACACGCTCTTCAATCGTTTTTGTTATATTTATTTACTTTTTGGAGAACATACAGGACTCAAATACTAAATTAAAACAAAAAAAGTTTAAACATTTTTATGATTTTATTCTACAAAAAATATTACTACAATAAAGTCACTAAGTTAACAATTTTATTTCTAATTAAAATAAAAGATTTGGCTACAATATTTAAAACAATATATAGCATGTATATGAAAAGAATATTGAACCGCAAGAGTTTAAAATTTGCAAAAACTCAGCGCTGATCATAATCATAAAAATAACATTCAACTACTATCTGATTTTCTCTTAACACAGATTAATATTAAACAGTGTTATAAGAATGAAAAATACGCGTGGCAATAGTTCCAAAGATCACTCGAAAAATATGTGACATGATTTTTTGATATAAATAAGATATCACTTCACAATCTTTTGCTTAATTTAATATGTTTATATGTGCTAATACGTAGTTTTGTGTATGGCCTCCGTCCATCACTTAGGCTGCCTCTAAGATAATGTTGTTTTTATTTAACTGTTTCTATCAGCCTTGTCACGGTCACGGCTTTAAACCGCTGCATAAGTGCGACAGTTCGATATCAAAATTGCTCAATTTTTTTTACAAGGCGCAGTATGTTTATGTGTTTTAACTTTGTCGTACTGTTATCATTATTCTGTCATGTCTTTGTCTAGTTTTCACATCTTACTTTTCTCATGCAAATGCTGAGAATGTAATTTTGCTAAATCCCGCGAGATAAGTGCAACGTACTTTTAGATTATATCTTCAAAATGAATGTATTTTTGTATAATGCAAGCAGAAATATTGTATGGCGTCTGCAGTTTGCGTACTGTGTATGAATTATTATTATGCGAAATTGTCCTTTGTTACTGAAAGAATTTGGTTACTCTAAGATGTAGTATGCTTTAAATTGAAATAAGGCACGTTTATGTATAAACACCCGACTTTATGACTTAGATAAATAAGTAAGAAATGAATACAGTAATAATAAGATAAATAAACAAATTAAATAACATAAAATAAGTTTTAAGAATTTGGTCTTTACACTGTACCCAGAATACTGGTGGCTTCGCTGTATACTTACGTTGAGTGAGAAAAGCTCCAACTCTTGGGTCACCGGTACTAACTACCAGTTAATTAAGTTATCAAAAAATCCTTTAATAATGTCTGTCCAATAATACGACCAATCGAAGAATTTAATTGATCTTGTTCAGTTTTAGTATCTTTGTTAAACTTTAATTAAATTTTTGTCTAACCAGATGTGGCACTCTCTAGCTAACCACGTTTGCTGGGGAGCACTAAAAATGTCGAATTTATATCCTTTAAAGATGTTTTTTTTTCCATTGCTTTTGCTAAGACAATATATGATAGTATGCTTGAATTACAATTGTTAGCCGTATATCGTATGTAAAAATCGAAATGAAAATTCGATTAGGGATATGTCTCGTAACGGAATGAAATGTAAATGAAGCCGAAACAATTAATTTAGGAAATTTAGTCAAGTATTATGCATTCCAACTGCGGAGTTAAGGTAAAGCAATGGCATAGGAGCTAATGTATTAATGTATACAAGCTTAAATTGCCCTGTATAAATCGTTAGAGAAGTGTATAGTATATACACTCCCTAAAAGGCCGGCAACACACTCACGAGCTCCCAGCCACGTCTATGGGCGGCGACTACACCTTTATGATGGTGACGTCGAGATGAACGAGCAGGAAGGGCCTCCTGCTCGTTTGCATCTTCTATAAAAAAAACAATATTTTTTTTTTCAAATGGCCCGTGTTACATGTAACAATTTAAAAAAATGCTATCTATAATTAAAATTATGTTTCTTTTGTAAGTAAGAAGCTATTAAAAAAGTCGAAGTTGTTTAACAATGAAACATGATTGCAGTTAGCACTCGAACGATGAATATATAATGTTAGACTAAATCGAATCGAACTGTCGAGACGCATTCTGTAGCGTTCATTATTTTTATAATAATTTTCATTCATCTCCTACACTACATCTAGATAAGATTGTCTAAGTCAAACGCATGTTTACTCAGCACACGCTGGGGATCGATAGATGCCAATGCTAATGCAATCCACAAGTATACGAGTGAAGTTGATGAACTTTAATGTACGCCATTTTGAATTTAATAACGTCATAACGCTCGAAAAATATTCAATTGATAGATTTTTTTTTGATAATAATATGTGGTCTATTGTCAGAATCAAGTTTTCAAAGCTTAAATTAATTTGGTTGTAACTTGAACAGGGATTGTAAAGGTACTGGCAGATACTTTACTTGATGAGATTCAGACTGTTCTGGAAATACATGTTTATGTTTACATGTCAGCTTGCGGATCACCTCAATAACTATCATACATGTTTTAATTCACTTACGTGCACTGCGTGCGTCTTATTAATAACAAACATTTTTAATAAGTATTTACTAAAGTAGATAACAGAGTACATTAATTTAGTTCATTTTTAATTTGTTAACATAATGTATTTATTTTAAATCTCAGTTATGTTCTAAATTAAAAAATAAATAATTTACTGATTAAGCACTTAATAAATATCAATCGTATTAAAGGCAACTCACTTGTAAGACTCCTGGCGTTACTCATGTCCATGGGCGGCGGTTAGCACCTGACTTAAAGGTTCAATTTACCTCGCGTTTCAGAAAAAAAAAAGATTTTAAGAAGACTGGATTAATAATTCACTTAAAGCACAGTATAGGCGTCCTAACTACACTTGTCGTCATAAAAACAGCAAAGTTACACGTTCCACGTCATTATAACTTTTAATTAACAGAAGCCTTCGCAAAACCCATTAGTGGAAAGTGAAAAATAAATTGCAATTAAAAGAATATTCACTTTAGCTGTTTTTGGCTTTTCGATTCGTTTTCGGTAACAAGCGATTAATTTGATTCCATTGAATTGCAAATGGCTCCGTTCAAAACAGGCCGAGAATTTTATCATTTACGATTGGGGACATTTATTACACTAAATTTGTTGGTATGCGAATTTAAAGATGAAAAAATTAATATCCTATGCACTGAAGGGTTTGTACATTTTATCGGGCTCTAGTGGTCGTGAAATTGAGAGAAGAAAAATCATTGTATAGAATACAAGCTAAACCAACCAAAGCCAATTGATTTGGACGCTTTAGAGAGTTAGTCGTTAAATCGTGTGTCGTTACATGCAGTGTGACGTTACACTGTACATATGATAACTATGTCACTTTTTACGGTTATCACTTGCTTTAGATTTACTAAGAACGAGACATAAGAGAACATTAAAGAACAAATATGCAAGACATGGAATGTTGTACTAAATCAGACAAATGTTATAAAAGAAAATTAATAATAATAATGACTCTATATAACTAAGTAGTGGTGTTTAGTAAAATTGTCTTTATGACAGAACGAAGAATTTAAAATTTTGACAATTGTTAATCCATAATACATTAATTTGATATTATTGTATCATATTTATATATGTATCCGCGGTAAGGATATGGACTTACATTCCTGTCTTCAACACAAGGCTTGAACCATCAAAAAGCTTAGTTTTTATATATAACTATAAGTCTTCCCACTACTTAGACCGTTGATTCGTTATTTCGCCTTGTTACCTCCTTTAGCGAAAAGCATTCCTGATTTAGTTAAGTTATACTCATTAATTTCAAGCATAAATTTTTGTGCTAATAAATAAGCTTAAATCCCAATTATCTTCCTTAAATAAATCTTTTCTTAGTAAATTGTTTAGCTCTATTTCAACTTGTACAGTACTAGGATGGTAATAACCCGTCAGATAGGAACAATCCATCTCCGACTTGTTTACCGTCTACCGATAAATTACATTTTGATCAAGATGAATATTCCTGAACCGCTCTCCTTACATGTTAATCACTTGTTTAGAAAACACGCCTTTGGAATATTTTATTTAAGTCTATCAAATATTTAAGCTTGTAAACAACGTCGACTATCGTCAAATTCCTTGATTATTTCTGTCAAAAATATGCATATTTTTTTTTATTTTATCATAATAGTAAAAATAAAATAATTAAACAGATTAAAAACTAGAAGAATACCTAAACTCATAACATAATATGAACCAGATTTAAGTACCATAAAATATGGTAAATAGAAATCTAGCTAAATCAGAGTTTTTTACATTATCTTGTAACATTGTCATTTGTCATTTCATGATTCTCTGTAATCTGTGTTGGTTCTATCTTTTCATTTTTATCCATTACGCATAAGCCATTTGCTATTCTTTATAACTGCACCGTGTTTCCTACACCCGTGCTCAGGCTCAGGACTCTCCACAGACTGCGTACTTTTAAATGAAATACATCGTTACCTTTGAACACAGCGCCAAAACTGTCAAAGAACAAGAAATCAATAGACAACCAAAACCAACAGCACCCCGACGTGTGCGGAATCAAAAGTTGTATAATCTATGCAAAGATAAGTATCTGCATGCTGATAAGATAGCGCACATGTTTTTTATTGGATGGGGTGAGGCCGGGGATATATTGTCCAATAAAAGTGGTCATAAACGTCGGCGTCCCCTCACACAACACTGACTTACTGATATTTTCCGGGGTTTTCCGTAAAACGGTCCGTTTTTAAGACGTTTTTCACGATTTGTTTGAATAATTTAAGTAATATAAATTCGAATTTTATAATCTTTGTATAGAGTTAAAATGTGTTTATGGAAACTAGGCTTTAACTCGACACGACTGTATTAATGAAGCTTCTGTGTTGATAATTGGGTAAACAAAGACAACAGACGTGTGTTATTTTATAAAGTACAATAAAGGACATATTATTGGGATACACAACGGATTAAAATAATTATTGGATTTATATATTTATAATCCAATCTTAGTATTTTCTGACGCTGTAAGGCGGTAGCCGACACAGAAAATACAACAAAATGCCAAGCATCAACACAATCTATTAATAGTAGAATTGTTCTTTATAATTCCAAGTTTAATCTTAACTTGTATCTTATTGGATTTGAAATCGAGAACACTTTTTACATAACATATCGAAGATCTGACAGGCTGTGTCCGCCCTAACCGTGTCGGCGTGAACCCGCGACCCTCGCCGGGTGGGCACCCTCCATAACTGACAATCCACTTGTTAATATTCTTAAATGTTGTATCACTTTCTCCATACTTTAATACAAAGTTTTTATACTGACTAGTGGAGCGACATAGCGTAGGAATGCGACGTGGGCGTTTACCTTTCTAACAAGGAACTCGTTACCAAAATTAAATAATACGATTTAAAAAATACATAGAAAAATAAAATGGGGTTGAATTTCACATGCAAAGTTATGCTATTCATAGCTTCTATTATGGTTACACAAATGAGAAGTTACAGTAGTAATTAATATTTATAGTATCACACTATAGGTGAGTTTATTTCCCAGAATATCATTCTGCTCTTTATTGATGTCACTAGGTTATAGATACAATTCTAATCCTGGTTGTTTAATAAAAAAGTTAATAAATAAAAGCAGGCAGAAGCCACGTTGTGTGGGATATTGGTTTAGAGACAAATTACCACTACAGATGTTAGCCAACTTCCTCTGTCAAGCACTTACATTCTCGTTATATACGCTGTATTTGAACAAACCTTTGAACCATACCGGCTTTTTTATTTCTTCAATACGTTTAATATAACAATAACGGTTTTCTTTATCTGTATTTTTAGTGTAGACTAAGATTTAAAAAAATATATTTAAGCCGTACTAAAACATGTTTCTGAAACAATATCTAATACGAGTGGTATAACGAGAGCGCTGAAAGGCGCAAAAACCGTATCCCAGAGCTCAGACATATAAAAGTAGTCGCTAACTCGCCGATGCGACGCCAGGTGCACTTTATGGTCACGACGCGCCCCTCATTTTTTCCACTGCAGTGCTTTTCTACTGCGACAGCTTATAACATGAATAGTAACTCAAATAATTGTAGGCCTATAAAATAATATGTAGCTATGTATAGACAGAAAATTAAGAATTTTAAATCCATCTATTAACTGTTATTTAAAATCACCTTCGTTTACTATCGGGTGAATTAAATGACTGAAATACATTTATTTTATGCATCTTTAATTACTAATGCTTTCTTTACAATTCTGCGTGGTATTAGAGTTGTTTTGTTGTGAAAAAATAACAAAGATATTGAACTACTGCCGAGTCCGTATACTGTCAAGGTCTCATGAATATTGCAGGGTGCATGAAAGTTTAGAGCATGCGAGAAGGCGAATTTATTTTGAACTAAGCACGTGACTTGAGAACTTCCTCCCGTCTGTGGTAGCTCGATTCTGTTGTTGGTTCATAGTTTGCATATAAAAAATAAAGGTTCTGTTTATATAAAAATTATTAGACATTGTCTTGCGAGATCCAGTTTAAATTATCTTCTAACATTCACAAATCTAGTTCGTTTACCAACCTAAACCACCATACTAAATTATTTGTACTTTTTTTGTTGAATAATGCCAAGTTCCTCAGAGTTT
Organism: Leptophobia aripa; assembly: GCA_951799465.1. Classification (NCBI taxonomy): domain Eukaryota; kingdom Metazoa; phylum Arthropoda; class Insecta; order Lepidoptera; family Pieridae; genus Leptophobia; species Leptophobia aripa. The sequence goes on along the minus strand of OX637277.1, from coordinate 1,965,677 downwards.
AAAATAGGACCATTCACAAAGTGGTTATCCCACTTTTTACAATCTCCATGGGAATAATTATGCAAATCATACTAAAACGGAATCGCTATGAAAATATCATCTTAATTATTTTTTTGATAACCAAGGAGGAAATGCCTTTCGCATTTCCCGCAACAGTCAGGGGATTATGGGACTCAACTAATACCGGTAACGTCTGCTACTCAGATGATCGGGTAAGCCTCACCCAAAACACTCTAGAAACCCGCGTTTCCGCATTTGGAGAAGCATTACTCTCTTAAATATGAAATCGTACACAAAAACTTTACGAGAACAAACAAAATGTTACGTCTATTTAAATACGGACATAAAAGCTTCGTGCAAATGAATTTAGTTTAAAAAATATATTATATTACGTGTGTGTGTATAATTTGTACATTTTCCTCAATAAAAATCTATGGAAATACATCGCTCCCAAAGTAATTCTTACAATCCAATTTACTTGAACGATAAAAGTTTGCGGGAAAAAGCTGTTAATAACAACTTTCTTCATAATACTAATCGATTTATTTCCTCACGGCCTCGCAAACTTACTACATCGTAATTTTTTTTGTTACTTTGAGACAATTATCCATTAAATGTTTGGGAATTTGACAGTTTTTTGGGCATTTTTCGGTACACTGCGATTGATACGATTTAAACGGAAGTGTCCGTCTTATTTACTGACTTAGTCTAACTATTTGTGTCTAGTTAGTCAGTGATAAGTTAAAAAATTAAGACATAATTAATGAAAAATATTTTTAATCATGCTTATGAATCGTCAAAAAATGTTCCTCCATGTTCAATCTATTTGAATATATAATTAATAAGGTCCTACTTTAATACTTGTCGTCTTCATTTTGCTCAATACACAAAGTTTTAATTTATGTAAGGAAAATCTAAACACTACCAAGTAACAGTGATAAGGAATCAGATTAAATAATAGTAGTCATTAGAAAACTCTTTCGTAATTCGAAATCTTCGGTACATATACATAGAATGTCATATATGATTTCATAGAGGCGTGGTTTGTGGTTTCTTAACAGGTATTCACACAATATTTGGGCTGTCGTATTTAGCTGTTATAAGTGGGCAAAACGAAAGCACAAAAGTTATAACAAGTTAATAATAAACATTATAAGTAAAACATCCTATTTCATAATTGTAAGTATAAACTTCCTTTACAGCCACCATAAATTGTCCCCTAATGAGCTTGTCATAAGTTTTTATAACACATCTTAAAATAATCCACACTAAGTGACGCAATAAACTAAGTTTGTTATTTATTGTTATATTGGTGTAACTGTCAAAATGTCTAAACACATCATTTGTTAATGTTTTTATTACAATGTTTAAACACAGATCTATCTCTTTACGTAGATATCTAGATTAAACTTTTTTTGTATCGAGTGAGAGTTTTATACTTAAACTCAAAATGTAAGTACTTCTTTATAAAGGAAGGTTATCTACGGAGCAACAACCGGCAAGAAACACGATAGCTGAATAAAATAAACATTTCATATAAAAACATGTTATCTATATTTCAAAAAAGCAACAATAATAACATAGAAGGCTTATATAGAATATGAACTATTATGTCCGATCTCTCCTTGGGAAATCTAAAAAGTGACTTATAATACATTAAGGATATTATTTATTGGTAATTTACTTGAAAACTAGTAAAAGTACTACGCAATATTATTAAATAATACATAACCATTATTCATTGTTAACAATGGAGGTTATATAGATAATATTTAAGGCATAGATATAATGGACTCTAGTGAGGGTAGTTCATGTGCAAACAGTTGTCAAATGTTCATACGGACAACATAACAGGACGTATGTGCGTAACATCAAAATTTTTTTGCTATGTATATTTGATCTGATAATTAACTAGGTAACTTTGTACTAAGAATGTTATCTATAGCTCGGACTTTCCACTTCTTCTCTTCGATATCTATTAGTAAAACTAATAGTATAGATATACGAATAGTTTGACTTACAATAAATAATAATAATTAATATTATTAATATAATTTTTAATAAGAACTTTTATTATACAAATCATTTCATATATATTTTTTTATTGAATAACTATATATTTGGTGTGCTGTGGCATCGTTCTGCAGTCGTAAAGCGTACTATTTATGTCCCTTTGTCTCGGTTACTGAGATTCATTAGGATTTGATTAAATTAACAAAGTGGTGAATAAACTTCATCCTCGTTTATAGGTAATAGGTAAAATTTTAAATTTTCCGTATTTTTAAATGTTCACGATACGATACCACAAAAAGTATCCCTTTTAAAGAATTTCTAAGCTTTGTGGATCAAGTGATTCTTATTTTAGTTTTAATGTTTGTATGTGAATTTGAAGATTTTCGAAGTAACAAAACCTCACTTAATAACCAAGATACGGAAGTGATTGCAATTTGCACCAGATGGCCACGGTGAGATCGGTAACCCTGTTTTGCATCTTTAATTGAACACAGCCAGTGGGCGTGTTATGTCCAGCTATGAATATGCAAATATATTTTTGAGATCACCAGATATAAACGGGCCATGATTTATAGGATTAGAAGTTTGCTGTAATTGTAGAAAATGCAATAAAACAAGTGTGTTATCGATTTTACAAGCTATCATTTATGCGAATAAATACCATGTTTATAAACGTTGAATGAATTGCTTGCACGCCAACAACTAAGTCTGCAAGCATTTGTGGTAATTTAACACATTTATGAAGCAAGCTTTAATATTACAATTTTATATACGGTTTAATAAAAATAAAGTGTCTATTGTTTTAAATAGACAGACGTTACAGAATGAAATGGTAACTCACAAAAACCGTTTGTATTATAATGAAGCCAACGGATGAAGATCTTAAGTCTTTGTTTGAGTTAGGTCTCTATAATTAATCGAGTGACCGCTGCACTCTACCTAACAAGCGGGCCAAGAGGATACGCGGGCTAATTCAATATCGCCATTCAAAATTGAAAGTTTTATTAGAATTAAATATTATGCATAACACGAAAATTACTCAAACAAAATAATTATAAATTAGTTTTACTTAAAACTAATTCATTATGACAATGCTCCTCATCACATGATGTATCTCTCTCTCTATTCTCTCTTTATTGATGATCAGACTTCATCAAATGTATACATTTTGAATCTGTCCAAAATATAAATACACTCATCTTAATAATGTCTGCGGATTTGCTTATTTAAATATGACTTGACTCAAATTGTTATTACTGTTGCAATTATAATAATGTTCCGAGTAGCGAACAGTATAATACGCAACGAAATTACTAAATATCGCGATAATCCGGCGCCAGATGTCCCCGATCTCCCCACCCACCGCTTCCACTCGCAACTTGTCTAATTAAACCTCATTGCACCACGCTCATTTAAATATTTAATTGCTGCGAGCTAAGTGAATTAAAAACTAGTGTGTTTTAATTCCATTCTCCCCGCTCTGAACTACTTTTATTGCTCATTCTGAAATTGCAATATAATTTTAGCCTCAAATTAAAAGAATAAACTTTTATGATAATATTCCAACTTATTTCGAAGCGTTTGCCTCAAAGGTAAAATACGTTTTGTAGATTATTATTTCATAAAATAGAAAATTCTAATTCTCAGACTGTTACGTACCTATTCTATATATCTGCACAGTGGCAAAGTCGTTGCCTTATAAAAGTTCCACTTAACGTTAAGCAGAATAAGTTTTCCGCAACATTAACTTTCCTACTTGACAAGTGTTCTGTAAGGCGGGATACACACGGAGTTTTTCGAGCTATTTTTATATGTGTCTTTGTTAGAGTCACAGTCAAAGAGATATTTGGAATGTAAGAAGCTGAGTGACCTAACATAGGGAATCTGTGGGCCGTGAATGTAACATATTATTGTTAAACTATAATTATGAATATCTTAACACTCTCTTAACTCTCTCTTGACTTGATGACTTTTCTTTATTACTTACCTTATATAACATACTGAAACTGGAAAAGGATCGCGTCAATTATTAACACTGGTGCGCTCAAGTTTCAACTTTTAAAAACGATTTTTGAGTTAAGAATATTTTGTAGGACGCTTTCCTTCTATCATGTAAATGTGGTGTAAGTAAATTTTCTTAGTAAAACTTTTAATAAAAACATAAATGATTTTAACAAATTTGGTCCTTGTGGCACCCAAAATGATGACGGCATTTTATTGCTGTATGGCGATGCTTGTATGTTGAGCGAGAAACCACCAGCTTTGGTCACCGGCATTGACTACACTGCACTACGAGCACTTGTATCTTAAGGTCCAAAAGTCTTTACTACAAATTCAATGTTGGAGGACGTGGACATGGGCGTTTTGTTTATTATTTATTATAATCACATACTGAGAAACATTTTGCATCAACAAAAATATAAATAAATAAAATTATGTTATAAATTCGCGTTATATCTGATAAAAGAGTTTTCTCCATACAAATTTTTTGAGTGGGAGTGCCATGCTGTTTACTTAGAGTTTCAGCCGAACGGGCAGGCACGGCCGGAGAAATACCACTCTCTCACAGAAAACCGGCGTAAAGTGATGCAATTGGACTTTGTTCATTTTGTACTCGCGTTTCGTTCGGTGAGTGAGATCTTCCGGTGCCCATCCTTTTCCCCTTCCCTCGTCCCTCTCCCCTTTCCTTTAAAGGCCGGCAACGCACTCACGAGCTACCAGCCGCGTGAGTGTCTATGGGCGGCGGCTTCACCTTTATGGTGGGCCGCCTGCTCGTTTGCCCCCCTCTTATATAAAAAAAAAAAAATAAATAAATAAATTGATGCGAGATAGATTTGATTTTATCTCTTCTATCAAGTATAAGTGGGTTAGGGTTAGGTGATTATTTGGGTCTACGTTTGGGTATATTCGATAGACGCCCATCAACACTGGGACTGATTAAATGGCAGCCGGGGGTCGTTAGGACCCCGCGGAAATTTGTTTTGACCCGCCTCTTCCAAGTAAATAGTGTTATATGGAATCTATTATCATGGAGTTCTAACCGCAAGTTATTTAGATGATTGTCCGGGTTTCTGTATATGTTGTGTAATGAAAAAGATAAACCAAAATTAATTTTATTATTAAAATGTAGTGCCAGATAAAGTTGCAATCACTACATGTTTATTTATTTGTAAAGTGTCAAAGCCTTATTATAATATAATCTGTGTTATGGTTCTCAAATAGGAGGTCCATATTTCTGTAGTATATTAAAATATTTCAATGTTAAGAAGCATATTTTAAAGCAAAATTGACTTCCGAAAATAACTTCCTATTCGTAAGCTTACCAACCAACTAATAATATTTGTACGCTTCCTGCAGTTCTCACATTTTTTCCATACAACCCAAATATAGCAAATCAATCAAAATCAAAAATATCTTCATTCACATAGATACATACTTACCAATCGTCAAAAAAAAGAAAAATTTGACTCTACGTTTACTGCCAGTTCCCAAATCAAAAGAACTGGCAAGAAACTCTCTGCCACTCCTATAAATCGCCAATCATGTTTCACAGTACGGTTGTAAAGATCTGCAACCATTACACCATGCACGAGCGAATGTGTAAATCTATATTATATAAAAACAATAAAAAATACCCTAGCAGTGGCCACTAGGAGCACACATTTAAGTTATAGTGAGAACAACCTGCAAACACACAGTACACCAAGACTATTTATAATGATTCTTAATAGAAGAATAACGAACAAGAAATATAAAACAGAGGCCACGGACAATTTTTAAAAGCAGATATAAACCAGTTACGCGCAGGAGGTAAAAATGTAATGCGCTTGGGTTTTTTGTTTAAAAAATGTTACCTCCAAAGAAATTATATGGATTTAGGACTCTTGTTCCGCTGAGTTCTGAGTAAATATAATTCCAATATTTGCGGTGAGGGCTGCTCGGTTTGAATGACTTCGTCGTTACTCGTACGGTAATGTTAAGTTAACATTGAGATCACTTCGTTGTTCACACAATGAATACTTGATTCGCCGTTTTGTTTGAAAGAATTTACAATAATATGGTTATTATAAGGTTAGGGAATGAACTCATACAAGTACATTGTATGTTAAGATAAACTTGCTGTTCCCACAACTAAGCTCCATAAAGTTGGTAGTTCATTCAAAGGGAAATGTGTATATAGGAATATCCTTTGAAATTTGTTGTATTTGTTAAAAAACGTAGTTTTATAAATTATCTGATTATTTTGATGATGAAAAAGTTTGGGAATGAATTTGCTACAGCTTGGCCTGGTTACAAAAAGAGTACTGGGATCATCTGCTTCTCAGCTTGCACGTGAGAGCACAGGCATAGCGTCACTTAGTTTTAAGACGATTTAAAATGCTCTTATATACATTACTGAATAAAAAGACTAAAGAAGAGGAAAATAAACGAAAAAACATATCCACAAGGATACACTAATGGATCGTGTATCGGTATATTTACAAGTTTGAAACGTACCTAATTACTGACTACTGTAATTTTCACACTGCAAGTGTGTCATAGTAATAAGTTAGTAGAAGAAATCTGAATTTCAAAAAGTTGCTATTCTAATAATTGGTACTCTGAAATGTTTAACAGCGATTCTCATAATGTAAGCAATAACGACATGAAATAGGCATATAACGCCTACTGTGGATTCCTAGGGATTACACTTAACAAAACCTCAACAGAACATCTGAACCGCGAACGTTAGTTAGTCACCGGATAGCATCAAAAGTGAACGAAAAATATGTTTTGAGTGATTACACAATTACGTTGAATACAGCGTATATTTATTCAGCCACAATATTTACAGATTGTGCGCGATGCCCGGTGGCTTTAATGTATTCGGCCCACTAATGAATGCCCGGTTCACCGTATTTAACAACGATTAAACGGTTTACGTGATAAATAAGAGGGAACATGTGTAATGTGTATGAATTTTTCTTTGCCCCTGCTGACTTGTAAATTCACGATACGATAATCCTGTTGGGATAATCCGTTTTATTTTTAATGCAAAAAGTATTGGAATTATATATAATTATGTGTTACTCAGGGATGATGTAGCTTTACAGGATCCGATGATTCAGGGAAATCGAGATAAATTTCAAATTAACTTACAGGCAATTACTTTTCTGCAAATTTTATATTCTGATAGTCATCTTTTTATGTGGATGAGCTGATGATGGAAGGTAAACCTCCTCAGCGGTTAAGAGTTGAAGGAAAATTCTTACGAAGTTATACGTACTTATGAGGTTATTAGTTGGACTAAATAATAAAATGTAAATCATAGGGTAACACGTAATGAAAGTTTGAACTGCATGGTAGTCATTACACAATGGAGCATCGCAATACCGCGATCTATTGACTATATTTGGCCTGAGTAGAAATTCTTTAAAAAAAAAACTAAGACTCAACCTCGCACACTCACTCACACAGCAACACCATTGCACACACAAATACACACACTCACACTTAAATCATACTTCACATAATATACTCCACTTGTTCATGTGTATATATATATTTTTATTTATTTTTTTCTGTTCGTGTTTTTTTTGTTATTGTTTATTCTGATTCTATTTCCGGTTCTATGTTTAACCATACTTTGGCTTTTTTTTTATTGTGTAAACTTTTTTTGATAAGCTGTATAGGTTTAAGAAATAAAAAAATAAAATAAATCTAGGTTGATGACGAATTTTAGCAACGCCATCTATCGAGCACATTGTTCAACAATTCAACCGCGCCCGCGCGCACTGCGTTATTTGTTATTTTTGTTACCTCTCATAAGTTTTAATATTAAGATTAACTTATATTAGAACATATTTAACAATATATAACTAATCAATCAATATAAGTGTTTAAAAGTTTTGAAGCACTGATTGAAGTAAATTTTTAATTGACCATAACTTCTTTTTCTCTTAACCGAGTTTGACAAAATAAACTTTTGACAACGCTGCCAATTATATGTAATCCAACTGTGAAAACAACTGTTCAAATCCGTTCTGTCACCTGTCACCTGTCATCCGTCATCTGTCATCTTTCATCTGTCATCAGTCATCTGTCATTTGTCTGCTGTCTCCTGTCATCTGTCATTTGTCTCCAGTCATCTTTCCCCTGTCATCTGTCATTTGTCTCCAGTCATGTTTCTCCTGTCATCTGTCATCTGTCATCTGTCATCTGTCATCTGTCATCTGTCATCTGTCATCTGTCATCTGTCATCTGTCATCTGTCATCTGTCATCTGTCATCTGTCATCTGTCATCTGTCATCTGTCATCTGTCATCTGTCATCTGTCATCTGTCATCTGTCATCTGTCATCTGTCATCTGTCATCTGTCATCTGTCATCTGTCATCTGTCATCTGTCATCTGTCATCTGTCATCTGTCATCTGTCATCTGTCATCTGTCATCTGTCATCTGTCATCTGTCATCTGTCATCTGTCATCTGTCATCTGTCATCTGTCATCTGTCATCTGTCATCTGTCATCTGTCATCTGTCATCTGTCATCTGTCATCTGTCATCTGTCATCTGTCATCTGTCATCTGTCATCTGTCTCCAGTCATCTTTCTCCTGTCATCTGTCATTTGTCTCCTGTTGGCTGTCACCTGTTTCCTGTTGGCTGTCATCTGTCTCCTGTTGGTTGTCATTTGTCATTTGTCTCCTGTCATCTGTCTCCTGACATATGTCATCTGTCATCTGTTTCCTGTTGGTTGTCATTTCTCTCCTGTCATCTGTCATTTGTCTTCTGTTAGCTGTCTCCTGTTGGCTGTCATCTGTCTCCTGTTATCTGTCATTTGTCTGCTGTTTCCTGTCATCTGTCATCTGTCTCCTGTTATCTGTCATTTGTCTGCTGTCTCCTATCATCTGTCATTTGTCTCCTGTCACTTGTCTCCTGTTGGCTGTCATCTGCCTCCTGTCGGCTGTCATCTATCTCCTGTTGGCTGTCACCTGTTTCCTGTTGGCTGTCATCTGTCTCCTATTGGTTGTCTTTGTCATTTGTCTCCTGTCATCTGTCATCTGTGTCCTGACATATGTCATCTGTCATCTGTCTGCTGACATATGTCATCTGTCATCTGTATCCTGTTGGTTGTCATTTCTCTCCTGTCATCTGTCATTTACTTCTGTTAGCTGTCTTCTGTTGGCTGTCATCTGTCTCCTGTTATCTGTCATTTGTCTGCTGTTTCCTGTCATCTGTCATTTGTCTCCAGTCATCTTTCTCCTGTCATCTGTCATTTGTCTCCTGTCACTTGTCTCCTGTTGGCTGTCATCTGCCTCCTGTCGGCTGTCATCTATCTCCTGTTGGCTGTTGTCATTTGTCTCATGTCGGCTGTCATTTGTATCCTGTCTCCTGTCATCTGTCATCTGTCAACTGTCTCCTGCTGGCTGTCATTTGTGTCCTGTTATCTGTCATTTGTCTGCTGTCTCCTATCATCTGTCATTTGTCTCCAGTCATCTGTCATTTGTCTCCTGTTGGCTGTCATCTGCCTCCTGTCGGCTGTCATCTATCTCCTGTCATCTGTCATCTGTTTCCTGTTGGTTGTCATTTCTCTCCTGTTGGTTGTCATTTGTCATTTGTCTCCTGTCATCTGTCATCTGTATCCTGACATATGTCATCTGTCATCTGTCTGCTGACATATGTCATCTGTCATCTGTCTGCTGACATATGTCATCTGTCATCTGTATCCTGTTGGTTGTCATTTCTCTCCTGTCATCTGTCATTTACTTCTGTCATCTGTCATCTGTCATCTGTAATCTGTATCCTGTTGGTTGTCATTTCTCTCCTGTCATCTGTCATTTACTTCTGTTAGCTGTCTCCTGTTGGCTGTCATCTGTCTCCTGTTATCTGTCATCTGTCATCTGTCATCTGTCATCTGTCATCTGTCATCTGTCATCCGTCATCTTTCATCTGTCATCTGTCATCAGTCATCTGTCATCTGTCATCTGTTTCCTGTTGGTTTTCATTTCTCTCCTGTTGGTTGTCATTTGTCTCCTGTTATCTGTCATTTGTCTGCTGTTTCCTGTCATCTGTCTCCTGTTATCTGTCATTTGTCTGCTGACTCCTATCATCTGTCATATGTCTCCAGTCATCTGTCATTTGTCTCCTGTTGGCTGTCATCTGCCTCCTGTCGGCTGTCATTTGTATCCTGTCTCCTGTCATCTGTCATCTGTCTCCTGTCATCTGTCAACTGTCTCCTGCTGGCTGTCATTTGTCTCCTGTTGGTTGTCATCTGTCATCTGTCATCTGTCATCCGTCATCCGTCATCTGTCATCTGTCATCTGTCATCTGTCATCTGTCATCTGCCATCTGTCATCTGTCATCTGTCATCTGTCATCTGTCATCTTTCTCCTGTCATCTGTCTCCAGTCATCTTTCTCCTGTTATCTGTCATTTGTCTGCTGTCTCCTGTCATCTGTCATTTGTCTTCAGTCATCTTTCTCGTGTCATCTGTCATTTGTCTCCTGTCACTTGTCTCCTGTTGGCTGTCATCTGCCTCCTGTCGGCTGTCATCTATCTCCTGTTGGCTGTCACCTGTCTCCTGTTGGTTGTCATCTGTCTCCTGTTTTCTGTCATTTGTCTGCTGTCTCCTATCATCTGTCATTTGTCTCCAGTCATCTTTCTCCTGTCATCTGTCATTTGTCTCCTGTTACTTGTCTCCTGTTTTCTGTCATCTGCCTCCTGTCGGCTGTCATCTGCCTCCTGTCGGCTGTCATCTATCTCCTGTCACCTGTCACCTGTCACCTGTCACCTGTTATCTGTCATTTGTCTGCTGTCTCCTGTCACCTGTCATTTGTCACCAGTCATCTTTCCCCTGTCATCTGTCATTTGTCTCCTGTCACTTGACTCCTGTTGGCTGTCATCTGCCTCCTGTCGGCTGTCATCTATCTCCTGTTGGCTGTCACCTGTTTCCTGTTGGTTGTCATTTGTCATTTGTCTCCTGTCATCTGTCATCTGTCTCCTGACATATGTCATCTGTCATCTGTTTCCTGTTGGTTGTCATTTGTCATTTGTCTCCTGTCATCTGTCATCTGTGTCCTGACATATGTCATCTGTCATCTGTTTCCTGTTGGTCGTCATTTCTCTCCTGTCATCTGTCATTTGTCTTCTGTTAGCTGTCTCCTGTTTGCTGTCATCTGTCTTCTGTTATCTGTCATTTGTCTCCTGTCACTTGTCTCCTGTTGGCTGTCATCTGCCTCCTGTCAGCTGTCATCTATCTCCTGTTGGCTGTCACCTGTTTCCTGTTGGCTGTCATCTGTCTCCTGTTGGTTGTCATTTGTCATTTGTCTCCTGTCATCTGTCTCCTGACATATGTCATCTGTCATCTGTTTCCTGTTGGTTGTCATTTCTCTCCTGTCATTTGTCTTCTGTTAGCTGTCTCCTGTTGGCTGTCATCTGTCTCCAGTTATCTGTCATTTGTCTGCTGTTTCCTGTCATCTGTCATCTGTCTCCAGTCATCTGTCTCCTGTTATCTGTCATTTGTCTGCTGTCTCCTGTCATCTTTCATTTGTCTCCAGTCATCTTTCTCGTGTCATCTGTCATTTGTCTCCTGTCACTTGTCTCCTGTTGGCTGTCATCTGCCTCCTGTCGGCTGTCATCTATCTCCTGTTGGCTGTCACCTGTCTCCTGTTGGTTGTCATTTGTCTGCTGTCTCCTATCATCTGTCATTTGTCTCCAGTCATCTTTCTCCTGTTTTCTGTCATCTGCCTCCTGTCGGCTGTCATCTATCTCCTGTCACCTGTCACCTGTCACCTGTTATCTGTCATTTGTCTGCTGTCTCCTGTCATCTGTCATTTGTCTCCAGTCATCTTTCCCCTGTCATCTGTTATTTGTCTCCTGTCACTTGTCTTCTGTTGGCTGTCATTTGTCTGCTGTCTCCTGTCATCTGTCATTTGTCTCCAGTCATCTTTCTCCTGTCATCTGTCATTTGTCTCCTGTCACTTGTCTCCTGTTGGCTGTCATCTGCCTCCTGTCGGCTGTCATCTATCTCCTGTTGGCTGTCACCTGTTTCCTGTTGGCTGTCATCTGTCTCCTGTTGGTTGTCTTTGTCATTTGTCTCCTGTCATCTGTCATCTGTCTGCTGACATATGTCATCTGTCATCTGTATCCTGTTGGTTGTCATTTCTCTCCTGTCAATTGTCATTTGTCTTCTGTTAGCTGTCTCCTGTTGGCTGTCATCTGTCTCCTGTTATCTGTCATTTGTCTGCTGTTTCCTGTCATCTGTCATTTGTCTCCAGTCATCTTTCTCCTGTCATCTGTCATTTGTCTCCTGTCACTTGTCTCCTGTTGGCTGTCATCTGCCTCCTGTCGGCTGTCATCTATCTCCTGTTGGCTGTTGTCATTTGTCTCATATCGGCTGTCATCTATCTCCTGTTGGCTGTTGTCATTTGTCTCATGTCGGCTGTCATCTGTCATCTGTCATCTGTCATCTGTCATCTGTCATCTGTCATCTGTCATCTGTCATCTGTCATCTGTCATCTGTCATCTGTCATCTGTCATCTGTCATCTGTCATCTGTCATCTGTCATCTGTCATCTGTCATCTGTCATCTGTCATCTGTCATCTGTCATCTGTCATCTGTCATATGTCATCTGTCATCTGTCATCTGTAATCTGTCATCTGTCATCTGTCATCTGTCAACTGTCTCCTGTTGGTTGTCATTTGTCTCCTGTCGTCTGTCATTTGTCATCTGTCTCCAGTTAGCTGTCAATTGTCTCCTGTCATATGTCTCTTGTCATCTGTCTTCTGTCATATGTCATTTTTCTCCTGTCATAAGTAAAAGCGTTTCTAAGTCGGCTTAAGTTCATATAAAAACTTTGTTGCTTCTTAGCCATCGAATAGACCAATGTTGAAAAACGTTTCTTTTTTACAAAGATGTATTTTAATTAGATAAAAAAGGAGGCATTATGACTATTTTTTTGTTCAGTAGGGGGTACTTTCAAGTTGGTCCCGTAGTCAGGATCCGATGATTCAGGGAAATCGAAGGCAACTTTAAAATTAACTTACAGGCAATTATTTTCCTGACAATTTTATATTCTGATAGTCATCTTCTTATGTGGATGAGCTGATGATGGAAGGTAAACCTCTTCAGCGGTTAAGAGTTGAAAGAAAATTCTTACGAAGTTATACGTACTTGTGAGGTTATTAGTTTGACCAAATAATAAAATGTAAACAAAAAGGAAAAATGGAGGCGGACAAATGACAAACGTCTCTTCACTCGTTTCCTTTTACTTGATTGTATGGGTAGTGTTAACTCAAAATAATCATAGGGTAAAACGTCAATGAAAGTTTGAACTGCATGGTAGTCATTACACAATGGAGCATCTTAAAACCGCGATATATTGGACATATTTGGCCTAAGTAGAAGTTCTTTAAAAAAAACTAAGACTCAACCTCGCACACTCACTTACACAGCAACACCATTGCACACACAAATACACACGCTCACACTTAAATGCTCGTACTTCACATAATATACTCCACTTGTTCATGTGTGTATATATATATATATATATATATATATATATTTATTTATTTTTTATTTTCTGTTCGTGTTTTTTTTTGTTATTCTTTTTTCTGATCTTAGATTCTATTTCCGGTTCTATATTTTAACCTTATTTTGGCTCTATTTTTAATCTATTTTTATTGTGTAACCTTTTTTTGATAAGCTGTATAGGTTTAAGAAATAAAAAGATAAAATGAATCTAGGTTGATGAAGAATTTTATCAACGCCATCTATCGAGCACATTGTTCAACAATTCAACCGCGCCCGCGCGCACTGCGTTATTTGTTATTTTTGTTACCTCTCATAAGTTTTAATATTAAGATGAACTTATATTAGAACATATTTAACAATATATAACTAATCAATCAATATAAGTGTTTAAAAGTTTTGAAGCACTGATTGAAGTAAATTTTTAATTGACCATAACTTCTTTTTCCCTTAACGGATTTTGACTAAATAAACTTTTGACAACGCTCCTAATTTTATGTAATCAAACCGCGTTCAAATCCGTTCAGTAGTTCTGAAGTTATAATGTACCAGACAGACAGACAGACAGACAGACAGACAAGAATTCAAAAAATTGTTTATTTGGTTTCTATGACTCCTCTTTAATTGCCTCCTTTCAGTTTTTTGGAAAAATATTTAATGTACAGACATTCGATTTTTACTGTCTTATTATTAGTATAGATAATGAAATTAAATGGTAACACTATTTTAAGCGAAGAAAAGTTTAAGCGTTATCTCTATATTCCACACACCACCACGTTAAGGAACCAGCCGACCGTAGCAGTATTTCCGAATCAATACGACTTTGGGTCCTTAAAGAAAAGGATTAGGACTTATACTTAAAAGGACTGTTATTTTTTTTTCGCAAGGGCCCGTAAATGAGTAGAGCCGGCCCATAGAATGTGTCTATGGGCGGCGACATATCCTTTCTGGTCATATACTCCCTTTTCTATAAATTTATTTTAGCCGTAAACGCTAAGAAGAGCACTAGCTCTCAAGTCACAGGTACTAACTACCAGGTGACTTCTTACTTGTTCTATAACTGTATTGTCTATTATGCTTAGTTATATATATATTATGTATGTATGGTGATAACTATATTATATATATATATAATATAGTTATCACCATACAGTACTTATGTATACAAAAATATAGGTTATTTCTAAAATCTAAATCAATCAAATCGTACATACACTTGAGCTACTCCAATACCAATTCGATAAATCAACTCCAATTCATTTAAATATATTTATTGCACATGACAACCCTATATCACCCGTATCGACAATGCCGGCTACGGCTTAGCCAAATTTATATGGAATTTTTATAACCCCCATCTATCTAGTAGGCTTTGCGACCTAACGTTTAAACACACCCGAGTATTTAAATGCGTGGGCGCTTTTATTATTATTTCCAAAGCTTTTTTTCTTTTTTACGCTTTTTATGTGCGTGCACATTAAGTTCGCGCTTAATCTCAACATTGGAGTTTACCTAACTTATAGAACACAACATGTCTGGCCCAATGGTCACGGCCGGACTGGCAAAATGACAGTCCCGGGTTCGACCACTTGCGAGTAACTGTATTTAAAATTAGCATTTTATAATATATATCTCAGCATGATACATTTATAGTCAGTGGGCACAATATAAAAAACATAAATAAGCTAAAAATAATTCTGAACAAAAATTACATATATTTAAATTATGAAAATATAAAATCAATAACATATTAATATCTTGATGAAAAATCTCTAATACAAAAAGCAATTTATGAAAATAAAGATCCGGCTCGTCCCTTGGGCCCTTCCGTTCGACTTGACGTCGCAAATTGGCCGAACCCTTACATCAGATTTATTGAAGCTAATAAAACGAAACTACGCGCTACAAGGTCAACGACCCCTTTACTCTCGGGCAAAGAAAAACTTCATACAAACAATTGTCTTTAATGCTTAACACATCCATGTGTATCAAAAGTGCGACAATATAAAAACTTAAGCAGTTTAGAGGGAATACGACGTGGCCTTATCTATTTTAAGCCATCCCCTTCACCTCTATCACAAAACCATTTATTAAAAGAAAAACCATATACTAAAAGGTTGTCTATTTTTAGATTATCAGTCGGTTAAACTTGTCTAAAATAAACAGATTAACGTTTGTTGGTTAGTTACACAGTTACAAATAGGTTAGTTGGTTAATTTATTTCATTAAACGGTTCAAAACATAATACATATACATGCAATGACTGACAGCTTATAAAACATACATAAAGTAGGTAGCATATACAAATATTAACACAGTGTCCTTACAATATTAGGTGGGTCTTGGCCTCTTTCATAACTTTATTTGTACAAGCCACGTGAGTGTCTATAAGCGACTTTACCTTTATGGTTGGCCTCCTGCCCAGTTGTCCCACCTTCTTTATAAAAAAAACCATGTGAATATAAGTATTCTTAGGTCTTACACATGCGGGTGTCATCACAATGTTTTCCTTCACCGTAGAATTGAATTGAATTGAACCTGAATTTGAAAAGAAATTGAATTCGCTTATAAGAAGATGGGCAACCGGGATTGATCGTAAGACGGTAAAAAATCACGACTGAACTATTAGTTCAACACTTTTGATAAAAACATAGGATTGTATATTAAGAGTCATTATAAATTATACAGTTTTATTATCTCTAATTATGTCGCCATAGTTAAAACTTGTCATTACAACTTATTGCAGGCTTCTCGTGTCTGTAATAACCAATACAAGTTTATTTTATCATAAATTCAAGCGAAATACACAAATATTTGAAGATTTAAGCCAATCAAAACCTATTTAAGCTAGAAAATATTTTGATACTAGAGACAAGACAGCAAGAATACAAACAGAGGTAAAAGATATTGCATGTTCGTATTTTGGATCAACAACTGTTGTATTGTGCGTACAATACAACAGTTGCGTACAACAACAACATTATATAATATTGTTGAAAAGTAATATTATGTGTGTTATATAGAGGAGATGTTCTTATGACGTCACGATCTCCCCAGGGCGTGTACGCGGAAGAGGGTAAACATAGATAATACTGCATTACTGGGAAGACGTGATCACAATACACCCGGGAGATATAGACAATTTAAGGAAGAATTACGAAAGCAACTCAATTTTCAGTGTTTTAATTTAAATCCTAACTCAGATTGTTGTTTGTAAGTGAATTTGGTGTTTGCGCTTAGATTACTCAAATTTCTTACGCCTCATTATAAGGAAGTATAATTAAGCTTTTTTGATATTATATTGAAATATAAGTAAAACAAGTCTTCATTTTTTTTAGTTTTTGTAAATCGATGCGTCTTGGGTCTACGTAACGCATGTTAATCAAAACATTTTATTTTATTTTTGGTTTGTTAGTCTAAGACGTTACAAGGTAGACGTAATATTTCATTTTGAATTTCAAAGTCGCTAGTTTTACTCTACACTTTATTTAATTGCCATTTTAATGAATAATAAATGAATTTAAGTAAATACTACTTAATCAATGTTTACTCCCACGCCATGGGGGATTTTCGTAATTGTCTCATGTCTTATGCATATAGTACTGTGTGCTCGCATTCCTCTACTGAAATACAGAACATATTATAAAGTGTCAGTCATTATTTATATTAGTTCACTACCAGTCACTTAGCTAAGCTGACCCGGCAAACTTCATAACGCCTCAGTATCAATAAATAAAACGAAACGAATTTCGTTTAGTATTTCTCGATTTTAACTAGACTTAATGACATCAAATTTTAAGAGATAGGAATACTTTCTAAGGGAAAACGAAGTTTTTTACTATATTCCCACAAACAATTTTCATATTTTTTCACAAATTATTAATAAAATTAGCCAAATCGATTCAGCAGTTCTCGTGTTTTGATATATAAAATATCTAATGAGGCCAAAAGCTAGGTTTGCAGGTCGAATGTATTATTGTAACTTGCGTGTTACACATTTCATACATAAATAACTAACTAAACAACAGAGTTGTTGTGTGTTTAAGAGGAAGATTTAAATCATAAACTTTGCCATTTCCCAAGCTATTGTTCGTCGCAACAATAAAACAATAAACAACTCTGTCAGTGGGCAAACGGCTCCGCCCTGGTGGTACATTGACTAATGACATTGTGAGACAGCATCGCTAAAATCTGTTGGTAAATAGAATTATCCATATCTAAAAAAACACTGAAATATCTAAGTCTATGTTTATGGAGTCCGGGATGCTTTTAGTGTTACGTAAATATATGCTCCACATGTCCTCTGTAGTAAAGGTTTTTAATTTTTTTAAATAGGGATAAAGATGTATTCGCTGGAGCATAGTGTTATGGTTGCAGCTTTTTACAAACGTTCCGTAGAACATACTTTTAGAATTAAAGGAGTGGCGAAGAGTTGACAGTTCTTTTCGCTCGCTCTACGCCTTTGATTTGGTAACTGGCAGTAAATGTAATTGTATAGCCAATTTGTTTTCAATTATTCGAAAATTCATAAATGTAAGATATATTATTCATTTAAGAAGTCAAACATGTAGATTTTTAAACCATAAGACGTATGGCTTCGCGTTTATTTTTTATTATGGCTAATAGTAGTAGATTTATTTAGCATAGTCAGTAATTCATTGCTTTATAGGTAATAAACTATATGAGACTCATATGAGTCAATTATTTATTTACAAAAAAATTGCACTAAATTTTATTTTAAATAATCCTGTAAAACGGTTAACAAGCATACATAGAAGGTATAGACTAGACCACAAACAAAAATAAAACGAGGAATCAGTAATATTTTTTTTAAATAAAATATTTAAATTGATCCGTGTGTAATTACGGCTATCATCAAAAAGCGATTCCGATGGGACGAGACACCAGTATGAATATAAACACAAACGTGCTCCGAGTAGTAAGTATAGCCACGATTTAGGTAAACATAGTGAAAAATATATATTTCTGTGTTAATATTACTACCGAATACTTACTTTTGCTTACTTACTTTGCTTTACTTATTCTGCATTATTTTACGGGATTTTTAGAATGGCGATCAAGATTTAATTTAAAATATTGAAGTGTTAATTAGAGTGTTCTACCAAAAAACCTCTTCAGCTTTATAATATTGTGACTTAGTTAGATTTTATTTTTATGTTATATTATGTTCGAAGCTATGTTAATTATGTGTGCGAAAAGTACTAGACTCAATATAGACATTAGAAATTATTAGTTAAACTCACTAATAAAAAAGTTTATTAGCGCAAATATTTTAGTCAATTATAAACAAGGAACCAATCTACATATAAGTTTACCAAAGAAAATATACCAATATGAAATCAAGTGTCTAAAAAATATTTAAAATTTATAATAAAATAATTTCTTCTTAAAAACACTTTCATTTTAAAGATTACTGCTAAAGTTTTTTTTTTAATTAATTAAGAGAGCATTCAACGTTAAAACCTCGTAATTTGTAAGCCGTTTTTCTGGCGCGTCGCCATATCTCAGTGGAATTAGCAGCACCTGGAACAGATAAACGCCTTAATTACCTTTGTTTCCTCCCCCTTAAGAGGACACCTTGTATCTTGGAGCATTTTGCAAGATTTATTTGGGATAGTTTCTGTTTCTCTTAAAAAGAAAATGTATATTTTTACGGTTTGAAATTTTTATTTTCGTTTCAATGAAGACAATGCTAGGAACAAACCAGTGTTTGATGACAAGGTACTGTGTTACAGAATTTATTTGTCAAATTTGGATTAACCAGTCGTTTCATTAAAACAGATACTAATCTTGTATTCAAACTCAAAATATCTTTATTCAAGTAGGTCTTCATAAAGACACTTTTGAATCGTCAATTTTTACACTACCACCGGTTCGGAAGGCAGTCATCTACCGAGAAGAACCGGCAAGAAACTCGATAGCTGCTCTTTTAAAATAAACAATTACTACAAAATTGTGCTACTGACAATTAAAATAACAAAGCATTTTATAATGCTTTACTAATCAAGAATTGAACTGTCCCGATGCTGAGCCAATTGCCGACACATTAAAGGGATCTTTAATTTTCTTAATTCTTATTAAGAACTAACACAAAAAACAAAGACTGCTGACAAAAATATTTGTATTCAAAATCCGTTGTCCAAACAGTCATCCTTAATTTATTAAAAGTAAAACAACATACAAATTTTGTGCTGAAAGAGGGAAAAGTTCCCGCGTGTACAATTCCATATCGGGCACAATTAGCGCCACCTGGTGAGATAAGGCTTAATACTGGGGCAAGACGGGGCAAGGGGGGACAGCGCTTCGTTAGCGCGCTTAGTGCTTTGCCGCTAAAATGGCAAAATAGGCATACACTAAGCCGTAGATGTGTCTGATATTCGTACTAGGTTTTATAATAATTAAAAAATTACAATGACATTAAAATTGATGCCTCGTTACAAAGTAAAGTATAAGATATGACGCACATATTTTTGTGTGTAGCATCTTAGATGTTCTGATTTCCTCATTTACCATAAAAACTAAAGTGTGTAGCATTTAGAACAAATCAGGCATCGGCTTAGAACATATTAGAATCAGAGAGTAAAATTAGCTTTATTTATTTTATTTTTTAGCACTTAAATACTAGAAGCAAATGACGTTAACAGGTCTTAGTACATATAAGAGCAACGGGCGGCCTTATCGCTAATAAACGATCTCTTCCAGACAATCCACACGATAAAAGAATACTTAAAATACAATTAGCTTGGTGCAAATTAGTTTTTATTTAGTTATTTTTATCCTTAAAATTAGAAGTCCTTGTACAAAAAGGTTTGTTTTGTTTTATCTAGGCACATTTGAGTATTCGTTGCCACGTCTTGGAGATTATTCTATGACACTCTCACCATTCCTACCCAATAATTAGCAAGAAAGCTCGAACAGTACACTAGATAAGCTTTGAATTTCCACAAACTTTGTAATCGCCAGAATTGGAATGTATTTAATAGACATAAAGTTCAGTTTTACATAACAACACAAGGTTCTAGTACATCATCTACATCATCTAGTACACAACCTTTGGTCTTGTCCACCCATAAATGTTTGTTTATAAACACAATACATTTCCTGTGAACTTTATTGATGTTGCACGATATTGAGGTTTATTTGAATAAACTATGATTACGATATTTAATACGTGTGAATGAAAATACCTTTCGTATGGCTTTGTAATATAAAAAAAAAGCTTGTGGAGAAAAGAGATTAATTTTTGACTTCATGGGCTTTGAACTAATTGGATTATTTTGGGTCTAGGACATTCCGAATTTCAAGTTCATTAAAATTGCTTTTATACATAAAATGTGATCTTTTATGTTCTCGTCATACTGAGGCGGTTACTCATAAGCTAATTAGTTAATAATTTATTACTATACTGATTTTAGATTGTAATTGTTATCAAATTACTTTTGATCTCTGACAGGAAACATAGGGTCCAGTTTCCTAATACCAATTGCACACAGTACAAAAATTAGTGCAACATTGTAATCCTTATAAAACTTTGATTCTAAAACTCCAAAACAAATGTTGCTTAATATATTTTTTACATACAATATTTTGTAGATTAGTTTTGCGTTCACCTTTTTTTTTTTTTAATTTTTTTTTTATAGAAGAGGGGGCAAACGAGCAGGCGGCCCACCATAAAGGTGAAGCCGCCGCCCATAGACACACACGCGGCTGGTAGCTCGTGAGTGCGTTGCCGTCCTTTAAAGGAAAGGGGAGAGGGTCGAGGGAAGGGGGAAAGGATGGGCACCGGAAGATCTCACTGACCGAACGAAACGCGAGTACAAAATGAACAAAGTCCAATTGTATCACTTTACGCCGGTTTTCTGTGAGAGAGTGGTATTTCTCCGGCCGTGCCTGCCCATTCGACTGAAACTCTATGTAACGGCATGGCACTCCCACTTTTAGCGTTTTACTTTATTATAAGCACATTTTCAGTATTTTTTACATACTGACTTCCCTTCACCAAATCACACGTCAAAGTAGGTATCTTCACACGCCATTAACCGATGATACAACTCTATCTTTATATCGTATACAGCTTTATACACCGTAACCCCGCAATGGGATCGTTTTGTACACATGACCGGTTATGTATTAGCCATTTTGTTGTTTCATAAAAGAAAAATCGTAAAACGTATGTACGTACGTACACGGTTGTTGATAATAATGGCAGAGGCATAGAGCAAAATCAAGTTACTCCAGAATTGGGGTTTACCATATGTAAAAATACACCAAAGAATTTCTACCAGAATTATCGGAATGTAATATTTTTCCTATGTATTCTAAATTCTAATATTTTTGTCCAAAAATTAAATAAAAATACATTTTTATTAATATTACTAATTCTTAATATGAACGAATGAATCATTCGTAGATATTACAGGCACCCTTCCACTTGCGAAACTATGACGTAATAACTTAATTTCTGTTATATTTCTACAAGTATATTATTATAGTAATAATTTTAAGAGTTCAGTTTACAGTAAAACGTATTTCGACAATCTTTTTGGTGTTTTTTTTTAATAATGAACGGATAGAAATTTTATTCTAAAAATCTCTATGCTGTTTATTTTAGTTCAGTTTTTTTAACTGTATAGTTACTCAAAATAACATATAAGTATTGTCTGGGCGTCTAAACCATTTCTTGCGGGACAATCGCGAGAAAATTCAATTTGGATCAGTCTCCCTCTTAACTCAGATAGTGACGTCCCAGCTGAACTGGATATTATCAGGGATAATACTAAAACTCTTTATAGTTAGAGGGTTAACCCTCAGTAACAAAATAAATTTACAAAAAGCAATTACTCTTCTCATGTCACTTGTTGTCATTTCCACGCTACAAAATTAAATTAATTTAAGAATGTTCTAAAACAAATTACTATTGATTCTTTTCAAACTATTAGAGTGGTTGCCATATTCTAACTGTGGCTAGGTTCGTCAACGGATAGCAACCGCTAAACACATGTTTTAACATAAGAGATTGTTGTGCTTATTGGTTGGTTCTTCTGGAATTAGACGGATTTTTATTCATTTTGCCTAAGTGGTTTGTGTTATATAAAACCGAAAATACATATATATTTCAAAGTGGTTATACACAGAATATTCTATAGCACACGTTGCTTTAGAATTGTTTCATTTTAGGTACCTATTTGTTATTCCGCTATATTGTGTTTATATTAGCTTCACACACAAAGCAAGTCACAATATTGAACATCCCCAAGACATCACTAATCCAAAGGACTCGTCAAACCCCGCTCACAAAATTGGATCGTCTTTTGCATAAAATGAAAATCGGATCGGAACTAACAAAATAACGCCAAAAGGTCTGATAACCGTCTTCGACCGGTTTAGCGCTTAGTCACAAGCAGACACAATGGCGACGACATGTAATAAGACCAAATTACGAAATCTGATCAATTGATTTTACCAAAATTGCATATTTGTTAATTATGCTTTTTTGTTGTGATGAAAACAAACGTAACAGTTATTGAATGATTTACATACGCGGCGGTTAGTCGTATTCATATAAATCATTTGATTAAATCATATTTCGAGATATAAAAACTAAGGAAAGCTAAACCAGATCACTAAAGTACCTTACACCTAACTTCATTTTAATATAACGTATTTAGTAATAAAAAAAACAATAATATTATTTTATACTTTTTACAGGGGTTTGGTGTCGATTTAAGGTCCTTTGTAACGAGTTGTATTTAGCAGACTTTCGATTAGTGTAAATGGCCATAAAATGGCGTAGTTAATATTTCTAAATAACCCTCTAGGAATATGAAATAAGATCTTGTACATAAACACTATTGAATGGGTTGTGATTATGCTACTTTTAAACGTATGTTGTAAAGACAATACTTCACTCGCTCCGCTTCTTAGCGTGACCGCACTACATCGTTCCTCGTCCGAGCAAACTCTAACGATATTCGTAAATACTTTCCAAGTTTCGGAACCTTGGGGGACCTTTGAGTTATCGAGTTTGGTGAATCTGTTTTAAATATTCTTGGGACTGTTTATAATTTTGTGTTTCTTATGAAGTTTCAGAACAAATGGTGTGACAATGGATTTTATGGCAAACCATTCTGTAAATTTCACATTGCTATAATATTCGTGTCTTAAAAATCATGCCTCTTAGAATTAAGAAAAGATAAAAATATTTGATTCTAAATATTTATTTGAATGAAAAACATCACCACCATTACGTTTACAACCAATTTAAATTAAAAAATAATGTAAAAAACTTACAGAAACAACGTGTGACGTGTATCATAGAGTATATATGATTCATGTCAAATGTCTCTTCCACGAAAATATCACCAAGGAGTTTTATATTATGTAAGGTAACGTAGCGTGAGTATGACATACGTCATTTGACTAATAACGGCTACGTTACCTTTGTATCATTCGTATATTGATATACATTCGTTTGTAGTATTTTTCTTATATTTAGTACCTTTATTAAGTAGGCGTCTGTTTTGGATAAGTTAGGTTAGTTAATACCGGTAACGTATAAGTATCAAGATTTTTAATTTATTTAAGTATTTTTGTTTAATTTGTTTATTTTTATTTTTATACCTATTAGTTTTTATTTTAAAGTAGTATTCCATAAAGTATTTGGTAATAAAGACTTTTTTTCTTTGTAAATTATTAAGCCTGTCGATATTACAGGTTTATAACAATTGAATTTGTGACCGATCCGTTATCTGATAAAGTCGGTTATTGATACGCCCATAATATGTTTGGCTTGCATCAAACCAATCGATTAACGTCAACACAAGTTTAGTAGACGACGTCGGTAAGCTGCTTTAACTTAATAATTGTTAAGTAGTAGACACACGATCGACATTCCCGCTAATGAGATTACTAACTTGCCCAACTAGGCTTTACAAGCAGCTTTGACTAATCAAAACAGAAACTTTTCGTTAGGCAAAAAAGCTTTTAGTTACAAGTCTAAGTTTATGTATAGCTCATGTTTCATTCATCATTGTAACATGTACATTAAATATTAATTTACAATAACACCAGTTATTTCTGGAACAGTCTCTAACATGACTAGATTCCTTTCGAAATTTCGGTTTAGTTCCTGAAAGTAACAAAAAGGTCGAAAATCATGTAGTTCTATTTTTAAATCAACGCTAGCGGACAGACAATGTGGCGTTATAAATGGCGGAAAAGATTAATGCATTATCTACCGAATACACTGGTCAAACGCATTACGGAAACCTGATCGTCGTCCATCCGTCTTTTATACGTCCGGCTTGTCTTACTGCATTATCTTAAATCTTTTAAATATTTGCTTACAAAATTCGTATAGTAAATGATACTTGTTTAAGTCATTTAATAATGAAAGAAAATATTGAAGATAAAGTGCAAAAAAAGGTTTAAAACCAGTTAAATATAATAAGTTTCCAAAATTTATTATCACACTCTTCAATTATATACACTTTACGCTGGCTCACATTTGATAAGGAGAAGATATATCTGATATTAATTAAAATCATTTACATTGTTAGCCTATTGTAGCTCAATCGTATGATATGCCGAATTGGCGGCAAAACCCGAAAACGCCAGTGGCGTCTTGAGCCAGTCCACAGATTAAACACAAAACGTCACATGCTACGTATATGTAAACATAATACTAAATATATGCTTTCTATTTTTTTGTATTCACAATTTTTTTTTAATTACTTTAGTACTACTCTCGTTTATAAAGCCAACGTTTGCACTCAACACTTAATTGAAATGTTTTCTTGATGTTTTGTTTTGTATCATTTTTAAATCAAATTAATAAATACAGTAAGGTGCGTACGTATGTTTGTTAGACATACGTAGTTCAAACTGTGACTAGCTCTATTTAAATACCACCAATAATTACTTTGTGTACAAAATGATTTAACATAATTTATGAGGTCTGCAAAAAAAAGGTGAGCGCCCTTCGTCCTAATCCTCTAAACATCTTTATAAAAAACTAAACCTTTGAAGTTATATTTATAGCATGATATTCTTAGGTCCACGGATCATTGGCGACGGGAATGAGACGAAAATATTATTTCAATTGCTTTCGCGCGATTACTCTCGCTTTTGATGTTACACGCCCAACGGACTATGAAAACGAAAAGTATCTAATATTATAGGAAAAAAAAAAGGCTCAACGCAATTTAATGCTTTTGTATTTGGCTTCGTATTTTATTGAGATATTTGTTATATTGTATACGGGGTATTTGTATCGTAAGTAATTTTTATTTTTATTGATAAAAGTATGGATGAAAATATATTAGTATATACTAATAAATATAAAACATTCATGGCCAATATCGCGTGATAACGAAAGGTACGCATATGAAAAATATACAATCTATTTATGATTTACTAATAATGGGACATAATTTGAAGTTTAGTTTCTGAGAGAACACTAATATATCAAACGGAAGATGTTATTAATGTTAATGTTACTTACATAATAATCAAAGAATTAATAGTCCTATTATGTAAACAGAGTTGTAATAATGATCTAGAAAATCATTAGCCGTGCGGCAAATTACCTCGCTCCGGCATTACAAAAATATTGTCTGTGCCGTTTTCCCGCCAACCACGGCCACAGATAATACCAGCTGTCAAAATATAGTCACCCATTCCACGTATAGAATAAAAGGTTGAGGGTTTCATTTGCATGATGGATGTTTGCTTTTCTCATATTTTGTGTATAAATTTATATTTTAATGGTGGTTTTAAATTTGATTATTTAAATAAGTTACAAGTTAGCTCCTCATTGTAAGCTATCCACATTGAGCATTGTTTGCTTTTATACACAACCCTTAATTAATTTTTGTTTTTGATTCCTTTTTCTCTGGTTGCCTAGAAGAGATCTTTTTCAGCGATAAGGCCGTAATTTATCCGGTTTCTTAATTTTCGATTTTTATATCTTGTTAGCCAGTTTTTAGTTATTATTTTTTGATGTGACAAACTGTTTTTAATTTTATTTATATTATTGAAAATATAACTTTATTTTTGAAATATTTCTTATTACTTATTTATATAATTGCGTAAAAATTACAGATGTATTTTTAAACTAGTAATAATATACTAATCTCTGATGGACTGACTTGAAACGATTTATACTGAGTGCTTGGAATAGAGATACAAAGGAGATTTACCATAATAAAGTCTAAAGTAGAATAAGTAACAGGATTAACTTGGCCAAGATTCGCAGCTATCTCTTATTGTCCGAACAATCAAAAGCAATTCAATTCAAATTTACGATAAAGCTAAGTGACAGCTCCGCGCTGAGGTTGGAAATTGTCAGTTACTGGAAAGTGAGAGAGTTTAAATAACAATAATACATTGGAATATATTACACCACCATTAAACTGCTTAATTGACGTCAAGATGAATGACGTTTAGGCTTAACTCACTTAAAATGTAAATTTTTAGTAATTTTATTTTGATTTTAGGAGAATTTACAGGTATCAGCTACCTAATAAGGTTATATCAGCCTATAATAAAATAATTAAAAATGATAGCTGCTTCCTCAACGTCTCACAGCGCACATCTAAATAAGAGAAAATTCTACACATCATCGCGAGGTTTTTTAACAATTTCATGTCATAAAAATACGCACACAGCATAAAAACACAAACGCTAAAGTTTTCTATTTGACAAGGTTCAATTTCTACTACACCAAATCGATACTTGCAGTGTCCTATACACAATTTATTTCCAACCATCGTCCACACTCCGCACCTCCTGTGTGCACTTCAAATATTTATTTGACGCGAATCGACCTCATTCACCCGCTGTGGCCACGAAGCAAACGACTATCAAATCCCAGCCCAGTCATTTATTCCGCTGATGAAGAGATTCAAAGAAAGAGTAATTGTATTTGGCTGTGCGTGTAAGCGTGAGATTATATCCCTACAATGGTAAATTGACTATTAAAGACATAAATAATTATTAAGGCAAACTTTTAAATTTATAAATTTGTGTTGTAAAATTATATACGGTAAGGAAATAATTGTTATGTAAAATTTAATTCCATTACTAGTATAACAATAATTATATTAAAACAATTTGGAATCAATTAGTTAGTACCGTTGACCCATGAGCTGGTGGTTTTCTTGCTCTATGTGTAAGAAGTGATTCAGCGAGGAAATGCCGCCAGCATTATGGATACTCTGCCAGAACCAAAATTATTTTAGTGATTATTTCTTTCATCCTTTTATTTAAGTCTTATTATCAGTATCAGTATTTTATTTATATAATTGATTAATAGATAATTATGAGATTATATAAATAAAATACTGTTAAAATATATATCAACAATCATCGCGTGTTTTGTAGCCCGAGGCGTAGGGTAAGCAAACTCCTCATAATCCAAGCTTAAAGTTTTCTTTTTCACAATTCATACTATTACTCTCTATATCTACATTACTGTTGAGTGTTGACATTTTGTATCGGTTAACCAATGATTTTGATTGAGAATGTTCTTTGATTGTTTATTATTGATATAAATGCAATATTCTTTAATATAAGTTTATAAAATTGATGTACAAAATATTATAACGCAACGTGGCTTTCAAATGGAGTTATGTGTTAAAATATAAACATATTTCTTTACCATTCATGACATTAAAATAGTATATGTAAATCCTGTCATAAATGCAGACACATGTTCCAAGATTGTTATTTATTGTCAATTGTAATAATAATTATTGCGGCCCGCTCGAGCTGGTGACTTATGACCAAATTTACATTTTATTGCTGATTTTTTTGTAATTGAATATTTATTTTTATATTCATATCTTATATACCTACTGTAAAATAACTGCTCGTCGTAAAAAATTAAAACACAAAAAACCGCAACTTTTTTACACCCTCACTTTTGGTAAAAATAATAAAATATATATATTTTTAAGTACCGAAATTAAGTAGGTGTGTAAAATTAATAATATAATTTAAAATAATATATTTATACTATTATATGATCAAAAAAAAAATTATATGCTACAACATACAAAATTCAATACTAACTAATACTACTCTCAGAATTTATCCGGAGATTGTCCACCTTAAACAATAAAATAAATTCAACATTTATATTCAATTACAGTGTAAAATCCATGTAAGGTCACTCGATTTAACGACAAAATTATCTGAAGCGTCGAAATCTTTGATTTGATTTGGCTTTGATTGGTTTAGCTCCATACAATGATTTCTCTACTCTCCATCTAAATACCACTCATATAACGCGATAAAATGCACAGTCCCTTCAGTGTCGTTATATAGAGTTATTACTTTATTTAAAAATTAAATCCTTATCACATCAATCTCGCCTACACCGTTATCTAAACTTTTACCTAGCGATGTAAACCCAGTCAAGTTGCAACATCGGCTCAAACAATCCGATCTTATCCCATAAGCCGATAGTGTATTGCAAAAGTCACACCCAGCTACAACTAAATCAATTTCGCTGAATAGAGATATATTCATCATGTTTGTCTGTCGCGGAAAGACGACTAAGCCTATGTTTATCTTGTCATTATCTGTACAAGTCTCTTTGGTATCTTAAATCGAAATCTGTAACTGGACTAGGGTTCACGCAAAATTCAATTCATATTTTTTTTATTATTTATTTACTATATTTCTACAACCCATACAGTATAGTAATACATATTTATATGTTAATAAAATCAAGGCCAAAATGGAGTTACAACATAGATTATTCATTTAGTAAGCTAAAGAAACTTCGATAAAACACAAAAAGATGACATAGTTAAAATTTAATTCCAGCGACGAATGAGTAATTAGTGTTTTTAAACGCTGTCTATAAACATTTAAATAAATGTCCCAACCCTAGTAAATATTTCTGGGTCTTTGTAGTCGCAATAGGTTTGTGCCTTAGCTTATTCTTAGCTAGCAGTTTTTTTTTCATATACTAATTTTATACAAAAACTATAATTTACATGAAATATATTAAGTTAAAGTTTTGCGTCAAATATATTTTTGTCGCAGCGATTAGTTGCTTTACACGCTTGTTTACAATGCTCGTTTCGCTTCGAATGCAACGCGACTTTTCTACAATGTTCAGCTTTTAAGGTCCAAAGGCTTCCTACAGACGAACTATTGTTGGTACTTGTTAGAACTGAAGTTAGATGTTATACTAAAATAAATATAAACTCGACATAAACATTAAAAATAAAAACTTGATGTTAATTATTGTATTTGTAATAAAATGCGGATATCCTGAATACTTCAGTTTTAAAAATTTCGATGTTACAGATACAGTCATGTTAAAATATTCTAATATTTATAAAAGTATTAGTATCGTAGTTAAATAATTATATATACCTAATAACGAAAAACAATTATTCAATTCGAAAAAGTAGTTGTTTATTCAAGCAAACTTACAAGAAGTTTGATAATATAAGTACAACATAATCTAATATAAGAAATTCTCATGTCACGGTGTTGCCATACTCCTCCAAAATGGCTTAACAGATTTTTTATATGTATGCACAGAAAGCCTGAAAATAGGTCGTAAACTATATTTGATACCCTTAAGTGATAAGGGTGGCCCACCCCAACTATTTAATTTTATAGACAAAATTTATTTATTCGATTTTGCATTATATACAACCCTAAAATTTCACTCATCTGCTACCAACCACTACTTTCAACTTCAATAATTTATTAACCTTGACAGTCGATAACATAGTAAATAGTTCTTTTTTTACTGTAGAAATAACTTCTCTGGTAAACCAACGTTTGTCGGGTCAGCTAGTAATGCCATAAAATGAAATTGCTATGTCTAGCAATCTAGTTCATAATTTAGGTTCTAAAGACCTATTCACATATAGTTCAGACGAATAGATTCAATCTTGAGTTGCCTGGTCAGCCTTATTTCGCTGAGCACGCATTGCAAGCGTCGAAATGAAGCTATTCAGTTCGGGATTGTGTCGTATTTCTTAGATTTTTCTAATTACGTTTTGTACGTAGAATTTCGATTTATACAGCGCTAGGTGTTTTCTTGAATCAACTATATTAGTTTTAAGAGAATTTTTTTTTTTTATATATATTTACAGTTTAACTTAAATAGAGTTATAATTAAAATTAGGAGAATACTGGCAGTATAACTGTATTCTTTATTCTAAATACAGCCTTAGCCTGAATTTGTTCCACAGTTTTAATTTTATATAAGTGCAATGTAAAAAGTAAGTATGTGTTCTTTTTATTTTCGATCGGCGGCGGTTAGCACGCGAAGTGCCCCGTCTGCTCAAAAACACAGGTTTTCAAGTTTGCTGTGCACTAATGAATTTTTAATCCTGTGTGCGCTTTTAACATTTTCAGAACATCGTTAGGAAAAATATATAATAATATTCAGAGCCAAGACTTACTTAGCCTGTAGCCAAAGAAACATACAATAATAAGCACAGTGCACTTAATTATTAATATAATATTCCAGTATCGTTCCTAACCCTGTCAAAAATATTACATTCTGATGCAGAGTTAAGTAAAATAATTAATTTAGGTGAATATGCGCGATATGGGACTTTGATGGAGGCCAGTTTGCGAATGAACCTCCTGGACAGACAGCAATGAATGCCTCCTGGGCCCAAAATATTTCAGTGGCGTATAACCATATTTCGAAACTGAACTGAGCTTCCGAAGCTTGTATAGAAGATAGGTACTTCAAACATACACATTTGTATAGATTAAAATTGAAATTAAAGCCATAAATCTTGTATCGAAACCTATTTTCATATTTCACAACAAATCTACAGCCATAATTCCTCACTATAGCACCCAAGCATTATACAAAGAACTTTGACTCTAATTCAATTGTTATTTTAAGAAAATAAAGTTTATAATCCTTTGTATTTAACAAAACAATATACTTGAGATAGGCGTAATGTCAATAATTTTAGATTTCCCACAGTTTTCGCCTCTATATCGTAAGGCGTAGAATATTGAGATGCGATTAGAAGCTGCAAGTGTCATTTGGTCGCAAGATAAAATACAAAGGTATCAACATAATCTGGTGTTGAGTTGTATGCTTTGCGCTCGTGGTTATAAAGGCTGTATTCGCGTGGTTCGTATAGTTGTGGTGGTGGTTTGTGTATGAAATAGTGAGTAGAGGAGTGAAGTGCAGTGTAAATTTGCAATGCCCTCGCGCGGCGGCCGCTTACGCTCCGCTTTCGCTCCAAATAGCATTTTGTGATTTGTTTGCTATTGTTGTTTTAGCACTTACTAGTACAATTATAATGATGGAGTTTAATACATGTTTGTCTCATTCGTATTATC
This sequence comes from Leptophobia aripa, assembly GCA_951799465.1. Taxonomy (NCBI): domain Eukaryota; kingdom Metazoa; phylum Arthropoda; class Insecta; order Lepidoptera; family Pieridae; genus Leptophobia; species Leptophobia aripa. The sequence continues at coordinate 1,933,794 of OX637277.1, read as the reverse complement.
TAACTGCTTCTTTACTAAGTACGTTTAAATTGAATCTTGGCGCTTTTGTCAGCTGCTTTATTATATAACATGTCAATATAATTTGAATATATGTAATACATTTATTTACCGAATATAAACTCGGGTAATTAATTTGCATAGGCAGCAATTGTGATCAGCTTGAGACGGAGGCATCAGGTTTACTGATAACAATATAAATGTCTATAAAATTTATTGCATTTCTTCAATATTAGCAACATAAATCCAGACAATTTTAACCATTATTTACTGTGGAAAATAAGTAGTGATTAGTGTCAATCAATGGTAACCCCACACAGGGTATTAGTAAATGGCAATAGGGGTTAGACGTCAACAGTCTATATGGTGTATAAAAGGTGGTAATCTGGTGGCGGCAGACTTATTACTATAAAGTTACAAAATAATAAAAGAGTATTTATATATTTGTGTGATATCTTAGGGTACACAGTATATAAGGGTTGTCAGCTTTAATATTCCCTTTATGTAGATAGTGATATGTTTTGTTGCAAGATAACTACTAATTTATAGTAATAATGTATTGATTACATTACCCGCATAAATAGTATTTCATCGTGCAATTCGCTTCATAATAAAACTACGGTTATCACATTTGATTAGGAAAGACCGTGTGTTCAAATTGTACGTTGATAGAAAATGCAATTAAGCTTACAGTAAACGATTTAAAAAATACGTAATATGTGTTTAAGCTACCTTTTTTATAGTATTGGCATATTTAAACATATTTTTCATATCGGGGTAAAACAATCCTTATCTGGGGCGTAGTTCATTCGATAGTTGTTCATAGTAGGGGTAAAGATTTGTATAATTGAAGAGCTTACAAACAAAGGCTCGTGCGGGTCTCACGCCACCCTCAGGGGGAAACTGTTAACTCGATAACTTGACATTGTGCGATGATTCATCGATACCAATAATTATTCTATTTTATATTTCGTTTAGACACAAAATAGTATTGTCTTTAGTTTATGCGTCAACAAAGCATAAAATAAATAAAAGATTATACGAATGTTATCCAACTTGATATAATATGCAATCATTAAAGCTTAGTTCAAACTTTGCATAATCTTAATTGGAGCGTACTTCTTCCTTAAAGGCGCAAACTTACTTGTAAACCTGGCGTTGCAGATGTCCATGGGCGGCGGTCAGCACTTCAACCGTTCGTTTGCCTCCTGTTAATGTTATGTGTATATATATATTCTTTTAATTGTTTTTCAGAAATTAATGTAAAAAGCTATTCACGATCAAGGCAACGCTAATTGAGATAGCATTGTATCGATTTAGCTTTCAAACCAGAATTATATACTGAATGCACGCTTATTATAATTTACTTAAAAACTGCATAATATTTATATCTAGACTTAGCAGACCAAATACTAATATTTTCGCACGTGTACATTTGACGTTTATTCTTGAGATTGTAACTTTCACGAATGTGTGAACATGAATGCATTTCGACACAATATCGGCGCGGGCGCATGTGACCTTTGAATAATTGTGTTTCATGTTCCATTGTGAGATACTCAACTAATAATTTAGGATAATTATTAAGCCTCCACGATGTTCATGTTGAATTATGTACGAATATCTAAATTCTATAGTATACTGTAGGCTGACTGTATTTATATATATATTTAAACTAAATGTTATTATCATCTTCGTAGAGCGGTCGGTAACATCATGAAGTCTCGGTGGACTGGGCAGCTAAATTTCCGCACCATTCTTTTTGCCCACCTAAATGTTATACATATTAAACAGTGTAAACTCTTTTGAGATTTCTTTACGAAGGACGGGTGGATAATTAAAATCATTGTTCAGTTCACATCTTGTAATGCTTCACTTCATCTTTATATTTTCACACAGATCTCATACAAACTTCACAGATTATAATAATATTCAACACCCCCTTTCAATTTCAAATCCCTTAAACAACTTTTAAATTGTCTCTATATAAGCCAACTACAAATACTATGTTTACATAACTAAGTTTTCACAAAAAGAATATACATATAGGTATTAAAAATTTATTTATTTCTCCAAAATCTTTACTGTTAAATTCCTTATGTTATAAGGAATCACTCTCACAACTTCTGTTTCCTCCCCCATCAATAAAATGTCATCAACATATACTAATAGTTGTACATTTTCTTTGACATATAAGCAAGTCGTGACTTGACCTACTTAATCCTGCTTTTAACATTATATTGTTTTCAACATTGTATAGTGTTTTAACATTGTATCATCCACAATCACTTGGAAATATTTAGTTACATTATTGTTAGCCGGGGAAATCGGACCACAAATGTCAGAATGTATTAAATCGTCAATTTGTCTTGAATGTTTCCCTGTTACATTAAATACTCTTATTATGCTCTTGTCCTAGGTGCAGCTTTCGCGGTTTTCATTTGACACTGGTAACTAAAATTTTTAAGCTGTTTCTATTCAAATGACCCAGCCGTCTATGCCATATAGAGGTGTCCTTGCCTTTATCTTCACTCAACATACACTGAATCTAATTCAAAATTAATAATATATAAATGCAACTGTCCTGTCTATAACATTATCTCTCTTACAAATATATACCAATTTTTCATGAAATTTTACTTCTAAACCTCTAGCTAACAGTTGTCTGACTGATTACAAATTATATGAAAGATCTTTTACAATTAAACATTCAACAGTAATATGTTTATTTTGCCAAGCTGTAGATATCTTACCTCTTTCTTTACTTGTTAAGTACTGACCATTTGCTACAAATATTTTAATTTCTTCAACTCGTTTAATATCATACATACAATTTTTATAACATTATTTTATAAGATGTTCAGTAGCTCCAGAATCTATAATGAATTTAATCCTACCTGAATTTGTACCTTCTTTGTATTTCACCTCTTCTTCACCAAACGTTGTAAATACCCATTGATTGTTTGTGTCATTTTCTTTTTCCATAACACAGGCCACATGATGGTCTCCTACCTCATCCTTGCATCATTGGTTTTCTTTGCCATGATCTTCCATATCCTCTTGAGCCTTGTCCATATGATGTTTGTCCTTGGATTTGATCTCCATCTCCTCGTCTTTCTAAATTCTTCTTACACTGATAGGTTGTGTGACCTCTTTTGCCACATATATAACAGGAGAATGTCTGTTCTTGAGTAGATTCTATATTAGCATACTTAATTTCCGCATCTAAGTCTTGATGAAATCAATGTTCATGTTGTCAGTTGTTTCGATAAAAGTTATCATCATACTCTGGTGGCATGGCAGCCAACAGGTAGCAAATCTTGTCCACATCTTCTCTTTCGCTTCTCTTGCCCTCAGCTCACCTATAAGCCTATCAAAGGTCATAAAGAAATCTTGTAGTTTGGTATCAGGTAAACATTTTAATGTAATCAATTATCTTCTTTAATGTAATTTATTAAAAACACTTTTCCTTCCAAATAATTGTTCTAATGAGTTAATCATATGTAAAGTGGTATTGCAATTTTTAATAATCTCTAAATATTTGTCCCTAAGGCACTGTACTATAAGGCATTTCGCTTTATTATCATTTTTAATGAAATCGTTATCCATCGTTTTTTCAAATGTTGCATCTATGGTGTGCTGTACTTCTTTGTCAAACTGTAACAGCATCTTGAGCCGAAATTTCCAGTTTGAGAACGAATCGCCTTCCCGCAGGATAGGTAACAATTTTTCCGTTCACATGTAATGCTTCACCATCTTTATATTTTCACACAGTTCACATATAAACTTCACAGATTATAATAATATTCAAGAAACTTTACATAACGTATTATGGCGTTATAGACAGTCGTTAAATGGAGCAAAGAAAAATAAATGTACAGAATACAAGTTATTTCAATACTAAACCAACTAAAACACAATTGATTTCGACGCTTTAGAGAGTATGTCGTTAAATCAAGCGAGGTTTTATTACACATTATTACATAAATGTTATACCTGAATGTAAGTAATTAAGAAGCGAAGAAATTAGACCGAATTTAAATATTGCTTCGGCTGACGATTGCGCAGAAAAAAAATGCGTGCTGTATTCATGCTATGTTTTGAATGTTTGGCACTCTAATAATTATCGTCCTCCGATAAGATTAGGTCACGGATTGGCCTCTCCCGTAAAGATAATGCTGCAGGCGCCGCCGAGGTGTCGGCACGGCCTTAAATGGCTCATTTGAGTGAAATATTATTTAAATTCAATTAATTTAGTCACGACTTTACTCCATTTCTGTTCATGCACAATGTACCACACTGTAAGTTACGATTCTATGTAACAAGAAATTGTATTGTTTTCTTTATTACATAAAATTAATATTTATATATTAGACATAATCAAATTATATATTTAAATAAATGTATTAAGTGCTCAATAACTGTATGTATGTGAATGTATGCTCAATACACAAAAAGAATAAACAATAACAGACTTCACACACATACAAACCAACAACATTAGAAACACAAACAATTCAAATGAATAGTTAAAATTCAAAGTCTAAAATAAAATATATATTTATGATTTATGCCTATAATTGTTTTATCCATAATGAATGCCTGAAAATCCTGGATTTAATTCGTTCAACAATTCAGCGACGGAGACTTATTTTTCATCGGCTTACATTATACTTCGGTGTACGTCGTCTTTTTTCGTAAAATTATATTACAAAATCCATTACAGTTTTGTTGAAAGCTAAAACACATTAAACAATGAGCGGTTAAGGAAGTCCGGGTATGTTCCGAGTACGCCCCGGTCCATTCGGATGCCGGTCGTTGGTAAACACAGGAAAAGCTAATGAGAGACAACAATTAGTACGGTCGCTCGTATAAAATGGATATTTTCCTCCTTTTTTATATTGTATCGTTAAGGTTTCTAATGTTCGAACTTTAACGCCGTTTAATACGTTTAAAATGTAAACGCTTTATAAAATGGTAGGTGTATTAGATAACCAGCAGAGTTTGTTGGGATAAGTACCTAAGTAGTGGCTAGTAGGCGAAAGTTGATCCCTGTGCTCGCTTTGTCCATCATAAATGGCCACAAAAATTATTGCTGAAACGATTCTATATGGGGCTTAGACACAATACCGCATGCTGCTCTTGTATGTACTCACATCTATTAACATTATCTACTTCTACAGTTTTAGTGCAAAAATGTGTAAATAAAAAAGCTATGTTTAGGTGATTTTATTTCACTTTAAATATAATAACATTATTAACTTAATAAACTGGTATTCGAATTAGTAATAAAGGAAATTCCTATCTTGTGTTAATGGTAAAATGTTATTTGGTGGTAAGTCATATCGTGCCTTTTTCAAAAAGAACTACTTAGTCTGGCCATAAATACTGTTACTATTCAAAAAAAGAAAATATTACGTTTGAATTTGGAATCTGTCATTTTTATATGATTGCTTGATGTGTTTTCTTATTTTCGCGCCATTATATTGTTAAATATTTTGTTATATTAAAATGGAGTGGGGTGATAAAGAGAACCGAATCGCTGTGATTGCCTTACATAAAGTAGGTATGGAGAAAAGTGCAATTTTTAAAACCCTCCACCCGCTTGGTATTAGTCAAATGTTTGTTTACCGGGCTATTGATAGGTACAATGATACCTCCTCTGTTTGTGACAGAAAAAGATCTGGCCGTCCACGTACCGTTCGTGTGAAAAAGGTGATTAAAGCAGTTAGGGAAAGAATTCGAAGAAATCCTGTCCGTAAGCAAAAGATTTTATCTCGGGAGATGAAGATAGCTCCTAGAACCATGTCGCGTATATTAAAAGATGACTTAGGACTTGCAGCCTATAAGAGACGTACTGGTCACTTCTTAACTGATAATTTAAAGAAGGGTGGTAAAATCCAAACAACTACTTAAGCGGTACGCAAAGGGAGGTCACAAAAAAATTTTGTTTACGGATGAGAAATTTTTTACAATTGAGCAGTATTTTAATAAACAAAATGACCGTATTTATGCTGGAAGCTCTAAAGAAGCTTCGCAATTAGTAAACAGAGTACAACGTGGGCATTATCCCACTTCAGTGATGGTTTGGTGGGGTGTTAGCTATGAAGGGGTGACTGAGCCATATTTTTGTGAAAAAGGTATTAAAACGTCGGCACAAGTTTATCAAAATACCATTCTTGAGACGGTAGTTAAGCCTTTAACTAACACCATGTTCAATAACAAAGAATGGTGCTTTCAACAAGACTCGGCACCGGGTCATAGAGCTCGATCCACCCAATCTTGGTTGAAAACTAACGTTCCGGACTTTATCAGCACTGAAAACTGGCCGTCGTCAAGTCCTGACCTAAATCCATTGGATTATGATTTATGGTCAGTTTTAGAGAGTAAGGCTTGCTCTAAACGCCATGATAATTTGGAGTCCCTAAAACGATCCATTCGGTTGGCAGTGAAGAATTTTCCTCTAGAAAGAGTTCGTGCTGCTATTGATAACTGGCCTCAACGTTTAAAAGACTGTATTGCAGCCAATGGAGACCACTTCGAATAAACATTGTATATTTTTAATAGTTATATATTGATGTATTAAACTAACTCACTATGAAAGGAATAAATGTTACGTATAAAAAAAAATCGTGCTTTTCTTTATAACAATATTTATGGCAAGACTAAGTATAAGCAATAAGCTTTTTTTTAATGCATTATTATATTAAATGGTGTGTATGCAAAATATAACAATGAATAATTTAATATATTTCTCTCATATTATTTTAGCTACGTAAGAATGTTACGAGGATTTTTATAAATATGTTCAGAGATTTACAGTTTGTTCACGTTTTTAATATCCCATCTATTCTAAATGAAACAAAGAGAATAGAAAGAGAATATTAAAATTTTCAAAAGCTTATGAGAAAAAATCTAATTTGCATTTGAATTCATAATTATGTAGTTACGTCATAATGCTTGTATATTAAGTGTATCAGACTAGGTCCAAATCGATTTATGTACTAGAGTTTTAAGGCAGAGGGCAGGCATGATACTATGATATTCCTCTCTGTCACGTTTCGCTCTAAGTGGGTCCAATGGTTTTGGTATCCGCGATGATATATCGCCACCAGGTCTGCTTGAGTCGGCCATGCGAGGTACCAGAGGTTTCCACTCCAAAGCTTACCATGTGATATGGGACGGATCTCTGTGCAAAGTATGACCGAGCCAGCTCCATTTATGATATGATGATGATATGGGTTTTGGTGACACATCCTCCAGAGTTGTATATCTGCGATAGTGTTTCGCCACAAGAACGTCAGGATTTGCCGAAGGCATCGGTTAATGAGTATTTGGAGCTAGTTGTTGATCGTATCATATATTTTTAATTTAAATTGTGATTTGTCTGGCTGAGTAATTAGTGAACTTTGAAGACATTTAATACATTATATACACAACGTTATATATTTCTCATTTTTTTGCTACAATCCCAGTAAAATAAAATAAAATGATTTTAACATTAGATTTTTTGTAGGACACTACGTCTATATTATTTTCCATTTTGTTACGAACAATAAAAACAGATCGAGGAAGACTCGACTGACAGTTGCTAGGGTGTTGTCTATAGGATCGTATTACTGGATGTCGGTGTTAAAGCGCAATTACAAGAATCGAGTCTGACTGCGTAAAATTAGATTTTCACAACGCAACTCGCAACTAAATTATCTTGAAAACGTCGAGAAATAACTTCTTCAATAAAAATAACATTGAAAGAATATGAAATTTAAAAGTTAATTTAGCTATGTCTTATTATCGGTATATAAAAAATAAAAAAGTTAATTAATGTTAATAAAAAAACTCGTGTGTTGTATTGTCTATTTACTGTGTATATATAAGAAAAGGAGTGCCTGTGTCAAAGAAACAGTAGCACAACTATAAAAGGAATGTCAAATAAATATCTAAAACCTATATAATATATGTTTGAAACAATTCCTTGAAAATAATATTCGTAGAACTTCCAATATAAATGGAATATAGTAAATCATCTCTATAAGAGACATAAAGTGTATATTAAATGTAGAGAATCCTCATCAAAGCCAGAGATTAGGCATTCCTGCGCAATGTCATCCGTCTTGTTAATCTATCTGTTGCTAATGACGTATCTGAATGGTTGTAAAAATAGCCTATGCCTCGTAGGGCTGGCTCAGACAGCAATTTGATACCTATTGAATTAACTAGGCTGTATAGACAGTGTGTATTAGCTAGTAGTGGCGTTACAACCCTTGAACTTATTATTTTCATAATGGGAGTAGGTTATCCTTCTATGGCTGTAATGAGACGGGAATTTTAAAGCGCGATCTCTACGATCAGAGCACACATAAGCTAACGGCTAAAGCTGGTATTACACATAACTACAGACTGTTAGACTGCTTTTGTTAATCGAACATTTATCTCTCCTACGGTGGTCATCAATGCTGATAATTGTTAAATATACGCTACAAAATATCTGATAGGAGTTAAGGATAAGGGCCGGTAACGCATCCGGTGAATGGTTATTCGTAGGCCCCGCCGTGTTTTGGGAGCGCGCAGTTTGTCACTCTATCGTATGAAACAAGCCTAGTGCTTTTACAACTAAGAACAACAAAATGTCATTCTAATATTAGAATTTTTTTACTTCTATATAGAAGTAAAAAAATTACTTGTAATTGGCAAGACCCTGTTTTTCATCAAAGGATGATGATGCGTTTGATAAATTGCGGATTTGTATCAACGCCTCCTGCTTTTACTATTTCTTAATCCATTCATATTGACGCTATATAAATCTCATCTTCAACAAATTTAAATATGAAGTACTCTTTTACTATGCACACGTGTTTATTGGTGTTATAATAAGTATGAATCGTGAAATTATCTTAAAATAATAAAAGTAATCGGAATGAACGCGCTTATGTTTCTTACTTAGTAATAGTTATTTATGACAAAAAAACCAATGGAAAATTGTTGCATTCTAATCGTTAACTGACACTATCGTATTGACGTTCCAAACTGTGTCGTGCTGAGGACTCTGAAGATATATTATTTGGCACTCGTTTCTTGGTATTTCAAACTGCAGACAGTTTAAAAATAAACCCATTGCTACGGACATCATTTTTCTAAAACGAAATCGTTCGAAATAATATATTGAACACATTTATGGACGATAGACAGGAAGCTATAGTTATGAACCAGGGCTGACACCAACGAGTAATTAATGTTGATTTTAAATATATTTTATATGTAAAATATATACATTTAACAGATGTATATATTTTACTTTCAATAGTCTTAAATGTTCACGTCATATATGTGAATCCCCTGTGAGAACCTTATTTTGAAGAAACCTTTTTTTCTTATGTTAAAAGGCAACAATTTTAAGACAATCTTTGTTCTAGCGTGTTTGTGTACGTCGCAGACATCCATTTTTGCTGCGAATTCACAATGTTTCATACATAAATTCATTGAAAACATAGAACAAAGAACGCATAATTTTAAATTTAAAGTTTAAAGAAAAACTCGAGAAATCTTTGTTTCCTCTTGAGAGGGCAAAGATAAGAAATATTTGTGAGGGGAAAGTACGATTAAAATAATGTTAATTCTGTGCATCGCTCCCGGGGAGTGTGACGTAGCGTCTTCTCAATTCCGGGGTTAAGATGAGCAAAGCATGTCTCACACACTAACACATTACATCAATACAAAAAAGACTTTAAGACCAAGACGTCAAAGTCTCTTTTCCAAAAACTTAATGGTCATGGTCCTTCTTTGTTTCTGAACAGTGGCTGAATTTCAGTAAGAGCAGAGCAATTATTGTTAGTGTCTTGTGGCCAGCGTTCCTAATCTGTATCTAAATTGGTGCAAGCGTGAGTTTGTTGTCTATAACTTTCTGAGCTAATGCAATGTGATAACGGAATACGGAAGCGTATAACTTTGTTATTCCTTACTATTTATATATTAAAATAAAAGAATTTTTAATGACATTAATTAGGTGTAATATATTTTATATTTAGGAAAATTATGTTTAAATATTTAACGTTGTTAATACATTTACATTTTCTTAAATGTAAATGACATCAGAGTTCAAGAAAATATTAGAATATTTCTTATTTCCTGAAATCCCTTTATCTGAGTTTCTTTTTTTATGTTGCCTGGAAACGTATGATAAGTGATAAGGCCGCACGTTGCACTATATATTATTTATGTAAGCGTCGTATTGGTTTTAGACATTTGTTATGAATCCACGTGTTAAATAAATAAATAAAAATTTGCCTATTATTATTTATATTGAACTAAAAAAATTGTATTCAATGCTAAAGGCCCTGCTGAAGTAATAAAACACAACATTTCGTAATGTTTTCTTGTTAAATGGCCAAGAATCGCCAAGTGACAGCCCTACACTTCATCTACATATGAACGTGGAAGTGACAGTTTATTTCGTTAGTCACTTAACAACGGATTGACCTGGGACCGTTTCACCGCTAATTTGAAGGAAGCGCTGCTCTCTACGGATATATAAATTGTCTTTTTCGTTATTAAAACTAGAGTGACCATAAATAACTTGCTGTAAACACAATAAAAACATCAAATTAAGTTTTGTTTTTTTCGACAGAGAGATTCTTTAATCTTAGCTATATTATTAATTATTATAATAAATATAAACCAGGGATATATATTATTTATACTATCTATACTAATAATAAGACAGTCAATCTTTAATAAGAATAAACTAACATAATAAAAAATAAATTGTGGCAGAGTACCTACCTTTTAATGACGGTGGCATTTTGTCTATATTTAATTTAAACATTGAAAAAATATCTTTATTCATATAGATGAATATGGTACACTTACGACGAAAAAAAAATCGACTCTACGTTTACTGCAATTTCCCAAATCAAAGGCGTAGAGCGGATTAGAAGAACTGGCAAGAAATTCTCCGCCACTCCTTTAAATCGCCAAGCATGTTTCACACTTCTAATTGTTAGCAGAGATATGTAACTTCATTTTACAATGAATGAATGCTAATAAACAGTGCATCACGTGCCAAACTTATATTTCAAGAAAAAGCGAATAAAATCAACAATGTTATGCAACTATTCGAACTCCAAGAAAGCCAAGAACTTGTACATACGTGTTGCATATCGAATGTTGTGTACGTGACCCAACTATTAATGATATTATATCTCACTTCTGATAACGCCGAGGGATGTGTAATTATGCAAATTGTATACCAGTACGATTCTAATGAAAACATCAGTAGAATAACGTCTACAAAGTTTTGAGTTGATTGTTCTAGCGTGAAAATTTGGAATAATTGTGTAACGATTCAAAACACACCTTAATTTAGACGTTTGGTATTTTTATAGAAGAGTTAACGAGCAGGAGGCGCACCGTAAGGGTGAAGTCGCCACCCACGGGCACGTGGCTGAGAGGTCGTGGGTGCGTTGCCGGCCATTTAGGGAGTAGAAGTCTTTTTTCTTGAAGGACCATAAGTCGTATTGTTTCGGTAATTCGGACTGCCAGTGATTCAAAAGTTTTAAGGAATGTTCCAAAAAATAATATATAAACCACTATGTTTTATTGTTTCAATAGGAAATTAATGAATCTTGATTATATTTAGGACAGTAACAACCATGTGTAAAGGAGCTTAAGATAAGTTCGTCTGTGCAAATGAATCCAGTTGAGTTAAGTATCAGTTTAGAATAAACCTTATCTTTTGATGCAAGAGGCTGTATCGCAATCGTATCGATGTCACTTGTATTTAAGGTTGGCAAGAATATTTTTTTCGTTAAAATAAGTAAACATTTAATTATTTTAAGTCATTTTCATAAAATGATCCTGTCACTTATCCAGCACTGAAACTTTAAAAAAAAGAAGCGGCATATAACTAGAATTTCGTTCTTTAAATATAGCAATTGCATCTCAAAACAATATCTTCATACATATTCTATTTAATAGGCACTTTCCGGGTTAAAATTCTGCATCATTTATTTGCTAAACGGTTATCGTCTAGCGCAAACGCGTCGGCCAGTCGCCTAGATGCAATAATTGTTAGCAGAGACAATATCCTGCGCGGCGTGGCTTCCTCACGACTCAGTACAAAACCAAATATTTATTCAGCCAATGCAAAGGTTCCGGAGACAATAAATTCTTAAGACAAGATTAAACTTGTCAGGGGAGCCCATTTACTTAACGCAAATTTATGCAAATTCCTCCTAACTCGTTAATGCCTAGCTCCGAGATGTTTTGTTTAATAGTTTTGTAAGCGTTGCGATTATTTAACACTAACCGATTTTTCTTAGCTAATGATTTCATTGAAAGTACAATTTTAAATTAAAGCTAGGCTAGCCCAGCTGTAACTTAACCAAGGATTTACTAGACTCACCGTCATAAATGTGTTAAAAAACAAACAAAAAAAACTGCTTAAGCCATTCATACTTCGTTTTTACGCATTTATTGTGTTGATACTTGAAGGTTTGTGAAAACATTTTACAATTCTTGTGAATTTTTGATTAACCTGGATTACGCCCAAAGCAAAACAATATCAAAATTACACAGTTCCCTCTAAGCCATCCGTCTTTTGAGTTGAATTAAGCTCCTTTGATAAATATCGCTCAGACTCAGAAGATAATAAGTTATCTGTTAAGACAAAAGCTTTCAATGAACACCTGGATTTAGTTAAAAGGCTACATTTTCACTTCAACGTGGAAATAAATTGAAATGGTGACGTGGTCTAATCCAATGTGACATTTATCGTGAACAATAATTATCAAGTTAAGCCACATCGTTAATACTTGTAGTGAAATTGATAAACATAGAAACTATGGAGTAGACAGATAACAATTAATTATGATTTTTTTTATAACGCGATATATATTGACACCTATTATAAATTTATATAATATTTAACTTACTATGAAAATTAGTGTTATTATCGTAAAACAAGTGTGTCGATATTCAGCCTTTTGTTCGTAGGTGCCATACTCTCTATAGTAACACTTAGTTTCCAGATTCGTATAATTAATTGTACAATAATTTTTGTTTAGCTTTTAGCTCCATTATATACCGGTCTAAGAAGATACTTACTAAAAACTCTAGCAACTATCATTTTTCCTCGTGATCACTGGTTTTACAAATGCTTATCTCAGCATTTCGGGCGACTTCCAAAGATTTTATTGTTTAAACACTATAATAGGACTTGCTCAACAATTTTTGCTTACATTTTTGAATTAAGTGGCAAATTTAGAAGTTTGGGACTTAATTGAAAATGCGTATACAATTCGATGAATCAATTATTCTTTTTATGGAGCCTTCTGGCGTGTCTTGTACCTTTTTTAGTATGACGTAGGTTTACATAAACAGTCCTTCCATAATCCTGTAACACAGCATAGCGATCAGAAAGCGTGTTCCACTTGATCTCTTCATTAATCACGTCATTGTGAAAACTACATGCACTCTAAGATTTCAATGTAATTTAAACTCTATTGACAAGAGATTAATGTCTTCTTTTGCTTGTAGCTCATTGTGGGAGATTAGACTGTGGTATTTAGCTGGATTCGGTTGATTGATTGGCGTCCCTCAGCCCTCAGGTTAGATCATAATACTTAATGCCTTTGTTCATTTGATTGATTACATAATAATGTCTTACACGTTGTGTTAACATCGTCAGAGGTATTTATTGACGAGTAACGGAAAATGGATTGTTGAAAAAGTTAATTTGACATTAATTTATTGATTTTGGAAATGGGTCAAAAGCTCATTAAAATCTTTAACTTTAGTTATCAAGTTCATTGTTAGGCAAAATTATGCATTTAATCACACAGTTCGTTTAAAATACTGTATCAATTTAAGTTCGTAGCTCGGTAAGGGTATAATACCGAGTATCATTTCCGCTTTCTTTGCGAACATCTAATTTGCAAATGGAGTCGTGTCGTAGGCTTTGCAATTTGGCTTAAGTGAAAACTCTTATACAGTAATTGAGTTACAGGAAAATGTGAATTTTATTGTCTTGAGAAAATATTGTCCAGACATTATCCAATTATTGGTAAAGACTCAAACTTTAACCTTGTGAAAACGATATAATTATATCGATATTTCGATCGTGGAAAAGTCAAATTGGACAAAACTAATGTGTCACAAGCTAATTTCGCATCTTGCGTTTTAATAAACAATATAAAACATACCCAGGCCTGTCTTCACCCATGTCGGAGGGAGTTCTACACTCTCAAAGCGGTAGAGGGCGCCCCGCTGACGATAGATCTTACTCATCGATTACTTCGGTGAAATGCCCTATATATGGGTACTGTTTTTGCGTATTATAATTTGTGTAGAGTTTGGTATATTATTGTCAAAATGTCTTTAACTTCAATGTTACTCAGTTATGCTTTGCATACCATTATGCCTTGTCTTTTTATTCAGTTTTTTAAGCTTTGTTTGTATTTGTAGATTATATATAAAATAAATACCGTCGTGCTTACAGGCTTGAACATATTTTCTAGATATAAACGGTTTGTATTGATAAAAATATAACCATTTATGATAAATGCAAATAATTCTATTTAACATTCAATAAACAAGCAAAACTTTTCATTTCATGTACATATATACTGTATTTGCAGCTTTTTTATAACGTATTAATTGAAATATTTATAAGGTTAAAACACCACTATGTTCACAGCAATCTTTATCTTCACAGCGTTAGAGAAAAGTTTAATGAAATTTGTTAACTTATTCCTTTGCAAGTACTAGTGTTTCTTTATAAGTGACCCCGCAGACAACATTTCAGATGTGTTGATGTTGAGATTGAATTTTAATATATACTGTTCCAATATTTACTAAGTTTACGTTAAGAGAATAAGTATTTATTAAGTCTGCGGGAGACTTTACTCATTGTGTTAGTACATAAGTGTAGCACTGTAATAATTTTCAGAATTAAAACACATTTATTCCAGGGGATTTTCATAAATAGTTTTCTGTCCACAACTGTATACAAGATTCATACTATATAAGAAAGTTTTGTAAATTACAATTTTTCTCTTTTATATCCTCTTTATATACGTATGAAAATCGCATATAACATAAAGAAAGCCTTATCTAAACTCCCCACGTCGTCGTAGCCACGAGAAGGCACGCGCTACGCAGCAGCCGGCTGCTGATATTATCCAATATATTACGTATTACGTTTTTATTAAACGAATGAAAGCATTTTAGATTTGGCCATATTAATCATAAGCTGTTGCCAAATTATATAGGAGATTTTAGTCTTAAAAAAGCTTAAATAACAAAGTCAATTCGAAATTCAAATGTTTATAAGACTAAGTTTTAAATTGAGATTAAACACCTACACCTCATAATAAAACTGGATAATAAATTAATTTAAATCTTTATAAATAACCTCCTGTTTATTAAATAATAGAATATAACAGAAAATTAAGTAATAAAATAATAGACTAAGAATAAGACTCGATAAATTAAGATACTTACTGAAAAATTTATAGAATTTTTCACTTTAGTATAATGGCTTACTTTTGAAAACATTACAAAGTAACTGGCTTAATTAGCGAATTAGTTTTAAATATATATATATATATATATATATATATATTATTTCCATTGGGATAAATACATTTCATACATATTAAAAATATATTGTGCTTTGAATTTTCGAAGCTCATTAACACCTGGTATATCTATCTTTAATGTCAAGTTTAATAATTTCGGAAAGTGAATATATTAGCTTTTATTAAAAACAGGTGCGTAATACAAGGCTGCCTCATTTCAAATGCAATTTAATTTTGCACGAGTGTGAACAAGTATTTACCGAACTCACCGAAACAGATATGGAGTGACATAAAAATGATATTTTTTATGATATAACTAGTTCACATCACGACATACTGATATAATCTCTCGATAGCCTTATATTTCATTCAAAATCGTGATATGTACCGACAAAGAAGAATAACTGTCTTTTCCATCTGCCTACGATAGTTGAAATACGGAGCTCTAGTTCCAGTCCAGCTCTGTTTAGAAAAGAAACAATAACTTAATCATGTAATATTTTCTTACGCTTATAAAATATGGATCAAAGCAGGAGTAATAATATGATATGTCCATCAGTTCATCATCAAGATGGCGCAATGCATCTTAGGCCCCACCCATATCCACTTTGCAATGAATCAAACATAACCTTTCCTATAGGTTTATGGTCCTCCCTACTGTGATGCCACCGTTTCAATAATTTATGGTGTTCGCAGTTTCAATAGATGGGAAAAGAACTGTTTATTTTAACACCATGTATATATTTCACAATAAAACATTTGCTTAAGTATATACGCCTTAATTTTAAGAAGGAAATTACTGAAACTTGACTTTGTTATTTTTTATTTATAAATGGGTATGTCCCTAAACATTTCGCATGATAACATAGACAATTACAAAAGAAGGACCAAAAAAGAGACATATACATGCACAACAATAACTTAGGAATAAACTAAACTGAATAATCAAAACAATATTTAAAAAATACTACCAACTAAAAATTACATATTAGGCTAGCCATCATTACCCGACAAAATCTTGTTGTTGCGTGAAATGATTTTAGGTGTTTTTTTTATATAAAACTTAAAACAGATCGACACAGTAGGACAAGTTACTAGTTATATAAAATTCTCGTGTCACAATGTTTGTTCATTACTCCTCCGAAACGGCTTGACCGATTCTCATATTTCATTTTTTTTTTGGCATAACAACGATTGTCGGGATCAGCTAGTATACTATATAACTTATATTAATAACATTTACTAATGATACTTTAGATCGCGTAAGCAGAGTTCCGGTTAATTTGCTTCGGAAGCTGTTAGAGCCTTTGTGCCAACTCGCTAAGTAACAAGTACATAGCATTATATTATAGCTGTATGCCACAGTATTAAGTAACGCCTCGTTTATCCTAAAGTCTTAAGTTTTAATAAAATTATTTTCTGTTTTATTTATTTTTATAATCTGATTTAACATCAATTATTTTAATGAACAAATTGATTGTTTGCACTATTATAAATATAAGGGTGTGTTATATTGTTTCCAATACATACTCTAATAACAGTTAAAGTATATTGATTAAGTTATGTCATATAACTGTTAGTAGTAGTCTGTGGTAGCAATAATATAAATAAAGGTGGTTTAATGTATATAACAATCTAAGCTTGCTCATACTTTGCAATAACCTGGTTTCTCCTTACTTAGAGAACTTTAACTTACAGCAATAAAAATAATAGCAAAAATAACTTCCATAAAGCCATGTATTTTTATACGGAGTTGTATTTGTTTAAAAGGCAACTTCATCTAAATTTTATAGGTGAGAAATATATAAATTATCAATACGACTTAGTCTCCTTCAAGAAGAGAGTCCTAAAAAACAAACCCACAAAGTGAGTTTCTAAAATGCCGGCAACGCACTCATGAACTCCCAGCTGCGAGGGTGTCTATGGGTGACTTTAGCTTTATAGTGTGTCTCCTGCTTTCGTTTTATTTATTCGTTTGCCCCCTCTTCTATTATATAACAGAAGAGGGGGCAAACGAATGTAATATACGCAATATATGTATAGAACGCTAAAAAAAGCTACGCAATTTAGGCGTAACTTACTTCTCATTTATAATCTCATCGAGATATATATCTATATATGTCTAAAGTGGTCTCTAGTGAGTGAAAAAACGCGCATTAATCACATAGCGGAGAGCGGACAACGTAGCGGGCGTGGCAAGTTTTTATTATCGCCAGCGGTTTGAGACGGACAGGGTTACTACATACAGTTTTATTTTTGTCAAAAAAAACCTGTATATAATTGTAATACTATATACTACATTCATGCACATACATATCTTGTGCTTTTTTATACTTTTGTTATGTTTGTAAAATGTATTTATGTATTATATACTAATATACAACTTTGAAACACTGAAATTCACGTGATTCATTCGATTTACAATAAAGGTTTCATTCTAAGCTTTAATTGTTATTTACTTAATCATTTTATCTATAGTAACCCCAACTCACCTACGTTAATATTTTAATTAATATGTTAGATTTAAATGCGAATTTCTTAAAAAGAATATATTACTGGCAGCGAAACAGGTTATATAGTATAACTATTAGAGATTTTCAATTTTTATCTTTTTTAAAACGAATATATTGTGAAAATATTGAAACAGCCCTAACTCGTGAGTACATTGCAGATAGCTTGAGGGAATCACTTGATTTACTGAAAATGAACAACGTCCGTCGGGAGCGAACTTTTGATAACCCTAAGCTTTTATTGTTCTAACTTCTACGCTTCTGAATCGAATTGTCTACATTACAAACGTAATTTAACTAACGCACATGTATTTTCTGGATAATTGGAATCCGGTCGCAATTAAAACCCCAGATACCATACAAACAGACAAGTTTCCTTCTATCTCGAGCACCTCTAACATTTTTGATATGACTATGGACCAGTTCTTATAAATATTTAAAATACCATCAGTTGTTGGCTAAATATCGATAATCGCTAATTGTGTGATAATTGTTCAATATATAATAAACGACAATTACACTTAGGGTTCTTCATGAAAAGAGGGTACCACTTCCTTAAAGGCCAGCAACGCGTACGAGCTCCCAGCCACTGACTGATGACGGTGACTTTGTGGTGTGTGCCTCCTGCCCGTTTGCCCCCACTTTTATATAAAAAAAATTACATTCGTTTTAGCTTTTAACAATGCATTTACTACCATAGAAATGTATACCAATTCTACGGTATAGAAAATATTTCTCTTTCGGTGATAGTTTAAGCGCGTATTCTTTGTAATTGATGTACACCGTCCCAATAACTGAGAAATGAGCATTTTATTAGAACACTACAACATAAATCACCATAAAATTCTTAGGATACTTCGAGAAACCAATAAATCTCGCAGTTAATTAGGTAATTATCGACTGAGTAATTAATGACGGCTTTATAGTAATTAAGTTTAAGTCGCAGTAAACAGCGAGCTGAGCGCGAGTGGAATCTTGAGATAATGCGGGTATTTTCAACTTCAGTAACCTTCAAAGGGAACGATCCGAATTGATTTCATATTACGTATTTATATGAAAAAATCTTACATTGAAATGGTGTTTTTATAAGGCTCAATGAATTAAACAGTATTCTTTTGCATTGTGAGTGCAAATTTACTTATTTATTTATTAAAACGTCCCCAAACATCTCATGTGCTAAATATATTATACAAAAAATAAGATATAAGATAATATATACACAAGTATTCTCACAAAATATGCAAACATGCAATATTTTTAATGTATTTAAAGTGACACCACGATCGGTAACCAGGGAGTCGTAAAGTTAACATATATTTCAATAGTTAATATTGAATTCTTTATGATAACGTATTAAGTTAGTAAGCTTAAGGAGTATACCAACATAAACACAGCAGTTATATACTTGAAATGTGCTGTAATTAGCGACAGAACTTGTCGTGTGGGCGTCAGTACTTGTAATTACTTTGTAATTAAACTTCAAGGCTTCTTTATGAGTTCTTTAGAAAGTTTAATGTGTATATATCATATGTATTTAAATATTTTTTGTGAATTAAGTCAGTCATTTATGTATTATTATGTATTATTATTGTATTTTATGTAGAAAGGCTTAGCTTTTAGACTAGGTTTAAATTAACGTTCTAAAATAATAGTAAAATTTGAGAAAATACATTAAAAATTTATAAACTACGAGTTTTATAGTTAAATTAAAAAAAAACTTTCAACTATACCCAGGAATTTTATATAGGAAAACGTTAAGTTTTAAAGCCGTTGTTGTTTTGTTTATTCGATTTCCTTATACAAACACTTTCCTTATGTTTTTCTTTAAAGGAAAATTTCCTGTTATATAAGATTCAAAAACTTCTTTCCCAGTTTCCATAGTAACGCTGCCGAATATATTGCTTCAAAGCTTCACACGTTGATGAGCTTTATTTCTATTGGTAACGGTTCCCATATAGCTTTTGATTTCTTTTCACATTCCGTGTGGACTTTGTTATTGTATTAAGCGAAAGTTCGGAAACTTCTACAGTAACGACAACTTCTTTTCTTTACTTCACATATTTTTGTTGCTCTGATATATTGAACATTATCTACAATGGGATATTTCATCACAGTTTCATCAACAGTGATGAAAATAATATAAAAATGCGAAAATCTTATATTTTTTGTAGACGTACAAAATGTCGCAAGATAAAATGAAATTGAAAAAAAACATACAGTCTAACTTTTAGACAACTTAAAGAATTGATAAATTCACAAAGAGCTTGTTGAAAGTTTGCTGCCATTTATATGAAAAATAATAGAGATTAGTTGTTGAAGACAACTAGCGAACTTTGAGATGCACTCAGTAATGAGCTGAACTTGTAAAAGTCACAAAAGAAGATAATAGAAATCAAAGACTAAGTTGCCCTCGAACAGTGTTTTGGTACACTTAAATTAAAAGCTGTTTTGTTTACAGCTTTGTGGCTAAGAATTATTTTTGAAATAGTTTTATTAAGACAATAGAAAATTATCATTTAATATATTCGTTGCGTTCCTTGATAAATATGTTCAATTAATAAATCTTAATTTTTCTAATATGTTGTTCGTCTTTCGCTTTTCGTAATTTCTACTTATACTTACGGACTTAATTCATAAATAAGCATCGTACCGTGTTAATTATAATATAATTAAATAAATGTTATTACATTTCGTCTTTATTTAATCGGAAATAATAGAGCAATAAATGTAGTTAATTATAATATTAATATCCTTAATTATATTATTAGCAAGTATGTTAAATGCTCTGTCTTTGTTTCAGGTATGTGAAAAAACAGAGTAAGATATTTGCACAGGAGCCAATCGAAGCGGTCCCATTCGCCGCAGCCCGCACTGCATTCCTCGCGATCAGCACAAAGCCAGGATATCCCACAAATTACATACAATTACTGCTTCAATGCGTAGACCATTTCTTCTAGATCCCCTACACACATTGTATAGTTCCCAATTGTATAACCAACACGACCAACACTAGTTTCGTCTAGGGGTCAAGTAGCGTTGGTCGTTTCAAATTCTCATCTCTAGGTTTATTGTGACGGTACAGTCCATCGGCTATCAGGTTGATATTAAACTCTGTGCAATAATCAATAAGGTTCTAATTTGTTTGTGTATAGTTATTGGATAAAGGGAAAGCTATACAAATTGATCTCATCACGGCGACGGATCCTCGTTTAAGGAGCGTTTCGTTAAACTGTCCTGAAATTGTATTATTAATACTGGATTTGTTTTTAATTGACGATTTATTACGTCACAATTTTAAATACATCTTTCAAAGTGCTGTATTCGCTTGGCCGTGGACTAGCATACTTTATAAATTAGATGTAACGATCGAACGAATAAAAATATCAAGAATATCGTCTACGCCTAGATAAGTACTCGAACAAGTCAAAATACAATAAAAAGTTCATAAAGTCTCTCGACAATCAGCGCTAACGTAATGCAACTAGCCTGTTGGCGACTACTCTTGAATCGCGGCCAACTCAAAGCTTTGCGACTCAACTTCACAAATTGCTCACTACTTAAACTTACCCTACTTTCATCTTAAATAAATAAATACTCCAAATAAGACCTAATTTATGCCTGTTGAAAAACTTAAGAAACAAGCTTAGCCTAGTGGTTTCTGCTTTCATATAATACTTTTTTGGTAATACGCATACATAACATATTTATTTCAAAAAACGATTGACATAATTTGTATTTTAATTAATAAACACATTTCAAACATGGTTTGTTTATTGTTCTATTTGTATATTTATTTACTTATGTTATTAAAACCAGCCCCAAACATCTAATGTGCTAAATATATTATACAAAAAAAACTCATAAGATAATAAAAATTAAGGTATACACACAAAACAATTATATGGGAACTAACTAAAAGACTGTTATGGATGTATACACAACTGTGTAAAGTTAGTTTATACATGTAATATACAGGATATTTAAGGATGTACACATATTATGTGTGCATCCTTAAATATTATGTACTTTTAATAAATATATCCCGTCCAACGAATGTGCTCATCACATAAATGTGGACCGTACCTCTGACTCTATACGATAGTCCTTATGTTATTTATTTATGTAATTACGCGTAAGCGGAGGCCACAGACGATAACTTGCTACGGTCCTTGCTTTCTCCACTTTCATGCTATCCACATAGGTGGTTCCTTTATTTCAATATTTATGATAAACAGACAGTTTATTAGTGCTTTTAACCAGTTAGATAATATTGGTAAACTCATCCACATCGTTACCCTAAAAAAACACGAAAATTAGTCATTAAAGGGCCATATTTAGTTTAGTTTACTTAAAGTGTTTTTCTTATATTATTGATAGGTTTCGTAGTTATTGCGTGCTAACAGTTTTCTTATGACATCTGTTATGACTGCTTGAAATAAACATGTGAGAGCCTTACCACCATATGCTCCCTTAAAATATATTTCTCTATTTTTTTTAACGTCTAAATAAATCAATTTATAGTACCTAATAATACAGGACATATTCCTAAATTGTAAGGTAATTTGGTAACAATATTTTTCTTTATCTGAGATAAAACCAATATAGACTATATGAGAAACCAATTTATAAAGTACGGCTCAATGTGACAAATTGTCGACCGTTAACGAGGCGCTCTTATCTACAATCGTTCAATTGTAAATAAATTTATGTCCCCTAGATAACTGGTATACCCGCATCCAAACATCTATCCATTGAATATGGTTTTGAACAATAATCTTATACACCACGCGATACATTACGGGCCAACATTCAGCCAAACATATCTATGTAGAGAGAAAACGCAATGTACACACGGATATTAATATCAATAAGAATCGTTTGAAACACGTCCGGGTGTGCGATTTGGTTCGATCTTCATCTATTGTTGATGTTCTCTATCGTAACAATGCTATGTTGATTCTAGATATCCAATGCTGACTCTATTCTGTACAGGAATATTAAACGTTTAAAATGGAGAAATGGATTTGTAAAATAATATTTTGGTTGACTATTAAAAACACTGTGATACAAGGATGAAGATTGTTGTCAGTTGATTGTAGGATGTCGGACGGTGAAGATAGTACAAGAATAATACAATAGAATTAAGTTGTGTCAAATGGAAAGCTCCGGGGAATTGTTAATGGGATTCAGATACGGTGATATTTGGCCCTTGTTACAAATATAAGGGTCTGTTAAGCTAAAC
This sequence comes from Leptophobia aripa, assembly GCA_951799465.1. Lineage (NCBI taxonomy): Eukaryota > Metazoa > Arthropoda > Insecta > Lepidoptera > Pieridae > Leptophobia > Leptophobia aripa. Next base: position 1,910,470 of record OX637277.1, on the reverse strand, counting down.
CATTTCATCAAGATAAAACATAAATAATTGGAAGTAAGGTCAATAAGCCCGTTAATTATGTGTTACAAATAAAAATTAAATATACAAATAAACTTTATAGTTAAAAAAAGTCGGTTTTGAAATTTGGTTGCGGCCATGAACAATAAATCGCGGACAGTTCATATTTAGAAGTTAATTTCTTTATAATGGAAATTTCGAAGCGTCAAAGAATTATTATTAAAAGCACTTACAATCTATGGTCGTTAACAATTTCTCACAATACGAACATTATTGACATTTTATATAATTTACCGCTATTGTTATGAAATGATTGCGGTGACAACTCTATTCCTCAATTATGATTTAGTGCGACATCGATGTTACAATAAATCTTAGCGAGCCTTGCTCAAATGTTGCATAACACACCACAATTTCTACGCCCGAGGTTAATCTGTAATTAATGAATGTAAGTCAATAAATATTGACCTATTTTTGTATGTTATGTATACATAACATACTACTGAATAAGAAAATACTATAGTGTGTCTGTAAGTATATGTAATTCCTTTATTATTATTTTTATACTACCTATAGTTACGAATAAAGTAATTTTTTTTTAACATTTGAACACATACTGACTCAATTTACGAGACGTGACAAAATTAAATAATTCATTAAATTAATAATATATATTTATATGATTGACACAATTAAATTGGAACAAAGTCAAGTGTCATAGATCGAACGAAGTCAATAGGTATCCAATATTTATTTACGAAATGAACACCGTAAAATTGTTTGTACTGTGGCATTCACCTTACCGTTATGTTCTTAGAAACTTATATTTTTCTTTGCTCCGTAATTGATTGTTTTACTAACTCATTTATGTAAAGTTTAGTTAAACTTGGGGTATAGAAGTAGGTGGCATAGCGATGTCACCCATAGACATAATTGTCAGGTGCTCGTGAGTGAGTTGCCGGCCTTTTATAAATAGGAACGCATTTTTAGATAAAATAAACACATATACAAGTATTCGCTGTTACGATTATATGCGAAAGATAAATAAATATACCTCATCATAGGATTAAGGGACAATAAACATCGTAATGTATAAGAAACTCAATATTTCCCAATTACCTTGAAACCCGTTCCCCTGACATCACTGTTTGCCTAAATTAAGTGATCCACTCAACAAAAACATATCGGTTGTCTGTTTGTACGTAGACAAACGATATCGGGCGCCCGCAGATGTTTGCTTTAATAACCGGCTCATACAATTTTAATGATTCATGCTCTGTTTGCCGAGCTAAGAAATTGGCTAGGTTATATTTTTTTATAACAAGAATATAAACAAAGTATGGTTTTTACCTTATATTCAAGTATTTTAATCTGTGGAGTGTTTATCTGTAAAGCCCGCATGTACCTTATCTTCCGTAAAATAAATTTGAATGATTTTGATTGAATAATTAATGAAAACAAAATTTATAAATGAATGAAAAAAGTCTAATAAAACACTACAATAAAGACACAAAAAATGCTTTTTCACGAATAGACCCATTAAACCGAACGTCAAGATTCTAAACAAACATTCGGGTTTAATATATTATGACTTATGAGTCATTTTTGGGGAATAATCCAATTGCTAAAATACCTTTTACATAATGCATATATTGTGTATACAGTTGAAGCTCCTGTTTACAAAGTATCGTTTGGCGATATCGTACTGAAGCAATGTTTACGTGAACAGTCTCGCCCTTCGATATGGATAAAACAACTACTTACAGGGATAGGTTTGTTCAACTAACCACCAGTTTAAAAAACATATAAAAGTACTGCAAAACGTTGCTTTTACAACCGTATTGTCGCTGAGACGTTTCCGACTTATAGTATTGTTTTATGCTTACAATAAAATCATAAATAAACCAAACAGGTATATTCAATAATTACTTCTGTTGTTGACAAGAAGTATTTTATAGTGATATCTTATTGTTTAAGTATTCATTAATTGGAATGCGTTATTAAACAGATTACCCTCCAGTACAGGCCAGACCAGATCACCCTCTGTATTTTAGTAAATCTTTTATGGGCAGTAAAAAAAGTGATTGTTTTAGCTTGGCACCTAAAACAATGGAACTTTCATCAGAAACCCAACGTATAAAACTATTTAAAATGAGATGATCTATATGGAAATAAATTTCCTTGTTGAACAACGCATAAAACCATCCATTTTCACTTTCGCAAAGTAGCACGTGCAGCGTGTAAGCAGCTGTTACTCAGGCATTTCGCATCGGTAATCAGATGCTCATCGGACCCTTAGGTCATTTGCCGACGATCGATGCGATGTTGTCTTGTATTTCACACTGCTTTTGTTTTGAAATCTTATCGAAAACTGTATGGGATATTTTCTGTAAGTTTAGACCAATAATTCGCATTGATATTTTGCAACCATTGAACAATGATAATATAAAAAAACATATACACGAAGGCCCTGAAAGCTCTGTAACGATTTTAAGTTGTTTTTAATCTGAATTAATCTACAATTGAAACTTGGAAGTGCCCAGCCTTCGGGCTTTAGGGCTAGACCGGGGAAATCCTTTTCTCAGAAAACTGACATCAAATGATAAACCATTCAATAGGTTCAACTTATTATTATCGCGATTCGTGCAATACCCGACTTCCATTGTATTCTACTCTTATTCGTTACTCATAGTATTCCTATCGTCATACTCCTTAGTACGGCTATACACCAGAAATCCTGCATTGCATTGGGTGGCGGTTATCACTTTGTTTTTAGTGCTGTCTGCTTATTTACCATTTCACAGTACTTAAATATAGATAATATTGTATTAAAAACATATTACATTAATTTATTTGACGGCAATAATACAGTTAATATGCTAAAATGTTCAAGAATATAAATTCCTGTTGCCGGTAATAATATCGTTAGTGATTATTTATGGACGCCTTAAACTCACCCAAACTCGGATGAAGCCACAGAGAGGCTGGTAAACATCTCCCCTTAAAGGGAGTGCATTTGATCATACGCAAATGTTTGCCCAACATTACTTCAACCCTGCCTATTCCCTTAAAACTGTAACGGCACTTCATACTTGCAACGTTTAACGCTCGCTAGTACAAGTAATACAAGAAAAAACAGTCGATTTATATTTAAAAAACCCAGATCTACGCGCCTATGAAATTCAAACTGTCACTTCTTATAGTTATTCTCTTGTCTCTGTTAAAACTTGATATAATCTGACAAAACTCATACCGTTTGAATCGTCCTAACAGTGATATATAGACATTATAGAGTGAGCCGGTTGTTTTAACACCAGATGCTATGTAGATGCTTCACATTAGTTTGTCGGCCCGTTTGTCATCCACTGATGCCTTTAATATACCGATTGTGAGCTCTGCGGAAGGATTTATATCGTTAAATAAATTATGTGTTGAAATTACTTAAAACGTTGGCTTCAGCAATAAAGGGCATTTATTAGAATACACTCAGGGTAAAATAAAACAACACAATGAAAAAACTTATATAATATATGATAAAAAAGTAAAGGATATAAGAAGAAAGGTTGTTGTTTCAAGTTCCCATATAATTGTTTTATGTGTATGCCTAGTTTTATTATTTTATAAGTTTATTGTTTTTTAAATATATTTAGCACATAGGTTTTTGGGGACAGATATAATAAAATGTATATGCTACAGATATATATATATAATATGCTAAATATTATGCATATAATACATATATATATATATATGTGTTATATGTTATGATATCTATGTTGCATCGTACACATGCCTCATGTAATTGTAACACAATCTGATTATTTATGTCTGACTTTAATTCTCTAGATTTATATTGTTTCCTGATAAAATTATTTGATAATCTCATATAACAACAAACTATTCAAGAAAGTGCCTGAAGAGCCCAATTTTTAAAAGATAGTTGGCTAGAGGCTTCTAGACTAGACTAACAATGCTAGGTTACTACTAAATCAAATACACTTATAGACTCAATTGGCACAATGCTTTCCATGCCGGACCTAGAACAGAGAGTTTGAATCCTGGTAAGGTCAAGTATTATGTGATAAACATATTTGCTGGCTGTGATCTATGTATTAAATATATTTATAGTAAATGTAATATAGTTTAACAGTTAGCAGTTGTTCTAACCAGCCAAAAGTGTTCTGATATTATATAGAATATATAGATAAATAATATGCCAGTCAATTACAATTAGATGGCCATACTTATTTTTAATAAAAAATAGCACCTATATATAATACATAATATAATTCAAGTTGATTGTAGACTTAATTAATTCAAATTAATTACTTTTGTAACAGTATAGATAGGGAAATTTATACAATTATTCCCCAGTACTATTATTGTTAATCGACACAGTATTAGGACTAATATTATACATTCAAATAGCATTTATGGAGATTGTCAGATACAAACAATTATTATAACTCTCATAAAATCTTAAAGCTCCATATATTAAGAGTATGTCGCATGTTAACGATGCTAGTAATTGATACAGGCTCGATATCATGTCACGACTACCCTCATTTTTGTTTAGTTTATGGTATTGTGTTAATACTTTGAATAATCTGGTACCATATATCATACATTTAATTATTTTTATATAGACAAGTAGTGCAAAAAATAATGCAAGTCAACTTTGCATATTACAAACCACTGTGTTCAAAATTGGCCCTTGTAAATAATTTTGATCAGTTTATGAAAAATTGTATTATTCATATGGGTGTTTTTTTGAAATCTTGACATAATTTTGAATTTGTTCCCATTAGAGTAGAGTTAATATCTCCATTTGAAATAAAGAAAACAATTATTAACACAAGGAAGATTATTGAATATAAAAAAAGGTAAGGCCTGACTCACTATATTAGCTGTGATCATTGAGACTAGCCTAATATACACAGCACTGACTTTCATCGAGGCCCGAGATCGAGACACACAGTCACGAACGGATAAACTAAAAGTAAAAAAACTAATAAATATAGATCAAAAAATATTTGTATAGATATTAAATAACTTGTATCTCGAAAAAATACAAGCTCCACGATATCACAATACCCGGGCAAGTGACCGCGTACAGTGTTTACTCCAATGAACTTTCAAATTTTATATTTTCACATTTGTATTTTAAATGTCATCCGCACATATTACACATTTATTATGTAAAGCAGAACAATTCAAAGAAGCGATTTGACACTTACTTTCGCTAATCCAATATATTATACTGGACGCGACTTGGCACGGTAGGAGATAAAGTGACAATTGACAATATGAAAGAAATTACACATGACGGTAATACTAGAAGCCAATTCCTTTGGTACTGTGCATATGTGGCGAAGGATGAATAGTAAGACATAGACAATGACTAATAAGGGATCTTATAAGAAAGTGGAGAACCGCCTCTTGTAATAAAAAAATAAATAACTATATAGATATAGGAGGGGCAAACAGACAGATGACTTATAATGTCATCGCTCGCCTATGGACAACCACCCAGAAGACAATTTGACCATGTACGTTACGGCCTTTTAATATATATACATGATATAGGTAAAACATTTTTATTAATATTGACGTATCGTACCATGTTTATATACAATTTCTACATTTTTCATTTGATTAATTTTGTACATAGCCCGCATTAAATAGACCCCAAAAGCTCCCCCAAATTTATCACTGTTTAAAAAGCAACGTCTCTTTGATCTGTCTTATCGGTTCAGTTAAAAATTCATCACAGCTAATGGAATGTTTGTTGCAATTATCTTCAGTTCAAAATCGCTTACCCGATCAATCATCCGTGGCGGGGAAACGGAAAACTGTTAAATATTAAAATTGTTTAATTGTAAATATTTATTTCAAAATATTAATATTTTATTTAAATGATTAAAAATACATTTAAGTACAAAATATCTTAGGTCTAAGGATGACGTGTCACAGCTTACCTTACTATGCTAATTAAGAATTATATATAACACAATAAATTTTTGGTCCTTGTGGCAGAGTACCCATAATGGTGCTCATAGAAGTTATTGAGTGTAGTAACACGGGTCCAAAAAAGACGTGCGTAACACTTATATTTATAAAGGTAAAATGTAAAGGCACAAAAAAAGTTGGATAAAAATTAATATTAAATGGAAATAACAATTTCTTTACCTCCAATATTTTTGATTTGAGTGTCGTACGTCATTCTCAACGGTAACCCGGTAAAAATTTATGGAACACGTGGAGCACATTTATCTGGAAGATATCTGGTGGAAAAGAAATGACAATGATAGATAAATGTGAATCGGCACACATCGGCTGTCAGCCGAGATAATCCGCCAGCGACGAGACCAATGCAGGGACTCTTTACATTTAACCAATTTTTAGTATTTTTTTTAACTACTTTTAGTAGTTTTATACTGCTATCATAGCGAGCATATTACTATAGACCCGTAGGACTATTAAGTAAGTTGTATTATGTATTTATATAAGTTATATTGTATAGTTGTTAACTGATTAGTTAAATCTATTTTGTATATCTTTTATATATTAGATATTCAATTATATCTTTAATTACAGGGACTTAAAATCGAGGTCCTTTTAAGAAATACTATAAAATACGTGGTTACTTAAATAATTGTTATATAAACAAGATCTAACGACCGTAGATACAAAGCCTTTTTTCTAGAAACTATTTTGTATGTTTTTTTATGACTGCAGCAACGGTATGCCGTATTAAGAAATGTAACTCGTGAATATGAATCCCATTTCATTAAAAGTTGTTATTACCGAGACATAGCTATGTGTCCTTTAATGTTAATAAAATTCAATTCCGAATGGATATGGATAATCCCCCAATAAATCGTGGTCGCCTTCCATTTATTACCCTCAGACCTCGGTTATTTCTTTTATCAGCTCTCATTGATGCGGCGAGTGAAGGTCGCAATATATAACGGAGTCCGCGGACCGCGAAAAAGATCATTTCAACGGTTATTAATGGACCTCATACCCACAGTTCTAAGCTATATCAACAGTGTTACAGTTGTTGCTATGAAGCAAAAAAAAAGAAAATATGTTAATATGGATCATCTTTAAAAAAAACTATTATATAAAAAACAAATGAATATATTTTGTTACTCTAACGTTTTTCCTTATACGTATCTCTGTTAATTGTCTTGTATTATATATTTCTTATTCACAAGTGGTTCTTGATCGTTGCTTTGTTGGAGAACTGTTTTAAATATATTTTTTATATCCAATTATATCTTCAGCTTTATTTATAAAACCGATTTAGTTTTATAAAAATAGGGATATATTATTTTGTTACGTCGATAATAGATCATCTATTATTATAACCACTGTTTATTGTAGTATAAGGCGTAGAAGTTTGCATAATTTATAAAGTACAATAAATATTTGTATACTAACCAACTGTATATATCATCCTGTATCCGAGTTCATCCGCTGCGTTTTCTAGCAATGCGATTTTTTAAATGATTTATTGCCTTTTGAAAAATGAGGAATGCCGCTTTTTAAATTGCTTGAGCATTATCCGCTTATAATTGACTTGGATGTTATTGTGTTGGAGAAATGAGTTTTCCTTCTTGTTTTTGTTTTTCATTTCATCAAAATAATATAACACAAATGTAACAGTACAATATTTTTAAACGCTCTCATTTTTTTTAATGAAAAAACAGTTACAATAATACAATCTTAGTATATAAAGGACTCACATGAAATTATAAGACAGATGAAGAATGTGACACAGAAAAAGCTATGAATAAGGAGGCAAACGAGCAGGCGGGTCACTTCGAATGATATAATATTCAATATAAATATAATATAAAGTGCGTATCTCTCCTTTAAAGGCCGTCAACTCACTTGTAAGCCGCCTGGCGTTGCAGGTATCTAGGAGGGGCGGGCACCACCTACACTCGAAGTGTCTCGCCTGCTCACTTGCCTCCTGTTTTAAAAAAAAGATATTAAAAGATTTTAGTAGAAGTGACACGTATGTTCTAAATATACGTTCGTACCTGCAACTGATATTTATCGAAAAGAATATAGTTTAATTGAAAAAAGAGATAGTCTTTAAATACCTTATTGCCTACACCATATAGTTTGTTACTTATTTGAAGAAAAGAGTCCACACTATATCTGTTAATATTTCAAATCTGTGGTCATTTATTTAAATATGGAACTAAATGAGCGCAGTTAAGACCTAATTGTCGTTATTTAGCGAGCTGCGAGCGTGATATACTCCGCAGCTAACTTTTATACTTCATCACATTTAATAAGAGACCTTTTACATTTTCAACTTCATATTAAGTTTCACGTTATAAATAAACTGATGGCCAGTTTTCGTGCCAAATCGATTCAGTTACTAAGTCCGGGGTCTTCATATTAATTGCCATAAATAACTGCGTTCCGAATCGGTGGTAGTGTAAAAGACGATTGAAAGGTGTCTTTATAAAGACCTACTTATACAAAGATATTTTGAGTTGACAGGCGTGTGTTGCAAAATAACTGAGACAATTAAGGATAACCGGACATGTGATATTATTTGAAAATTTATAAAGTAGTATATAAACAAACTTCTTATTATTATTTCTTTTTAAATCGTCAAAAAAATTGTTAACGTAAACTTACTTTATAACAGAATTGTTACTCATAAACATAGAATAAATTAAAAACAATGTATCAAAGTTTTGTTAATGACATTCATAAAGCAATGATATCATTTTTTAATTCTTAACAAAGTTTTATAATTAATGATTGTGTATGGGATCACATTAAAAAGAAATGCTTTAATGAAGAACAGACGGCGTGTAAGCGACACAATGTGTGTGATAAATTGTATTAATGATTAATTAATTTGAATTTTTGTGTTACTTTTTATGTTCTAGACATATCTCAATATATTCATTAGTTAACTTAGAGATTTCCATAATTTACATACTTATGTAATTGTTTAATGTCTGTAATATGATTTAAGTATTTAATAGTAGCACTACAATAATTCTTATAATCGGCTATAATTCGAGTTGTGAATAAAAGCAAAATATTATTATATTATTTGATAGTGTATACGGTTCTTTATACCGGAGATGGTTTTTATAATTTAAACCCGCTGCAGTGTTTTAAATATTTAAACAGTTCCAAAGTAAAGATACAGAGAGTGGCAGTTAAACGCGAAGTTTGCACGTCCGATGTCAGGGGGAATCAAAGTTTTATGAAGATTAATCAAATTAATTAGGTAAACTTTATACCTTCGTGCTCTTTATTTTATAATTTTCATTACTTGCCAAATGGTTCAAGAGCGTGCCTCCCAACTGTGTGGTTGCGTACGATTCTGTAAGGGTGTCCTTAGCTTATCTCAGATCCAAGAACTTACGGGTCACACAATTGCCACTCACCTACTTGTCTATACACCAGGCACAAACCTCAATGGAATTGTGAAGTTACTGAATAATTACAATGTGTATAATATTGCTTTTTAAACAATATTTATAAAGTTACAATATAAGAGTCGGATTATACATAGCTAACCATTATAAATATTATTTATAATATTATTAGTATACATAATACTCAACACAAAAATTAAAGTTAAAATCAATAGGAAAAAACTATATTTCGAACACTGTTAAAAATGGGCAACGCCAAGAATACAAGAGGTACATTCATTCTTCTATACATTTTTTTATTATATTAAATATCAATTAAAAAAAAATGTTATAGTAAACACATAACATAAAATACACTACAGATAAACCATTCAATGGTTTCGGTTGTAATGTATGTACGTCTATCACACACACACAGGATCTTTAAAATCTTATACAATGACAACTAACACCTTGTCTCCAGTTAGTCCTTAAAAACTTCTTAAGCAATCTATTAAGGCAAAACCTATCATTCATAGCCAAGCCAATACCTAAAAATATATGGTTATTAAGAGACTTTATCCTCAATACGCAAGGCTTACGATGACACGTAAAGCACACCCGGTGGTCATTTGACTTCAACAGCTTGCTAAATATCAATTAATATCCAAACAGTCGATTAACAACATGTCAGATAACTGAGGCGGCAATTACACAAACTATTTACCAACAATTGAGTCCCAACTTGGGGTACGTTTAAATTATTCGGTCCCTTCAAATTGATTTGATGCCTGATCAAATCGTTACTTAGTTTACGTTTAGTTTTGTTTGTTCTATAAACTTATTTGTACTTCTAGTAAGTTCGTTTTTGTTTCAATTCATAAATACATTATTATAATTCGTGTTTATAGGTAAACGTTGTTTACTTGTAGTTTACTATTTTATATAAAGGCATATCTGGATTGTATTGTACACTCCGGGCCACACAAATTCTTTGGCGCTGCGTAGAGATGTTGGGTCTATCAACGTCTCCTTTCGCAGCTATGTAGCGTGTTGAAATTAATAAACGCAGCTACATTTCATCTTCAAACATCTAAGCATAATACGAAATTCCACTAGTATCACCCCAATGTCCGACATTACACCATTAAGTACTGCTTACGCACACACATAATATCACATAATGACACATAATAACTTTAAGCAAAGAAATACAGTATTTACGAGTATATTCGTTGAATTTGTTAAATGCGTTTTAATAAGTGACATATTTAATATGAATTTCACAGTTTTATGTGTTACTATCAACCGTTAGATTGAGATCGATTACGGCTTCCCACCAACACAATACTCTTTAATACAAATAATGATCAAATAAGTCTGACCAAGATCGATGTAAGAATGTGTACACTTTAGTAGAATTCGTTTATAACGACTTCGTTTAACGAGTAACCGTTTTTAGCGACTATAATGTATACTCAAGTTTGATTTTGTATCGCATTATAATTATATATAATCCGTACGTTTTGTACATCACACGGTTTCTACGACATAGTATCGCCGGTCCCTTGTATGTCGTTATATCCGGATTCTTCTTTTTAGCATAAACATTATATTAGCATATAATGCAATATTACTATTGCAGGATATTCATAAGCGATATCCCATATACGTAAAGTTTGTCGTTGCTAGTAACAGCTGTATAAGCAAAGTGGCAGACGAGACGTGTATCAGCCAGCACGTATATCACGTCGAAAACTTGCAAACCAACTACGGACTTGTGACTTACATAATGTAACAATTTGTAAGGCAATAATTGAATATAATCAGCATAATGAATGTATATTAAATAAACACAAAATATTCTTAATATTAACCTAACTAAAATAAACACAAAACTAAAACAAATTTAAACAGTTTGGTCCCTGTGGCAGAGTACCCACAATGCTGGCGGCATTTCCTCGCTGTATAGCGATGCTTACACGCTGAGCAAGGAAAGCACCAGCTCTTGGATCACCGGTACTGACTACCAGGCGCCTACTTAAGTCTCTACCCCAAATGGAAAAAAATACATAGTTTGAGGAAAGACTTTAGTACTTTGACTCTGCAGCCGCGCCAGCTTTGGAGCTTGTGATAGGAAGGTGGGACGGTGCTAAAGTTTCCACACAAGAGGCATCATAATATATTAATAAGTGTTAATAGCAATACAGAGTTGACATCTAATAAGTGTAAAAGTTTAATAAATTATAATAAATTTTAAAAAATTGTTCCTTGATTACTAATAATTCTGACGGTTTTTCTTTGCTGTATGGCGACTCTTATACGTTGAGCAAAAGCACCTGCTCTTCTGCTGGGTTACAGTTTCTGACTACTTACTACGGCCCTTATATCTAAGTCATATAATAATTGAAAATATAGGACAAATTGTTAATGGTTATTACATAACATAAGTTATATATATTACAAACAAAATTGCCTACCCTAGTTTATACAATAAATCGGTTTTCATTAAAACTATTTTAAATTGTTTATATTTAAATCAATTGTAATATTTTTATCATACATTTATTTAAGCATTTCACACAATTTCCTAACGATAAGTTATCGCCTCTCGAACTTCGGGGTGTGATTGGGCGTCTGTAATTGACATTTCAAGAAATAGAAAACTTGGTTATATCTTTATGACAGTGGATGAAAATGGCAAAAAACACCCAGTGCCATTAGGTTTTGAGTATTTATATTTCAGCCATATTAACATTTTAAGGCATAAACAAATAAAATATTTGTTATTTATTTATAAAAAAAAGAAATATGTCTCGCAGTACGATTAGATATTAAAACATATCAACTTGCACTATAACAATGTCCACACAAATTTAAGTTAAGCAATAACTGTTTAATTCGCATTATCAACAATTAATTCAACTGAATTAATGTTTATATGTATATATAGAACAAGGGGAGAAAAATGCAATTTGCAAATGTAAATGCAATTTACGTTAAAAAACCGTTTCAATAATTCTTAGTTCAGTTTGCTAAACCCTATTGGAAAACAATGTTGTGGTATATCTGTTGGGTTCGAGTCGAGTCACGACGTACTTAACGCTAACTAGAATCTCGATTTACTGTAATGAACCTAATACCATATTTCTGTTTCAATAGATTCAGTTCTTAAGATAACTATCGAATACCATTACTTCATTATATTATATACATTGGAGTTTGAAAATAAACCCTAGACGTGACACAAAGTTTCGTTGATACGATTATATGCGGAAAAGATTTTTTTAATGTGATAATATTCGTCTATTGAATCTAATTAAACTTTAATTAAAACGACACCTAATAGCATCATTTTAAATATTACTATTTCAATACAGACGACAGAATAGTTTAAATAATGTAAAATTATATTTTATGACGCTTAAAATATAATTAAAATAAATAAAACAACTTTATTCGTTCTTATGTTAACAAATAAAAAGCTTATAATGCACCAGAGAGTACGAGAAGACACGCATGAATCCAAGTAGGCGAGTTCTTAAATCGCCAAGTATTTAACAGTAAGGAGTTTCAGTTGGCCATGTAAAAATTTCATATGCATTTGATTTGCAACCATGATTATGGTTTTTAAGTTTATTAAATTAGTACTAAGATACGTATTATAATTAACATAGAACAATAAAGTAAGTACGTAAATAGGTTTAACTATAAATTTTCTGTCAATTTTACATAGCATGATATCTATCGTTTCAGACAGACTTATACAGGCTCTGTGTGTGCGTAATAGTAGAACAAAGAATACAATATAATACAAGATTGTAGCTTAGAGTTTTTGATATATGACCTTAACGAGAATGAACATTTTGTGTAAATCTGTTGGGTTAACGCGATATAAAGTAATAATTATGATACACTGTTATGATGTTAGAATATTCAGAGGCTTATGTAAATAGCAGTTTTAAAGTAATATTGAGACATAAAGCCACCGAGCGCCATTTTACAACACTTTACAAACGGCTTTAGAAGCGAGTTTTATGCAAATTAAATGCTTTTCTGTTGAAAATAATAAAAGTAAATACTTTATTTCAATGCTTTAACGTAACAAAGCGTGGATTTTTTTTTGTCATTAATTCTCTCAGTAATTTTGTATGTCTCACGTAGTCTTATGTCATAGTTGTAAGTCGATTAAGTATATTTAAATTTTTATATTACGAAATCTAAACGTTTTTCCCAAAAAAATAAATTGGGATCGAAAACAACACCTGTTACCCTGATGTCGTAAATTTGACTACTGAATCTTGGCCACGCCTTTAAGTATTTTCCGTGCGATCCCAATTACGACAACAGCTTTACCTAGAAAACTTCAGAGAATTATTGAAACTGTAAAAAGCACTATCATATGCTGTACCTAGGTACGTAGGCTGTATCTACAATAATAATACGTACTCTGAAATAATACACAAGATAAGAAAGGTCATGCATTTATTGTACGTCTCAAATCTCTTTCATTGTCTCAGAGTCTAAATGATACAAATTAACTTAATTTTACTCAACGGACAAGTAAGCTTTAAAAGCTTTGTTAATTTAACTTCGCGTAGAGTCGATAAAATTCAAAGCATTTATTGTACTACAATCAAAGAATTGTAATCTCTGCTGTTGGGAAATTTAAAAATGACCATTTAGATACCGATAAAGTGACGCTTGTGGGATGTATCTTGTAATTTTATTGCCGAAAGCTTTCTGGGTATTTACACACTGTGCGTAGCGTATGCGTTAAATAATCATATTTTTCAAAACATTATTAAAAAAACGTTATGAGGACTGAACTGTACATTGGTTGTATGAATATGGGCAGACAGTTTTAAATGTCAATTGTGTTATTTTTAATGTTGTTTATATAAAATATTAATATCAATCCTTGTGATTTTCAATCTACTATATAGCGAAATAAATTAAACAAAACACCCACAATAGCTTTTTTGCATTGTAAAAAGCAAAAAAATATTACAAGGGTTCGTTGCCTGAATGTTGTTCACGAATAACTCGGCACAGAAATGTAAACCTTTTAATATTCGGCAACTGACTTAAATATAAGTAATTTTGTTATCTGTAAACTACTATAATTAAAAGTTCTAATTCTCTTTCTTTCTAACGGTGCCTTAACAGCTACACCTAAACAAAATTAATAACGAGAAATTACAACTTAATTGTGAATATTCGCTTTTTAGTTTTGTTTTAGTGGGTTGACTGAAAGACATAACTTATTAAATATAAGGCCGCACGTTACTTATAATTCCAATTACTCACTACAACTATTGTTGCAACAAAGTGTAAATAAATAAAATGAACAATTTCTAAATATTTGACGATACCAACTTGAGAATGTATCAAAAATAAAGGGTTCATATTTCATTGATATCAAATCGCTATATATGAAAGCACGCCCACCACACACTTTGAAGTTTAAATGGTTTTAAAAACTTATCTAAACGCGTAGTGTGTAGGCGAGCGTTGCCCTTCAGAGTCAGAAGGGCGTAAGTCTCTCGCCGCCAGCCTCAAGCGCTTGTGGATGCCACTCGGTTTTTAATGACTCTATTAAAAAGATTAATAGGCTCTATCGTTAAAAACATCGCCTTTTTCATTCCATACAAATTTAATTAATGTTAGATAGAGTTGGAGTGGCACTCCGTGGGTAGAATTTATTTTTGTTTGATCTCTTAATTTAGATGGGTTTCTACGATATTGCTGATCTTAATAAATGTAATTTACTTAGGATCCATGTAAAACCTAAGTATATTTGTTTAAGCTTTTTCAATCTTAACAGTTAAGTTTCTATACTAACCGACGTGAAAACGTATTTTCTTCTTTGAGAAGGGAGTTAATGCAAAACATACAATTCAAGCTCAATCTTATTTTTACTGTAGATACTAATATATTGTCATAATATATGCTCAAATAATTATTTATGGTCAAAATTACAGGTAATAGTATATATACAATATATAGTTACCTATGTGAATAAAGATATTTTTGATTTATTGGAGCTTTTTTTGGTTAAATGTAGACAATGATTGGGTTACCACGGGTTACCTTTACAATAATGCTTCCCATCAAAATATGACCATAAAAGTTTTTATCAGTATACCCACAACTCCCGTTGCCTTATGCTATAGTTAAAACATTCAAATGAACTAATTATTTTGAATATGGAATTAATAAAGATCCATCAATAAACATTATAGTGTGTTCAATAATGAATAATCTATATGATGTATTTACTATAATTTGTAACCCTAGGATTAAAACTCAGATTGTCCGCATTTAATGAAAAATATGCTACAAAACTGACGAACAAACTGAACCTTTTATTTACGTTACGTCTTTAATAAAGTTTTATTATTATTCTAGTTTCATTATGTCATTTTTAATAATTTATCTTTCAATACGACAAATATCGGCAATTATAGTAAATCTTAAATGAATTCTGAATTAAGATTAACTGTGAATTTATTTAATACTTAAATTTTTGAGAATTGTTCTTAAGTTAAAATATATTAAACGTTTATATCAATTAAAAATGTGATTAGACTTTAACAATAATAAAACAAATATCAAACTACGTACTACGAAAAAGAGCTGGCACGAAATATACGTAGACACGATGTACGTATACAGGGTAAGCACAATTTCGCTTATCTCGCGCCCGCAAATCCGAAGCTATTTCATTTGCTTTTAAATTTCCTGCTATCCCCAATGTCCCCACTCGTTAACTAACCCCCAATTCATTTCTACAACTACCCGTTTTCCTTGGATTTGCTTTAACATTTTCAAATGGAAAATTCATTATTCTATTTCTTTACCCCTGATGATATCTGTTTTTAACTTCTATAAGCTAAGTGAGAAAGCATAGACTATTAGTCTATGCCTAATAATTTTTTTAATAATACCCATAAATTCATGATATGATATATCAATAGATTATTATGATTGTTCGATCGATAATAGTGAATAGAGTTTTTTTCTATTAAACGTTCTATTAAGACTTACAAACCCTTGGGGACCTTGGGACAAACCTTACCATACCATGGCTATGTTACCTTAGACCGAAAATGAATTGGCTTTATAAAAATACCTATCAGGGCCGTAAATATATTTTATTATTATATCGTAACAATATATTTTTACTTTTGTTTTAACACCATATGGGAGTATTTTTTATCGATTAATCGATCCTGAAACCTGGTACAACCAACAGACACGGTGCGACAAATTAGCGCGACTAGGCGAATAATGGCTTCGTGTGGTCTACAGCGCATAACCATCCAGTTTCGCGAGGCGCCTCCTAGAGGCTTCAGCGGAGTCTTGGAGTTGGACATTTCGTAATAGAATCTTTGGCAGTAATGGATGGTTAAGTTGGAAATAGCTTTAAATAAATAAAAAGGATGCGCTCACAAAATTAACACGATCTGTGTCAAATTGATATTTTACTTCGTATTACATTGATCCATATTACAAGAGTATAAAATTAATTATTATTGTAAAGGTTACGTTTAAAAAAAATTAAAACAGCTGAAATATACAAGGTATCTATGCCAAAATATAATAAACTTTAAAGACCATTTCTAGTTCAAGACTGCGTTAAAAATGGTGTTCGTTCCCCATCTGAATTTAAATAAAAAAGGAATCCACTTAACTGCCTCCAATGCCTTGGCTCCCTTATTTTATTTTGGTTAACTGTCAAAATAATTTAATATACTTTAGAATTGCGTAGATAATATGTTCCATATAAATATTTTTAGGTTTAAAAAATCTTGCAAACGTACATAAGAACTTTCATTTGAGAAAAGCAGAAATTAATGAGCATTTCACATTCGTTAAAGGCAAATTTCATTCCATTACGTACTTATTTAAAAAACGGAAAACGAAACAAAAGCATTCAACAAAAGCTCAGCTATAAAGTTCATCTTCGTAAGCTCTCAAGCTCGAAGCGTTTCATTCATCGAGTTAGTAGCGTTCGGACTATCACACGGGACGGGTGTGTCGCTTCTCTGCGCGAAATTCTCGAAGTCCAATACGATTTCAATGTTCGCGTGATATTGAGATGCTGTGAACGTTATCCTGATGCGATTGAAGCCATGATATTCAAATCGGGAGGGAAGCCTCCGGGCAAAAGTCCTCCAAAGACAGAAGAAAGAGAAAATTCCAAGGAGAGTTGCGTAAAAGGAAGTTGCGACCGATGCCCGGGGGATCCTTGGGTTTATTGTGTAGTGTTGTGGTGTGCGTGTGCTATGAGCCTCGTCTCAAGCGGGTACAGCCTCTACAGGCAACAAGGACTTCAAGATAGACTTGGCTTGCTGGAGGAACAGCACCGGGCGCTGCGAAGCGCGGTGTTGGAGCCGCAGCAGCCGCTCGTGGAGAGGCTTCGGCGAGAGGCTCAAGTCCCACGCTGGAGAACAACCAGGAGCATACGGGATTATGGGGATTGCGGATGTCCACCAGGTATGATTAATATTCAATATTTCAATTAAACGACTCTTCTCGAGGACACTATATAGTGAAAAAACGGGATTGTTTTTATTAAGAACGATGATTTTATTTCATACATTTGATTATGTAGTTAATCCTTTATGTACTGTGAAGATTTCTATATACAACTAGCTGATCCCGACAAACGTCGTTTTGCCAAAAAAAATGTCTCTAAAAATAGATATTGGCCGATTCTCAGACCTACTCAATATGCTCAGAAAATTTCAGGATAATCAGTCAACCCGTTTCGGAGGAGTAAGGGAACGAAAACTGTGACACGAGAATTTTATATATTAGATAAATAATATAGATTTACCTAGAATCTGTAATGTTCTGTTTCTGATTCTGCTGATAATTATATGAGAAATTTTAATGCAACCAAAATTACCAAGGGATATGCGGCATTAAAATAATTGCACGGTTCAATCTTCGTAATCGTACGTAAACTAATGAACGTTATTTAATTAAATTCTTACTAGCACTAGTCTTTATATAGTAAAAATCAATGAAAAATAAATATGTTTTTCATACAATGATTTTTATCTATTTGAACTAGTGTGTTTATTCCCCTTCTATATATATTCAGTTATCCATAAAGTATTTTAATAGCCCTCATTGCTATTTTACGACGATTTATGACCTGCTTGAGTTAATGTAATAAATTGTGTGACTAAATATGTTGTGACTGGACAGGATAATATAAATCTTATGCCACGTGTGGTACAACAGTGGTAAATAGTTTTTATTATATTTGTTTTCCCACGGTACTGCCGCAAACGAAGTCTAAACGCTTATTATTCTATATGATTTATTATTTGTTGACCCTACTATTGTCGTTTAAACCTATTCAAATATTGTATTTGCTTAGTTCGCGCGTTATGACGTTATTGAATACATATATGCATTTACTAAACCTATCATATTAATATACATATACAACATATAACTTTAAGATATACGCAATATAGTTGTAGAGTATACGATGAGTTAAAGTTTATAATTGTGTTAATTAATGCATTACGAGGTAAAAACATAACTATTAATAAATTAAAACTTTAATGCGCCGTAAGTGCTTTTCTATGTATTGTTTTTATTAAAACCCCTTATATCCGACTTAATCGAAGTTATACAGATAACAAAAAAAGCTAATAGCTTAATTAAACGACCCTACTATCCCTTGATCCCTCAAATGTAACAAAA
The DNA here is from genome assembly GCA_951799465.1 of Leptophobia aripa. Taxonomy (NCBI): domain Eukaryota; kingdom Metazoa; phylum Arthropoda; class Insecta; order Lepidoptera; family Pieridae; genus Leptophobia; species Leptophobia aripa. The sequence goes on along the minus strand of OX637277.1, from coordinate 1,891,343 downwards.
AGTGAACTTTCAAAAGGGCCCAGGTTTTCACACGGACTTGTATTAATTTCGTTTGAGATTCGTTCCGTTCTTAATTTTATTTAATACATAGATTAAATTCGCTAAAACTTCAGCACGACTACGTTTTAATATACTGTTAATAATATTCATACGCTGATTTAGTATATTAATGAGATGTGCTTGTATAAAATTACGCTCTAACGATACTGTTTTAAAAAAACTCTTTGAAATGTGACAAGGAATCTTCTTTTTAATTTTTACTACAACAAGGAAAGCACTGATTTCTAGGCCTAACATACATTTTTTTTAATGCGTTATCCAGCAGTGGTCTGATATTGTAAGTACCCATCTCTTATAACCTACTGATCCGAAATGAAACTGTTCTATAGAAAACACTTTTAAAGACTCGAAAGCTACCTATTGTGAATAAACATACTAAACTAGCCACCATGCTTCAATACAAAAATATGCTTGCAGTCTTGCCAGTCAGTTTATATCAACCATAGACAAAAAGCCAGTTTATATCAACCATAGACAAAAAGCCAGTCTATATCAACCATAGACAAAAACTTCGAACTAATAACATACATTTGTTTAAATAGCGAGTTATTGTGAAAGAGTTCTTAATTTAAACCTTAAAAGCTATTAATATCGAAAAGCTTAGTTGAAATCTGTCAGCTAATCCATAGTTATCGGGACCGCAGGCGTCGATTGAAAAAAATGATAAACTGCCTACCCTGGTGCGAAATGGGAATGACACTTAAAGGGTTTGGGCATGTCGTTAATTCTAGGTTTTATAGGTCACTTTATTTATGTGCTTTCAAGAAATCCATTCTTCATGATAAATCAAGCATTTTATAGATGCTTTTCGTTGATTCAATATATTGTGATATTTTTTTTAATATTTAAGGGTTAGTTAACACGTAAAGTTATTTCAGGAAAATAATTCAGACGAATAAAAACTTAAAAAAGTGTCTGTTTACAATCAGTGATTGTGTAATTAAGTGAAATTAACTTATTATGAACAACATAATGCTGTACATTTTTTGAAACGGTATGTTTGGTACTTTGAAATAAAAGAGCGTAGAACTCTCCTAAAAAAAATATATTTTTTGCTTCTCCGCGTAATTTTATTAAAAACTAAACAGTTAAAGCTAAACACTAGAAATAAGCCTAGGATTAGTAAAAAAACTGGGCCCTAAAACTCTGAACTAAAGGAATTAGTTCTTCTCCAGTAAGTTTACGTTATAGGAACTCGACTATGAGTAATATGCGGTAAGTGTGTGTGCATTCGATAGAAAACAAACTATAGGGTCCAGCGGACCGCGATAAAACTAACGCGTGCAATTGACGGCCACCAGAGGGTTATATCGCCCGAGGAAAGTTTCTTACAATAATCTCTGGGTAATACTCATATAGAATTTTCCCGGTACATTAGAAAGTTTTATATATACAATACAAAAAAAAAACTAGCTTGCAATACAATTTTTTAAAAGAACAAGTTACAAATAAGGCGGATGCTGGACGAACTAGGATATTCCTTGTGTTGTGGGTGTCCAGTATTTACGAGGTGCTAATAAGTGTATGAGTGTGTTGATGTGCATGTGTGCGTGGATGGGTGTGTGCCAACACACGGGTCAATAAGATCTCTCTCAACGTTAGGATTGTTAGAAGCACCTCCGTGGACCGAAGGTCGTATTGCGACAACAGATCTTTTTTTATAATTTTAATAAATTTGTATCTCGACTCGGTTATCCCGGTTCTTACCATTTGCATATCTCATAACAATAACTTCCTTTCCATAATGGAAGTTCTATGGAACTTAGAGCATGGTGATGAAATACCACACGTTCCGCAGTACTTGGTTAAGAACTCTTATGTAAAAAAACTAAACTTATGTAGAAAAGGGCGTATTTAAAATTTTCTCTCGTTCAGCAGGTAGGACACAGCGAAGCTTATTTATTTACATACCTGAATGAAGGAGACTGTGGAGAGTTATTAACGACTTAGTATTGACATCAAAAGCCACATAAGCCAGTTGATATTTATGTTGTATAGTTAAATAAATCAGTATTAATAGAATGCGCGGCGAATTAATCCTATTAAGCGTTTGAACACAAGCCCTTACAGGATTACTGGCAGCGGTGATAAGTGGTGCTGCAGCATTGGGATCACGCCGACCGGACAATCGTTTTTCAATACACGTCCTAATTGACAAACATTCGGACGAGATTACGCTGTACAAAACCAATTAAGGTTCAAAGCGATCGTTGTCAAGAATTCATTTAGGTATTGATTAGGAATTTAACAGCTTTTTTATTTATATCAAAAACAAGTAGTTAAGCTTTATCAAACTGCTGAAGATTTTTGGGACTGATACTATTCTGGACAATGACTCTAGTTAGATATATATGTGCAAGTTTTGTTATGTATGTATTAGTTTATAAGATAAAATTGTTAAACATTTGTAATCATTAGTTTTTTCGTACAATAATAATAAAAACATATATGAATTGGTACTTAACTTTACTTGCAATATAATTTCAACACACGAAAACACGCGTATATTTGCCAATGAGCTCATGATAGCGGAGGCAGCTGTATGGCGTGTTATATGTGGTGTGGGCAGCACAATGCTCGGACAGGCCAGCATTCAGTTCCGCAGCTCAGATTAAGGGTTAATTAGGTTCGTTTTTACCACTCACTGTCAATTCAACTCTATATTTGAATATTGGAGTTATATTAAACTTATATTATGTGGGTTACATGAGAATTTGTCAGAAATGACATTTTGTCTTTGCTTTATAGTGTTTTTAATAATTACATTCTTATTCTAATAAACTACGAGCCTACTTCATAAATAATTTAATATTAAATACTACAACATACATATAATGTTCACAATTTACTATATTATATCACCTGATATGTATATATATATATATATATATATATATATATATATATATATATATAATAAAGTAATATTTACTGACATGTAATAATGAATATTAGTAGATTTCGTCATAATACGGTACAATGCGGTGAAGTGTAAGCCGACGCGCTGCGGTTTAGCCTTCACGGGTTTCCGGCTTTGCTTACTTCGCCGAATACAAATATGCCAAAAATATTATTAATAAAAAAATATTATTCCACAACTTTTTTTTATTTCAATATTCATTGGCTTAGAGCGCAAGTCTGTCACTTGTTAGATACAAACCATCTATAAGTTTTATATAAGTCATCACTTAACAGTTATTGAAACACTTAACAATTTTAAATATAGACAAAAGTTCACTCACGTAATTTCGCTATTATGTTAAAACATAAAATGTACCAGCGGTTGGCACCGTATTAAAAGAGAATTAGTGATATGAAAAGGCGTAAATTAAACGCGTTTTAAAAGCGAATTAGCGAGGTAGTAATGAGATATAAATTACTCGTAGCGGGACAAAAGGTGGATTACAAGGTGGTGGAGGCTGCCCTTCACAGGTTATATTGTTTCGTGTTTAAATCTGGCATCTAATTATTAACGCCACTCAGTAAATTGTGTAAACATACGGCAGATTCCCTTTTAGCATCCGCGAGCTGAAAGGACTATTTTATTAATAGATTCAAAACTATTTGCGTGTGTACACTTATGATATATCGTGACAGGAAAATTGAAGCCAATTTAAGGACTTCTTCCTGAATTTTGAATAATCCTTTTGAGCTTTTAAGAACATTGACGATGGTTTTCCTTATTAAAAGTTTTTAGACTTAAGTTTTTATTAAAAATAATATTTTTTTATATCTTAACAAAGTTACTTAAGCTTATTTGTGCACGGGTTTGTGTGAATTAAACGCTACGTTTTTAAACGACTTTACTGTCGTGATGATTGAAGTCTATGAATTAGGTCCAAATCCTTTTAGCTCTGAGACTATTATCTGAAGTTTTGCCTTCACAAAGGTTGTTGAAATTCAAGAGCTTTAGTAATTACCTCTATTGTACCTAACAGACCTGTACATTGCGGTATAATTATTAAGCATTGTTGCTTAGCTAAACTAGCACTCCCAAATATCTGTTAATTGTACGTTAAAATATTAATTATAACGCATTTCTCAATTAACTTAAGTGTTATTGTTCACTTTGAAACAATTAAAGAGTTTAATGTTAATAACTTTTCTTGCCATATTACAAAAAACACCATACAATACCTAATTTTTGTTAAAAAGAGTTAAACCCGATTTTATTCATAATTGCTTATTACTTAATAAATTGTATATTAATAAATTAACAAACAAAATGAGAGATACGTCTTCAAAAATATTTAGATAATACAAACCGGATGTCAGCGAAAGCTTTGTGCTCAAGACCATTAAATATTTAAAAACAAATTTAACCGCCCACTTAACGTACTCATTCGCTTCGTCCGCATATAAAAGTGAGTAGTTTTATTAGAAATAATAAAAGTTTATATATCTGTCATAAAATAAATGTATATAATAAATGGAAATTAAGAGTTAATAACAACACATACATACATAATTGTTATCAAAAAATAAAACAAAGCTAGTGCTTATGGGAATATAGTTATTCCTTTGATCCCTGTAGAACCCTTGTAACATGGATCCGGAAACATGTATATTACAAGGTTCCGTTTAACCTTTGGCTAACAAAGTTTTAAATAGTATCCTTTGCTCATGTGGGTCAATCGATACACCGCAAAGAAACAATTACATTTAGCCGAGCAAAGTATTTGCAAAGTAAAATTGCGTCGGGCTTTCCCTATTATCTGAAGGTCCAAACTAATAGAGGGGCCTGGTTTAATCAAAACTGCCCAAGATAGTTATAATTTGTTTTTGTTAATTCAGCAATGCTGACGAACTGTTTGTATTAATCGAAAGTTAAAGCTCACATTGTTTATTGTAATGAGTATAGATATACTATGTTTCATTTAATGGCACAGGATAGAATTGTTTAAAACGGAATGTCATTCATCAATTTGCAACAAAAAATATCCGATTATGCTTTATGAAAATCTGTATTATTATTATTACAGATTTTTAAACTTAATAAAATGTGTTAACCCAAAACATCCTTGAACTGTAAAAAAGTATTTTTTTGGACAAATTATCTGTTGTTATATGTTAGTTTCAACTTCAACAAGATTTTTGAATTATTCCTTTACACAGTTCAATTATATAGTTAAAAGAATAAAAAATATTATATTTAATTCCCCAATGGAAATTCTGAACGTCCAATACACTTAAGGGCTGAGTGACAAAGTCGTCGGAGCAGTATATCTTGGGCACAGTAAATGAGTACCATTGACGCTGCAAATGAACGCTATTTATCAGGCGTCGGAAGACTACAGATGTGTCCACGCAACTCCACTCTAATTAATACGAACGCCCTTAGGCACTCTCCGAGAAAATTTCTTTTTTGAAAATTTGCAGTAAGGAAACAATTACAAACATTAGGGAATTCAATAAAAATAATATGCTCCAAACTCAAAATATTATTCCGGTAGGTCTTTATGAAGACACCTTTGAATAGTATTTCTTCACATTACCAACGTTTTGTAAGGCAGTTCTATATATAGATAAGAATTATATAGACATGAAACTCGATAGTTGCTCTTTTAAAATAAATATTTAATATAAAATTATGTTACATTACTAATTCAAATAACAAAAGCATTGTGAGGCTACTCAAGTTAAAGAAAATATATAGATTATAACAACAAGAAGTAAGGCAACGAACGGGTTCCTCATTTACCTTGTCAATGTGGGCGTTGAGATTTCAAAACTCACAATTGATCACTTTGAGTCAACTGATGATTATGCAATAATGTGTATATAAAATATGTATACATACATAAGAATTTAGGGACATTTTTCTATAACATTAAATATTATCTAATATGACAAATTCTCGTGTCACCATGTTCGTTCCCGTACTCCTCCGAAACGGCTTGACCGATTCTCATAAAATTGTGTGAGCATATTGAATAGGTCTGAGAATCGGCTAATATCGATTTTTTTATTAAGTAACATTTACATATATTTACAACCCTAAATTTTAAAATGTTTATATGCCAGGTCAGCTAGTACATAAATAATATTTAGATATATATATTCTGTTGTCTGTAGTGAGTGCAATTTCGTATCTTATATATATATATTATTAAAAAATATATATAATATATCTTCAATAATACAAATAAAACTAAACAACGTGCTGCAGCTCAGTATATCTTGTAATAATAACTGTTATTTCATAATTTAATTTAAAACCCCTTATCAACTTGAGTCTGATTGGAGACACGAGTTAAATAGATAAAGTTGATAAGATTTACATAGAAACTATTTACTTTTATGTACAAAGCTCTAACGACATCCAGTTAAGTGCCCCGCCCACTGAGATTTATATAATTTATACAAACCAATGTAATTACATTCCATCGCGCTGAAATTGTAATTGCTTCCAATGTTTATGTAACTATTCTAAAACAATTCAGGTTTTGATATTTATACAATCGTATTTAACTTGAAAACACGTTAATTTTCATTTAATTTACAATTAATCAGGCCGGTGACTGTATATAGTATTTATATGTAGGTACTAGGTAGGTAGCAGTAGGTAGGTACGATGCTACTTGATCGTTAATTGTTTATCTCGTCAAAGGACAATACAGGACAACAAGGACAAAGGACAACAAAAAAGAAACTGGCAAGAGAAGATAATGTGTGTGTATTTGTGACAAGTTGACTGGTTTGCTTAAGTTATCAGAGTCAAACTTTAAAAAAAAAAAGGAAATCTGCTATATACAATAGCCATACCTATTATTAGGTATTAAATCATTTAAATATTCAATGGCGAAAAAAGTTAAATGGCTACACAATGAAATGCAATCAAGCCGGCGTTGTTACAAACCTTTCTCCCACTTTTATTGGCCAACCCTTTTGGTCACTTTTGACATCTGTAATGTTCAGTAATTGGAATGAGGCTTTCAAAGGTTCTTTGAATATAAAGTTCATACGTTGTTACAATAGAATATCAGACATCCGAACAACTGCGAGTTGTTATGCCGAGTTACTTATTTATTTGTTCGAATTTTTGTTTTGAATATATAAATATTACTTTTGAATTTACAATAAATATAAAAAAAATATTATATTAATAGTAAAAAAGCTTCGATTTGATTGTCTGTGATTGTTAAGATGGATCAAAATCAAATGGGGCAATTATTTATTAATAGGATAAATATAGATAATATATATATTTAGGTTAAATATCCAAGTATAACGATAAGTTAAGAAGGTTTTCTTATAAAATAATTAATAATAAATGTCACATTTGATCCAAGTAATGAAATATAATCGTAATTAATAAATCTATTTGGTTACAACAATAATTTGGGGTTGACCAGCGCAAATATCTTATCTTGTTACTAACTTTAAAAGGAAGCAACTATACGTATACCGTACTGCTTAGACATAAATATTGTTACGCAGAAAACAAATATATTTATAAAAATAATGTACAAAAACAAACATCTATTTATCATATAATTAGGTTTATCGCTGGCTTTGTGTTAAACCAAACTATATTCGGCTGGGTATTTAATATTATTAAATTCACTTTGAATCTCTAAAACTCATACAATGCCGCCATATTGTTTGACAATATTCAGAATCACTGAAATTGTGAATGTGAAATAAAAATTAAAAAAACATCTAAATCAAAATATGTCATGAACTTTTTTTTTTTTAAATTGATGGTATCCCCATGCAAATGCATGGTTGTCTAACGATTACACAATTTAAAATCGCAATCACGTTTGTCTATTGAAGTCGGCCTCACCCTCGGGGTATAGGGTCCAAGACAACGACCCCATTTGCCCCCCCCGGGGGTCACTCAACCCTTTGCCTGTTTTGATACGTAATTTGTTTGAACTGAATGCGTATATGTGTTTTCCATTAATTTCCATATTTCTGGTTTACCTTACGTGACAATTAAATACAAAAGTTAACCAGCCGTTTTCTACGTTTTCTCTCTATATTCGATTATAACAATAGAAATTATATTAACAAAACTTTTATAATTTAATTTTATATTAAATAAATAATAACAATAAAATTTTGTGCATTTTGAAGTCTTATTGTTTTATTATTTCGCTGAATTTAATAGTCAATACTACTCTAATTATTTTGTAATTTATATTTTACAACTGTTAAAGAACCTTAAAAAATTGACTTATTTATTTTCTATAAAATAGGCAACGAAAATAAAAAAAAAAACACTCCATAGCTGTTCAATATTGTTTGACAAAAGTATCCCGTTAATAACAATGAAAAACATCACAAATCACAAATTCTAATCTTCACAATTATATGAACCTCGTACATAAACTGTTTGACAAATTAAGTAACGATTTACATCTTATACAAATTGATATTAATTTACTATTTCCATATCCGCCACTTAACTTGATTTATTAATGTCACTTATTCACTGATTTAGTTGAAATACTGGGAAAGCATTACCATCGTATTCCTGAGAAGTTGGAAGCCCGTATTAATACATGTGAGAAAACGCAGTGTGCGTCCACTATTTATTGTAGTTGCCTTTAGTTTTATCATATTAAAATAATATTTTCATATAATTATGAAATTAGACTATTGTGAGTCTCAAATGGTAAAGCGTCAACTCGTAGACGATACATTTCAAGGGTAATTAATGTGTTCTAAATTTAAAAAACCATTTGAATACCATAGAGCATTGCAATTGTAGATGTTTTGTGATACAGATACAAAATTGAAAGTAAGCGAAGCGGTTTATGAACAAAGAGATAACAAATGTCAACAAACAATAACCGATCGCGCCCATTAATTCACAACAATTCAGTTTTGTAGTGACTTTTTTGTTATCGGTCGGGGCCAATGCAGCTGGGCCTTTGTGCGATGTATGCTACAACGGACAAGTCACTCGTAAGGGTCGTTGATTCTATGTAACTAGTGTATAATGTGAAATAAATTGTATGAAGTGACAGATGGTTGATTGAGAGTAACAGGGGGCTTAGAGTGGAGGTCTAATGCAATTTTTAAACACAGTTTAAACACATTGCCAATTGTATGGATTACGATTAGTGTTTTATATAAAACAGTTATTGTTGAAATAATAATTATTATTTTTTTTTTTATAGAAGAGGGGGCAAACGAGGAGGAGGCCCACCATAAAGGTGAAGTCGCCGCCCATGGACACTCAAGTGGCTGGGAGCTCATGAGTGCGTTGCCGGCCTTTTAGGGATTTATACGCTTTTTTCTTGAAGGACCCTAAGTCGTAGTGGTTCGGAAATACCTGCCTTGATGTCCGAAGATGAAATTTAGCTGCAGGTATTAATCCGAACAACTCCTCCGAACACACCCCATGGTAAATGCGATAGAAGATGCTGAGAGATCCAACATCTCTACGCAGCGCCAAAGGATCAAGCCGGTCGGAGAGTGACTGTTCAGCGACTAATCGAACCGCTCTACGTTGAATGCGATCAAGAGGAAGGAGCTGGTACTGGGGGGCTCCCGCCCAGAGGTGAGAACAATATTCCATGTGGGGCCGAATTTGCGCTTTATAAAGTTGCAAGCGGTGGCCCGGAGTGAAGTATCGTCTCGCCCTACTAAGCACACCAAGCTTTTTAGAGGCAAGTTTAGCCTTTTCTTCCAGATGACCGCGAAACTGAACATTGTCCGATATGTCGACGCCCAGTATTCCGATGCTGGCTGAGGCTTTAAGGAGGGTGTCTTCAAAGAGAGGAGTAGCGACAAAGGGTGTTTTTTTAGTGGAAAACGCGCAAACTTGTGTCTTTTTGGGGTTGAATTGGACTAGGTTAAGTCGTCCCCAGTCCGAGGCTACACTTAGTTGGGTCTCGACTTCAGACACAAGTTTGTTCCGGAACTGATCGACATCAGCCCGAGAAATATTTGCGCGGCCTGTGCATAATGCATCTCCAGTACTATCGTCCGCATAGCAATGAATACTGCTATGCTGCAGCAGATCATTGATATGCAGAATGCAGAATGCAGGCATTCACAGGTTTGAGGTCGGAACAAGCTCCGTCGATAACGACCTTAATGCTCCTATCAGCCAGGAAGCTGGAGATCCAATTGCACAATTTCTCGGGCAACCCATACGCAGGAAGCTTTGAAAGAAGTGCTCTATGCCACACCCGGTCAAAGGCTTTCGCTATGTCAAGACTAACTGCCAGTGCCTCCCCCTTGGACTCTATTGCCTCCGCCCATCTATGAGTTAGGTATACTAGAAGGTCACCCGCTGACCGACCACGCCGGAAGCCATACTGGCTATCGCTAATCAAGTGGTGGCCCTCTAGATACTTCAAGAGCTGGCAATTGATGCTGGATTCCATTATTTTGGAGAACAAGGAAGTTATGGCTATTGGGCGATAGTTTGACGGATCGGAGCGATCGCCTTTTTTAGGGATCGGGTGTACTGAAGCGATCTTCCATCCGTACGGGACGATGCCGAGTGAGTATGAGAACCGGAAAAGACGCGTTAGGACCGGAGCCAACTCAGGAGCACAAGTGCGCAGAACTATCGGAGGGATGCCATCAGGCCCGCTCGACTTATGGATGTCCAAGGAGAATAAAGCCTTGCGGACCGCTCGGATCCGGAATGCAATTTCCGGCATAGAAGTATCACACCGCGGGATTAACGGTGGTGGTTTACCATGGTCATCCAAAGTCAAGTTTGACGCAAAGAGGGTGCCTAAAAGATCAGCCTTCTCTTTCGCAGTATGGGCCAGCGAGTCACCCCTCCCACGCAAAGATGGAATGGACGGCTGACAGAAATTCCCTTGGACAGCTTTGGCCAGAGACCAGAACGCACGAGTCCCAGATGGAAGGCGAGCCAATCTCTCACCAAAACTGGCAATGTGCTCTGACTTTGACTTGGCAATCTCTCGTTTTAAAAACCTAGACGCTGAGTTATATGCTTTTTTAAGTTCGGCGGACTCTGAGCCGCGAGATGACACCGCGTCTGCCCAGGCTCGAAAGCATTCTCGTTTTCGACGTGAAGCCACCATACAAGAGCGTTTAAACCAGGGCTAAGACTTGCCACCGATCGGCAGAGAATGGAATAAAGAGTTCCATGCCTTGCAGCACCACCTCGGCGACAGAGTCAGCAGTGACATCTAGAGAATCCGACGAAAAGCATAACAGGCCCCAAGGGTAGGATGCATAGAAGGACCGCATCCCATCCCAATCTGCTGACTTGTAATGCCACACGCGACGACAGCCCGCAAAGCGAGGCCGTGGAGGGCGCGTGGTTGGCACTCTACTCCGGACCACGCAATGGTCCGATGAACCCAAAGGAGGGTCGATGGAGACTTGGTAGTTCTCCGGATGTGAAGTCAGCAGAAGGTCCAACAAAGAAGGTTTATGACCCTCCACATCTGGTATTCGCGTAATCGCAGGGACCATTTGTGTCAGATCATATGCCAAGGCTAAGTCGTGAAAGGATCTGCCCGCGTGATCGGTGGTTTCAGAGCCAAGCCACTCGGCATGGTGGGCATTGAAGTCACCAAGTATCACGATTTCAGCGGTTGGAACCCTTTCGAGCAAGGAATCTGTCGCCATTTGAATGTGCTCGATGAGTCGGTCAGTTTCGGAATTTCCACTATGGGACCTATACAAGCAGGCGTAGAAACGCGGATGGTCATCGCAGTCTACGCGTAACCATAGGCTAGATAGGTCCACGCCTTCAAGCGTCCCGAGGCGCCGAGAGCAGACATCCTCCCTGACGTACACGCAAACTCCCGCCCGCGGCACAAAGGAATGTTCCAATTTATACCCCGGGTAGGAGAGGTAGGAAGTATCAGCCGGAGAGGATATCTGTGTCTCAGTAAGGAAGAGCAAGGCCGGCTTCGCAGTCTCTAGGTGGTGGTGGACTGCGTTGATGTTGGAGTTGAGCCCCCTAATGTTTGAGAAATCCACAGTGAGTGAAATGGGGGACGCCTTGGAAATTTTGCCCTGTTTGCCCCGAGAACGATGTTTTTTTTGTAGCGCAGAGTTGCCCCCCCCAGAGTACGAAGGGCAGCCTGTGCGGCCATCAGCGGGTGTTGAACTTCCCGTTGGTGGACGCCCAGAGGAGGATTCTCCACCGCTGACACGAGTGGTACCTCCCTGGGGTAGTTTCTTTTTGTTGCACCTTCATTATTTAATTTGGGTAGGGGAAGAGGGATGGGCTCCGGGAATCTCAATCACCGGACGAAACGCAAATACAACAGGTGAAGCCCATTGTACCGCTTCACGCCGGTCTTCAGTAAGACAGTGGTACTGCCCCGGTCGTGCCTGCCCATTCGACTGAAGCCCGAAGGCAACAGTTTGACACTCCCACTAGGAAGGGGGTTGACTGATTGCACTGGTAAAATAATCTCTGTCACAGACTATTCCACCAGCGGGCGATGGGGTCGTCACATCCCTACGCCTAAAATAATTATAATATATAATAATTATAATTCAGTGTTAATTAAACCATTTTTTTGACAATCGAAATTCTTTACGAATTCCCCGGAACGCAAACGGGGATATGTGGGAACCAACTCACACCGGGCAACCTCTGCTAAACAGAAGACAAGGTGTGCTATACCCACTAAAATACTCCTCGGTTTTTAACCCATGATTCCACATATGGAGACCACAGGAGTCGAGCTTACGCGATTTTAGCCACCATGTAAACTATGGCACTGGGAGGAGAAGATATCTTCTCCTACGCTCCTCTCTCTGGCACAGCATTCTATCAGATGCTCCTCGGATTCAACATATTCATTACTAATAAATGTTGATTTTCATCGGCGATCGGCGATCGGCGAATTGTACAAGAAAAGTCTACTCCACGCAAGGGTGTTAAATCAGTTTCAATTTTCTTATCATGTTAAAAAATGCTTGGTGAAGATTTTGGGATTACTAAGATCGAACTCACGGTAGGTTAGCCCCAAGCTAATCGATTTATTGCTTATTCAATAAATGCTAACCCAAGACAAACTACAGAGAAAGTAAACATTAATCTTGTATAGATTAAAGCATAAAAAATCATTTGAAAAATTAACTTAATATTTATTTCAAACGAAGGTTAAGTATATACAAAATATTTTTAATTTAAAACTGATTAATAAACAACATCCAATGAATTTTGTATTGCGTCCGACCTTTGAAGCGAACAGGAATATCAATTAGAACATTTATCATACCGCGTACAACGTGCTTTTACTTTATAACTACATATTCCTCTCGAAACGTACAGATCTTGAGCTTGGCAAATTACATACCCAACTGGTACGATGAAAAATGTTGATAAACTTTCGCCACACTGATCAGAATTAAGGCAAAAATTGTTAGTTTCATATCAAAATTATATCTATAGTATAAAAGTTAATATTTTCTTTTACTTTAGTTCAATAAATTCTATCGTTCATAAAGCTTCCATACCGGTGTTTCATTTTAAAAATTATAGAAATTAAGAATGAAAGAATGCAATAATTTATATGAAACGATTGACTTAACATTTAGGTATATAAATGAGTAGGTAATGCCTGCGTGGCTTAAATACAAAAGGAATTTGGAAAATCGGCTTATTAATGGTAGAGTTCTGGTGAAATTTTTATACAAACTAAAAACCGAAACAAAAAACCCTTTTTTCGCGATAAAAAGTCTATGGTCATCCCTAAATGTTAGCCTATCTGCTTACCAAATGTCATCGAAATCGGTTGAGTGTGAAAGCGTAACATACATAGTTTCGCATTTAAAATATTAGTATGGATAATGTTTAAAATCCACGGCTTCTGTCGAACTACAAATTATGCATGCATGTCCCAAGGTTAAGGTCTTATACTATTTTCATTCAATATTCATGCGTATTAAGCTATAATTATGCGTAGGCATAAAATACCTATTTTAACGTTTACAGTACTATAAATGCTACTTACTATATATTATTGAAATTATATTAATTTTAATTAGCTTATTTTTCCTGTTGTACTTAATGTAATTGAATTGTAACAAAAACATAACACAAAAAATTGTGTGTCTATACCTCGCACCCTTTGCACCAGTCAAATTGTATTGTATTATTTTATTTTGTGGATTATATTGTGTGCCTGAAAGGGATCGCTTATTAGCGATAAGGCCGCCCGTTGCTCCTATATGCATTAACATGTATAATGATCATCTACTTCTACTGTTTCAGCGCAATGAAGTGTGCATAAATAAAACCGTTGACTTCTAGTCAAACATCTATGTTGCTATAAATAACTGTTAAATTATTATAATAAAGTGTTTCCAGAGATTGAGAGGGTAATCAAATTAATATCTCATTTTTGGGCGACCCCTTATGGAGACAATCTTATTACATGAAAATTGAAGGGATGAGGAGAAGCTTTTAAGGCACTGTGTTATAAATATGGTTCTTATTACGACGTAATTCCTAATTGATTAAAAATTAGTTTTTGATTTTTAGTAAAACAGTGTTAACTCTATATTCTATAACGACATTAAATGGGAAAGTGCGTTTTATGCCGTTATATAGGATGGTCGTGAAATGGAGAGAAGAGAAATCATTGTATGGAATAAGCTAAACAAAGCAAAGCAACCAAAGCCAATTGATTTCGGCGCTTTAGATAGTTTATTTCGTTAAATCGAGTGATGTTACATGAAGTGTACACTATATACCACACAATATAAATAACACTAGCTTAGCACTAAGCACAAGCCATCATTACAGTTAAGCGTCATTCAAAGGAATTCCATATTTTTAATTTACTAGTGCTTGCTGGTGACATCGTCAAACGATTAATATATTAGCAGTAGAGCCTTGACCTACTTCGACTAAGCTTATTCAATTTCACCAGACTCAAAAATTAATAGAGCAATGTTCGCTAATGAGCCTTCGAATAAGTTCGGTGATAGATGTTTGAACTTAAAATTAGGTCGCCTAATGGGAAACTCTAAGTTTTTCGTACAAATTTCACGGGTGCTGTGACCAGATTTATTAGATGATAAAATTGTATGATGTAGGCGAGTTTAAAAAAAATGAACCATTCCGCCAAAGGCAGGCAACTCATACGTAAAGTGTTGCAGGTGTCCATGGGTATGATAGCATGTTATTCAACGTCCCGCCTGTTTATTACATGATTATAAATATGGAAGGTTATGAAGAGCGTAGCGTCGTAAATTCAAGAAACTCAAGTTTTAAAATAAAATATTTTCCTACCGAGCATATCGTTAAAAATGTCTTGCAGAATAGGAACACATTTAACCACACAAAGGCAAATAAAACGTAAGATATTTTATATTTAAGTCGTGACATCTCGCCACATATACCAGCAATAAAGAATATCATATACACAGTGGGGGCGTTAAGCCGTCCGAACAAAGAGCAGCAAAAAGATGGCACTTTTCTCGCAAAAACGCCACAAGAATAACTAAATACCACTTAAGGCTAATATCTGATCCATTTTTGTGTTCGTTGCGTCAGAAAATAGAAGCATACACTTTGATGACGATACTGGGTCAGCAATGTAATGGGACCGACCGGGATTATCGCGGATTCTCAGAAACCATTGTCACTCGACTATGTGATATTTATCATACGAAGCTATTGTGCGTCCACGGGCTATTGTTGTAGGCTATGTACAGTGCAGACTCAATTTACAAAGAAATATAGGTTTGATGAAATATTACAATACGTGGGTGAAGCGGACATTTATGATTCCAATTTGAAGATTTATCATTATGCGTATTGGCGTAGGCCTTATCCGCACTACCATATTTATAACCGTTGCCACTTTGGCAGGTATACGCAAAATATTTATTTTAAAGTTACGGTTATTTTCTGATAGAAGGGAATAGAAGTGACTTTTATCTTAAATTCGTTATTACAAAATTTACACTACATCCTAAGGGTTAAAGGTATTTAACCTTTAAGATGTATTGTAAATTTTCTCTTCAAACCTCTCTCGGCCTTGGGTTGCAGGACTAGAAACATCTTACCGAATATACCTATTTGAATCTACTTATTACTTAAATGGAGGCACTATCCTGAAACTAACCTTGTCAGTAGTAATTTCATTTCTTTTGAATGATAAAAAATTGTTAAAAAATGTGTTGGTTCAACTGGCCGTAATTTTATTTTATATAAAAGAAAATGAGTTTTTAAAAGCGTTCTGTTACTTCATGTGACGAATTCTGTTAGTTCCACAGATGTGTTCAACGAGTCGTTACCATATCTCAAAGTGAACTTTATGCTATGAATATAAAGCTTAAAGTTGTTTGATGTAGATAATGTTATTGTATGAAATATTATTGCATCGTTAGTAGCACGCTAATTGGTGTTATGATTCCATTAGCATTGTTATGTGTGTTAAAATACTGTTTAACGTTAGAAAAAGGTTCTCTATTATCTCTTATAACGTTGATATTTTAAGACAAAACCTTATTTTTATATACAACTACCTGATACCGACAAACGTCGTTTTGTCAAAATGAAAATATGTCTCTAAAAATAGATGTCGGCCGATTCTCAGATCTACTCAATATGCTCAGAAAATTTCAGATGAATCGGTAAACCCGTTTCGGAGGATTAGTAAGTGAACGAAAACTGTGACACGAGAATTTTATATATTAGATATTCCCACTTGTTAAGTTTCATAGAAAACAATTGACGAATGACGTGTGAACAATAATACGAAATGTCAAAGTCAATAGACTAATAATTACTACTCACAAACAGGTGACATTTTGTAAACACAGAACACATAATGCCACTTAGTTCATCAGGCAATTATTTTATGATCAAATTACATGTACTCTGTATAAGTCGTTCGCCGTTAAATACGACAGCTGATTAAAGTGCTTTTTAAAATAACATTTATAATATTGCGTTTCATTTGGAAGTTAATTTAAATTTGTAATATTAGCATATTCCTTACGAATAAGTAAAGCTTCAGAGTTGGCAACTTAAAAAATACACCATAAAAATTATTTGTATCTTGAAGACGCGAACGCTTGAATAAAACTTGAGGCTATGTAGTACGGGCTATTGTTCTTTCATCTGCACTTGGCTATACATACTAATAAATGTATCCATCACATAGTAAAGTATTCAATAAATGCTAAAGTATTCTGAGACTGCGCGTTTCATGAGACATTTCTTACCCCACACCACGTTATGGAACCAACACTCCACCACGTTATTTTTGAAACTAATTCGACTTAGGGTACTTCAAGACAAAAACGTACCATTCCCAAAAAGGCCGGCCACGCACTCTCCAGCTCCCACCCACATGGGTGTGCGGCGGTGACTTCACCTTTATGGTGGGCCTCCTGCTCCCCTCTTCTATAAATAAGAAAACCATATATGTTCATAAATTTATGGTATGCGCTGCATTACAGGTATAGCATGCATATAGGCACTGGCAAGAAATTTTTGACAAAAAACAAAAACTATACACACAAAATACAATAACAGTAACTATGTTTGTAATTTATTTATATAATTACAAAAACAAATTCAAAATGATCAGAAAATAACTTTAAATAAGTTTTCTATTTTGTGATATCTGAATTGTCCATTCAATAAATTCATATGTTATTAAAACAACGTTCCGCATCAGAGTGTTTTATTATTCACATTCACTCTGATATTCTAAACCCGATACATAACATAAAATAGCTTTTAATGAGGTCGAAAGATAATCCTACCGTTAAGTAAAGGTATCGCTAACAATAAATTAGGATTATTATCTGTAAGTGAAATTATGTAATTAATTGTTTGTATTATATCAAGGCGAGGCTTCGGTGCGTTGATTTCCGCTTGAGACACCTGGTCTACTTCGGGATATTGTATGGTATCCTACTTCCGGTGCGTGCGAATTTTTAAATTTCGAAGCCCTAAATAATATCAATGTTACTTAACAATGTCTACTAACGTAAAATAATATAATCAATTAATTTATTTTTTATTTATTTTTATTTTTATTTAATAGGTTTTAAGGGACTTGTATGTAAGAAAGAGGCAATGTACTCATAACATGTGGCGTTGTTACTTCCACACATCGATTTGTGTTAAATCAAACTTTATAACAAGTATTTTGTCTTTATTTACGAGGACGCAAATGAATCAGAAAAGTTGAAGTGCCGCACGATATTGGGGAAGGGTTTAGGCTCATAAAACTGCAATATCCGTTCATTCATATCGCTTAATCACTTTATCTCGCATCGCCCTTCGGGAGCGAACCCCATCCAGACTATCTTCCTAAATTATTCCTTGAATATTATTACATACTAGCTGTGACCCGCGGGTCTACGTGCGTTTGAATTAGTTTCTAACTATTATTTTATTACAGATATGATTTAGCCGATATTTATTGGCTAGAATCAAAAACACTTTTCGGTTTATATGTACATAACAGACACAGTGTTTTATGTACTGCAATAATTGTTTTATACAACGATGTAGCGACAAGACACAAGACTTGGGTAAGGGTGATATACTTTGCTTATTTATTAAGATTACCTACGAGTTGCTTTCGTGAAGGGAAATTAGATTTTTGTAACCGGCTGGTACTCATTTATCGCCGTGGGGACTGTAAATACAGAATATTGTATACTGTAACATCGCACGTGTCGCTACGCGCCGCTGGGCACACACTCGGTTCAAATAAATTCTACCCATTCGACCCTTACTTTGTTTTACCCTTGTTATTATTTAACTTAAACTTTCCACTTGATAGTTATGTGATTTGCACGACACTTTAACAATTGATGTAACCAAATAATAATGATACTCGTAAAACTACTGGACTATTTAGTACGGCGTGTTCGATTTGAATAGATTATGATAAATATCAAATATCTCTTTTTACATGAATTTGTATATATATATATCGATTCGTTATTATAGAACAATTAGTAGAGTACTAGTTATAAACGTTTACTAAAAATTATCTAAATTTGTTTACTGTAAAATCTGTTACTAATTGTCCCTAGCGTAAACATTACTTCACAAATTCTGTAATGTCTTGATCAGATTGCGATATATACCAATTCATTTACATTAAATTTACTCTTAGCTCGCTTTAATAAAAATGAATTGTAAGGAAAAGCCAACGTGGATATGAATGCAGCTTATGTTAGCAATTTTCTCCAGGGTACGTTCAATGTTTACAAAATCTCATCTTCACAAGAATATCAACCTTATTAACTTGTTTATATATTAAATAAAAACGTATTTCCAAATCCCACATGGACGCATTAAACAACAAAAGCTTATATAGCTTTTGTTTTATGACAATACAAAAAGTTACATACAACAGCCAATAAATATTCTCAACACACATATGTCTCAACACACATGGTCTCAAGGCGTTGAGACCATGGCGCCCTCTGTCGCCAATAAAGAACACCATTTTGTAATTCGTACACAAATTGTGAATATAAAATAACCTTAACACAATCGTTCGCATATCGCGTGATCTAAAAATATAAAGGTTGAATATTTGATACCGTCATTTATTTTACAAATTTATAGGCTTTGTGAACTTTATCGTTTTTACCTTGTTCATTCCACTCTGCTATTACTATATTTTACCTAACACGGCCTGGGATCGTACCATATTTTTCTCCCAACGATAGGGAATCGTTGCGTGAATTTTTATTACAATTACTATATTATTGGATATAGACTTTTAGTCACACCTGTAACTTTTGTTCGCCGTTTAAGGGTTCTGAATGAGACGTTATGACAAATATTATATAAAATATATATTATATAAACAATGTTTACAAAATATATCACATACAAGTCATAAAAATATAAATAAAGTATATCAAGTATGTGAAATAAACTCAATGTAAACTGCATGTACCTCCACTCGTTTTAACGACAAATTCTTTAAAGCGTCGAAACCAATTGGCTTTGGTTGGTTTAGCTTGTATTTCATACAATAATTATATAACGCCATTAAATGCACAGTCCCTTCAGTGTCGTTATATAGATTTTACATTATATATAAATTTATTGAGAATACTATGTACAGCAAAATCCCATGATCTTTCCAAGTTATTCCTTCTAGTTATTAGTTCTATTAAATATAGCATACATAGTTTACGAACATAAAAAATCGTATCATTAAAAGGCCGGCAACGCACTCACAAGCTCCCAGCTACGTGAGTATACGGGTAGCGATTTCACCTTTATGGTGAGCCTCCTGCTCGTTTGCCCCCTTTCCCTGAACAAAATCTAATTCACTTATTCCTCCATTAAAACATAAATTGACCAAAGCTCACACAATTTCGCCTGACTATCAGGTGAATTGTTCGTCGTGAGTAAAGTGCACAAACCGTCAGCTCACACTCAAGCACACTTGAGACAAAGGATCGCACAGGGTGACTGCCTAGTGCCTACACTCCACCTGATGTAGAGAAAGGGAGTGTGCTTAATAGTTGTTTCGAGCTTGCCGTACCTACTGAGTTTGCTTAAGTCATTTTGTAAACGAGATTTTTACTTCAAAGGATGCTTTGGAAGCTCGCACTTGATATTTTAACAAGACATTGAAAAGTAATTCAGAGGAAACTTTACTGAGTTACGAGTATTAACTAGCTTAACTATGTTTTAATAAGTTCACACAGTGATGAAGTATTTTGCGTTTTAATGCTTACATATTGTTATGAAGGAAATATGCTACGTGTCGACGCTGTCAAGACTTGTTTTTTTATAGAAGTGGGGGCAAGATGTGCGCTGCCCATAGATACTCAGCAGGTAACCTTTGTATATTAAATGTAACATCGCCAATGTTACAATAAACTTCTGTCTGACACTCCAATAATTAAAAAAAAAACATTTATACGCAACAGTTAATGTAAAACGGTCAATTAAATGTAGGTAGGTTGACAATAGCACCCTAAAGTACCTTTCACCAAGTAAATGCAGATTTTGTGATCTATAAACGTTCTAATAACGTTTCCGTCTGTCCGTTATCGATACGTTACTACGATATTGTCTGGCGACACGCCAGATTACTTCGAAAATATGGGTTTGTCGCTTTCAGTGTTACGTGTTTTATACAATGAAATTTACGGGTAAGATAATAAAACAGATAACCAATATATAACATACTCATTAGAATTACTCCTCTGTAGCTTCATTTAAGAAAGAAATGTAGCAGCAAGTATTGTCTTCACTAAGGTAGAGACAGTTATTAATTAGGTATAAATTTTCTGGTTGTCATTTTTTTACTTGCTTATTTTCTTGTTTTTTCAGTGAAACTTTGTTTAGGATACATCTTACCTCTTAACATATTAATTTTAATAACTCGTATTTTTTTATTGTGATATATCTGTTATTATGTTTCATTAAAATTATATTTATATTATAAATAAATTACATTAATTCTTAAACTACTTATATTTTCTCACTCTAACAATATTTCACTTTCTGGCACTTAGTTGAGAAAATGATTTGCGTGTCGCGAACAGGGCTTACCTGAAGAAGGCTAGGCCGTGAAAAAAAAGCCTTCTGAGAAGGATAATCTTGTAATGTCACATCATTTATTACCCCTGACAACGTTCAAGACCATTTTAATGATGTCCCCACGCCGATTAAGGTCGTTATATCCTAAACCACCAGCTAAAACGAGATAGGGTAATTCACCGCTAGCAAATAAATTTACTACGCGTTGATGTTTTACTAACTAGTCAAGTATTTGCCAATCTAGGCGGCATTTGTCAAAGTAATTGCACTTAGCAACTATCTGTTTAGATGTCAAAAACCAAGACGCATTTAACGTTAATCTATTCGTATGCTAGATATAAAATCTAGGAAACTTTCTTATAATATAATATTTGTATAGTTAGTTTATTATATATGGAGGGGGGATATATACAATTCGACTTTACCCTTTTTTATATTCATTTATATTATTTATATTAATTTTTGATAAACGATTTTTGAATACGAGTTCCGTAATGGAACGAACTAGGCAGACACAGCTCGCAATATTAATTTTGCGTTTGAAGAGGGGACTGCTAATGAACGGTGGTATGGTATAAACGGTTTAACCTTCGATTTTAACGAACTTCTTGAACTGACAATACCGCCCATACAGGTGAATAACAAAGAACTGATAGGGATCGGATCGAAGCCAATCTGAGACAAACTACACAGGAATAAGCGATATGGTTAAACACACACATACACAAAAGACACATTACCCTATCCTTGGTATTGGAAATTAAATTATATATAGTTTGTAAATTGTAAATCTATTTAATTTTTTCAGTACAAATCGGCAATTTCATACTGTAACCCCTATAAAGATCCCCAATATAAAAGAAAAAAACATTTTTAATACATATAAGTATTTGTAAGTAATTTTTATGGCGTGCCAGACAAGGGATTTCTCGTTGAATTTTTACGATCACACACGATTAAACGCTCGATCAATTTTAACGACATTTCAAAAAATGCAAAACGCAGAGGTACTTTTAAATGTCTCATAAACGTCACATTTTTTAAATTGGCCTATAAGCTATTTGATTCGGGTGTCGTTAACATATTTTAAACTTTTTAGTGTCAAATTACACAATACTACCGAATTGATTAATATAAGACTATTTAGGGCGTTATATGTTTAGTATCTCTTAAACAGAATATTACACTAATTCATCTGAAGAGAGACTGGACTACACCTACTTGATCATATATGTCGTTTCAATGAATAATCTTATGAATTTCATGACTAAAGGAATATTTTATCTGTGTAACATTTTATACACAAATTAAGACTCCAACGTCACACTTCCAGTCTCGGTTTCTTATACAAGCTATTTTAGCTCATCTTTGGTCTTTTTTATAGCAGGCCGGCAACCACGAGCTTCCATCCTGAGTGTCTATGGTTGGCGACTTTACTTTTATGGTGTGCCTCCATATTATAGAATTAACAAAAAGAGACGAAAAGATAAATAAATACAATCAGATTTATTTAGGTTTTATAAAGGGTAATACAGGCTAACACGATTAAAGGGACTTACAACAGTTCTAAAAGTAAACGGAAATTTTTGATACAAGTGTAACCACTTAGTGTAATGGAGTCAGGCCGGTAGCACTACAATAAATTATGATTAATCGGTTGTTATCGAGGCACACATCTAAACAGTAATTAAGTTTCATATCATTTTATAAGCTGATAAGATCGACGGATGAGTACACTGGGATTACGGCCGCCTTTCAATGTTCTTAAAAAATAAACGATTTAAGGATTTCTCTATACGAGGCTTAGACTTTAGAGGGTTACATTTAATAACCATCTACGTAGGTTGAATTTGAACACGTTCTATCATATATTGGTTAGTAAATTTATTTACTATGTAAACGACTCATAACTCTTACATTTATTTGTTTCAATATATTATCGAAAAACATTAGTTTGATTTAACTACTGAGTATGTTCTCACGAGGCTACAGCGGTAATTAAAAACCTAATGTGAGTTGCAAAACGAATTTATAATTTGATATCCATATATGGATGTTACATATAAAATAGTTAACATATTTGAAATATTAACTTTTTTAAAGTCTTGACAACAACCTATCAATTCAAACGGACTTTCTTGTATTGGCAAGAATACATACAACTAAATTGTGTAGGTAATGCATAATGATTTTAAGTTTATAACATCTAATGTACCCTTAATAATGCCGTCCGAACACGTTCACAACAAGTACAAATCGGTTAGTTTTCACGGCACTTGAAGTGCACAATCTTGAAGTTTAGTACGTGGTGGATTTTTCAAAGTAAGTACTCGCAGTGCGGTACCACGCGGAAAGGGGGAAACTTTGTGGAATTCGAACAAGCAAGTGAGTTAGCACTGCCCACAAATGGGGACGCCTGTGGACTGCCGATTCTAAACTGGAACTTTGAAAATGAGGCTTTCATTTACTGTACGATAAATAATTCAGATATAGAGTCGCTTGTTTTAATTCTTAGCTTGACTAGAAAGTCATCGGTTTAATAATTACAACGGTAAACATTAAAATAACTCTAAAACGTATTAAATAGTCTCACATACATTATCTAACAGTCTTAATCAAACCAATATAAGCGACGATTTGGTAATGATATCTACACGATTTTAATTATGAAATATGATATGTTTATCAGATGAAACATAAAACTTTGGATAATTTAAACATTAATAAAAATGTGGTCATAAATTAATGAGAAAGCACCCCGGCTTAATTAACATGACACCGACTTAAGCATTACCTCGACATCTCGGTGTTTCTAATAAAAGCATAATTAAAATGTTAATAGTTTTCAATGCAGGTCCCATCTTGGCCATAGAATGTTTGCAACAGTACACCTAGTACGTAGTTTCTACAACAGATTATGAATATTGAAATTCATTCAAAAAAGTTTCCAGACATTCCACCCGGACGTTGATGTCTGACGCTCCACAACTGTTCGTTTCTTAAGGTAGTTTCTTTGTGGGAACCGACTGCCAGCGCAGGTATTCCCGAACCATTACGACTTGGGGCCCTTCAGAAAAGGCCGGCAACTCACTTATGTCTAAGGTTAGCACTTCATTCAAAGTAACCCGCTTGCTCGTTTGCCTATTGTTACATAAAAAAACGTAGAACAATTTTCGATTATTAATTATTTCTATAAATAACTTAATTTATATTTTTAGGTTACATTTTTTTTAAGCTTAGTTATACAAACAACTATTAATTATGGGCCGCAATCACACAAGGTGGTTTAACTTGTACACTTGAAATAAATACGAAGACTTCAAAAAATATGCTCATCACACAATTGTTAAACGCACCGGGAACCGAATCCGGGACGTTCTGCTCGGTGACCTTTGGCCCGAAATAGCTTAAAAATTCAAAAAAGAAAAATGTCTTTTAATGTTCCCACTGTTAATTCCTATACAGTTTGATCTCATGAATAATTTAATACTTGATACCTCCCCAGCTTAATTATTGTGTACGGAATAGAGGTTCAATTTTATTGCCGGCGTAATTGAATGTTCCGGACGTATTAAATTATGCTTAATCGTGGCCATTTTCAAGGAACATCAATGAGTGAACCTCAATGTGTGGGCCGATCACTTGTATGCGATATTTTGAACTACTTGTAAATTATTTAATTTACTTTTTGTATTATTAAGTATATATATGGATTACCGAATACCTTAAATGTGTCTGTGGCTAATCCAAAACTTTTAGTGTTCATTCGTTTGGAATAACTAATTCACTTAAATATATTATGTCCTTAGTATTCATTTATTGTCCTTAATGTAATTATTTATATCTTTTTTTAAAAGAAAACAACATTTTAAAGTCTAATATAAATTAAAATAAAACAAAACCCAAAACTAAAACAAATTTTTAAAAGTTTAGTTTGGAATATATATTTATATCTTTAGATTTGCATTCGTTTATTTTTCCTGTTTCACTTAATTTAATGTAATGTTTTTTTTTGTATTCTTCGCACCTCTTGCACCTTACAGTCAAATTGTATTTAGTCAATTGTATAAGTATTATTTTGCCTGGAAGAGATCGCTTATTAGCAATAAAACCTCCGTTGCTCTTATATGTACTAACTTCTTTTAACAATATCTATTTCTACTGTTTTAGTGCAACAAAGTATGAATAAATAAATATTATATAAACGATTAAGCATTTTAAATGACCAGTCACATTTATGATAAAGATAAAACTGTGGAATGTGTGTGGCATCGGAGAACGAAATAAATTACCTTGGAATAATTCAATCGTCAAAACAATCTACAATAGAGACCTTTGGAATAACAAAAAATGTACAAAAAAATGTTTGAACACAAACAGGCAGACTACAAATCACTTTTTGTTAACTGTCACAAATATTCTTTAAACTTTGAATTTGAGCTTGACATACGGTGATTTTATTTGAAAACAATATGAGTTTGTAAATTATTTTTTAATACTTTAAAAGCCCACCTATGTCAGAAAATACTGATTACACACCCTGATTGCACAATTATTAATAATCATCAAATCAAAAATATTCGTTTAGGTTTCTTACACCTATGCAACGATGAAGATATATAAATTTTACACTACAATTACATTTACTGCCAGTTCCCAAATCATGCAGAGGACATGAAGAATTGGAAGAAAACTCTCTGCAATTCCTTTTAATTCAAAGTACTACAGAACGGTCTAAAGAGCTGCAACCATTACACCACGCTCCAGTGAATGCTTTAATTTATATAAAGCAATACGATAAAAATCTATCAGTGGGCATGGTTAAGTAGAAGTAACACACACTGATTAATCTAAAAAAAGTAGCCATCACATTCAGAGATAAAATAATATAAATATTTATTAAATAAAATCCTAAGCTGCATATTTTTCTTGAACATAATTCAAGGTATTTCGTAAATCGCTAACTTCGATTAACGATCTATTGATAGATATAAAACCACACTTCTCCCGGATATAGTGACAAAGAGTGTAATAAATCATGCAGGATACATCCTGGAACTGATTTTTTAAGTCGTTTTTTACTGCATTGAACACCCGCGGTTTTTCACTCGCGGATAGATTTGTCGGGATTTTAAATGGTCACAGGGTGTTCCCGAGACAGTATTGTTATTTAATTTATAAAAATTGTGTAAGTTGTTATAATTATACCATGTTAAGACGTACGCTTACATAATTCCATTCGAGATCGCAAAGCTCGTAGGCGGTAAATGATTTAAAAAGGTCAGTGGACGATGCCTATAACCAAAACCATACCTAATAAGTGGCTGATTGATGATGCTACTATTCACTTTGCTTTAAGCAAAATCTACAGAAAATCGAGCTTTACTCTTTTAAAAGGTCTTAAACCAGGCCCGGATGGGACTTTATGTTGGAATTGTGCATTTTGAGATACTATATTAAATGAATACCATAATAAATATCAGGCTGTATCCCAAAGAAAAATACTTACCAAGGCAGTGTCTGCGGCGCGCCGGTGGTCCCGCAACGGGAGGTCGCCCTCCCATACCCATCAGCTCACTATGCAAAAAGTACAAAAACATCTTAATTCCTATAAGTTTAATTTTTCAAGTGTCTTAAATAACCTGATGTTAAATGAAATTAATAATTGATCGGAAAAGAACTATACACGTCGACGCATAATGTTGACTTAATGCTATTAAGGAGATCGTCTCTTTCTATCAAATTGATTGTAAGATGTGATAAAACGAGATATCATCGCTGTTTAAACGACGCAATTATATCTATTTGATCATAAACATTAAAACAATATGAAGGTTATAGAAATTTTATTCCCAAATAAATACGTCTATGTAACTTAATAATTATTTTAATATAAATGTACATTACATAATAACATTCCATAACTTATCTCATATTAGTTATTTGTCAAAAACAAGTTGTTCTTTCATTGCGCGTGTCTCAATTAACTTTAACAACATCATTAGGATGGAATCTCGATCGCGGCATGAGTTCTTCCAATTCACGTGAATTTATTCGAGCAATTGTGGTCATTAATATCGTGGCATTAGGGTTAGTATTGTATGTCGGTAATGCGTGTTGGAATGTCGATAAAACAGTTTAGTTTGTAGAATGTCAAGTTCAATGAATGACTACACTGTGACCTCATTATCTATTAATTACATCAATTATTTCCGCGTGTATTGTTCCACTGTTTTCTGGTACCCGAGAACTGGATAAAAAACAAAAGACGAAAGCACGATGTGATTAGTAAAAGGCGGATTATGTCTCACTAATATGTTTGGCAATATTATGTTTTAGGTACCCAAAAATTGGGTAAATCTGATATTTAACTGAAATTTACTGGGATAGCGTGAGTGTCCTCTCATTTTAAGTTATACCATCGAGTGACTTGCGGCATAAGCAGACCGTTTTACGCCTTAATTGCCAACAAAATAGTTGGTAAGATTGTCTGTTGATTTATAAAGTCATCTTGTCGCATACACTTCAACTTTTTCCTGATTATTTATCCCAGATTATCCATCCAGAATGTAATGTATTCGCCAATAGCCAAGCAGCCTTAACAGTCACCTTTAAAGCCTGCTTACGGTATTACCTTTGTAATAAAATTAAACTCAAACAGATATTGTACGCTGTTTGATTAACAAATAAAGGTGTGTACACACGGGTGCGGTGGCGGGGCAGCAAACATAATACCTGTGACCTGCGCTTTAGACGCTTAAATAAACACTACAAGCCGTAAAATTTATAATGACGATTACGAATGAACTACACCTAACATTTTTAATATTTATAACTTGGTCTGTAAAATTAATATAAAATATGTCATTGTAAATTCAACTTGATATTGTAACTGAAAATTAATTTTATATTACGTTTATAATAATCGCGTTTAAGATTTTATTTTTATATTCCAATATAAATATCATATACCTATGGGTAAAAAGGAGATTTCCGAAGTTTTCTTGTAAGGGCTGGTCTTACGAAACTTATCATAAGAGCAATTATAGTGCCGAAGTAATCTCATGAGATACTCAATCCGTAGCACTGGTAATTATTTATTCTCCTCATCACTAACTTGGCGATGAGCTTAGATAGAAGTTAGTTAACATAGTAATTTAATTTTAATTTCAAATATATGCCTCTTAAGCCATGCACCTAATATAATATATTATATGAATACTTGTATCAATAAAGGTTATATTAATACAAATTAGAAACTTGGGTGTTAGAATGTTGCAGCCTTTTGTACATCATTATAGTTAGTTACGGCTGCCATCGGTATAATTCCCGATCTAATCACTTCGTATAGCCTTAATGCGTTTCTAACTAACTAACTAATACTAAGAGCGCTAACGCGGAAGCATAAACGTAATCTAATAATATTCAAATAAAAAAAACAGATCGCGTTCTAAGTATGTTTTTAATTTTTCCAAATTCCATATTCAAATTGTGTTATATTTCAAGTTTGCTAATTCACTAAGATAAATATTATGTTAAAGGTTTTCCTATGAATATTTTTTTAGTTATTTTAATTTTTAACAGATCATTAAGCTATCATCTTAATAAACACAAGCATATGGGAGTTATCGATATGAATAATTCATTACGAAAGGTCTATTTTTTAATTTAACATAAAAGATAATATAGCTTTTAATACTTTACCATTAGAGTTTATTTTTGTCACACAATAATCAGTATTTTAAAGGTCATCCATTTTTGCAAAAAATACTGCCAAATA
Organism: Leptophobia aripa; assembly: GCA_951799465.1. NCBI lineage: Eukaryota > Metazoa > Arthropoda > Insecta > Lepidoptera > Pieridae > Leptophobia > Leptophobia aripa. The sequence continues at coordinate 1,862,040 of OX637277.1, read as the reverse complement.
TGACAATAGTTTCCGACGACAATAAGTTGTTCAAAGACATATGTGCATACAACAATATGTTGTTAGCGTAATATTCGCATTTCAGCCAAGTTGTTACTTATATTTCACCTTTACAACTGCACTTGTTTGAAATGTATCACAATACTCCGGAAAAATTAAGACTTCTTTTATAAATAACGTACATTATGCAGTAATTAATCAACACCTCCGTATTTTACCTTTATAAATAGTCTACAACTTAACGGTGAAGATTTATTTTTTATGCATTTAATGCAGAAAGGAGTTTTTATTGTTGTCAGACGTAAATTATATTAGAACTAAGAAACTCCAAAATAGATTACGCTTCGACTTAACTACTAAACTATTGTTACTTTACTACTGAACCAATGTTAATGAAATTTGGTATGAAGATCGACTAAACTAGGCGTATCGCTTAAAAAGGTTTGAAATGTTAGAGATAGGGAATCTGCCATTTATAAACCAATTATCAAAATTCCTTTTTAGTTTATTAAATCTGTCCCCAAACATCTCATGTGCTTAATATATTAACAAAAAAAGAAACTTATAAGGGAAAAAACATAGGAATACAACAAACATACATACACACAAAACAATTATATGGGAACTAAAAAGAGACCAATTACAAATTTAAACCGGAACGCGGACGAACACGCGGACAAAAGCTACTAGTATAAAATATACGGAATTACCTTTTTTTAAACCTTTTTTAACCTTCTCAGCTCTTCCGTGGAATTTATCAGGTTTGAACACGTAAACATTCTACATCCCTAATAAATGTAAGAGTAAAACTAAACATTAAACACAACAGACATCGATTTGGAAGTAACGTGAGGTCGTCTATCCTGAAGCAGGTGACATATCTGCAATCTCGTTCGGTTTCTCGTTGCGACATTTCCCGCGATCACGCCTGTGACGGCGACATATGAAGCCGACTGATGGAACACACCTGAGTCTCAATACATTAATGTTTCTAGAAATAGTAAATTAACAACTGATGTCAATAATTTATGTGATATTATTAATATACAATTGAAACCTCATTATTGCTTGGCGGGTTAGAACGGCTGACAGTATCTTGCCAGTTATTCACGTCCGCTGTTGATTTGGGAACTGGCATTAAATGTAGAGTAAAAAATGATATAAGTTTTATTGACGATTCATAAGTGATAAGTAATGTGAATAAAGGTTTTTTTTTTATTTTAACTGATAGTTTTAGTTCGTTAAGATTGAGGAATATGTATGACAACTTCTAGACAACATGATTCTAGACAAATTATTTGCATATCATGCTAACTCGATTTATAATGTTTTGTTTCAGTCACACAAAAATAAAACTTTATTCGCAGATAAAAGCGAGAATAACTGTAAAATATCGTATATTCAAGACAAAAGTGTACCACTCCCTAAAAGGCCGGCAACGCACTCACGAGCTTCCAACCACGTGAGTGTCTATGGGCGGCGACTTCACCTTAATGGTGGGCCTCCTGCTCGTTTGCCCCCTCTTCTATAAAAAACAATCGTACGATTTGTAGTTTTGTTTCGTTCATCGTTCGTTGAACTGTACAAACAAAGTATTTCGTAATCCCAGTACATGAATTAAAACCTATTATAGTAGACTAAGCTGTACAAAAAAAATACCTCGATGTTTAAGTGTAATCGAGAGTTATCGTGGTCAAGAGAATTCACAAGACCAACTTGCTTCGTAGCATGTATTAAGTGACCATGTATCATTCTAAAGCCGTGTTTATCTAAATTCGAATCTTTTATTTCAATGTATGTTACAATCAATCTTATAAGTTGCTTAATACCATTTATTTGTTACAGGTAAACATTATTTTCTCTCCGAGTGAGTAACATTATCGTAACATATCTCCGAGCTAATAACAATCATGTTTCTTCGTCACTGTTTATAGTTATTATACATTTAAGTGTGCACTCTTTACTCGCTGAAGTTTCGTGTATTTAATGTATCATTTAAGTATTGAAAGAATAATATATATAACGGCACGTGGTCATCATCAGTAAATTCTGTATTCATCATGGCTGCCGAGCTATAGTGAGTAGGCGGTGTAACCTCGTGTAAGGTAATTAACAATGTACGATTATTACTTTCACAAATATGAACAGAATTATGATCAGCACTTTATAATTAATTGGGACACAGTGACACTTCACCGAACACGTCTTGCTTGGGCGCGATGCGAACGGATATAAATCCTCCGATGATCGTGGTTCTTCTCCGTTCCAACGCTGCACGCCAAGAGAGCCCGGAGTTGCGTCAGAGTGAAGAAACGTCAACCTTGACTTGTCATTCTTGACGTTCCTAGACACTCTCAAAACATTAAAGCGCCTTTATATATATATATATCTATTTTAATTATTTTCGGGTACTGATTTTGTTCAAACAAGGATTTATACTCAGAGTAAAGGTAATCAATGAGGTAATCGACATGTATACGAAGACATAGAAGTCTAATCGCGATTTGATATAAATAATTCACCTTATATTTAACGTGGACAGGCAAACCGTAATTGACACGAAGAAAAAAAAATTCTTAAAGGCACTTTAAGTTTTCCAATTGCCAACTATGTGGATAGTTAGTTTAAAAGCTCGCCATTTTGGAGTGTCCGCTGATAAATCTTTGGTTTTACGCGTCCCTAGCAGCCTTCGCACAAAGCGACATTAAACCAACACAACACTAAAAGTTTTACTTCTCTTTTACTACACCACAATCGTTCCCCAAGCGATAATATATCTTACTACCTGCGCATTAAGTTAAATTCAGCTTATACGACGAATGACCAGTCATTTTATCTTGTATGCAGTATTTACCCAATCTGATGCGTTATTCTTGAGAGCGAGTTTAAGTAGCTCTGTAAAACTGTTGTTTTGAGTAAACTTGTCCATCCAGAGCCAACAATATGAGTGTTCTTGGTACGCTACTCTACAAATGTTACAAAGAAACGTTTCGAGTGACTTTTGAGGATTTAAAAATGAACGAAATATGAAGTGAGCTTATATAACTTGTGACTTTTGAATGTTTCACGTAATAGACTTGAGAACCCTTAAAGTTCAGTAACCTGTAGATATTTATAGGAATTACCAGTGATTTGGAGTACGCCTTTATAAATTATATTACTAGGATGCTCTCAGATGTCGCGTATGATATGTAATGAGGTTTCATGTGCAGGTCTCGTACAAATTGAGCAATACAACCTCCCACGCGTGGTCTCCGCCTTGTGGGACGCAATACGGCGACCATATAGTACGCCTTCTTGAAAAATTTTAGCCGATTAATAAGCTATAATTAAGGTAGTAGTGTATTTCAAAAAAAAATACTGTTTTACTTAGGGTCCTCCAAGAATAGAGCGAAGCTCATTCACAAGCCTCATGTCAATTTAAGTGTCTGTCTATGACGACATTTCTCTCTATCTTTTCTTCGTTTTGTATAAAAAACATTACTCAACTAGATTTCACTCAGTTATAAATATTCTCAGTATTTAACTGCAAATTTAATAAGTCAAATACATCGTACTCTTGTCGTTAGGTGTAACGATATTAATATTTTTGGTCAATAAGTCCAAGATATTTTTGAAGTAATGGTTACACGTAGATAATATTTAATTGATTCTAGGCAGTGTCTATGTCGGCGATCTGGCGCGTCAATTATTGCTGACGTTGCGTGGGAGTGGATGCGCAGACGGGACCGGCTTTACACAGTTTCAAATAAAAAGATAATTATTACTATTCTAACAAGCTCAATAACTTTATTTAAAGTTGGAAGTATGAACCAATACAATACAATATAAAAATGAAAGGTATTTTTTTAAATTACGTATATTAAATTTTTAAAAGCTTTATAGTCATATTCATGTTCCTTAACTTAAAAGCTTTAAATATGAAAAACTTTAGCTAAATGGCTGTTGATTTTCTTTTCTGCCTTATACGATATGTTTTGTAAAATTCTAGAAAAATCCTATCATACAACCCCGCTAAAGAATTTGAATAAAAATTTCCCTTCACATTTTCGCTCAGATATTTCACGCGCAGTTCACAGGTGCCTTTTTTCTCTGCCTTTTTATTTCCCGTATACTTATACGCTAATATGCGTCTTAAGTGTGTGTTATAAACGTCAGAATCGCATGCGACGATTTTCCACAATATGGATAGTTTCCAAAGGCTTACTGTAAGCGTATCGTAATAATTTACAACTTTCAGTCTGTTCCGAATGGTGATCCGTATTCAATGTATAGTTTATAGATTTCATTATAGAATTCAACTCAAAACAAATAAAAATATAAAACTTTCTAAAAGAGCGAACTTGTATAAAATATAATTATAAACGCCTTTTTTCTTTAAATTGATTATTGTATCGTATGTATGTGACTTTAAGGAAATTACTTATCTTCACAAGTATTGGCTCCTGACATCTTTTTATTAAATAAGCAATGTTTGAATATCATTTTAACAGCAGCAATCGATCCTCTTCTCAGACACTCTTAATATATTCAATCGTCCCTTCGTCCTATGAGATTAAATTTAAATTGAAAAAAAAACTATAAAATCCTTCAAGGAATTACCTCAGTCGTTCTAACCCACACAATTTTGAAAAAGCAAAGGATCGCTTGCTACATAGGAATCTACCCTTAAATTAGTACCCAACTGACGACATGAACTTACATTAATTTAACTAAACTGTCACTTATTTCTCCCGTCCATACACACGTATACAGTGTCATCAATTTGTGTAGAGCTTTGTTTACAGTTTGTTGGACAAACTAAGGTAAATTGATCTGACGGGTGAATCTACAGGGGACGGGCTATTGTGCCTTGTTTGATGACGTGTGCGTTACCAAAATTTTGACTTTTTTTATTTATATCTCTCCAACACAAACGTATCTCTGGTGTTAACTGACCGTGGATAAAAAGTAATTTTATATTTTATTGAAATGTTTTTAACATAATAAAACAATAAATTTTGTTTTTTTTGATTGAATTGCGAGTATTTTAACACATGTTAAAGACTTAAATGCGTAAAGATAATATTTTAATAAAGTCTATCAAAATTTGAAACTGCTTTGAAATTTTGCGGCTTATTAAGCGCATAGTCCATAGTTTTTTTTTTCGATTTACGACATATGAAACACTAGTTCATTGCATTTATAACCACCGTGTATTGCCCATGGTAAAATAAATAAGCCGCAATTTAAAGAGTATTACGTAAGTTAATGCAGTTTCATATAAAATAGACACAAACGACATCGCTTTAGATACCGTTAATCGATACGATATCAGCTCTATGGGATATATTTTTACAGCTAATAAACTTTTATTGTATCACATCCAATGACACTTTATGAGACGCCTCTTGACCAAATATAGTTGAATATTATATTGAACGGTTGTTATATACTCATTTTAAATTTATTTGATTTAAGTTTCGTAACACAAATATGGGCACATGTATGTATGTGTTGTGTGTGTATGACAAACTTATCGATCAAAAATAGTCTCATATAGATATTCTCTTGACTATGTATTGTAATAGTCGTCAATTTTTTGATGAAAATCTTGCAAACTTTTTTTATGAACAATCGTTATATATATCTGATATAGCCTTGCGTATCACAAATACGTATTTATGTCTAGCATAGTTCACGAATACAAATATTTAACATAAACAGGAGTTCGAAAACATTACTTACAGTCTCTATTACAACACTTTGTTCTTTTATTTATTTATTTACACTTATTGCTCTTTATTGAAGTAGAAGATGTCAATACATATAAGAGCAACGGGCGGCCTTATCGCTAATAAGCGCCCTCTTCCAGGCACCCACACTTTAGTTACGTGGTAAAAGCTACCAAGATGTAGAAAGTTTATTTTCAGTCATGTATAAATAATTGATATGTGATTACACGCACGCACACATGCACACACGCACACATGCACACACGGACACACGCACACATGCATATACCATTTTTCTTTGTATAATTAATTAATATTTTTTTTGTATTTTGTGTATTTTATACGATTAATAAGAAAGAGAGCGTGTTCTCCAAAAACACGTACATTATTACTGAAATGGATGCACTATCCTGGTATTGTCAAAACGCAACTAAATAATAATTAACTAAAAAGCATTTATTTATTTATTTATGGTAAGACACTTATCAGGCGCACTATAACTAATTCAAATATGGTAACGCATAGTTCGGAATAGTCACTCACTACAAATAGAATAACCGGAGTAATAACAATAAAATTTAATGACGCGGTATTTTTATTAACAAAGTTGTAACAAAAACTATCGTAAAAGTGTGAATGGGTTATATAAATGTGAAGTGGCGTCGCGCAGCCGGATTTAAGATTTGTCATACCCTTGTTGTCTTTAAGTATATTCATTTTCAGGCGAATAAGGAAGCCGGTCAGTTAATGTTGTGGCGCATTCGTACGTAAATGTCTTGTAATAAACAGTTAAAAATATTTATTTGCTAATTTAGTTTGGTTTGAGAATACAAGTCTGATGCCTCCATTAAAGCCTTCCGGCTCTCTCTGTTATTGAATCTTAAACATACACAAAATACAAAAAAAAAATACAAAACAATCACGATATTTTAGTAAGACTTGAAATCAAATATAAGTATGCGTTACAAACGATGCCGTAAGCCTCTTTCTAGTTTCAATTATTCGTAAATAAACATCAAGTCCACAGAAACAGAGGATGCTGAGTAACACAGGCTATATATAATTCCAATTGTAACAAGATTTTAGCCTGTGAACAAAAGCCCTGTCGAGATCATTAAAAAACGCTATATACTTAACCAAATTACGCGTGGGCGAAGCCGCGGGCGGAAAGCTAGTGTTACATATATATTTATTTATACTTTTCTTTTAACTAGTACGTAAAATATAATTGTATCATTTTTTTTTAATAATTAAAGATCGTTGTCGCTTACTCAACGGTTGTGAACGAAGAACAAATGTGTTTTCAACTTTATAACCCTTTTATAATAAAATTTACAACATAACGTTATGATATCTGGTTGTGTTTATGACCAACAAAATGGACCTTTTTAAAACTTCAAAACTTACATTAGAGTCCGAGAAATAGCCGACACTATAAAAATATTGAAGTTCGCGTTCTTCGTATGTAAAATCTACGTAACTTTATATCCTGACGATAGAGAAATCTAATCAACTATATTCATAGCTTTAATATTATAATGATTTATAATAGTATCACGATCATACTACTATGTAAGTTTACTACTAAGTAAGTATATATTACTATTAGTAAGTATAACAGTTGTAAAACTATTGTAAGTCCTTCTTAACGGTATTTGCAATGCAATTCTAAATCGAATCTAAGTATGGGTTTGCTTAAATACCGCTAACTGTTGTTCCATCGGAATTCAATTACTTATTATACTCCAACATACTATTTCCAGTTGAGATTATACATTTTGTCAAACTAACATAGTTATAAACCGAGAAAAATTCAGATGGTTCGTCGTGTACAGATAAACGATAAAGATTTATTTAATTGGTTTTATTACAGTTCTAAATAGTTACACAGACGTGATTCATTTTTATGGAATTTAGTCTCTAGATTTTCGTAAAGAAATTATCTCAGTACGCAATTCGATTGAAACAAAATATACGACCCTCGGAAAGTAATCCCGGTCACTTAACAAACATAATATTTACGAGCTCACAGATAAAAAGTCGACTGTAATTTATTGCCTATAAACATGGTGTCAGCGCCGTCGTGTACAATGCTTAGAAAAACCGCTCGTTTCTTTTTCCAAACATTGGACTACTGGACTTAAGCACACTATATAAAACCAGTTATGTATAAGGTTTTCTATCTTGGTAATAGAAATTTAATTTAAACATATTACTTATTATTCGTTTCATTTGATAAATGTTTATTACACACAGATGACAATTACATTTCAAAAATAGTGTTAAAACATTGATTATAAATTAGATAAAATAGAACATGAAAACAGACATAAAAAACAATCATTAGTTAGTTTGACATAATTAAAATGTATTTCGGTGGTGTGGGTTTGACGGGGACTCTCTAAATAGCTTGCTCTTGAAAGGTTCTTTTAATATTAAATATATAGTATCTGATGTAATTCTGAGAAACGAAACGTAGTCCTGTGCTTGATAGGGAATATATAAGAGTAAAAGAAAGGAAACCTTTAAAAATCTATTACATTGGTAAACAAAGGAATTCAACCACGAGGCCCGAGGGGCTGTTTTTTTTTAATTAACTCAACATTAAACCGTCGCTTTAAAGCAAACTGTTTGCGAAACCGAATGATTAGAATGGCTCAAAGAAAAACATTAAGAATGGCTTCACCCTCGATGGCTGTCCTTCGAAGGGTCGCCGATCGATTCCCTTTCTATATATGGGGGAGATTCATTAGCACTGATTTCACCCACGGCCATAAAATGACAGCTAGTTACGTAACTCATGTGTTATAACAAAATATAGGCCTACTGTTTAGGTTTTTTATATAATTAAAAATAAAATAAAACAGTAAAGATATATTTTCATTTCATATAATGTCTAAGATAGTTAACATTATGTTATTTGATATAGTGTCATAAATCCAATATTATATTGTTTATTAATTATACTTGTTATATTTTATATTACATCATTCCATTAATGTCATTAATTTCATATTAATGAACATAAAATGCTTTATTGTCATAAAAACACTGAAAATTGTCATTAACAATTATCTTCTTATTGATGTGGAAGAAGATAACAGAGGAATTGTTTAAAATATTTGCAAGGATTAAAATATTTTAAACTGTTTTATGCAAATGTTGTATGCAATTATAATCAAGGCATAGTAGTAATATATAACTTTAACTATATATTGCGATAAACGTTAATTTATGTATATATAAAGATTAATTGATAATCGTATTAAAGCCTAAGTGAATCGACCCCTTGTAGACCAAATGGGCTTTTATCACTCACTTTATAACTCGATAAATGTCAATCTGTAACGAGACAGTCGCGAACATCAAGGCCGTTTGTTCGTTATTTAAGTCATATTTAATACGGCCGGCAACTTCACCCTAGAAATACACACTTTTAACTCAGTACGCCTCAGTACATTAGCCGTGGTCATTCAGGCTAACCAAATGACCAATGATTTTCAGCCAGGCCTAATATATAACATAGGCACTGTAGTGTTCCTCGACACACAATCACTGGCTCGACAACTTACGATGTGCGCAGGCGGCGCGTCCGCTCTCGCCGGTGGCTCGCACGGTAATAATCCACGCGCCACGCGCACACCATGAGCACGAGACAGTGTATATGTATAGCTTAGCTATTACTACAGCTGTAGCCCAGTACAAACACTACAGGCACGAACGCAATAAACAATATAATGTAAATAAATTTAATTTAATGCACATTCCGTGAAATCAAATGCATACCAGATTCTTCTATCCATGTTAGAACCTAGATATTAAAGTTTATGTACAGATTATATTTGGTGAACTGGTATTTTCACCACAATAAGGCACAGTTGATAACGTTGACCGGTAGTTAATTCGTTAGGTTAGGTATGATTTAAATCTTTTTATTCAGTAAAATACATAGGACCACTTTGAATTGTCCAAAATCGACTCTACACCCTTTCGTACGCGACCGTTTAATAGTAAGCAATGTAAAATGCGAGCCAGTCGTGTTTTCAAAACCACTTAAATAACAAAACTAAAATGTAAGTAAGTATATATACTAAAAATGTCATAGATCTTCTAATATATTCCTGGTGTATTTGATCATTAGAAAAATTGTTTTATATCTTCTCCGAGATTTACTAATCAATCAATTTAACAAGCTCTTTGTCTGATGATAACTCCCTTAGCTATCAATTTGGTGAACAGTTAACGTCAGACTGCATTCCGGTTAGCTTTACTGCTGATTGGTCATTTCCTTTATAGATAATAAATTTTTAATGACTTAAGGTATTCGCGTATTATTAATAGCTATGTATGCAATGGATATTACGAAACTGACCGATACACTTTTATGGTTTTTAATTAAAATTTTGAGGTTTTATGAGATACTCAGTATTCAACCAATTAGTCAGTTATGCAATTGTGTGCAAGGTATAAACAAATAAATATTGGCATTGAGTAATTGAAGATGATGAGACTTTTAATGAGTTAATAATATCTAGTCTATATAACTAATTGACGCTTCAAGTTATCACTGATACGATTATATGTATATATATATGATATACAGTTCAATAGCGTCACTGTAGTTAAACACACTATACACATTTTTATTATACTTAGTCTGGCCATAAATACTGTTACTATTCAAAAAAAGAAAATATTACGTTTGAATTTGGAATCTGTCATTTTTATATGATTGCTTGATGTGTTTTCTTATTTTCGCGCCATTATATTGTTAAATATTTTGTTATATTAAAATGGAGTGGGGTGATAAAGAGAACCGAATCGCTGTGATTGCCTTACATAAAGTAGGTATGGAGAAAAGTGCAATTTTTAAAACCCTCCACCCGCTTGGTATTAGTTAATGTTTGTTTACCGGGCTATTGATAGGTACAATGATACCTCCTCTGTTTGTGATAGAAAAAGATCTGGCCGTCCACGTACCGTTCGTGTGAAAAAGGTGATTAAAGCAGTTAGGGAAAGAATTCGAAGAAATCCTGTCCGTAAGCAAAAGATTTTATCTCGGGAGATGAAGATAGCTCCTAGAACCATGTCGCGTATATTAAAAGATGACTTAGGACTTGCAGCCTATAAGAGACGTACTGGTCACTTCTTAACTGATAATTTAAAGAAGAATAGGGTGGTAAAATCCAAACAACTACTTAAGCGGTACGCAAAGGGAGGTCACAAAAAAATTTTGTTTACGGATGAGAAATTTTTTACAATTGAGCAGTATTTTAATAAACAAAATGACCGTATTTATGCTGGAAGCTCTAAAGAAGCTTCGCAATTAGTAAACAGAGTACAACGTGGGCATTATCCCACTTCAGTGATGGTTTGGTGGGGTGTTAGCTATGAAGGGGTGACTGAGCCATATTTTTGTGAAAAAGGTATTAAAACGTCGGCACAAGTTTATCAAAATACCATTCTTGAGACGGTAGTTAAGCCTTTAACTAACACCATGTTCAATAACAAAGAATGGTGCTTTCAACAAGACTCGGCACCGGGTCATAGAGCTCGATCCACCCAATCTTGGTTGAAAACTAACGTTCCGGACTTTATCAGCACTGAAAACTGGCCGTCGTCAAGTCCTGACCTAAATCCATTGGATTATGATTTATGGTCAGTTTTAGAGAGTAAGGCTTGCTCTAAACGCCATGATAATTTGGAGTCCCTAAAACGATCCATTCGGTTGGCAGTGAAGAATTTTCCTCTAGAAAGAGTTCGTGCTGCTATTGATAACTGGCCTCAACGTTTAAAAGACTGTATTGCAGCCAATGGAGACCACTTCGAATAAACATTGTATATTTTTAATAGTTATATATTGATGTATTAAACTAACTCACTATGAAAGGAATAAATGTTACGTATAAAAAAAAAATCGTGCTTTTCTTTATAACAATATTTATGGCAAGACTAAGTATATTTATAGTCAAAGTTAGTTTTAATTCTTGGTGTCGATATATCGAGCGATGTCCAGTTCTGCAATCATTTGGAAGGTAAGGCTAAGTTAGCCTCTAAAAAGCTTGGTGTTCTCAGCAGGGCGCGTCAGTATTTCACATCAGGCCATCGCTTGCAACTCTATAAAGCGCAAATTCGGCCTCATATGGAGTACTGTTCCCACCTCTGGGCGGGGGCGCCCCAATACCAGCTCCTTCCATTTGATCGCATCCAACGCAGAGCGGCTCGTATCGTCGACGACCCCATCCTTTCCAATCGGCTTGATCCTTTGGCTCTGCGTAGAGATGTAGGCTCCCTCTGCATCTTCTACCGCATTTATCATGGGGAGTGCTCTGATGAATTGTTCGGGCTAATACCTGCAGCGGAATTCCATCACCGGACATCAAGGCAGAATACGAAATTCCATCCGTACCACCTTGATGTCTGGCGTTCCACGACTGTGTGTTTTTTAAGGCAGTTTCTGCCGCGCACCACCTCTTTGTGGAACCAACTGCCAGCGCAGGTATTCCCGATCCGCTACGACTTGGGGACCTTCAAAAAAAGATCGTTCCTCTTCCTTAAAGGCCGGCAATTCTCTTGTAAGCCTCCTGGCGTTGCAGGTGTCCATGGGCGGCGGTTGGCACATCACTCGAAGTGACCCGCCTGCTCGTTTGCCTCCTCTCACATAAAAAAAAAAAAGTCAACATATTAAGTACTTTAATAGCTGAGATTTTTGTTGGTATCATCTCAGACCAATTTATTTCTAGATTCAATTTATTTATCAACTAAAAGAAAAAGTGATACGCTGATACGTTAAAATATTATTATGAGTTAAAATAATTTGCTCTGATGAGAACTTGTATCCATCGATCTTACTTACATAAACTAAATATCGTAGAGGATTGTTCGCGCGAGTTTTGATTTATTGGAAATTTTCCCAGCGCCTTCAAGATTGCCGCACAACTTTAACAACTTCTTATACGTCTGATTAAAATATTGTGGTAGATGATACTACCACAACATACTGTAACAAAAGAACACTTAATAAATTCTTCATAGCATTTTCAATTAAGCAACATGCAGAAAATGGAATATGTTTTTCTTTAATTCAAAATTATTTCCGTTTTGAATTTAAATTTCAGATTTAGTGGATGCGTTTGAAGCGCAGATACATCAATAGTACATATACTCACATGAAAGTAGTTAAAGCCTAAAATAATTATTTTCTCGACATATTTTTGTGCCTGTTTCAAGTGTGATTTGGATTTAAAACTAAAATCCCGCAATTTAGTTATGCCTGTTTTATTATTTTTGTATATATATATATATATATTTGAATATATTAAAAGTAATATAATTTCTTATGTATAGTTTCATTTTGTATGTATTTTTCCGTGATTTTTTCGTGATTGTGTAACACTTTTCTTTCTTCTCTTCTCTTATCTTATATAACATGTGTTAGGATGCCTCTATATTTTTATACCTGTATATTATATATGGTCTGTTATGTTTACTTCAAAGTTCGCATCAAAAAGTTTTTATACCGTTTTGCTCTATTAAATATATCATTCACACGTGTTTATTTTGAAATATGTGGACACGTGGTGCTACTTCGGCGAAAGATAATATCAACAAAGCTATAAATAGGAGTCTCGCGAATCCCGACAGACAGACAGTCTGTTTATGTAAGGCTTCCGTTAATCACTGAAACAATCTTGTAACTGAATATATTACGTACGTAGTATGAAGAATATAATAATTAATCAATTTTAGTATGTATTTTTTGAATCGTACTTTCTCTGTGGCAAAACGCTACAAAGCGTCGATTTCTATGCAGGTACAATTCCAATTTTAAATTTTGGCATTCACAGTTCGCTTATTTGTCTGGCACAATTTGAATAGGTACCATACAATCATGCCGGTCACTGTTTTAAATAAATTATACGTACCTAACGTTAAATTTCAGTTAAATAACAAATACAAATTACGCGATCACAAGGCGAATCATTAACAAGCAAATTAAATACTTTAAAATAGCGATCAGTCACGTCCAACGTTATCTGAATACCTCGCAAGTAGCTTAAAAAATACCCTGTTTTTCACACATTTCTTGAATCTAAAGCTAAGTATGACTTCTATTACAAACTTTTTCCTCACTAATCTGCACTCCTCGCTATTCTTATAGATCTTATAGATGCTTAAAAAACATATACACTCAGTCATTTTTGCAAATTGAAGTATAGTCGTAACAAGGATTTATAATTCATAATCCGGCGATCAAATGTCGACTTTCGATTTGAGGATTAGATTTATCTCAAATCAGCGACTCAGCAAAATCTTCAACGTATGATTGGCCATTGTGATAGAATTTAAGCAGTGTGTTCACTGTACACATTGAAATATATATTACATTATTTCTACTTATAAGACATACATATATTTTACTCCATAAGCCAATTTGAATAAAATATAAGTATTACACACCATTTTTGCCACCATATATGAAAATGATCATATTATGACTAATTCATACTTAAATTTTGTTTCATAGCGATCAGCTATTATTTTATAAGTTAGTAATAGAGTGTAATTTTTATTGGTAATTATCTTTCCCGATAGGTTCCCTGTTTTGAGAACTGTCAGTAACTTTACAATTTTACCGAAATTAACAATGACTACCACTTATACTAAACTTAGCAATTTATTTTAATACTAAACTCTGAATTAAATACTAAAATAGAAAACTTTACGTGTCAAAATGGACAGTGAATTTTCACCAATTTTATTATAAAAGCATGTTGTTTAACATTTTACTCTAAAAGTTTAAAAATAAATAACAAAAAATGTAGTATATTTCTATTAGCAACAATTAGAACTGAATTGTTATAATAATTTATAAGAACACATGAACATACACCTTAACATATTGGAAAACGATTTGGATTCTTCGAGCTGAAAGGACCGGTTGAGACAAAAGTTTTTATGTCTCAGATTCTTTGTTTTGAGACGATGTTTTTATTGTGAACGAATATGGCTATGATTGTTAATAGCCCAAAGCTATCTTTGGGTGCCATTTTCGTATAATTAAATATAAGTTGGAACAAGACTCGTTCAAACTTGTCATATAAAATTATAAATATTCTATTTAATTCGAATAAAACCTGTATAAAGTAAGTAAAATATATGTATTTTAATATTGTTGGGACAAATAAACTCAAAAACAAATCATATTAGGTCGCAATATATTAAATGATATATATTCTTAACCCTGTTAAATCTTTTAAACCGGTTTTTTGAACCGTAGTTATCGTAGTTAAAAAGATGAAAGTTATTGAAGTACACAAGTAAACGCTGTAAGTGATATGTAGAAAAGAAACTAAACAGATAATATTGCACGATGCATGCGAATGAGCATAATAAACGTCACAAACGTTTAAGTGTATTTCCGGGCTCTGTAAAATTATCATTGTCTTTAAACACGGGTTTGAATGTCTGTATGACGGATTCATTTCAAGACTCGGTGGGTTAACACAAAACGCATCGTGTTTCATTTGTATTGTCATCGGCATGTTTACTAATTACACTGCAGTTAAGTTATTATTAAATTATTACAGAAATAACGAATTGAGTAATGAACGGTCCGTTGTTTAGCGGCTTCATCAGTATAATAAAAATAATTGATTTAAGCTCATTAAGAATTATGTTAAACAAAATTTATGTGCAGATTTGAACAGTCAATTTATTGGCGATACAAGTGTATCTTATACTCATTGATTCATTATTATTATTTGTATCTAAATTAATTAATTATTGCCTTCAGTTCGTTTGGACCCTATTCTTTAAAAATCTCAGTTATTCATGTTCAAATACAGTACCTAAATACGAATAAAACCTTATTTGTAACAAAAACTATGTCGCATACCCAATAATGGAAATGCACTTACCTGCATGGTGATATTATTTATGAGTACACAGGCGGGTGTACACGCGCAGCTGTCAAATACATTATGTAAATAAAACATAGATCACAGTGATCCTGGCTATGGCGTGAGGTCGCGTAGGTCGGATTGTAGGATTTACCTCCGAACATACTCATATACAATTTATGACGTCGATGTTTGACATAACATACTATGACACGCACACCAGTGAATATTAATAAGAATTTAAACTCAAACTCAATATATATTTATTCAAGTAGGTCTTTATAAAGACACTTTTGAATCGTCAATTTTTACACTACCACCGGTTCGGAAGGCAGTCATCTACCGAGAAGAACCGGCAAGAAACTCGATAGCTGCTCTTTTAAAATAAACAATTAATATAAAATTGTGCTACTTACAATTAAAATAACAAAGCATTGTAAGGCTACTCAAGAATTGAACTGTCCCGATGCTGAGCATCGGGCATGCTCGGCAATTGTGCCGACGCATTAAAATGATCTTTGTCCTCTAAATATTCGTTTACGGTATAGTATGCCTTTTCAACCAAATTTAATTAGAGATTCTCAATTTATACTTGATTAAAACTATTTTATATTATTATTGTTTGTTTGTTAATCTGTTTATACCTGAGTACAAAGTTGGGACAAAGGCAAAAACAAATTACAGATACACAAACACAAATATTCTTGAAAAAAACATTGGTTTTTTTTTCTATTTCCAGTAAATTTATCAGTTTACTGTTTGTCACTTTTTGTGTCAGCCTCATTGTGATTCACATGAAAAATTCAGAAGCGACTCGCGAGCGGCGATACTATAAAAGCTCATATTGATTACAGAAATAATATCATCAAAGAGTAAATTTTATTTCTTGCTTTTGGATAATTTTTACTTGTGAAGGATGCCTTAGCATATGCATTTTATAGAGAGATTATTATAGTATTGTAAACAGTTTAAGAAATATATATATATATATATATATATATATATATATATATATATACTTGGAGTCTTGTAAACAAAAGAGTGGTACAGTGTGTGTTTTTTAAATTTTCGTAATTGTTGAATATCTCACGCCACACCTGTATATCTTTTGAATACATTAGAGAAGAGAAAGTGAAGAAACCTCGCAAGATTTTTGAACAGTTACTCATTCATTGCCAATTATAATCCAATACAGTTGTAGTTATCTTAGTCAAATTATATGAGCGTTTATACACAAAATGTACGTCTCTGAATTTAACTGAGGATTTCTCGTTAGCAATATACAATTTATCTGATCCATACTCGGGCCACGCAATAAAAGTCCATACAAGTAGTCAGGCTACTGTACCTATGCGGACAGGTTTTATGTCGGGCCATAATTCCCAATGACACACAATTTGTTACTGTGTTCATAATTGTATATCAATTGGTTTAACCACTTAAGGCAACGTGCTTTAATTATAAACAATTATATTATAATACTTTTTATATAATTATGAAAAAGGATAATTTTTTTGCGTGTATTTTTAAATATAACAACTAAGTGTTAATAAATAAATATCGATATATATATATATATATATATATATATATTATTTCAATTAAATTAAATTAATACTTATGAGGCAAATAAAAGTCTTGTAATGCCGTTGTATAGCCAAAGCTCTGCAGTGAACGTTGACACACGCCACGAGCTTTTAGTCCTTCTTGCTTCACTGACATTTTATAAAATCACACGCTTCACAAATGGCGGTTCTCGAGACAGCGAACAAATCGCCCACGATTTGTTTGCTCGTCCCGTCACTGGTTTTATCGTTCCCATTGTATGGAAACGCTAAACCTTTTTCTTTCATTTGTCATAAAGTCGCCATCTTCGATTCTAATATAGCTGTAAACATAAAAAATATACGGAAACTTTTTATGTGTGATTTATGTTGGAGGGGTTATTGCAAATGTGTGCACGCTGTCTCTGAGCGAGGGTTTAAATATCGAATCGATATATGTGTTACGATATCACATTCTCTCTCAAAATTCTCACTCTAGTTCTAGAATATGATAAGGATATGGAATATCTAGTTTATTTGAATTACATAAAACTACTAACTGGCAGACGTGCAAGGACCGTAGCAAGTAGAAACCCGGTCAATGCAGGACACAATAGGAAGTAGGCGTGAAATATATAAATGTATTTACTAAAGTAGTATAGAAAAATATAAAAAAAAATAGAAATTTAAGTGGAACTAAAATAAGATACAATATAGCATCTTATAGCTAATATTATAGCAAGTATTGGCCTATTTTATTCTAACCACAACAACAAATCAACATATGAAACAAAAAATATGTGGATATATTAAACTGGAACATAATAGAGAAGGCTAAGCACAAAAGCTATAAAACGTTAAAAAATAAATATAAAGACGCATTGCAAAGTACTTCCTTTGGATGAAGCAAGTGCGCACAGCCTTGGTAAGTGCTGCGGTTGCACTACACCAACACCATACACGGTGCACTGGCCTGCTACCACAGAAATAAAGACTAATGTAACTGTCATATAATAAACACATTGTTGTGGTTATGGTTTAGTGCGACGGTTAGGTAACGAAATATACGTTTAATACTTTTGATGTCTCTGTTGGTCCATTGGCTGTGGAATCGGGATCGGTCCGTTTTACGAAACTAAAAAATAAGAAAGGTATTTTTTTTTGACAACTTTGGGTGTAATTTACTCAATAGATTGTTAATTGTCTCTTATTCCATGTTAGTATTCCTTTTTTATTAATAATAAAAGTATAAGTTATGTTAGCACCCATACGAGCTGTAAATCGCTTATCGGGGCTAACCAACTCTGTGTGAATGGTATCCCATATTATTATTTACTATAACCCCTTATATGTTTAACTTTATCAATCTTATCAAACGTTTAGAATTTTCCATATACTGTATTTAAATTACGTTGTTTGCGTTCTGGTAGTTCATTTGTTTTAATTGTCGTAATGATTACCTGTTGAGTTCAAGTTTAATATGTTTTATACAGTCACATTCACGAAGACGTCATAATCATTCATTTATACGATCCAAATGAAGTCGCAAACAGTCGTGAATAAAGTTGAAATATTTGAAAGCGCAATAATAATTTAATATCCCCTAAACGATACAAAAGCGCCTTTCATCTCGCCGCGATGTTTATCGGTCGGCTTTATTCACGATGTAATATTTAGACTATTTAAATAAGAGCCCATTGAAGAGGTGTTATTAGCCCGGGTGGTTCTAAGGGACCCCAATTCCGACACCCACTTACGTTTTTGTGATGTTCTGAAATTACATACGTCAGCGCGTTCAATGGCTCGTTTAAAAGCATTCCCTGTCCCCACGTGTTTGTGCGCTCTATTTTTAGTTACCTTGACAGTTGACAATTTATCTGCGTTTCGCCGGGAGCTGTATGGCCGATTCATTTCCAAATACAAATAACCGTTACTCATTGCTTTGTGAAGTCGTGTTAGGGTGACTTTCTATAGTGATATCACTGTATAGTCATGTATTTAAAGGTTTATAAGGCAGAAAAGTGTAAAGAATTTATTTTCTGCGCTTGCGCTAATACTTCAGTCTGAATTTCCCATAACCGGTATTCATTTAATATAATTTTTTTCAGGTAAGCACGAGATATCATTGTAAACGTGAATTATATGTAAGTCCAAAAACTACCTTTCATAACTTAAAAATTCGAATTTTAAATAGTTTTGAGGTGTACGCGAATCAACTATAACTTTAGTATTGTTATTATTTATGTAGTTACTAAAACATTTTCCTTCATTTGCATTTGGTAGTAATAAAAAAAAATTACTTAGCATCCTAATCAATGTTTTTCGTTGATACCAATATTGTTTTAATTTGAAGTGCAGTACACGTATATTAATTGAGTTATCATTTTGTTTATTAACTTGGTAGTTAAAATATAAGTACAGTCGATGATTATGATAACAATGTCTTGAGCTGTTCATTCGAATCATTCTAATGCGAATAGGTACGCAACATTGTTCAATATTAAGGATACTTGTTAAAATAATAATATCGGTCCATAAATGTAAACACACATAGCTCGTAAGTTATTCCTAATGCTTGTATCATTTTAATAATAAGTCTGTTCCTAGTTGACAGTTTTAGTAATAAAAAATAATTAACTGACAGTCGCGTTTCTTAACTATATATTTCTTAACCGTACAAAATTATATGCCGCTAAGTAATGCGTTATTTTTTTAACAATCTCATTAAAATTTCAATTCACGCGGTCTTGTCCACAAAAATTCCTCCCTAATCTCATTTTCCAGTTGTCAGAGTTCCCTGAAGCCGCAGTTAATCCGCCGTTACTAAACGTAAACCATCCGTTATGTCATTTAAGCTTAGCGTATCCGACGCTTAAGGCTCGATCATACGTCGCTGTTAAAAAGATAGCAATCTAATCTTACAACGTTCACACAAATAAACTACGAATCGAATGGTAGCCAATAAATTGAATTAAGTTACAGTCTTTAAGAAATGCTATCCATTACATTTTTACTTTTCACGTGTTTTTAGCGTATCTATATAATTGCGGGTTGCCTGGAAGAGATCACTTATTAGCGATAAGGCCGATAATGCCCGTTGCTCTGATATGTATTAACATCATCTACATCTACTGTTTAAGTGCAATAAAGTGTAAAAATAAATGAATATAATGAACAATTAATAAAATTCCAATTACTTAATTGTCTGCCGTATGTGTTGTAGTTAATATTAATCTTAACACACGAAAGCTTTCTAACTTCGAATAGCTTGTTCAATACATACTTTTATCTCCTGTTTTCATAGAATTTCAGTGTTATTAATATTCCTTGAGACTTTATTACTTTTCAAATTTGCATCGAGTTTTTCATTTTAATCAACTCATAGTGCAGTTTGTTCAGACTGCGGCAAGATATTTAGATCTACTTTACTTTAAAATTCATTAGAGAAGCTTCATTATAATAACAAAACTCAGCTGAATGCGATCCACTGCACTTAAGTTTTCAACTAAAGAACGGTCTTATTCATAAAAATAGTCAATATAACGTTTTAAACATACTTCAGTTATAGTGCTCTTATGTGATATTTTATAAATTTTGGAACAATGAAGTCGGCAACTAAATATTCCCAAATTATGTATTTAATGAGACTATAAACTATTTTTTGTCTATGGCGACACATGCCGTATACGTCATTGTATTGAATTAAGCACGAAAACTTTTACTGAATGTCAACTGACTACGAATCTAACAATCGCTTGGGTTAATGTCAAAATATTTTCGTCATAGTCACATGTCAACCATGTTTATATTAATTTAGTAGGTTAGTTCAGTCCTCTATAACTTTATAAAAGGTGTATAGAACACTTTTGTGCAAAAATGATAACATGTTATGTTATGTTATGTTAATAAATAACAACTTTTGGCAATTTTACTATAGCGTACGATGTACGATAACTTATTATAATAATGCCGTAAATATTTAGCGAGGTGATTGATTATTCTCAGACTAAAACTGTATATTACCAAAAGTACTTTTATGTTAATAATAGGTTTTTATGTTGCAAATTTGTGCAGCAATAGTCAGCAATCCTGTTTGTATCCGCAATAATTTTAATAATCGCTCTCAATATACATAGGGATAAAAAAAAAATCTACATTTCCACTTGTGATTTGTACAAATGTGTCGATGTCAAGTCATTGAAAAACTTATGTCCTCACCTCGCCGGGTGCGACGACAAATCTGACGTGTGACGTGACGAGCGAAGGGCGGGCGGGTGCAGGGCGGTCGGCGTGTCAATCCCTACACCTAATTTACGAGTCGCCGACTATACCCATATGTATTTCGGGAAATTACCGATAGATCCCTCACAAGATCTGTGCGACAGCTTAAAGTAAATTCCTGGTGTTAAAGTGGCGTTTAAATGCGACAGACTTTACACATTTAACATGTGTTTCGTGTGTATAACTTCCTGTATCCCATTGTTAAATAAATTTTATGAATGGAATAATTATTTCCAATAAATTCTCATTGTATTTATATAGTTAATATCAATTATACATAACTGTATGTGCAAATATTTACGTCTGTATTAACCTCGCAGTAGATGGTTTTATACGTAAGGAGTTTTAAAATGTGTCACATGGAAATTCGCTTTAAAACTTGTGAATGGCGTCGACGGATTGAAAACATTTGACAACAAAATATTAGTGACGGTTTTTGTGTGAGCCTGCAAATGTACACAATATAGATGTGGGCACCGATGCGTTTGTCACAATTCGTATTGTTAAACTTTTCACACTTAAATAAATATTTGGCACAGTGCAATTGAAAATTCTTAATTTAAAAAATGTGAACTTTACGTCTGTTTTAGTTGAATTGGAGACGCATTTATTACCACAATTTGTGTAATATTTTAGTAGGGCAATACCTGTTTCCAAACAATTTTATACATAAATAATTCATATCGATAAGCCTACTTTAAATGTGTTTTTTAAATCCAAGACCGGATTGTCAAAACAACAGAAATACGAGAATAGATCGTTTCTAAATTCTTAATAATATCATAAATGCGATAGTAAGTCTGTCTGTATGTATGTAAAATGTAATAGTAAAAGTATATTACATTACTGAACCGATTTCGATGAAATTTTGTATGTAGATAGGCTAAACTTTAAGGTAGGACAATAGACATGTTAGCGCGAAAAAAAGGTTTTAAGGGGTTTATATACGTTATATAAGTTATAAGTTTATATACAAATTTCACAAGAACTCTGCCATTTAAAAAACAGATTCTTCAAATCCTTTTTATATTTTAACCACGAGGACGAAGTCGCAAAAGATACTAGTTAACTATAAATTAAAGATTTAATCCCATACTAGGCAGCACCTAACAATTAAGGCTCTGACGCATTAACGATGCGTATAAAATATACAGCTGGCCCTCTGATGAATAAGAGTTTTTTCTTTGCCACAGGAATTTCTTTACAAAACAGATTATACTATTTGATCTTCGGCTACCTTATTATACAAAGTAACCAGAATAGGAATGCCGACACTTGACACCTGGGTATTAAATTCCGAGTTAACCCAATGGATTTTCACCCAAAAATAAAAGGGCTAAGGCGTACAATCGTGTGCTAAAGAGTAAATAAAATGGTAAGAAAAGTAACAAAGGAGGCTTTGTTGTATTTTGGGGGAGGAATGAAAACGACAAACAGATTCGATTCGTTATGACATGTTTGAAATAGTATTGATATTGTTGACACTGCAACCATTGTTGTCAAGTATTATCGTTACTACATATTGCGTAAATATTAGAGACTTGGTAAATTTAATAATACATTACTACGACTTTTAATTTGAAAAATAGAATCCAGGAATTCTGTATTTAATGCAGAAGTTTGATAATTTGATTGCTTCCACAAATATCAAATATATTCTTTAATATCAGTGAAATATTTTCAGTATTACTACATACGTTCCTTACACCGCGGAACATTTTATTAACTTCTAAGTATTACACGGCCTTTAAAAAGAACGTATGTATTATTGATTTGATTTGTTATATTTTTTTAACTTAATAATTACGTTCGATCTAAAACAATATCCACTTGTTATTTTTAATAGAAAGTACCTTAAAATGACATAGGTAAAAATATTTTCTTTTCATGAGGAAACTTTTGTATCGTATTTCAAAGCAGGTAAAGCTTGTCAGTATAAAATCCGCTCAGCATCATGTCGATGGCTATTTGACGACAATAGGCGTCTAGTTCCGCCGCCGGTATTGTCCGCGATAGCCTCCATGACGTCACTTCCGCAACGATCACTACTGCATTTTATTCCCCTTAACAAAGGCAAAATTCTTTTTATTTCATGTATATTTGGTCAAAGATGGAGGAATTTTTCTTTTTACAATAAATATATTTCTCTCTCAAATTTCTGTAGTGTGTTTTTATCTCTGCGGATATGTCCACGCGTTGTCCGAAAAAGGTCACTATTAATAATATTTATATATTTGCTTTCTTAAATGTTATTGTAAATATATATCAATCTCAAACTCAAAATATCTTTATTCAAGTAGGTCTTTATAAAGACACTTTTGAATCGACATTTTTTATATTACCACCGCTTCGTAGACAGTTATCTACTGAGAAGAACCGAATGGAATCTAAATAGCTGCACTTTTAAAATAAATTTTTCAAATACAATTACATGACTAATTCAAATAACAAAAGCATTGTAAGACTACTCGTGAATTAAACAGTACCGATGCTGAGCTATTGCTGACACATTAAAAGGATCTTTGTCCTCTAAATTATAAAGATAATTACTATCACACTAAACCTTGAAGTATTATGTAAATATAACGTAGTATAATTTACATTACCTATCTCAATTTTCTTTTTTAATTATGCAATGTTAGCCTCCACGTTTCATGTAACGTAATGGGCTTCATATATCATTAAACTGAGACAGTTAACCCGTTCGCAAGTGAAGCTAATTGTATTAGGCGTGATCAAATCGGGGCTAAGCCCGAACAATTCATTTAGCTACGAGATGTTTTCCCAAGACATTAATCCTCATTAAATCCTATTAATTATTAACGGCACCTTCGAGCCTTGGGGATAAAATCTCTTAGTTTTGTTAGATAAAATACATAGCGGGAATTTACGGTTTTCATGTGTATGGTTCAAGGAAGCACCACTTTACTTCGCTCGATGTTATGAATGTCTGTATCGTAACATTTAATATTTTTTAAGGAGACTGAAGTTAAAATTTTTGAATAGCTTAGAAAATTAATTTAGTTTTCTTTATACGATAAGTGTTAGGGTTGTGTGTTTTATAATTAATTCACTCTCAATAAATAATAAATAGATACGTTCTGGTTTAATTTTTTTTTTTGATTTCCGCCACTTTTATTAATATTTAATCATACTAATTTTTAGATAAACACAACAAATTCTTAATAATAACCTAACTAATATAAGTAACTTAAAATAAAACAAAACGCAAAACTAAAACAAATTTTAAAAGTTTGGTCCCTATGGCAGAGTACCCACAATGCTGGCGGCATTTCCTCGCTGTATGGCGATGCTTACACGCTGAGCAAGGAAAGCACCAACTCTTGGATCACCGGTACTGATTTACTTATGTGTAATTGAATATTGTATCAATCGCTACCGCTTCTGTTACGGACGGATCTTTCATCTTTATAAAGTGGAAACTTAAGTGTATATACTCGTACATTAAACATGTAGAGGTTGGTCTTTTGGGAAAATCTTTGAAAGTTAAAACCACTCTGAATGAATAAACAAAGAGAATTCTCCACTTGATTACTTTTAACCGCTACATCTTTACTCTTCACACAAGAATGAATATTAAGCGAACATTTTATAATAAAAAAATATAATCTTAAGTTTAGTTATATTTTTCGTATTAGCAATTAAAAATCCTTATACTTTTACCTACTCCTTGTAAGACCTAATCCCAATATTGACCACTATGGGCCAGTATTCTAAAGCTGGAGCCCGATAGTAGTTCTTAGCAGCAGTTGAGCGTAGGCTTCCAGTGGGAAGCAGCTCTGCAAGTCAAAGGCTCATATTCGCTCATATCCCATGCTTGCGAATATAAAGGTCAAAAAAAAGAAAAATACTTTGACAGCTGAATGCTACCTACCAATATTTGTCCAACACAGTGCCTCGTTTGTGTAGCACTCGCTAAGATCGTGTATTCGAGTCTATGAATTTAAAGTTAATACACAGGAGATACAAGAAAACAATATATTATAATATACAAAAAAAGAAAATTAGACTATATACTAGACGAACATCTCAAATCTGCTCTGGGTGAGCATGCTAATTTACCTAACGCAAAGATCAATTAAATAGACTAATCACATCGGAAAATAGTAATTAGAAGTATATTTGCAATATCGTATCTAATTTACGTAAAACAATGTCATAAAATAGGGCCCGGTGACAAACGGGACTGATAGGTCGGAAAATTAAAGTGAAATGAGGCGTTAGTAGTGAATTGGGGCGGGTAACCGCTACCCGGCTACGCGGGTGCAATGTACCCAGTTGATCGCTTTCAATTTTCATCGTTCAATATATTAACATAACAATTTGTATAAATATGTGAGATTTCCTGTTTACTTTTTTAAATTATATAATTTGATATTTCAAATCCTGTGTTCGATAAATTTTTGCATCTGATTTATTCGTTGTCAGTGTCGTTGTAAGATCGTCAATCCACTAAGGCCGTCCCACGTTACAATAGTAATAACTATAATTATTGTGTCATGTTTATTAACAATAGTACCCTTTTGGAGTAAGTATATTATACCATGGTGACCAATTACCGCAAGATCTACAAAGATGACTATTCAATAATCATTTTTTTTAACTGAATAAAACTAACTGGTCATGTAAATCCAATTCTACTGATTGAAAATTTCTTAAATTTGTAACGCGGCGCATTGTCAAACATATTGAACTTATTACACGCGGGCATTAATAGCTTAATGCGATTTATAGATTAAATAGTAAATTACTGATTACATCCCTTCCATCCAGATACAGTACATTAGTATAGAAACTTCTAAATTGCGTGTAAGGACCAAACCACATCCCTGAATTCGCTGAACCCTTTCATTATATTCTGTGGTTTCAGCCACAGAATAAAAATTGTATAGTAAACCTTTTATATAGGGAAAAGTAGCCACAAAATATTGTATGGATAAGCAACCAACGCGTCCGTTAAGTCAATTGTTACGGGTTAATGTTGTGGACAAATTCGGAGACACACGGCCTCCCCTCTTCCGCTTCATATGAATCCCCCTATCTAACCCGTGGCGTTAGCCAAATAGCATTTACTTAATTAAAAGTTAATCTAGAATATATTTTGCGAGCAACAGAATGTTTTCCCGTTTGATTCCATAATAGTTTTTTTATTTTTTTTTTATTTCTTAAACCTATACAGCTTATCAAAAAAAGTTTACACAACAAAAATAGATTAAAAATAAAGACCTTTATAAGGTTAAAACATAGAACCGGAAATAGGATGTAAGATCAGAAACAACAATAACAAAAAAAACACGAACAGATAAAAATATATATATACATATGAACAAGTGGAGTATATTATGTGAAGAACGAGCATTTAAGTGTGTGTGTATTAGTGTGTGCAATGATGTTGCTGTGTGAGTGAGTGTGCGAGGTTGAGTATAATTTTTTTTAAAAGAATTTCTACTTAGGCCAAATATATCCAAGGACAGAATGTTAATTGAATAGTCCTTATTTGTAAAATGAAATGATTATATAACATACAACAACTGTTTCACGATGGAAGTTTTAATATATTTAATATAATACACCAAAACCGCGACCGTCCTCCCCCGTGACTCTGTAGTGACTGCCCCCCACTACCAAAATTCTCAAAACAACGTTAGACTAGATAAACTTTAGTAAAGCCCTAAAACGCTTAATACCTTAGACCTTAAGACGCTTAAAACTAATACCATTTATTTCTAAGATAAAATAGACATATATTTCAACCTAAACCTTGCCTGCCATTTTATTAACAAAAACACGCATTTTTAACTATAACATATACTTGGCTATAATTTATAAAATATATTTTATAGCAGTAAATAAACCGCGTTCATATGTTATCGCATTATAATGTTAATGTTGGGCTGTAATCACTGTGTACGTACCAGTAATCTTAGAATAGAACATATAGACTGTATTTGTAAGGATCATGAATACCTTCGAAACCAAAACAGTGTATGAACCGATAGTTTCGCCATAACAATTACGCTCGCAGTATATCAGCGGTATTCAGCCGCCGGAGCCGCATTGAAAACAGTAAATACCCAAAGTGAGCCATTATAAATTCAATTAAAGAGACCTAAGACGACAATTTAGGGGGAAAGGGTGAATGTCTTAACATATTGCGGGCCACTTGGGCGTAACCCTACTTAATACCAGGCTTACTAGCCTTTCGGGAGATAAGCTTTAAACTTAGTTTCATATTGAATTAAATCAATAAGACCGAACAACATTATATAATATGGAAAACTATTAGAAGTTGCTTCAACATCGGTAATTGTGAAGTTCACCCATTCCCTCGGTATAGAATAATACGCTTTGTTCATAACTGCTCTTGTTCAAACTGTTATGTACGAGTTGCATTCGCTATTCTTTTGTTGTTGTGTTGAGACGCTTACAAATGACTCTAAAGTAGGTTGTCTTCATGCGTACCGATTTGGTAAATTCAAAAGACATCATAAATTTTTATATATACCAATATTAGAATTCTTGTTTGTTTGAGAGCTCATCTAAAAAACAGGTTTGGCTGAAACATTATTTTTGTGTTGCATTGCTCCTTCTAAGCTGAATCCCTGAATAAGTATTGGTTTAGTAATATAGTGATAGACAGCTGGGTCCACAGGGTGGTGCGTAATAAGAAGCGTCTTATTTTTATTAGTGTAATTAATTTTTTGTTTATAAATATTTCATTTTTGAGAAAAAGAATTAAAAGGCAAAAAGGAGCCGAAGTGAAATGTTTCAGCATTTTATTACAACAATTTGGGAAATAAATATATATGACACATTACACATGTTTGTTTAGCCCCTTGGTAAGCTTTATAGGTAAAATTCAAAGCTTGCATTATGATAGCTAAATAATAACAAATATGTCTAACACAAATTACCATACCTGGGTTCCAAAAATAAGTAAGAAGTGTTAATTAATATTAATCCAAAATATAGTCGTTATCAGTGTGTAGACTGGACAACATAGCTCAACCACACAATATTGAAAGCTCTCAGCTCTAAACACACCTTGTAACAATATCGCATTGTACCTGGCAACACTTCATTTACGCTCGCAATAAAACCTTAATTATATAGCCTTGTTTATGTTAAATTTGAGGTGGCAAGACTCAGTAAATTTTATGTCATCTGTTTTAATTTGGTTTAACCTTTAAACAATACTAAAATTATTGACATTTCAGTGCTAGGCTACGTAATTTTTATGCAGTTATTTAAACTAACCCTCTGACCGGAAAAGAGTAAACTGAGTCAAATATAATGTATAGTTTTGAATATACGTTGCATTAATAATAACCATATAATTTTCAATATCCGTTTGCGTAATCAGAGACATACATAATACATAACTTACATTTTCCCAGTTAACTGATCTCGTCTATCAATCAACCGGACAGAAAATTATAGCAATTTACGTTCAAGAAATAGTAACTTTATTGAATGTGATTCAATTATGATTACAATCTTTACCAACTTAATTATAGATATCCGATTTATACGCTCTCACTGATTAAATTACATTTCAAATATAATATTCTGTCGGAATTGACGGTATTCATACGCGGTGACATAAATAAAATCTTTATTTATTAAACAAACATTATGACATGACACAGCTCAATAAAATATGATAATTGAACTGCTCTGTGTTATATTATTTGATGTGGCTCAGATAAACTGATAAAATACGACTTGTAAGCGGCCAGTTGCAGGTCAGCAGACTTCATGTTGCTAACATAATCTGGCATGTTTTGTGTCCGAGTTTACCTCATTAATTGGCCTGTTTTACAACAGTTCATTCAATAGCCATTAGCTACACAAAAGTTTATTTTAAGACCCTTTTTACTATTCCTTTAAAACATATAATTGCGATTCTTTAATATCATAATTAAAGTGCCTCTAGTTCAATATCAAATGTATTATCTTAACAATGTTATCATAACCGTATCATGTTACAAAATATAGCGGAAGCGGATATCAATGGACATTAAAATGCGTGAATCGTATTTTTTATTATATTTGGAAGTATTTGATCATAAACAACTTTAGTACTCAGTGTTAAGATATACTCTTGGAACGAAGCCATGGTACAAAATACAGACCTGGGTGATTAACTAATTGCTAATGTTCATTATTTAAAATTATAGCATAATCTTTATTTTCATTCTTACATACGAAAAAGAATACTACTACTATTCTTACATACAATACGAAAAAAGACCAACGCAAAATCGCTTGTGCTTTGAACATAACCCACGAGTGAATCCTGTAACCCTTTATTAACGTTATCAATTGTATTCATCTCACTTCCATCGATACTCGTCGACAGGAAAATTGTAGACTCGTATGTATTTGTTCAATCGTTTATTGGGATCGAAGGATATTAAGTTTCACGTAAGGAATAATTATTCTAACCAACTGGCATTTCAACTATTTATGGCTGTACAATTATTATAGATATAATTTGTACAAAATTTAAAAAAAAATCCAATGTAAAAATTATCGAGGTTCAATAAAAATAAAAGGCTGGCAACGCACTCACGAGCTTTCAGCCTTGTTCGTGTATGTAAATGGCCGGCGACCTCACCTTTATGGTTTGCCTGCTGCTCGTTTCTTCTATAAAAAAAATCCAAGTTTTACACTCCACATATTCTCTGGTTCAATCTGAAATTTTCAACTGTCCTACACCAAAAACGCTTCGTTAAATTTAATATAAACTTTCACAGTCAACCGGGATTATACGAGACGATTGAATTCTATAGAGAATTAAGTTTATTTCACACTGTAGCAAAATTATGTTAGTATTATGTACAGATGATAAACAAATGAGATGTGTCATGAAGAATTATAACGTTAATGTCAATGGGTAGCCTCGGGGCGGAACATTTCAATAAATCGCCTCACACTTGCCACTAACACTTTGCAAATACCCATTTAATAATACCTCTGCTGAACATGCTTCCATAGAAAAACATATTCATACTCAACTTAAGATACATAGGACAATACACCTTGTGTATATGTGTATAAAGTTCAAATTGAATACACTTTTATTAATAATAATCACGCGCCAATTACAATAAAACATGTTGTATTCACGGCCATTTAAACTTTAAGCATAAAGTGAAAAAGTGCAGTTTGCTGTGAATTGAGACGTGATGAATGATTAACATCGCACTTACAATTTAATTATGCGCTGAATAAGTATTATCGCGTTTTCTCCAGTTTTAATAACTTAATAATAACGATTTCCCAACGTGATTTATGATCTAATTACATACAATTCTTGTGTGTATAAAAGTTTTATTTATTTATGGTTTGTAGCTGAAGGCTTAGGTCATTAAATTCGGTCCATGTTTTAGTCAACTAAACATTCACAAGTATTGCTATATAGGTGTATAAGAATACCTACATTTTAAATACCTTTGATAACTATTTCATTTCAATTAAACACTGAATTAACTCCTGTAGTAGCATAAGCCACTTAACTTTGAGTTTTTAATTTTTACATAACTACATATATGTCTTTAAGTAGAATGATTCGATTTATTATAATAGATTTTTAAGCAAAAATAAATAGTTACAGACATTGTGAGAGTACTTCTGACAGAAAAAGAAATCCGTTGAGCCGTTTCCACACAGTTTAAGTAACTAATAATTATAATTCCAAATTCAAACATCTCAAACATTAATAAAGCCATTGCAAAAGTTCAAATGAATAAACAAGAAAACGTGCTAGATCGTCTGTCACTTTATGGGAACCTTTGTTCGTGGAGACAGCCTATCAGTAACGTCATGTTAACCGTAAATAGAGTTGTTATCGCTTTTAGCAACCGGGCATTACCGGTAGCCGCAGCACCGTAAAAGGCCACATTATGCAAATCCATTTGAACATTGTGTTAGTGATTAAGCCTCGGTTTCTCAATCTTTTGTCTTGTTACGCCTTCAAATCTTACGTATACGGTGTATCTACTGCTTTCACAATATATGCATTTAATGATAATTTATACGATCAGATGTTTCACTGGTGAGCGTACGGCAGTTAGATCGCATTTTTAGTGGTATCATAACAACAACTAGGTTTTTTTTAGATATGTCGTACCTCTTAACATATATACTCTTATAACTTGTACATTTCTATTGTGTTGTATCCGTATATGTTTCCTAAATAAACATATAAAAGGTATAATGAGTTAAATGTATAAACCGGTTTTTCTTTAACTTAATTTTTCTCAAACTTGATTTATATGTAATATTGTCCTCGGAGAAATGTCTGAGTATATGTTATCGTAATGAGTAAACAACTTTGTGCGAATTCCAATTCCTAATTGTCTATATTTATTGTCTCATATTAAAAAATCAAATTTCCAAACTTTGAGAACCGCAACATTATTTTTTACTTTACTTTTACATTACATGCGATGAATGTAAACATCTTAAGGGCTGTATTATTCCTTATATGCCCAAACATAGAAATATAATGCTAAAGACCTGCAGAGTTGAGCCACTAGATGTACTATGGAAACTATAATGTCTAAGACCTAATTGACTTGATGATACCTGCGTGCCGGAAAAGATATCCTTGTCTGGTTAACTAGAGAAACTAGACTGCTCTATGCTGCGTGAAATATCGCCCTGTATTAATATTGTTACTTTCAACTTAGTGAGAATAATAAATAACATTATTATTTTCTATTTTAAACATAAAAACTATAAGATCAATAACATAATAAAACCTGTAGCTTGTAAGTCCGAGAATAGCCAGCTATTGAGTCACCACTACCAGCCACAACCAGGAACAAAGGGAACCAATTCAAAGGACACTTCTGTACTTTGACCTTTTATAGTTTTCTGCCAGCTCTGCATCCACCTGTTGTGCTTGTCTCATGGAGGTGGGACGGGGCTAATGTAATTAATCAAAATTTCTACTCGTGCCGACTCAAGTAGAAATTATTCTAACAAGATCTGCTTAGTAAAGTCAATTTAACAATACTATATAAATCAAACCAAACAAGGTTCAATTTATGTTATCGCGTGTTTGGTTCGAAGTTTATATAGATTATGCCGATTTTTTTTTGTGTTTCTCACAAGCACCCGTAATGTAAAAGCAACACATAAACTCTTTAATACAAAGCTCAAATATATCTAACATTTCACTGTATTATCCCGCACCAGATTTTGGAATCAGATACTCATCGCGGTACTTTTCAATACGACTAAGTAAACTTCAACTTTCACGGAGAGAAATAATAATTTCTTGAGAAAAATATAGGTGACATCCTTTGTTATGAGCTTCCTGCTCGTTTATCTTCTATATAAAAGTCTATGTATGCTCACAAATGCTTTTAAAACAGTTGACTAATTACTTTTTTGAATATGTAGATAAATAGTTTATCTTCTCGTAATTGCTCCGAAGTGCTTGCTTTTCCTGTTCAATCCCGAATATTACGCAACCACGACTTTTTTCTTCTGCCAACCTTCCTTCTATCTGCGACCTTTCCCATCATTAGTAATTACATCAAATTGTAGTGTTCATGCCGAAGAATATGGCCCAAGTATGTGATCTTTCGTTTCAAATGCAGTTTATATCAACGTCAAATTTTACTCTATAGTATACAGTTCACATATGAAACATTTCATTTATGTCTGACATATATGAATCGTAACATAATTAACAACTCAATTACCAAGTACTAAACAATTTATTCGTGTATTTAAAACTCAATATGTCAGTGAAGAAATGTTATCGGCGAAAAAGTCGTTTAAAATCAGAATATACCAGCGACACTTCATTGATTTAATTGTTTCAATGGAACCTTATTTATTGTGATTAGTTTCAACACGAACCCGTGTAACCACTTCGACGCTTATCTAAGATATTTATGTTATTGGTTTTGTAATATGAAAATTTATTTCGTATAAATACACATAAATATATATGTGTCCAATGGCACATTTTTGCGTGTTCACATATAAAATGTAACGAACATAAACGCGTATTACATTTTCTTTACATCCATTGAGATATTGAGAGACTATATAGATCAGATTTTTAAGATCGATATAAGAAGCTTTACAATATTTTCACATTTAAAATGTATGTGCTACTCCTTGAAAATGTCTTCATACATCATTCCATTTTCAATTCGAATGTAAGGCAGTAAATGCATCCGTTTAGTCAGATGCCGCGTAATCTGAGCGTGTGACACGCATCACTGCCACCCTGCTGGAAGTGCACTATGTATACCGCAGAACGCCGCAGATTATTGCGGCTGAGGGCTGCCACTCGCTTGCAACTAATCCGATTTTGTATCTCATAGTGACTATCACGAAATTTATACCTGAATTTTTATAAATGGAATAATACTCCATTTTCAAAACGTTCTTTTGTTTTGGAAACTACGCAGTAACGTAAAAACTTTTTGGCTTTTTACAAAGCTTAACACAAAGCTTTGTATTATACAATAATATATAGTTTAATAAAGATTTGTATCTATATAAAAACCTATATATATTTGTTGGGTCTCAAGTAACACATAATTTGCATTGAGTAAAGGAATCTCAGGTATAAGATTGTATCGTGATCGGCAGCTGCTGTGGGTGTGACGGGACGTAACCAGATTGCTGTGTGATTGCATCTGTCACAACTTATTCAGAACGATAGCCACGATCTCGTGATAAACTTGCACGCGCTTCAGGCGAGTTTATTAGTTTAGGCCTTATTGTATAAAGTCATGAACGAGAAAGCTTCTAAGAACAATTTATTGATCGGAATTGTTTCTAGCTAATAATGTAACTTAAAGTTTTTTTTTTGTATTATGTCAAAACAACTGTGAACATATTAATACCTCGTTAAGGGCATTTGTTTCCATGTCTTATAATAAACTGGTGTCTTTTGTCTGACTTCGTCCGCGTGGTTTAATACAAAAGAAATTTGGAAAATCAGCTCTGGTGAAATTTTTATACAAAATTTCATCCTCTACTCCTTACCTAAAGTTAAGCCTATCTCCATACCAAATTTCCTTGAAATCGGTTCAGTAGTTAAGCGTGAAAGCGTAACATACAGAGTTCGCATGTATAATATTTAGTATTTATTGACGCAAAATCAATAATGATTAAAAATTTCATCGCGAAAATAAAAGTATTATTTTAATAACTTCCGAATTCTATATCAGATAATTCAGTTTAAAGTTGGGGAAATCTATTTAACTGTCAAAAATACAGGGCGCCCGGACAGCAAAGTTTCCGATAGAGTTTGGCCCCCGCAACGATCCATCACTGCCTCGACTCGAGAACGCGATGAAATGATGGATCAAACTTAGCAGATATATTTATTAACTTTTTTTACCTTCATACTTTATGTTCTTTTTTACGAGAAATTCGTTCTTATATTATTAACGCATGGTAATATAAATTAAAAAATATCTATCATAGACTTATATTTAAATGAGAAAGAAAGATGGACAAAGATGGCGGACATCATGCTCATCTCAACATGCAGGCTTGTAATTTTTTCTCATATAAAAGCCTTGAAGATCTCTCCGATCTTTAGCCTATATGAAATTGTTGGATGAAAATCCTGAAAGTCACAAAGTACTGCGCAACATAGTATTTTCCCTACATTCCATCCACAACCGTCGTAAATAAATTTAGATTAAAATTAATCATTAATTAATTAAATGTAGTTACTTTAGATATTTCACATTAAATTAACAAACAAAACTAAGCAATTAACCCTTAAATACGTATTAACGTATGCAACGTACAGTCTACTGTCTACAAGATATATTTTATTCAAGAGGTTAGAACAAATCATGTACTCAAAGTTTCTTAACACAGGATAATATCAATAATCAATAAGTAATGACATTATACGTAACTAAGTTAACAAATTTTACTACCACACTTAAATAAATTTAAAAGGTTTGGTCCTTGTGGCATTTCCTCGCTTATCACGATACTTATAAGCGAGAAAAGCGTCAGCTCTTGGATCACCGGTACAAAAGATTATATTCTCTAAAGACTAAATATACCGTCTTCGATCACAGTGACATCAATCGGATACGGATTAACAAATAGGTTCTGAGATAAGACGAAGTTAGGGTTCCGCCCTCTGCCGATCGCTACGTGACTCCGCATCCTGATCGCTCATCTGATACCTTCAAATAAATTTAATCACTCTACAATATTCCGTCGGAATTTTTAGGGAGTGCGGACGTGAGAGGAATCCTTCATATGACCCAAGACATCAAAGCTTCAAATTTGATGGCATTTGACTGCACTGCTTACCAATATATTCTATGTAACGGTTAACATACGATGGGGATTCATTCATTGTATTGTATTGTATTTGTAAGTCATTGTGTTTATTTATTGATAAAAAAATTGTGCTTTCGATTTTTCAAGATTTAACGACATTATTTTAAGTTCCTGCAGCCCAGCGTTAAATAAAAGCGTTATTAAAAAATAACAGCATTACTATTATATAACTTATTATATTTAACAGATTTAGAACTTTATATTACAACTGTCTACTATAATAATTTTAACATCAAATAATATTGCTTTTGGAATAAGTACATATATTATTAACAAACGAATAAGTATATATTTGCAAAAATAATAGCATAATCTGAAAAAGTATAACGTAAGCGTATGAATACATAAACGTGTCGTAAAAAATATTATGTCCCTGTGGGCTGGGGGTAAAAAGAGAGTTTTGTACACAGTATGAATTTTAACAGTCCGAAAAAAACTTTAAAATTACCGATTACATACATTTATTTTTAAGAATATTTAAGTGCTGTCTAACAATTAAATATTATTATTTATCGTAATGTAACAAACTCTCAAATGGTGGTATGAATTTTATGTAGTTCTTATTTTGATGTAATCGCGTAATTTAGAGTAACCATTAGCGTCTAAGGGCGCGATGTAAACCCATATAAACTAGGCGTTTAGTGACGTTTAAAAGGTTTTGTTAACAATGTCATTTGAATAAAGATATGACTTTTGACTTAGACTTTCCAAATTTAAACAGATCAATTTTTTTTACGTGCAACTGCATTTTCTATACTGTGTTATGCGGGGTAAGTGGCGCCTGTCGAGTTTTACAACTTCCCGTGATTGTCCGTGAATGTTGGATCGAATCCGGACAATAAATTGTGCCCGTTGTGAGTACTTTCAGCATTAGTTTTCAAATTCATGTGTCACTAGAACTTTCAGCAACTCATATAAGGGATAAATACATTTTGCAGCCCATCTACTTCAAGATTAATCACTTTTTTACAAACTCAGTTTTACTATTCATGTAATCGATTTTTTAAATTATATGATCTTTAAAACGATTAGCAAAATAATACAATTTGACTAGACTTATTTATCGTGTTATAAAGTTGTGTAGACTGAAACTATCGTGACGCCAAGCTGTCTTGACATGATGTGAGACGTTTCTATTCCTACAACTTGTTTGTTTGTATGTACCCGCATTAAACTTCAATACGTTTTTGTGTTATTTTCACCCTAATTTAGGCATATTATTGTATTACTTATAACAATAAAATGCGTTGTTATCATTATATTTTAATTGCATGCATACAAATCATGCTAATGACGTTTTATAACACGACGTAATGTGAGCATACTTTCATTAATTCCACTCACGATTCAATGGCGATCATAAAACAATGTAATTACGCCCGATGTTAGCCCATTGAGTTATTATTTATTTCACACCAGTATACATGACGTTATGTTACAATAAAACATTCGGTTATTATAACAATGAAAATATCATTATTACTCCCAAATGATTAATGCAAATATACATTCCATTCCAACGAACAGTGAATTTAATTATAATTAATTATAATTATAGTTAATCATAACTATACAAACAATATACAATAGACTTCATTTAATACCCTATGTCCTTTAAATGATACGGAGATCGTTCATATTAATCCTACATCGAGGTCTTCAGTTTCGTGTTAGTCTTTCCGGCTCTACTCGTCTCATCTGAAGCAATTCGACACCAGGTCTGTTCAGCACGGCTCATATATTTAAATTGTCGCAAACGCCATCTAGTTACAAAACTAAGAGAAATAACTGTTATTGACATAGCATTTGGTGCAACTGAATCTTCAGACCAATTACAGAGCGGGCCCCTTCTTGTCTAGTGTTAATCAGTATTAAAATGTATTATATATTGTAATTAAATAGAACGTGTAAAAAAATAATGTTTAATACTATTTATTAATTTATCTGTAAAAAGGCTCTTACAGTGTCGATTAAAAACTTATGCCATCTGTCTACTTGATAAATAAGTTTTAATTATAAGACCCGACTAAAGAAGTGAACGGCTGACGGCGGCGACCAACAGAAACATTGAATTCTTCTCTTTGTCGTCGAGTCTAATTGCACAGAGCAAAAAGTGCCCCAAACTGTCGACTTAAATGCATCCGCAACGCTTTGTTCTAAATTGTGCTTTTGTCCGTTCTTTTTAGAGTCTCTTTTTGTACATAACAATTTTCTAGCAATTAAACGCAAAAGGTCATATTAAGGCTTGCGCTAAAGATCTTTCGAAGAGAACCCTCATACTTCAACTTAATATTCATGAATGTTAATCCTTTTTGGTGTGCAGTCATTAAGTGCATTCTTTAAACTTCTAAGGCTTTAATTGTTTAATAACTTAACCGCTAGAATCCATATAATATACAAAGTAAATGATAACTTATATATGTAGATATTAATTCTTGTGCAGTAACATAAAAATGCCAAATCATTTCATTGTCAGTGGCTGAAAAGTCGTCATAAAATTTAATGGTCTCTGAAATCTATTCCGCCATAAACCCCGGATGCCCCTGGTGAGGGGGGGCGAGTCTGTCCACAGAGCTATAAAGTCACCCCGCTCTTCTTCATAAAGCTCATTCATAGCGAGTTACATTTAAATATAATTTACATTTCAGCCGTTTGTTCCTTTATCTTGATAATACTATACAAAGTTATGCTTCATTTCGTTATTTGAATTAGTTTAAGCGTACCGTTTGTTTATTGTTTTACTGTTTTCTTGTATTTTGATCTCTTAAATATTTTCCTGTATTCTTTGTTACCTCTTTGCTAAATAAACGAGATTCATTATAATATTGTTAAGCTTAAAGTCGTAGTTCTCACACCATTGGATTTATCTTTTGTTCTTCTTTTAATACTTGCAACTAGGGTAGACTTAGAACTACAAAATGGTGAATGCACACTTTGGTAAAGTCTTAAGTCATTGTAGGTGTTAATAATCTTTCATTTTTAAATACAATAGTACCTAATTTAAAGATTGGCGGTAATTAATAATAACATCAAGGAATAACTGTCCGGGTTGTATTAACGCAATCCTTTAGTTAGGAGACAAAATTTATGAGAAGCACTGAAAAGGACATAATTAAGGGGCGCCGGGCATGGCCCTAGATTATTTACAACAGTTGCACACGATTGCATTAAAATTAAATTCTACCTCTCATCTATTAAATACATTTCAATATGACTTACAGATGACAAGTATATACTATATTGAAAGTCATATGTACTGTGTCTGTCTATATCTGTGTTCGGTGTAGCAATTTAAAGAGTTCTTAGATTTATTTTTAACAGGAAGCAAACGTGCATGCGGGTCACTTCGAGTGAACCGAGTGAATAAGCAAGCCAAATATTCAACGGTTTTCTACCGTGCTTAATTTAACTTCTACTGTATTTATCAGTCTGTGTCCACTGTCTAATTTTAGCGCGTCATCGTGCAATGCGTTTCATATATTCAAACGGATTGGACCATTCGTTACTTCTACTTAACGAATCCTTTTATAAACTCACTCAGACTTAATTAAAAGGAACCTAATCTCTGGGAACCAGGATCTGACATCAGAGGTATCTCTATTATATTAAATCTTTATTATCTATTGTATATTGATTTTTTTTATTTATTTACACTTTCTTGCACAAAAGTAGTAGAATTAACTTATGTTTTTAGATGTTAGTTATCGCTAATAATCATCTCTTTCAGGCAACCCACACTTTATCGTTTACGTCACAATATTGTCTAACGAACAATTCGTATATTTTTCAATATGCTGTATGATTAGTGAAATAATTAATATACATCATATATCAATATTTATATAAATAATAAATATAAGGTAACCGTTATCCGTATGCAAATTATGTTTATTATACGTCAAATGAAACATTACATTTATCTAAACGAGCCGAACGTTTGGTGTTAACTACAAATGCCGGAACGAACGATAACTAATAACTAATTAATATGCATAATTTGTATTTGCAATTCAACGACACATTTGCCTCGCAAAGCAGGCTCAGACACTCATGTACTTATTCTTGGAAGCTTCTTGCTGGTTTATACTATGTTTATGATTTATAAAAGGTAAAACACGTTTTCACTTGTATTTTACGACTAGTACTGGGCCGCCTTTTACATCATCAGTGTTAGTATTTTTTTTAATTTATTAATAGCATGAGGTGTTACCTAAACTCATATTCTTATCATTATGCGGGTATGTGGGCGTTAAAGTAGAAATCAGTCTTTAGGTGTCATTATTAATCGTTAAAATATATACAAATCGTTTGAACTACATAATTTATATTATATCTGTAATTTATCAAATCGAATCAAAAATATCTATATTCACATAACTTTCTTACGCATATGTATTGGCAAAAAAAAAAAATTGACGCTAAATTTACTACCAGTTCTCAAAAAAGGCGTAGAGCGGATGAGAAGTGCAGGCAAGAAATCTGTTCAGTTCTTTTAGAAATCAGTTCTTTTATTCATTATTCACAATACCGTACACGATGGCCTTTACTTCCATAAACAATTACGCTAGGCTTAAGTATTAGGTTACTAATGCTGCGTCTTGAACTATAAAACATTAATCAAATACTAGTGAAATAAAGAACAAATAATTCTCGTATAATGTGCAAGTAGGAAAACAATTTCCCGACATTGTGCAGTTAATTGAGATCTTTACTATAACTGAGCGGCTCTGCGAGTCTGGACAATTCCGGAAATGACATATTACCACTCCACATAAAAATATTTCATTCTCAATGCCTTTGTAATATTTTAGAATAACTACAATTAAACAAGACGGTACCGGGTTTGTTGCAGGGGAAAAAACAACGATAAGATTATTTATATCGGAATGATATACTTTAAATTAGTTAATTATTGATGTACACGAATGATCGCTAATACGATTCTATGTGGAAAATGAATACAGGTGTTTAAATATATGAAATTAGATATAAAAGTATCTATTTCGTAAATAATAAAAGATCCTGGTATAGTTCTAAGCTTGATTATTCAATTGTTTTCGTAATGCGTAATTCTTTGGCATAGTTTTATTATACGTCACGTGGAACCCCAACGATAAAACCCGCAAAAGTTGTACATTCCTTGACATTAACGCCGTCTTTTCTCCAGTAACTGGCGTGTCTCCGACGATTTAATTATGACATAATTAAGTATTGTGTGCCGGCTAATGCGCGATCGTGGGATAATGGAACCCGCTGAATCACGGTGCGGCCAATAAAAACACTTATCTATTAAACATTATTTAATTAAAACGTGCATGTTATATAGCATTTGTTAAGTTAAGGCTACTACAATAATAAAAATATAGTTTTAAAACATAATTTTAAATTTGTATGCAGCTCTTTTAATAGGCGCGGACCGCGTGCACAAAAAACACATGATTAAAACTAAATCTACAAACAAGAAGGACTTACTTAGAGACTACTTAAAGCTAGAGCAAGGCATTTTGATCGTCTTGTGTCGCTGGTTTCGAGGCCATAAGCGTTTAATCTGTCAACAAAATATAGGAATGAGCATTAATTTGGGTGCGTATTGTTCACCGCCATTGAAATACGAATCACGACGCGATTATACACAATGTGATATCATGAGTTATTAACTGTTTATTATTACTGAATATGAAATTAATATTTTGTAATATAACATTTTTGTAGCTCGGTAACTAGGCTGAGCCAGCAATGTATGCCATCTGGCCGGAGAAAAACATGAGGGGCATATAACCTAAGCAATGCATGCAGAATATTACTGCAATCAGATGTTACTACGCCGCTAAAATCCCCAGCAAAAATTGGTACCTCTCAACTTCTAAACTAACACGCACGTATACGTAAGTATGCCTGTTGGCCTGTCAATCACATACCAGCAAAAACCGGTAATCTAAATAGCTTTATTAACTTGAAAGACATTTAAATAAATTCGCTTTATCCGCCATCCGAGGCTATTTAATGTTTGAGAACATTTCATATCTTCATTTCCTACATATATAAAATACATATTATATATATTATTAGTATAGATGTTATTCAACACACACGCATCATATTCGTTACACTTGATCACAAACTTGCGTGTTGTATATCATCAAATTCAACCAAAAGGGAATATACGTAGTTCATCTTGATGAGTCCCTCAATAGGGCATTAATCATAATCAGCATTTATCATAATATTTAGACATTAGACACTAGGCTATAACGCCTGTAGTCTGGCAATAAACTAACACTGCCAGACTAAATAGGCCTGTTTGACGGATATCGGCCAATAAAATATAACATGGAAATTTGGTTCCAAATGTATGTATGCGTTAGTTATGTTTAGTTTAAAATATTTTTTTCGTAAATTTTAACTTATATTTATAAAACT
Organism: Leptophobia aripa; assembly: GCA_951799465.1. Lineage (NCBI taxonomy): Eukaryota > Metazoa > Arthropoda > Insecta > Lepidoptera > Pieridae > Leptophobia > Leptophobia aripa. The sequence goes on along the minus strand of OX637277.1, from coordinate 1,819,806 downwards.
TATATTTTGGAATATAAGAAAATGAAACTATATACAACATTAGATGGAGACATATCACTAACAGACCATAATCCTTGTTGATATTGGAATATTATATGATATAAATAAAGTAATTGATTTAAATGCATCACTACTTACTGTCGGGAAATCCCAATTTCCCAAGTAAAGCGTTGCAAGTGGAACTGGATTGGCCACACTCTCCGGAGAAATCATAATCATAATACCAAACAGGCACTGTGGCCGTCGGAGACAGACCTGGCGACGTACTGTTGCAGATGAGGCGTAGGGAGCCGTTAAGACTTGGAGCGAGATCAAATGCGAAGCGTCGGACAGAGGGTAATGGACGATTGCTGTGGATGCCCTATGCCCCTGGGACATAGGATTATAACAACTACTTTTCTACTTATGTAACATAGTACCTACAGAGGCAATGTGTATTAGCTTACTATTAGATTTTTTAACGCACGGTCAAAACTTACTGCGCAATCGAGAAATCTTTAAGTGCAGTTCGATGGGTGAAAACCTTCAGTTTATGAAATTATACCACTATAATAAATAACTGAATAATAATATAGTTTGAGAAAATGCCATCCTTCATTGGTTATAGTGTATCCGCGTACTGTCACACTCAATATCAGCTAATGCAAAGTAAATACTAGTTAAGCTCTAAGGTCTCTTGTGTCGACCGAGTCAGGTAATGCGCCATAATACTGGTCCGTAGCTCTTAATTCTTAATAGCTCAGTTAAGCTGATTACATTTCATATTATTTTACAGTATTATGGCAGGCTTAGTGAGATATCACAATTTCTAAATAATAATTTATAGTTGTGAATTATTTGAACGACTAGGTGGGCCAGTGTCGTAATATTCCAATTTATTACACCAATATTCTAATTACTTTATTATTTTACTGTATTAATATTGAAGTCAAATATTACTTGCAAATTTGTCTAGTGATTATTAACATTTGTTATTTATTGTAATGTTTTATTTTAATTATTCACTTTTAAAAACACATTCACTTCAAGATACTTTCAAAACATGTTCATCAAACACTGTATAATAATGTATAAAGACCCTAAGAAAAACTAGTTTATTCGTCAAATCTTCTTTCCTATGCCGTGCATAACTTTAATATGCACATAAATGTCTTGTGTGTTCCTGTCGCTTTGTTTTAGTTATGTTTGTATGTGTGTCATAATAAAAATAAATGAATCCTCGCCACAACACCATACAGAGTTACATAATTAATGTCGACAAATTGTACAGCGTGTACGTGAGATGTAGCTCGGTCATGTAACACACAAATCATATCATAATGGCGGTAATTCCCTCACCGCGAGTTAATTTAATAAATGGCTACTTAGGGCCGTCCTCCAGACTCCAATTACGCACATCAAGTTACAAATCACGTGCCGGGACTCGAACCCCACTCCTTTGGGACATCGCATCGATCACTTACGGACTCGCTACTTCATCCAGCTTTGATGTTCTGAAGCTAGAATGATCAGTCACATGTTGCTCAGACATCTGACCGAGAATTAAGTGTGAATACGATTTAAATTTTGTCTTTGGTTTTTATGTACGCATAGGCGTGGGCGACAGGCTCCCTCTGCCCTCTGCCCCGACGTAGGCCTTAGAACACCAGTGATAAATATATAGTAAGTATATTATTTTGTATATTACGTATATAACATTAATAAGTTTTTATGTAAATGGCATACGTTTGATACCATTCAAACAAAACAACAAACAAATAACCATATTTGTTCAAATTTAATAAAACGTGTAAACTAAAAACCATCATATATTAAAAAAACAGATAGTATTGTAACTTAACAAATAGATTTACTTAGCTATCGGACTAAACCACAGTTTCAGTTAACTTAAACAGCAAATGACGGTGCTCGGACACAGTCGGCTAACAAGCCCGTCTAGCCACTCGCTAGTTCATTAGCCGGCTATTAGCCAACACCTCACCTCATCTACTGTAGGGCAAAGTTTAAACTGACATTAGCTGTTTATATACCGAGTAACTTTAAAAGTTTACAAGATCATTTACGTGTTTGATTCAGATAAATATGAGCCAGGCTTCCAAGCTTCGTGCGAAGCCTAATTATGCACAATTTAATGTTCTATCAAATCATGTTAATACATATGGTAAAACATCTGTTACGCTCACGGCACGAAAATGTAACAATGAAAGAAAGAGGTCTATCCTACAGACATGTAAAATCACCATCAATACGATAAACTACGTATATAATTCACGATTTATAAATAGATCCGTCACAAACTACATACTACGAAATAAATCAACCTAACCGAGTTTTTTGCCTGATGCTCTCTTCGTATGAACAGGCGTGAATCACTTATGATCAATGTACCTTACTAAATTAAGAGACTTTGACTTTGTTTAATTTATATTAAAATTTACCGAGAGATATTATCTACTTTTCTTTCTAAACAAACGATACTTGAGTGAAAGTTTATAACGATACAATTGATTTGTGTGCGTGTTTGCCTAGTGCCTCTGGCGTCGGTATTAGGTTAGTTAGCGTTCAGAGCGTTCGTTGTCTCTAATTGAGCACCCCTCATTAACGAACAACAATACTGATCTCTTTTATTCTGACAGCTCCTACTTCTGAGCCATCATTACGTGATACATTTTATACACAATATAATTATTTTTTTATTGTTTTCAAGTGTATATTTATAAATTTATTAAGAATTTATTGCACATTTATTTTAATTTTGTTAGTAAATGTAAACAACATAGAGCAATGAGTGGTTATGGATAAGCGATCTCTTCCAGGCAACCCAGAAAATTAAGGAATCATTAAAGTAAATGTTGGAGGTACAAGAGATTATAGTAAGAATATTGTTCTTTAAGATATTAAATGAGCGTGCTTCATCGTTATATTTTGATAAAATGTGTTAAGATACTATGAACAGGTATAGTTTATATTATGTGAAAATATTTACCATGAGCACCTTATCTCTAGATTTTTTTTATTTATATATTTATAACTAATATAGAAAATTAAACAATACGTAATAAAAAACAAATCAAACCACAACACTAAAATAATTTAAAAAAAGTTTTCTCCTTTTGTTCATATATTTATTTGTGGAAATATGTTTGAGATAATATTTTCTGTATATTGCAAAATATTTTATTCAATTCCAACATAATTGCATTCTAAGTACATGTGTCGCCAGGTATTTGAATGCGAGGTGTCACCGCAATACCGGAGCGGTGAACGTAATTACTTCCCGCACCCCGCGGCCCACAGTTCCCTGATAGCGGGTGATTTATCATAAATCGCGTTAGACTCGTCACAATCAAGCGAGGAATGCGGAGGATCCATAAATTGATTCCTTCTGACATCGCCTTTACGTGTTAGGCCGCGGTCTGGTGATACGCGTAGCGGTTAGCGTTTTATCTATTTAATAACATTGCATAATATGTTAATTATATTTAATACTTAATTGCATAATCTATAAGAATGCAATCATGAGTTGCTTCCGTATTTTGAAAAGTATATTAGCTATTAAAATACAAAACAGTCATAAATATAACGTTGTCTTTAAATTTTGTGTAGGTTTATCGCGCATTTAAATCAAATAATTTAATAATTTCTGTTTTAGTATGCTCATTCTCTTCTGGCCTCTTTTATACAGTCTTATATACACACACAGACCAAATAGATATACGATAAGAAACTAAATGTTAGTAAATTAAAAAAAAATGTTTACCTAGACGCATTATGGTTAAAGCATGAAGCAATTTCATGCAATCTTTTCCCATACTAACTTAATCTCAAGCAAAAGTCATTTTAGTAATAAAACAAAACTAATTGTATACACATCGGTAATTGGACGCTTATCGCTCTCGCTCTTACCCTCATAGAACCAGAACGTCTCAACTAGTCGAGATCAGTTTCCCTGACCGGGTCACCTCGTGGGATGAGGAAACGCTGACCGCACACCGTCAGCATTGATATAATTGACGTCGTTGTTGAAAGGAAGTCTCGCTAATCATCTAGGTCCTGATTAATGAGACTTTAAATTATAAGCTTATTACGGCTCAGTCAACAGAGTAGAAATATTCATAGTCCATATTTTAAGTACATTTTTATAACGTTTTTAAATAAATTTATCAATAACGCATTCAGTTCAATTATTGAGGTTAAACCGTTTCGGTTTAATGAATTTAACTTACTAAATGAAATAATTAAATATAAAGAAAAAAGGCATCGTACAATAAATAACTAAATGTAAAAACGAAATGTGGATTTAAAAAAACATATCAAAAAAACTTAGTTAACACACGTTAATGCGTTGCATAAATAACTAAGAATTATGTTTTTTAATAATGTTAGACAAAGTCTTTGGAAGACATAAAACATGATGAATACATTATAATAATACAGTTGTTCTACAATACAAGATCTTAGCCATCGTATCGGATTGCAATCTTGTATGTCTATCTCTTGTGTCTAACGCATGGTTATGTATAGGCCACAGTCATACTGGTCTTTACAATGGGACTTAGCAATCTCTTTGAGCACCGCCATAATTCCAATGCACGCGCTTACAGTTGAGATTCAAACGTCCATGGAACTCAAAATTCCACATTAAAGAATCGTTGATGATTGAAAATTGAACAATAATTTCAATCGTAATTGTACTAATCTTCTGTTACAAAATACAAATAATACTCGTATAAATGATTACTGTATAAGTTATTAGTAATAGGAAATGTCACTGCGCCACCTACGCTGCTACCATTACCAACATTAATCCTGGCATATAAGGCAAAAGCTCATTCCTTTAACATCATAAAATACATCAATCTGAAATGTTATTTGTCAGTACATGGAACTTAAACTCTACTCCGCACAAACCATGTATCGTTAGAATGGTGATTTTCTAAATCTCTCCGTAAGTACAGGATGTTATTTATTGCATACAGTTATATATGATGTTACAAATATTGTTCAAAATCTAGATTATTAAGTGCAAAAGCAAGCGGTTAGCTTTGGAATTGGAATGTTGGCAAGCGACATCAAAGAACATTTAATCATTATGACTATGGTTACAATTATTTTATTATACCAAATAAAATATATTATACATGCTGAATTTTCTTAATTTTTCTTTACTTTTAAGTAATTGATTGATTTTAAATAGAATAGATAGATAGAAATAGATATAACACTCTACATATGAACATTATAAAATTCGTATATAGAATAAAAATTTAAATAAATCTGCCGCCAAGCTAACGTTATCCAGATGAATCCCAAATAATACTCTCAATGGAAGATGAATAAGAAGCTGTTCAGTACAGAAATAGCTGCTAAGTCCGCGTTTATAAATCCGCCGATATCGTGAAACGCAGCCAGAAGGGGGCTTAGCTTGCGATGATCCCCTTTCGCCTCTTCAACTACTATTTTAATTGCATTCATACTTAATGTATTATATCTTAAGATCATACAACTTTCCTCTAAAATTCTTGTTTGAAAAATTCTCTTAATACGACAGAAGGAGTACCCAATATGACAGATCACAGTCATAACATTGAAGGTGTCTTTAATAGTGTAGTTTTGAATATACATTATATTACACTTCATTCTCGATACATCCTTTCGAGTTTTGGAATTTATTAAGTGGCATATTTGGAACATAATTTGGGAGTGTATTGAAAAAAGCATATCATCAACATCGCTGGTAAATTTCAATTTCTTAAAATATATATAGGAATTACAAGTTCGCCGATATAGCTCACGAAAGCGGGCGAATTCAGCCAATACAATCATTCACTGTCATAATATTCTCAGTGCAATATATCACGTTGGTATCACGGCGAGATCGCTTAATATACCGTCTGGGAGGTCGGCAGTAGCTGAAGCGACAAATGGTAATTCAGTTAACCCCAGTCTGCACCACACGTCGCCATGTTAATCGTTTTACCTGACGCTGCTGAACAAAGGGACTGCCCTAATGGCTAATGCACTCGCGATTGATTGCACTCACATTTGTATTAAAGGCGTTCAAATGCTTTTGTGGAGAGTACTTTTAGATTCCCTAAATTTGTGGGAATCCCTTGTTTTTTTAAATGATTTAAAACTAGATACCTTTTAGGTTATGCTATAAATGAAAAGAGTCAAAGGTTTTAATGAGTTAAGAAATACGTTAACTATTTTCATGAAGTCTTTCAGATTTGGCGGTCGTTCTGCTGTGAAAGAAAAATGTACGCTTTCTGACACGTAATGGGTTCAACTTCCACCTATCAATTGCAATCGAGATTTGTATGTGCAGCGATCGAATATATTTGTGACGGTTTTTGGGTGACGTCATCTTACTAGCAGCTAAAAATAGTTATAAAATATTATTACCTCAGACTTCACAAGGAGTAACAAACCAAACTCATAGAATATTTATAACACTTCTTTTTTAATTCTACTTTACTCCTATACTTTTGTTTAGATTGTTTATGTACTTTGCTTCAATCGTAATATACATAAAGAAATTCATACTTCAAAAGTCAAAATATCTTTATTCACTAAGGTCACATAGGACCATTTTGAATCGTCTTAAATCTAAGTGATTCTACGCCTGTTCGTATGCGACCAAGCTGAGAAGAAAGCAAATTTATTTTTTATTTTTTTGGAAATGATCCCGGTACACTACAGCAAGGCTAAGCTGGAGATAATTCATTTCCAAACTTGTTCATCATCAAAATAATCTGATAATTTATAAAAAGCATCCGTACATCTGCTTTTTTAAATTTACTTACCGACAAGTACAACAATCCTTTAAGTGACGAATATAAATAAAAGAGCTGTAAAATAATATCATCCACAATTATCCTAATTAATTCCAAATAAATCAATTCGTGTTCAGATTTTTCATGTCATATACATGATCAGTGAGGCGCAATGCAAAAATAAATTGACCTGCAAAAATTAAACCTGATTTTGTATGCGAACGAGATTGAAAATGTCATATAGAGTGTATGTAGGGGGTCGTCCTAATTGGAAGTGTCTGTACCTTGGAGACGTGCAATGTGCAGGTGAACTGATTCGATTGTCAGCTCTCTGCCAGACAGTGTGAGTTGCGACTAATTCGCTTAGCACTATGTCTGCGAGTATCCATTAAATATGCTTTATACAATTCATTATTTAAATAAAAAAACGAGTTAATATTGAGTGGAGAATACTATTTAAGTATCCTAATTGTTAACTTTGTCTTGTTCGGGACATAGCGACACGAGTATATAAATATATACTCACAGCAGCCAATTATATTATGTGTAAACGTTGTAAATGTTGGCGGTTTATATAATTGTAATATTAAGAACTTTTTTTTTAATAAAAATATATTAAAAGTTAAGACATAAAGGCACCCAGGAGCCATTCTTAAATTTAATAAGCTTTTTTATGATTGTTATTATAACTAATTGGCATACTGCATTGACTGATAAATTGCGATTTGAGTTGAAATAGAATATATCAATTATTTAACATGGGACTTATTGATTTCATCTGCATGTCCAATAGCAATTACAATGTCAAACATACAACAATGCGATTTAATTATTATATCATGTTTACCGCGAACACGCTGTACAAACACAGACATTGGGTACACACAGTTTTCGACTTTTTGAATAACTGCCAGAGAACGTGAATCTTACTGTTTATTTTATTATTATAGATAAACTGATATTAGGTTTGATTCAGATGTTTCATATAATTTATTCTGTAATAGTTGCTTTTTTTCTTCTATAATAATAAAAAACTCATTGTCACTTCAATCACACACTTCAATAAAATATGGCAGTATTATGGGACATATAAAAACAAATAGTACATAAATAATATATATACATAAAAATATATAAATATGCAGTTTAACGTAGCACTATATCCTTTTCAATTATGCCACCATTTAATAGTACCTACTGCAAAAGTAGTAAACCTACTTCATGTGAAGAAGTTGTACTTCGAGGCTCGTATTGAGCAACACAACTATAACCTTCAGTACTTATCCATTTAAAAACATTTGAGTGCGGGGTGCGGTAGTCAGGAATTCGCTCTGGGACAAAAATCGGTGAAATGGGTCTGTTTAAAATTCAGCGGATCAGCCACAACCTAAGAAAGGCTTCTTTTATGGTCACTTGTAAATTGTGAGGGGAATTTGGGAATCCGGACACGTCCAGCCGCGGTACAACATGCTTTGAATATTACCATTTGATATTTACGAGATTTATATAAGTGAGGAATTTATCAAATTAAAAATTAAGTATTTTGACGCAACATTAGGAAGGCAATAGGGGTGACGAAGACTAGCATAGCTAGTTGCTATGTCTTTTATATATATAAATCTCCTGTCACGATGTTTGTCCCCGATGGATTCCTAAACATAACCCATTTTAAATTAAATTGGCACACCGTAAGCAGTCTGTTCCAACTTGAGATATAGGATAGCTTAGATCATTAATTATAGTCGCAATTTTATTTTATTGCAAATTATTTGTCTATATAATTAATTGACAGTCACAATTATCTGTTAACTCCAAAAGATTCTAACAGATCTCGATACTTTTCGACTGGATTGAGTAAGTAATCAGATGGCACTGGTAAACCGACAAACGTGTCATATAAGCTACAATTCAATAGCATGACTACCACGTGTTTTTGAGGCTAAAGTATAAATTAAATTTATTTTGCAGTAAACGAAATACCGTGAAATTCAATTATTTCTATTTTTTTAATAATTTCTATGGCAAAACAACGTTTGTCAGTTCAGTTAGTATAATACATATGTTTCTTAACATATAATAAATCAGTTGTATATATTATATGCTAAGTAAGGAAATTATCGTGGATATTCCGATTAAGAGAGACCATAATTAGTGTAATGGTAACTTTTTCATATTTCTCTTAATGCTCTCTTGCTTCAATGTTTCTATCATTATTTATCATTTCAAATACTTCTGTGTTTACAAATAAGTATTATATAATAAATATTAATAGTGCACTTAGAATACACATAATTTTATTCTTGCCGGTTCTTCTCGGTATCTACTGAACTGCCTTCCGAACCGGTGGTAGTGTAAAAATTGATGAATCTAAAGTGTCATTATAAAGACCTACTTAAATAAAAATATTTTGAGCTTAAGTTTTAGCAATAACATGCTACTAGCTTTTAAAACAATTTAAAATAAAAAAACTTCTTAAAATATTACGCGTTTTGTGCGGAAATGACAAATTACATGTAATTTTATTAATGTTTATACAGTGATCCAATACCGAAACGGAAGCGATAAAAATTCTCAACAGACAATTTGTCAATCAATTAGCATTGAATTACATTAAATAGTAAATTATTCCAGGCAACAAAAAGTTTAAGAGATTCGAACGGAAGTCTCCAGCTCATTATGCTGTGTACGCAAAAAGCTGCTTACGTGATCCAGGCTTTTAAATTATAAATGTTCATATATATTAACTGCACAATGTATAGTTAATTGGAAATATATACACAAATTTGGAACAAATTTTCAAACTTTCTTGTTTTTATAATTTTTCCTAATGTTTCCTTATCACATCAATGTAAGCTATACATTATTTATTGGTGCGAATAGAGGCTACTGCAATTGAAGTAGCTTTTACAATCCAAACTAACTCGTTTGCAACGAGTGCACTGTAAAAGTTCGTTAGATTGCTTGTAAGATATAAATCGTCATGTTTAAAAGTTAAGTCATTCTACAATCCAATTTGCTGGGATATTTTACGCATCGCCCGCGCCATCTATATACTCGATATAAACTAATACATTGCTTAGCCGCCGCATAAACCTCGTACCTATACTGTTGCAATTCGTGTTTGGGATCATCACGATTGGTTATGGATGAGGGCTTATACTAAGTCATGGCTTGTTCAATACATTTGTTGTGACATTAGGCTGGGGTTTTAAAAATAAAAACACATTCAAATTAATTTTAAAAATAATGATATATAAAATTCTAGATTTAACTTAATTTAATGTATGTTGTGTTTTGTTTCTGTATTTTTTTTCTACTTCGCACCCTTTGCACCAGTCTTATTGTATTTTAAGTATTCTTTTATTGTCTGGAAGAGATCGCTCATTAGCAATAAGGCCCGTTGCTCTTATTTGTACTAAAATCTATTAACGTCATTTTTTTCAATTATTTTGGTGCAATAAAGTGTTAATAAATAAATAAAACAATTTATTTCGATTTCGATAAATATGTTGAATTTTAAATTATTTTATTCAATTTTAGGTTGTCTTTTATGTCTGTTAGATTTATAGATTAAATTTTAAAAAAATAGCAGAATTTAACGCAAGATGTATAAAACTAAACATTTTCAATTTTTAATGACATGAATATATTTTAGAAGCGGCAGTTTAAATTTTGACGGCTATAAATTCTAATTATGGCAATGCTATTAATATGGAGAAACTAAGATATAATACGTTCCGGTCGATTATACATTATCTAAGTTTAGATAGTTCGGTGAACGTATACAAGATAAATGCTTTTCCTATACATATAGGCTTTCTCTTCCGGTCACACCTGACTCTACTCAATACTAAAAGTCAATTTTTAAATTCAAAGCAGATGTCAATTACGCAATACATATATATGTTACATGCTCAATTTTTTATTATATAAGAAAAAATTGGGAGAAAAATATCATTTACAATGGAGGCAAACTACGTATTGTTACAAAATAATCAATTCACATTATGTAGCTTAGTTATTATTAAATTCACCAAATAATAAAATAAACATTATAAACAGTATTTCAGAGTTGATGTTCTATCTCAAACTATCAAATATTATCTTTCATTAGATTGACCACACTTCTATCTAATTTCGAGATTAGAAAAATGAGACGAGAAATTAAATAAGACGATTTTTTTATAATTGAATTTTTATATGAAATCTATTTACGCTATATATACTGCCGCGTGTTATATACCACACTATATAGTGCAATATATCAATACAAAGTGAATAAAACAGATTTGTAATGGATTAAGGAACCTAGACATCAATATCTTAAGAAGTGTACATTAAGTGAGTAATACATCACAGACTGAAGAAGCCATTCAAAGCGTTTTACTGCTTTCTATTTAAAGAGGACGGAGTCAATAAATAACAAACAAGTTAAATTTATTGAATTAGATCTGCTTCTCACATTGTAATATATGATACTATGTGATTAATTCAATGGTTCAGTTATGTTTTGTGTAACCCGGATTCGATTTGTTATTAAATGTCGTCTTAAATAAGATATTAAACTGATGCAAAATATGGCTTATTAAATCGGAAATTAATTGTTTTAATTTAAAATCACGTCCGGTTTGCTATCATTTTTATGATATTCAACTAAATTATTGATATTTATGTTGTAATGACGTCAAACTATATAAATTAAATACATAATCTACTATTTTCACTAGCTACATAGTATTCGTAGCTACATCTCACCGCATTGCAGTCAAAATGACGCTAACCCCGCGCGTCACCGATCTATATAAACTAATAAAAGATTTTACGAATATTATTAATTCAATCATTTAAACTTGCGAATCTTCTCCTTTTCGTATTTTTCTTTCTTTTTTCAAAGGCAAACGTCGAACAGAAACCCGCATGTCTTGACGTTAGACTGGCTGTTCCTACTTGTCTTGTGTAACTGTCAGTGTAAAAATGGCTCATAAAACGGATATCCCAGGCCAATCAGAATAATATTCTATTTCACTCAGATCATTATAAATAATCATTAATAATTAATTAAGCTCATCCATTGAAGTTTCGATAGTGCCAACTAGTAATGAACTTTATGTAACTCGATCGTGATTGCATTTTGATAATCTGTGGAAAGTGTCTATGTTTATTTATCTATAATTTCCACTGTTTCTGGTATAAATACATTACATTTCAATTAATTCAAAGTAAACTCTAAACAATTTGTAAATACGTTTTAAAATAAATTTTAATTTCAATTTCAATTTATTTAATGAAGCTAGACGTCAGTAATTAAAATTGTTATTGTGTATATGTGTGTATATATATGTATAGACAGAACAGTAGTTTGGACTTTTATCACTGATCAGATAGTAGGTGTATGTATAAATAATTAAAAAATAGTCTTAACACAAAAGCACTGTTAAAAATACAGTAAACTTATTGAGATGAGGGTCACGGTCGACAGTCTGCGCTTGGCTATTTCTGGATCCATATATCACTGACACTTTGCAGACGTAACGCACAGAAGCTTAGTCTCACCTGTATTGAATTATGCTATTTTTTCTTATAGCGTTCGAGTTATAGTTTAAAGACATTTTTTTAAACCACCCAAAAGTGTGTAAGTCATCGTAGCTCTTCATATTATTTATTGGAAATACAAATTATGTGTGGCAACCTTCGGAGACGTAAAGCATATTCTTATTATCTATTATTATATACCATATAATAATAGAGAAATTTGTTTAATTATGTTTTATACTTCTTAGATGCCAAGACTTACGGTTGCATTTTAAAATTATTTAAAACAAAATACTTAATTATGCTACTTGTTATGAGAATACAAAAATTACCACACACATATTTAAGAAACTTATTATGTAAAATATTAATAAGAACTGTTTCTTTTTTCAGGTACAAAATGTCAAGTCAATGTGTAAGTCGAAGTATTAGAATAAGAATTCTTCTCAGTGTGAACATACTTAGCGATTTAGTAGCGGTCGAGAGCTGCCAGTTTTATTCGTCCGCTTGTCCGATTTGGGAACTGGCAGTACAGACCGACGATACACAAGTGTAAAAACATACTTATCTCTATATATGTATAAAGTTACTTTTATTGATGTAAATCAGCGCAATACATGCTGTTAATATGTCATAATAATCCATACAATTGATAAGGTTTTCATATCATATTTGATACATTAATTCGTAATAATGTATGTGACATCTCCATCTAACCGCAGAGATTAACTATAACGTATAAATTAGCTACATTTACGGGATAAACGTTGGGATTAAGGTAATCTTGTGTTAAGTGTAAACATGTTAATCATCATTGTGACTTGTATAAGTATGATCTTCAATTATTTATGTCCTCTGTATAATGTTATCTGACCATCCTGGGTTGGCACACACAAACACACTCGTACACACACTCAATATACTTACTAGAGCCCTATGTCCACACGTCGGGCAGAGTGTGAGAGTTTTTTGAGTGGGAGTGCCATGCTGTTACTTAGAGTTTCAGCCGAATGGGCAGGCACAGCCGGAGAAATACCACTCTCTCACAGAAAACCGGCGTAAAGTGATGCAATTGGACTTTGTTCATTTTGTACTCGCGTTTCGTTCGGTGAGTGAGATCTTCCGGTGCCCATCCTTTACCCCTTCCCTCGTCCCTCTCCCCTTTCCTTTAAAGGCCGGCAACGCACTCACGAGCTACCAGCCGCGTGAGTGTCTATGGGCGGCGGTTTCACCTTTATGGTGGGCCGCCTGCTCGTTTGCCCCCTCTTCTATAAAAAAAAAAAAAAAAAAAGAGGACTGATACGATCCCTGTGCTAGAGGTGGTAGAGTGGCGATTCAAAAGTGTCTTTATAAAGACCTACTTAAGATATTTTGAGTTTGAGTTTGAGTGCGCTTCAAGTCAGACCAGGGGTGTTCGCTTCCGCGATGTTAGATCGCAGCCGGAACTACGTTTGGCGGCTTTGTATGGGCCGTCCCTGAGAGTTCTAATACCAAGTTTTGAGATATAGGACACACTCAATAGTGCATTTCCTTCTTTATATCTCGGAAGAAACGCCTACAACACAGGAAATATCCCAGTATGAGGTACAGCAAGCGATTTTTTTTTATAATTTGCGCCCTTGCAAACGACCAGGAGGCACACCATAAATAACACTCCTTATTATAAATAGACATATTATTTATTTATATCATATACGTCTAGTCTGATATTTTTTGTATATAAGCAAGTATATGAACTGTGATACACGTCAATTTAAAGGTCAAATTTCGATTTCCTCGCGTTACTTGTTACGAGTAACCATTGAGGATAAAAATACAGACAACGTCGAGTCGTGTCAGGTTTCTGAAAAGGTATCTTAATCTCTTCACGGCTTTATAAATACCAATTTGCCATTCTTAATAAAAACAAAACTTACTAATGTTCCTGAAAATATGTCTAAAAATGGGCTCACTATATAATTAATTGGGTCCTTATAGCAGGTCCGTCTGTGGCTGCGAGTGGTAGATCCCTTATCTTCCGAAATTTCTTTCCTCCGCAATATCTAACCATCAGCTTAATAACATTTTTAATTATAAATTAAACCTATCGATATCTAATCAAGGTAAAACTGACAGTAATAAATGTCATGAAATTTATCTATTCCGATAAGTTAACTATTTAGCATCATTCAGACTTATCTAAGCAAGCGGCTGTATCTATAAAGACGGCTTGGGTTATCTGTCACAGTTTACAGGCTGAACAGTTATTACATTTGACCGCGAAAATAAATTACCAACTGAACGTTCTATAGTCGACAGTAAATTTATCAAAATGGTCTTAAGTCGGTAAGTAACACCAACGTTCATTTATACTCATATTTTACTGCAAATATACAAAAATTATAGCGAAATCAACCAATTTAAAGTATAAAAAGCTTGGTAATGAATCGCCCTAAATGCTGAAATCCTAAATCGTAAAACAGTGATCACGCTTAATAACAGTTAACCAGCCCCCGTAGCCTTAGATATAAGAAAGTTATTGACGAACACAAGTGATCGATACGATTTAACGTGTAAAAGATATAAATAAATAATTAAAAATATGGACTATCTAAAACCTTATGTATAAAGTTTATAATAAAACTCCCTCAGATATATATATATAAATTAATGGATGAAGTCGCAGTCGCTATTTTAGCAGCAATTTAAGAATTATTCAAGTTTTTGGGAGCGACTCCCTAAAGTGCTTAAAGAATATTAATTGAAGCCTCATGAATATGGAGGTGCTTAACAAAGCAATTTGGAGTTAAGCGATTGCAACAAATTGTCCTGTAAACACTATGTAAAACAGGGATTTAGGACCGGGGCTCTATCGCGTCCATAAGATACGTCTGCGGGTCGGCTTTGTTATTATTACTTTCATATATGAGCCGTTTGTTGGCAAAAATAATCTTATACACTAACCACTGCGATATTTAATTCAATTAGCTTCCGTGATAATTAGCGGTTCCTACTGTTTTATATTAGTTTTTAACCGGCCGATATAGACAGGTTGGAGCATGGTGTAGCTCTGTAAAAATACTTGGTGATTTAAAAGAGCCGATTCTCCTCCTTTCTACTCCCTTGGAAATTGGCAGTAAATGTAAAAATATAGCGTCAAATTGATTCTTTGACAATTAATAAATGTAATGTTACCTGCACTAAAAAGGCTATTTTGTACTTTTTATAAATATACAACCCGGTATAATAGTGTTCATACTTATTACAAAGAAGATCTTTTTAATAATATAATTTAATATATTCGAAATACCAAGAAATGAAAATCATATTGAACAGAACACACGCAAATAATTATTATAAATGTTATAGATTATTCCGTACATTTATGGAAGCTTATCATGAATTATTGTTATAACGTTTATATCTCCGTCGGCCGTTGGGAAACAAGTCATGTTTCTACAATTTAGCATAAGTCCTCACGTTTTCAAGACATAAGCTGTCGTTATCTGCCCCCGCCGCCATTTTTCCGCGCCCTCCGCATTTGCATTCATTTACATCGTAATCCTCGTCTAAGATATTGCGAAGCCGCATCGCAAGTCACCGTTAATAACCGTGAGAGTGTTAATCATTAGAAATAAAAAACTGATTAGTACTATATGGACATTGATTGAAGTTTTGTCAAACTCAACTTAACTCAACTCAATTTGAAACTCAAAATAACTTTATTCAAGTAGGTCTTATTACCAGCATTGATTTCATTACCGCACTAGAACTCTTAAATATTCCACTCGCACTACCTTGATGGATAGAAATCCAACACAGTTCGCTTTACATTCATTTCATTGTGACGAGGTGTGGATCAGCATCCCACGACGTAGACCCGACGCATAATATTAAAAATAATGGCCGGCACTCGTTGGATAGGTAACCATGGGCTGTGGCGTGTCTCTCTTAAATAAAATAATAAACTTTAATTAATAACAGTTACTATCTGTTACACCACAGGTAATAAATCAAATTTTAGAATTTGTCAAGTGCTCTATGGAAAATCACAGTACGAGCCCTAATTGTAGGCATCTACTGTGGCTATAACTGACAAGGGAACGCTAATGCATTCGCGATTCTAGTTTTATTGAGTTTGGGAGCCATGATTAATGTTTGATGTTTTTGTTTCGGTTAATGAAGCTTTTAGCTTTTAAGTTTGGTCATCAATCTCTCGCAAATAAATTCAGTGAATTGAAATTCAGTAGGTTTATTTCGTGATTGGTCACTTATAAGTGCTTCAAGAATAGCTTAGCCAATATTTTCAACTCGTGAGAGAGACTTTCTTGTGATATTCAAATCTCAAAATTATATTGTTTCAAATAAACTAAATCTGTCCAATTGACACGTCCTGTCCAATAGTTCAAACCAAGCAAGTTCATTTCTTAGATGAAGCTTAGACTAAGTTCATTCATGACCACACCCACACTAATTAACATAATCGAGTGTAATCAGACATTCAGCTATGTGAACTATGCACCTGTTCTAGGGTGTGGTATGACAGGTATGCGCCTCCCCCTGTCACAGGTAGCAATCGCCAATCAGACTGCGGTCACCATACACCGGGGCCTAATCAACAGTTCGCCTTCTAAAATACTATTAAACCGTGTGAACTTGGATTAAAGTACGTAACGTACAATACTACAACTAACATACTCATACACAGACATATTCTTACTTTTTACACGCCCACGTTTAACAGAATGTGTCGACTTTATAATAGTATTGTGAATATGGACGAATCGGTTGATGTTTTTGCCCACTCTCTACTTACCTTTCGTAGGCATTTTGAACACCTTTAAAAAAAACCAGCCTTTGAATCCTGGTGGTGGTCACATGTATGTCGTATCTTGTTCGTATTATTATGTATATTGTATTTTGTTATTGTATAATGTCTCAAGTTCCCATTTAATTGTCTTATGTGTAAACATAGTTGTGATATCTCATAAATTTATTGTTTTAAATGTATTTAACACATAAGATATCCGGGGACAGATATAATAAAATAAAATACTATACTATACGTGATATACGCTTGAATTAACCAAGGAAATGTTCGTATCAACTCAATCAATATAGTATTAGAGACGGCACGAGGGGGATATATTTGCGGTAGCGGTTCGCGTGTAATCAGTATGTTTGTCTGTTTGCTCGACAAGTAATGAACCCCGCACTCTCGCTTTTCCTTGCTTCCTATTGTAATTAATTATAATTTTTTTATATGTCCGCTCTACTTGCTTCTTAATAAAATAAATAGATAATAATAACACGATTTATATATCCGTTGGGTTTTTTATCTCATCGCTGAATTCCATAATAACTGATATATTTCCTGGTGGTGTTGTCAAATTGATTGCTACAGATTTTATCGTGTAATTATTGCACTAGTATTCCTACATACTAAATTGTTTCACGCTAAAATTAATGTTGTAACTATAATTATTGGTATGAGCCATAGTTTTGGATAATATTGAAATAGTAAATTAAGAATTGAGCAAACCCTTCGAAACTGAGAGAAACCTTCTACGGAAGCTTGCCACAGTACAGTTTATAATTTCTAAGCATATCGATAGATCCAGTTTTTCGTTCACGCTAACCTATTTTATCTCACTCCTATCCTACTCTTATCCTAATGCTATCCCACTTACATCCGACCTCTATCCCACACCTATCCTACACTTACCCTACGCCTATCCTACTCCTATCCTACCCCAATCTTAGTTTATGATTCCATTTGCTTTTGGGTTAATGTAATATATTGATCTATTATATATATTTGTATACGAGTACATTGGTCACCGTGAAGTATTTTGTGACAAGGGACTGATGAAAATCAGTAGTCTGGAAATCACTTATCACTTAATTCCTGTGCAGTTTTCCGTACGGCGCACACTCGCGGTCCAAATCCCTCAACGTCTCACAGCGCACAATAAATGTGTTTTCTTTCTTTGTTATTTAGTTTTAGATTAAATTATTTTTTAATTAAAATAATAACTGTTTCCGCATGTACACTCCATATATGAGTCGTAATAAATATCGTTAATTTCCTTCAAGTTTCGAAAAGTTAATATTAATCAGTGTTTCGTTGATGTTAAGTTTAGTTACACGAGTGTAATGTTGTTAACTAACTGATAAGTCCGTAAGTGGCTTATTAGTTATGTGCTGTTGCCGCTTTCGAATTGACGTAATTGATGTCAGACGTGATATCAAATTATCTTCTAATCTCTGCTTAAATATAGCAGCAACGCTGCATAATAACATTATCCGAGTATACGGTGACTACAGAATTTGAAAATTACATTTAACATAGTGTGTGTCTTTTATAAAATTATTATTTTACAAAAACTACCATAAACTAACTTATTTAGTTTTGGGAGTTATTCCCTAAGTATATATATAGTTCAGAATCAATGGCCGTACTACTATACAAACCCAAAAGCCCGGCTTGCCCTACAAAGGATTAAAATGTATAAATCTTAATTAGCACATAATTCTCGCAACACGTAAGTAAAAAGTGCAAAAATAGTTCCGCGCATTCCATAATCGATATTGACCTTGCCACTGATGACTGATGACCTCTATGCCATCTATCGCCTAACCTGTGAACTTTTTGAAATTACCAATCGCCAACGCAACGCTCTGTTGCATCGTCCCATCTCTTCACACTTACACTGAAAGCCTATTGTCCTACCTCTTTCACACATAGGTAAAAAAAAACAAAATAAAATTCGTCAAAATTTTTGTTTCACTTCTATAGAAATAGAAGTTGTAAAAAAGCCGGGATTTTGGCGTCTTCGGCTATGTTCGGGGCGTTCCGAATTCAAAATATAGTTGCGCGAGCATCACAAAACGATTTTTTCGACGTTAACGGTTTGTTTATTGTTATAATTGAGCAAATGGTCGCGCGTTATTGTTAATTTTTCTCTAAATTATCTTATTATTATCTACAATGGCATCTAAATTGGTGGAATGTGTTTTATGTGAAGGATTGAGGTGTGTGTGGACTTCTTAATTGGACAAGAAAAGGTAAAAACTTTAACTTTTGAAGAAAAACAGAATTTAATATTATCGGCCAAGTCAACTCCTGACTTGTGTATTTTTAAAACTACTAGTAAAACCCATAAAAGATATTTCAACCGATTAGTATCTATTAGTAATTGGGTTATTGGGTGTTAACATACCAATAAATTGTATTGTTGGTACTGCATATTTTTTTGTAATGATAGGAATGTTTGGAATTCTTTGGGTTTTTAATGATTTAAATGACTTATCTGTTGCTTTAAATATGAAACGACGACAAACACAGGTTAGGTATAATTTTTTATACCTAATAGAATTACTTTAGTTTAAAATTAAGTGCATATAAAAAAATTTGCAGTTCAAAATTTTGGGCTTGCCCTATAATATAACCCTAGGCATGCCACTGTTCAGAATAGGACTAAAATAAATATTTATATGGCTTATTACAGACTATATCAAGAATTAAATAAGACTTGTCAATGGTACATCGTGGTTTCTGTGCATAATAAATCTAAAAGTTAGATCATTGCCAAGTCTTAATTAAGACCAAAGGACTGCAGACACTTAACTTTACCATACACATCTTATAACTTTTGGGTATAATGTAAATTCATAAAAAATACTGAATTAATAATATAGATATCTCTACATTTTCCAGTGACTAATTTCCTAATGAAAATATTTCACATACATAACTGTCTACTTATAGTATTAAAAGAAAAATCTAGTGAAGTAGTGTAGACAAAAAAAAAATGTTAACAATATTCTAAGAATGATATTGATCTTGTGATAAGTTCTCAAGCAGATCAAATAACAGGTCTCGAAACAACATGACAGCTAATTTGATACCATAGTTATTGAATACCATTGCAAAATCAATAAAAAACACTGCATATTGGAACAGAAAGCGTTCTTACATATTCTTTATATTATAACTGTTCGGTGATTTAAACTACTTATAACAAAACCTAAACTCCAATATTCAGGCAATTATGCAGTTTAGGGTATTGGTAACAAAAACATACAGTTGTATATACAGTCTCTCAGTACTACGATAACACAAGTCCAAAATACACAACATTTAATAAAATAGTATACTAATTTTAGACTTTTGGCAACCAAAATGACTTTTAAATTGATGAGTGTGGATTATGAGTGCAATAAATGCAATATCGGTTGTAACAATTTTCATTGAAAACCATCAGATTTTTTTTAGTTCCAGAATGTTTAAATTATATTAATCTCTTTTACATTATGTCTTCAATAGCTATATGAAGCTGATGAAAAATCGAATATTTCTTTGAAAGCCTCTGTTAAAAGCATAAGCCGAGTTACATTAAATATTAATACATTCATATTATTTTCAATTGTTGTATTCTAAAAGCTTTTCTGTGAAAAATTTAAAAACGGTAGATCTACTGTAATCACAGTAAGCCTAATTGCACCAAACCACGGGTGGTCATCAGCGTTTGGCGCCACTCCAACACGTATTAACTCTTTATATTCCTAACACGTTGACCACGCTTTTGGAGAATCAATAATACTAAATGGTCTTTAAAAACCGAACATCATTTGACTTGCCAATCGTTAAGTCGATAACCCTTTCAGAAACGTTCCTTTAGTCGATGAACTTTAGAAAATAAATGCTTAATTTACCATATTATGTGATCTAACTAGAAATAATAAATAAATACGGTGGTTATTAGTAAGACAATTGTGTACAGACGGTATTGTTTGTATAAATTTCTAATTAAAATTATTTAAATATCTTTGAACGTTATAGGAAGTAACAGATGGCGTGCGTGATATTTACATGTTTAGTCTAGACCTAGTGACTAAAATAAAGCTGTTACAATCAGCAGACGGGGCAACGCACTATTGCTTAATAACATTTATAATTTATACGAATATTAGACTTTCAAATTATACAAAAACTGGACAGCATTGTGTGCCTAGCTTTAACACTGTACTCTATGGACTTGACTGTGAGCGTCTTTAAAGAATATTCTTGCTGTTACTGAAGTCCTTACAGTACTAATAACGCAGTATAATAAAAACTCTTTACAAGAGAAACGTTTACATATTCATCAAAGCTTAATCGACCCGACAACTTAATATTATGACAATTTTAGATAATACAGACTCTTGAGTCTTAATGTGATATATATAAAATGTCTTTGTTTAAAATATACACGCGTCTTCAGAAAATCAAGTTTAATAATTATGTCAATAACTATTATTCATCCAACTCAAATGTTAAGGTTAAATTTAGTATGGTAGTAAAATATAAACAGTTAATTATTTTTACGACAACATACATTGAATCTTTTATAATGTATACATAATAATACAAGTTTAATATAACAATACACATTTTTGTGTATTGTTTTAAGCAAGAGCCGGTCAGGGCATCGGTCGTTAAACGTCGAGCGTTAATTCATAGCAAGTGAAGATTCGTGTTACCACAATGTAGTACCTACATATAAATGCAATTGTTTTGATAGTGGATTTTTTAGCTTTCTTATTATACTAAATGTATTCAAAATAAACAGGACTGTTCAATTCTTGAGTAGCCAATGCTTAGTCATCAAGTAATATAATTTTATATGAAATATTTTTATTAAAGAGCTATTGAGTTTCTTGCCGGTTCTCGGTAGATTCTTCTCAATGCCGGTGCTTAAGTAAAAAAATACGATTCAAAAGTGTATGTATAAAGACCTACCTGAATAAAGATATTTTAAGTTTGAAAACAGTGCAAAAAGATGAATGCGGGTGGTACGACCACACTAGACGAACGCGAACCAGTAAGCGTGTGTTATTATGCGCGATGATTTATACGGTAATACAGCCTTTCACGCTTCACTTTCTGATCGCTTGATTGAATGTTCCGTTTTGATTATCTATGTATAGTTTACTTATATAGGAGTAATTTTTGGTTAGTTTATTGTAAATTTACACCAAATTTCCGGGATCGGATTTTCGGGGACCCTTTCTGAACGTCCGCTTTAGCCTTTTTATTACGTAATAAAGTTCATCAAATATCAGTAAAGCCTCCAAGCATTGCAGGTCTGTGTCGGAAGGGTGGTGGTTAGCAATATATTTGAAGTAATCATTTTCCGTTTGCTCAAAAATGCATTAACCAATTTCATATTACATTAGTATCCAATCAGTTAAAGCAAAGTAAATTGTCTCTGGTATAATGTGATTAGGTAGTTATAGTTTTCATATATATGTACAACCCCTGCAGTGTGGGATTTAGAAATTTACATAATAAACCTCTTTAATGGTAATAAGATAATATAATTTGAATTTTATTATGTTCTAGAATTCCGTATCTTGTCCTCATTGAAATTCTAAAGCCAATTCATGTTAATGTCCAAAATTGTTCTCAAGGTAAAATAAAGGGACGATTATTGGCGAATTGAATGTGCGGTGTGCGCGAGCCCTTATCTATTAAGCGGCGATCACACGCATATAAATTGACGCATTACATACACACCTGTGATGGTTTTAATAGCTTTCTAAAATGAATATTGCAAATTTATTTATGATACAAAATGGATTTTATAAGGGGAAATATATATACTAATATCTTGCACATGTCTTATTAAGAGATCTGATGTTTAACTAGATTAATTAATTTGTAGTAGGGCATTATCAGGAAATAATAATAATATTGTTCGTTCAACAAAAAACAGACAGAGAGAATATAGTAAAAGTCAACCGTGAAACTTATTTAGTATCAATACTTTTTACTAGATGTCGCTGCATAAGTAAATAATAATATTCCATCAAGATTCTCAACTTTATTATCGATTTTTTTTTATAACTCAAATGTGTAAATAATACGGCCAATATATTTTTTTCCGTTTACGTGAACGCAGTATCCGATTTACCCCCAGTGAGGGAGGATTTCAATCAAGTAAGTATATTGAAACTAATTTAATTTAGAGAGTGAATGGAATGGGACGTATCGCTCGATCGGAGTTTACGGCGGTTTTACCCAACTAATTGAAAAAGTTTCTGTTGTCGACCGCTATGGCGACTTTTGACGCTAGTGTGGACACAGCTTTATTTAAGCCGCTGTTACATCGCATTAGTGGAACACGGAACGCTCACTTCAATAACTTATTCATCTAACATTCTACAACGTTGATCCATTCATTTTTTTATACAAATTGTAATATTGAATTTAAATATATAAATATAATTAAAAAAACTATTTTTTATTTAAGTCATATTAACTGTACTAAATAAAGTCTAAAATGTTTAAAAAAATATATAATAGATAGATACAAGTATGTCAAAGTGCGAGTTCTGGTTGGAATGTTCTTCTAGAAGCATTTTTGCGTTGTACGATAAAATGTCTCAGTTCGTTTCTCCCTCTTAATGAGTAAATTGCTGTCCACCAGGAATTTAATAAAGTCGAACCCTAAGAAAACTTTGCTTTGTTTATTTTCCAAGAGACATCGTTTTCATTTATTTCAACACTCCAATGATAAACAGTCTGTTACTTGACATTACTACGCTTAAAATATTATTAAAACATATCTGCAGTGACGTCAGTTAATAGTAGTAGCTACGGCTTTAAACGAGGTGTAATTTGAAAATATCCTCGCTACTCGGGCCCTGGGGTATGTCAAGGCAATAAATTATGACACGAAGATTGGAAAGTATTTTATTTATAACACTTTACTACACTGTAGTGTAATAAAAGGCAACAAAACAATAAATACATTAAATGATGTAGTGTTACGAGTTCTTTAATCGCTACCAAGGGTAGTTCCGGTATAAAGTGGGAGTTACTGCCCGAATTGAGAAATATATAACATATAGCTTTTGGCTTACCAGTAGTACCGCCTCCTAGATACCTAAATAGGTACTAGCTAAAAGGCTTGATTGATGAAATTATGGACTGTGCAAATACACACATAGTTGGCCGAGATGTTTCAGACACTAGCTTTCGAAAAACTTATCCCATTACTACTGGTACATAGAAGTAAAGTCATTACTAAATATTATCGAAGCCAATGACCTTTTGACAGAAGGAGCCAAGTTTAACATACATGACTAGTGTAATGTTAGTTATATGTCATAGAGAATGCGACGCGACGCATGCCCTACTTGTCTCGCAGGAATGCGTCTCACTTGCTTTTGTTGTATACACCGCTCCACTGCTCCACTGAACAGCTTCCGGTTTCACGACAATCCAGCTAGGCGCGGCGTTCATTGTACTTTAGTAAGAGCTATGCACCGGCCTAATGTAGGGCGTGCAGCAATGTATGAGGCCTTAATTACTTAGCTCCATTCAATCTTTCGACAATTGATTTCAATTTGTGTATTATGTTTATGACGTTTACGTGTTAATCGGTGCTAATACGGAATTGATAATAACAGTTATGTTACATGTTTAACTTTTATTTGTATCTTGTATAGGATTAATTATATATATATATATATATAGCGCAATAGTATATATATATATATATATATATATATATATATATATATATATATATACTATTGCGTAATAAAAAAATCAGGATTATTTCATCGATGTACAAATGATGTCTTGTTCTTGTTGTCTAAACAAAAAAGTGTTGATTTAGCAGAAGCGCATTGAACCGTAAATCTGTTATAGAATAAACTTTTTAAAATGCAATATATTTACCCAGCTTCCTTAAAAAATATCTTTAATGAATAATACATGGATATTACACGGATACGTGCATAAAACGGGCAGAAAAACAACTCCTAAGTACCGCGTTGTTTGTGAAGACAAATCTTAAAAACATTTTAGTACAAAGCACGAGATGCCACTTAATATTCCGTCAGCTTGCGACGTAATTCTTTACAGCCGGAGATAAACAAAGCGAGTTCTTTGCGTGATGCGGCACAGTACCGGAGCTACACAAATGAACTGGCTTTTAAGGCTATCTCACTTCAATGAATATAAGCATGATAGTTGTGTTTTAATTTAGTATTTTTTTTTTTTTTTTTTTATGTGAGAGGAGGCAAACGAGCAGGCGGGTCACTTCGAGTGATGTGCCAACCGCCGCCCATGGACACCTGCAACGCCAGGAGGCTTACAAGTGAGTTGCCGGCCTTTAAGGAAGAGGAACGCTCTTTTTTTGAAGGTCCCCAAGTCGTAGCGGATCGGGAATACCTGCGCTGGCAGTTGGTTCCACAAAGAGGTGGTGCGCGGCAGAAACTGCCTTAAAAAACGCACAGTCGTGGAACGCCAGACATCAAGGTGGTACGGATGGAATTTCGTATTCTGCCTTGATGTCCGGTGATGGAATTCCGCTGCAGGTATTAGCCCGAACAATTCATCAGAGCACTCCCCATGATAAATGCGGTAGAAGATGCAGAGGGAGCCTACATCTCTACGCAGAGCCAAAGGATCAAGCCGATTGGAAAGGATGGGGTCGTCGACGATACGAGCCGCTCTGCGTTGGATGCGATCAAATGGAAGGAGCTGGTATTGGGGCGCCCCCGCCCAGAGGTGGGAACAGTACTCCATATGAGGCCGAATTTGCGCTTTATAGAGTTGCAAGCGATGGCCTGATGTGAAATACTGACGCGCCCTGCTGAGAACACCAAACTTTTTAGAGGCTAACTTAGCCTTACCTTCCAAATGATTGCAGAACTGGACATCGCTCGATATATCGACACCAAGAATTCCAATACTGGCTGAGGCTTTAAGAGGAGTGTTATCGAATAGTGGGGCCACGACAAAGGGATTCTTTTTAGCGGTAAACGCGCAAACCTGGGTCTTCGAGGGGTTAAATTGGACTAAGTTAAGTCGACCCCAATCCGAGACTCCACGCAGTAGAGTCTCGACTTCAGATACAAGTTTGTCCCGACACTGCTCGACATCAACCCGGGAAATATTTGCACGGCCGTGATATAGAGCATCTCCAGTACTGTCATCCGCATAACAATGAAGGCTGCCTTAGTGCAACATATCATTGATATGCAAGAGGAACAGCGTAGGAGAGAGTACACAGCCTTGGGGAACTCCAGCGTTTACGGATTTGAGGTCGGAACATGCACCGTCGACAGCGACCTTGATGTTCCGATCGGCCAAAAAACTGGAGATCCAGTCGCATAACTTCACGGGAAGCCCATATGCTGGAAGTTTTGAGAGAAGCGCCTTGTGCCATACCCGATCAAAGGCCTTTGCTATGTCCAGACTAACCGCCAGTGCTTCCCCTTTAGTATGGATGATCTCTGTGCTATGGAGTTCTACGTACGTATTACGAGATATTATAAATATATGGGAGATACATTTCACACGATTGGAAAACAAATCAGTAACTACGAGTATATAGTTAAATATTAACATATTATATTGCCGAAACCAAAGCTGACAATTAGGTTCATCACACAATCGTTAACTGTGCATCGAACTCGGGATGTCTGAGACCTGCTGATGAGTAATATTATTCCGCCAGTCTGTAAATACTGTCTACCTAAATATGTATAATATTTTTTTTCACTGGAGGCTACTTTTCCCCGTAAATACAACCGGTTTGTTTATGTATTCTCCTTAGTATATATTTTTTATAACATGAGGCCCATATTGTCCAAAAAAAACTTCCCATACAATAATGTCGTTGTTTAAGGGTACGCTGTTATTTTAAAATAACAGATCGACGGAAAGAACTCCACAGTATTAAAGCTATTAATTTTGTGTTAATTTTAAATAAGTTTGCTTGGACATAATTGCATTAATGAATGTAATATTCTTTATATAAAGCCTTTAGATACGTGCCCACTTTTCAAATATCACGGCTTAAAGTGAAACCCTATCGGCGACTTCAATTCCAAAGGAGCTTTCAAAGCACGTTCCGGTAGACGCAGGGTAATGCATGCTAATCAACTGATAGATCAACCTTGATCACTATAGCAGATATCTAACACTTTACAGTTTCAATTAATGACCGGTTTCGCATTGAATACTAATTTTCATTTTACATACTTTATTACTTAAAAATTTAAAGATTTTTTAATAATCTGTTTACGTTAAGTTTAGATACTTATTTGCTTTAAATTAAGCATATAATATATTTTATGTTTTTCTAATACGCCATAGCGTTACAAGAACTAAACATCTTAAGTCGATCAAAGCTTGAGATATAGATTTAAAAATATGTCAGGTAAAATAACTCTTAATAAATATGTTACGATAACATAGTTATATATTTACAATAAAAGAGCCAAAGATATACAATATACACAGAAAGACAAACTATATAAAAACATGTAATTAACAGTAACTTCAAACATTTATAATCTAACGCCTAACACCTCCTATTAATAACTTGATATTATCATGATACGAAAAAAAGACTTTGAAATAGTTTTTATAGATATATATTGTTATTCATGTAGTAACATAAAATATCAGAGACATTTTCCATTCGCCGGACGCGCTTTAAAATCCCCGCAGAGCGTTGTTTAAATCGAAGCCGTGACGGGGGATAAGACGAAACAATTTTTGCGAGTGCTATGCAAATGTTTGCTGATATTAGGAGCCCCCTTTATTAACTGCGCTCAGATAAATTTCAATTGAATTTTCGGGGAAACAATCTGTTTGGACAAATTGAGAAGTTTGAGGATTATTTGCATAAAACACCAACTAACCCCTTGACGTGACTGGTCAACCACTAAATTATCTACTCTGTGTATACATAAACTAAGCAAGGTTGTAAATATATAAAATACGGTATATACAGTTTATATAGCTGTAACAACACAATAATGACACAGTACACATAGCTTTCAAGCTACGCGCTACACAGTTGCTACGAAAAAAGTCTTATGCATAGTATAATTAGTGAATAAATTGTGTAACTTATATTGCAATTTTAAGCAAAAATCTTAATATTCCTCTTTCAATCGTTAAGATATAGTAAAATAGTGGAGGTTATTAATATTAAATTATTTCACACATAAACTATAGAGGAAATGCCGCCAGCATTATGGGTACTCTTTAAATTTGTTTTAGTTTGGTGGTTTGTTTTCTTTATTAGGACATGAAATTATATATGAGAAGTACAAATACAGAAATTACATTGTTTTTTACATTCAAATAGACTTTGAGGCTTTTATTTTTAAAGGCAGCAAGAAAAAATACTTACAGTTATGATCACAGTACAATGTAATTAATACACGATTCTCATCGCGATGTAATTAAATCGTTTGTCAAACTTCGTAATTCTGTCACCGAAAAGTTTTTACTGTGAAACCGCGATCGTTTCGACTCGAACACCTCTTATTACTTAACGACACGCACACATACACCCTTTATCACTATGACACACATACGCAGCTTAAGTTATGCAGAGAGCGTTTACTCAAACATTTAGTTTAAAATTTATTTTAGTACTTTCTGGTAATATGGTTAATCAACTCCTATATCAAAATAAAGTTAAAGTCTTGTGTAAATGATATGTAATTATTAGTCGTAAGTCATGTCTCAAACATATCATTATATATTTATTTTATTAATAGTGTCCTCAAACATTACGTTTGAAATTTATTTTAGTACTTTCTGGTAATAAATGGTTAATCAACTCCTATATCAAAATAAAGTTAAAGTCTTGTGTAAATGATATGTTATTATTAGTGGTAAGTCATGTGTCAAACATATCATTATATATTTCTTTATTAATTGTGTCCCCAAACGTACATAAGATATTATTTATTTACTAAGGAATTACATATATATAAAAGAATTGAGAAGTAAAATTCTTAACTAACTTTCACTGATAAACATTACAAATAAATTATAAAATACTTAAAATAAAAAATACTCATGTAAAAGTTATTCGGCAACTTAAAAGCTAGGTCTATACAAAACCATGCACCTAAAGTAGTGAAGTCGCAAGATTCCGCTAAGCACTGTTAAGGTAACACTATAAAGGAAGACAAAGTACAGAAGTAATAAAACAAATAATAATGCGCGCAGCAGCCAGACCGTATCTGTCTCTCGTCTAATTTGCCAAAATGTGACTCCCGCTGGGAACCTTTGTTCTTTAACATTTTTCTAATATTACTCTAATTTCCCTTTTTAGACATAATCCCGGCTTTTAGTCTTAAGGGAAAATATACGCAATTCTTTAAGGTAGGGATTCTTAAACTATGGTGGTTCGGTAGCGAAAGATCGAGAGATTTTAATGTCTAATATTAATTTATACTATTTTATAATTTTTTGTGCAAATTTTTAATTTTTTAAATCTTTCAAAACGAATTATCAAAGTATATATTTTCATATGTATATTGTTACCTAATAAATGAAACAAATCAAAGTATGGGGTCGTTAAGATACTCGCAATCATAAATGTGTTTGTGAGTGTCAAAAGTTTAAGAAGCACTGGTTTAAAGGATAACGCCAAACTGACTGACTAGACACTAGGCCCGAAAGAGTAAGTTTCGTTTTGCATACAACATCTATAAATGCCAGTACTTTGCATGAAGACTTCAATTCCACAACGAATGTTCTTTACGACTTAAATGAGTTAAGTTTTAACTGACGACATAACTTCAATTTGAAACGTGTTGTTATTAATGTTTACAATATAACTTTGCATAGTACATTTGAAAAATTTGTCGTAGATCTCGCTTGTATTGTACGGAATATGTCTATGATAATTATCAAAGGTATTGCGAATGGACCTAATTGTTTAATAATTAGGTTAAATTGTCAGTCCGATATGTTTTATATGAAAAGTATGTATTACTAATACTTATTATGTATTTTTTAATAACATACTTTGTTTGATTTTATAACACTGGTCTTAGTGGACATGTTTTTGGTCTAATAATATCCCAATTAACAAATAAAAATGTTACAATAATAAGTTTCCTTGTAACTATAATTAATTAATATAGCTACTTAGTATAAGTATTTCGTCCAAGAATCAAGTACCAAATCACAGTTAATTTAGTTTTCTATAAATATGTCTGGAAAGTACAATGAAAAGGCCACTAATGAAGTAAACTCCACAACCGCGAGACGAATGTTAACGAGATTGGCTAATTGTTATCACAGTATACACGACAGGTCACTTCGTATGCGCAGTCCGTTTATCGCATTTGCTCCCCCATTTTATGCGCCAAGGATTAGCTTTTTTACATTTAAATTCACACGCTCCACATCCGTATATTACATAGAACAGATTTGATTATACAGTATGTATGTAAACTCCATTTAACGTCACATGATTTATTGACAAACTCTCTAAAATACTTATTCCATACAATGAGTTTTCATCTCTCCATTAAACTACAACTCTCTATAACGTCGTTAGTGTCGTTACAAAGACTTTATTATGCTTGTAATGAATCATTTTTTTATCCCAGATTTTGTACCTTACGCTTTTTCGGTATTATCTAGAATATAAACAAAACATATTTTTATATTATAATATTATGCGTAATGTAACTAAAATTTGTTTTTCAATACAAAAATGAATTTGAATATTTTTATAAATATATAGTAATCAATAAATTGCGGTATGTCTGGAAGAGATCGTTTATTAACGATACGGCCGCCCGTTGCTCTTAAATGTACTAACTAACATCTATTAACATTACCTACTTCTACTGTTTAATACATTTTCTGGTCATTTGTTTTGTTTTTTGGATATAAAAAATATACAAAAAGAATATATGAACAGGAAATATAACAATCGTTAGAGATTGCGGAAATGATACATTGCTATGTGAGTAAATGTGGTGCCCCGCTGAGATTCGTGATTATGAATTGCGTTTAGCCCCCCGCGAGCCCCCTTTGCCCCCTACCGTCGAGCTAACAGTGGAATTTCTTTTATATTTTTTTCTACATACTATATACCAAGTGTCCTGATAGCATTCTTATTACAATGATACGTTATTCGTATATAATACGTTATTATTGATTAATCTAGACTATTAATTAGATACTACTCTAGACTAATAATTATTTCAACCGCAAGACTCTTTTTAAACTAAGAACACATTTTTATAAAATGTAAATGTAAAATTATTTGTAGGTCTAACTTAAAAAATCTTAACCTTTCTTACAAAATCAAAATTTTAAACCGTTAAAACCATAAATTGCTTAAATAGTATATACTCGTATAATATAAACATCGCGTGAAATTTGTATACGTTGAAATGTAGTCGTGCGTCGTAGTCATAAAACAAAACAACTCGCGGGAACTTGCAAATCTTCCAAATTAAGTTGGACCCTATCGCTCTCAATGCAAATGTATGCAGACAGGCAGCAAACAGACGTCAAGTGAGCGCTCGGGGACTTCTACTGTAAAGGCATGGCCGCACTGATAAATAAATCCTACATACGTCAATATAAAGACAGCTGAGTTCCCTGAGTTGTGGGTGTGTTCTCAGACCGGTTGATTTTGCAAGCCTCGTAGATCTAGATATATTTTTTGACGTATACATGATACGATTCTATATGCAAAATATATAAATAAAAAGGGAAGCTTAAAGAGTTTAATTTTAATGTCAATACAAATGTCACTTTTAACGGATGAATTAAAAATCGTATTAAGATTATACAATTACCGTAAGATTTGTTAAAGAAGGAACTATTATTATCTAAACCGTGATACGCCATTACAGCATTACACCTCTATATACTATAATTTACTCATTCATTGCATTCTATAAATACAATCTAAACCACTGTCACAGTCGGCCGTCTTGAATCATGTCTATCGCCAAACTAACTAATTGTCATCTAACAAGCCCATAGTAAGTAAGCCAGCTTCAATAGATGTGACATACTTTTCTTGCCGAGATTTATGTACGGGCGATTTCGTCTGTTAATGCGGTACACACCCCTCAGTTCCCCATGCTAAGTACTCCACTCGACGGGAACGTTCAGGTGCGACTTGCTATTTACTTTACGTGTTAATGTTTCGGTTTTCCCGACACTTGACTAATGTTATTTTACATTTCATACCAACTTATAATTGTGCACTTTAAAGATCAAAACTGGAATATTTAAATACTTGAGGTGTGAAATGCTTTTTGCTCCAATTTATGGTTAAAATGTTTAGCTTAGATTCGTCTCAGTATTCGAATGATTGTCATGTCCTTAGTCCATGTGCATACATACCAAAAAGTACAGATACATTTTGACATATATCACTTTAAATATCTCACTTAATTGTTATTTTAAGCCTTTAGTTGTAATCTACAATATGTCTAATCTTATATATATAAATCTCCTGTCACTATGTTTGTCCCCGATGGATTCTTAACTAGGTAACCGATATTAAATTAAATTGGCACACCGTGAGCAGTCTGGGTGAGCAACTTGAGATATAGGATAGCTTAGATCTATAATTATAGTCGCAATTTTATTTTATTGCAAATTATTTGTCTTTCTAAATTATTGACAGTCACAATTATCTGTTATTCTTTTCGGCTGGATTGAGTAAGTAATCAATAGATGGCACTGCTATGGTAAACCGACAAACGTGTCATATAAGCTACAATTCAATATCATGACTACCACGTGTTAATTAGGCTAAAGTATAAATTTATTTTGTAGTAAACGAAATACCGTGAAATTCAATTATTTCTACTTTTTTAATAATTTATATGGCAAAATAACGTTTGCCGGTTCAGCTAGTATTTTTAAATGGTGTGGGAAGGAGTGATCTTCTTTAAAACCCAAAAGGGAGGATCTATGAATATCTTAACCAGGTCAGCCCGAAGGTCCCAGTGGGTAAGTTCGGAAAGTATATGTGCTTAGCGATCAAGACTTAGGACTTAGGTTAGCACGGTTGGGGATCGATCATTACATTACATTAATTGCTTAAGAAACTTATTCTACTTTTCATTTGCTGTTAATACTATTATATACTGTTGGATTTGGTTCTATTTAATTATTTAAAGTTTTAAACATTAAAATAAACACTTAACAAAAAACAATACATATTAACTCTTTATTACATAACAAGTTAGCCTGAATTCCATTAGTACTACGAAATGACTCACGAAAAAACATATGCTTCGATGTAATTAGTTGTTTGCTTGTTTCGTTTACAGCTAAAATGTAAGCTTAAACCAGTTAAAACTATTATTGTTCTATTAAAAACAAAATATTTCCTCACTAAAATGTATGCCCGCACGTTGAAATAAACATTGTTTAATATTATTATAGTAGTATTGATATGGGTTTCCCGAGACAAGAACCCCCATACTTTTTATATAATTGTTTTATTAACAAGTATTAATAACTCCCGGTTCTAATGGTTTTATTCACGAGAAAACTCACACTTATTATGACATTCGAAAGAAAATTTACTGCTGTGTTCCGCATAACATAACTTTATTTAAAGTATAACTAGAAATATTTAATGAAAAATTAATTTTACTTAACATTTAAAATGTAAGCCGGCCTATTCTGAACTATGTTAACATGTTGGGTTTAGTTGCTTTTGAGTTTATTTATTTAAGTGTTAAGAATGCCTGATCATAGTTCTTTTGGTTAGATATTTCTCACGCATGGACCAGTAATGTTAGATTTAAGGTGTACTAAAAATGATAGTTTTATTAACACATACCCTATTAAAAGTTAAGATACATTGAATCAAAAAAACCTTAAATAAAATCTTAAATTTAATACAATGTTAAATGAATTTGAGAGTTCATTGTGACTGGAATTTATTTACTTTCTTAAATATTTAATCATTCTGCGTTTATTAAAATTTAACATGTTTTTTTATTAGGCATTTATTATAGATAAATATGTTATTTTTAAATATTCAAATCGGAGGCCACCCGCAACGCTAGTTGTGATATAACGGTACGTTCAAATTACTTTTAAATAAAACTCACTTACGGGTATAAATGTGAACTACAATATTTCGACATTTTTATTGCTTTGTAGGATGGGTCAGGTTAAATTTATACTATATACCATGTGATTTATGATGAATTTAATATTTACTCAAGCTTCTATTACTTACATACATGGTACGTAACCATGGCAACAAAAACTTAAACCATATTCTGTCATAACACTTATACGCCATCTAAAATCGAATTCATATTAATATAATATTAAGGCCACACGTTGCTCTTATATGTATTAACATCTATCAACATCATATATTTCTATTGTTTAAGTGCAGTAAAGAATAAATAAATAAATTTTGTATTTCCTTAACAATTAAACAATTGCGGTCGGCATTTTCTTAATATTCACTATAAACGATATTTATCACACAAAGCCATAAAGTGAGCGTGATAAGAATCAGCCGAATAAGATTTTTATTCACTAATTCGATATCGTAACGATGTCGTCTCGATAAGATCGCAGTGAGTAAGCTTATGGCAACCTCTCACGCAAATTTACATGTTATTTTAGTTAATTTCCCCCGGTTGTTAATAAGGAAACAATTGACACAACTTCAACTACAATGGAATTGGGTTAACCATAAGTCGTTAATGCAGAACAACGTTAAATTATTGTTACTAAAATCGCCTCAGGCTGTTAAAGTTGTCCATATACA
Organism: Leptophobia aripa; assembly: GCA_951799465.1. NCBI lineage: Eukaryota > Metazoa > Arthropoda > Insecta > Lepidoptera > Pieridae > Leptophobia > Leptophobia aripa. The sequence goes on along the minus strand of OX637277.1, from coordinate 1,784,918 downwards.
AAGCTCTGTCTAGTACGTATGTGGACTTAACTGTTTGTCAATTCGGTATATTAATGATAGTTGGACTCCAGAATAGATATACTTTACAATAATATAATCGATTCAACTTATTAGTATTAACTTTTTAGTATTAAAACTTGCAATTACACAATTAAAGAATTTTTCAAAGAAAAGTTAAAATTTTGAAAATTAATTATTTCAACAATCATTAATGTCTCATAGCACAGTTCTGCTTCTCGGAGAATCGCATAGTTCGCTATTTTATTACATTTTCTCATATGAAAGTATTGGGAGTCGGACAACTTTAATTGCTGTAACTATTGTGTCTTGGAACTATTTTAATTTCTTTTTTTTTAATTAATTTTATTATCCTTTATGCGCTAATTTAGAATATAATAAAACCACTTTGAATTCATATTAGTGCTATTTGTTGGAAATATAATTATTTGATGCAAATTATCGGAAAACTTATATTTAACTTTTCTCTACAGGCGGCGTTGCCTTTGACAATTGACCTATTATTATTTTATGTTTTGAAATTATTCCCTTATAATTGGATTATTAATATATTTTTCTAAAGTATTGGTGTAAGTGATTCAAGATTGAAATGTTGTCTTTATATATAAATTATTTAATGTATGTGAATGTATAAATGTGTATATTGAAGGCAAAAACGCAATAGCAATGGGGTAAGTTGTTACCAAACTTGCTAACCAAATTAAAAAACAACGCATATCAAACTAAAATTTGTTAACATTCAAAATGGAATGTTGGAGCTAAATCGGATTATAATTATTTTGGTTGCGTTAAATTTATGTGACATACATTGTGGTGCTTGATAAATGTGACCTGAAAGCTGCCGGCAGCCCACAGCAGCCCACTCGCCATGGGATATTGATGTATATTATTTATCGATTTATATGTTAAGGGGCCTACGTAGGCGCCGTGGGGCCACCTGCGTGGACTTTTATATAATATATAATTATATTGTCATTCGATGCATGGTTAATTTCGATTACATGTTTTCTTAATTCAAGAAAATTAGTAAACATGAGAAGTAGACCTTAAAGTTTAGTTCAGTCTCTTATGGCTATTCAATGTTATATCATTATTAGAATTAAAACATCCATACTAATAATATGGAAAATGTGTTTGTTTATCCGTCATTCGCGTCAAAACGTAGTAAGGGATTGGTGTGAACTTTTGTGTGCAAATAAAAGGCTGGCTTTTTATTTCTTACGCCCTAAAATAGGGAGTAAATTTTTGTATTCAAATACTCTATAGAGTAAATCCGCAAATTTCAGAAAGCCAAAAATTTGTATGCAAAGTAATTGTTACTAAAGAAGAATTTGTTGTGAGCGCTGGTCAAAGCTGTACTATTATATATATAATTTGAATAGTATAATATATCACACGGATAATGTTGTTGGTAGCTACTAAGGTAAGCGATTTATCAGTTGTTATGGGTCCTGACTAAATTATGTTTTTTCCTTTATATAAAGCTGCATGACCAACTGAGTCGTCAACATTACAGGCGGATTCAATACACAAGTTTCGTTCCTCCTTTACTGATCTCGTCAAACTTTAAACCCAAGTATAATATCTACGAGAAATTATTCTCGGACAAGTAATAGTTTCAATCACGTCGTGAGTCGTGCATATCTTAGGAGTCTGGACAATTACGGATTGTGGTCATAAATATATGCCCAGTGCTTGAGATAAACGCATAGCGATAAATCAACGCGTGACCTTGATGTATACAATATAACGTAGTGTAGTCGTCTGAAAGAAGGTTTTAGTATATTTTATTATATAGTAGTCTGTCCGAAAGAAGGTTTTAGTCTATTTTATCTGATGATGGTAATTATCTGCATTATTAAAAGATGTGATGCTGTGTGTCGTATTATGATTAGTTTGCTGTTTAAAAGCACAAGAGACAGTATATTTTGCGTTTGTATGGTATTGAAATAAAGCTTATTACATAAAAGACTTTCGCAATAACTACTATTAATAATACAAAACGAGTTGGTAACTGTTGATGTTATATTCGTATGATTAATGTTAGCGCTGAGTGTGCTTTATTAATAATGTTTTGACTATTCTGACGTCTTGATGTAAGCTACGATTGAGGTGATCATAAAGTTAACTAAATAATTTTAACTTTACACACTTAAGCATTATTTGGAGTCGACATTTAGCACTACAAATTGAAACTAACAAAAATGTTTATCTCGTCACGTGCAATTTACTATAGTGATATGTATGTTGCATCTATTAGGCCTTGCTGTAGATCAGCTGTGGAATTTCTGCTAGTTAAGGCTAGGCTAGAGTACAAAGCGAGGGCTATTTCCATCGTTTAAGAGTTATTTAATGTTTTTTCTTTTCTTGAATCATTTATTTAACGTTCTCTTTTTACTACAACACATTTAAGTATTATATACGTTATAAACAACTCGATTTTCAATCTGACGCATTTGAATCTAAACGTTCAATATATTCAATGCATTAGGATGACAATACCATTCCTAACAGGATATACAATTAATACCGTATCGCAGGTAATAATAAGGTCGATTTTGTATCGTGAAGTTGTGAGGACTATCAGGTGCGGCTGACAACTCGGTACAATTGTAATGCTAATCACTCATCACAAATCCACTTTGCTCTAAGGGACGTTTGATTAAAAAACTTTGATCGAGACTCGTATTTTTAATGTCAGATGCTGTTGGCACTAAAATATTTATATATATTAAAATGACTGCTGTGATTTCATCCAACTTAAACGTTAAGTTGAAGACACTAACTGGCCCCCTGAAGACCCTAATGTTTTAAATCGACAAGTTTCATAGAACTTTACGGGATTCATTATCATACTAATTGCCGCTACAGATCATAGAGGTCGATATCTTACAGATAAAAAAATGCCTACAAATCAATAACGTCTCAACTACTAATCTTCTAAAGCAATCTTTGCATCGTAAGTCAAAAAAAGGATATATTTTTTCAAAATTCCCCATATTAAAATAAATATTTAAAAGTAGTGTGTTTCTTGAAATGGTTTTATATGTCATAGAGTGTAATTCTGATTACACTGAGACAGCAATATTAATAATATTAATCAATTCTCATCTATATAAAGAAAGAGCAAGTTGGGGCAATAACGTTAATGATGCGGGCCTTACTCAAGACAAATACAATGGAAACTTCTACTGTTCATATTTGCGATCCTAATTTTACATGACTGAAAAAACTGATTTCAATATGTTATATTCTATAAAATATACTGCAATATGACAGGGATTGATGATTGATGGTTATAAAAAATAACATCTACCGTAAATAAACCCTTTAAATCCTGCAAATTTAGTTATCTATAAGTTATCTTAAATGCTTAATTTTACTAATAATAAACTTAAATCTTGATATATCATGGTTATAAAATACTACATCTGTATCAAACTCAAACTCAAAATATCTTTATTTAAGTAGGTCTTTATAAAGACACTTAGAATCGTTAATTTTTACACTACTCGATAGCTGCTCTTTTAAAAACAATTAATACAAAATTATGTTACTCACATTAAATTAACTTTAAATTAAAATAACAAAGCATTGTAAGGCTACTCAAGAATTGAACTGTCCCGATGGTTAGCCACTGTAAATAACCTCTTTAGATCCAGTAAAAAGCTTAATTTTACTAATAATATGTACTACCTATAGAAAATCATAATTTTAAACAAAAAATTATACTGCAAGGATCTTGAGAACATTCCCCGTGTCGCAGGACATTTCAACCTTCAGTTCCTCCCCTCGACAACCTCACGAGAGGGCCAAGACGCGCTCTCTGACACGCGCAGTAATCTAATCTGTCACGTGACTTCATAAATCATACCTTACATTAACACAAAAAGTGACACGTCAAATCTAACATTTATATCTCAATAAATGATAAATCCAATTTCTAGTTGTTCATTATTTTACACAAGGTTATACCTTATTCCGCACTTAGAGGCCGCGAGACTGAATCAAGATTACGAACCGTAGAAGGAAAAAGTCTTTTTTTATCATTCTAAAATATATTATCATTTTACGTAATTAGAATAATGTATAACTTTAAAAAAATGGTATACGAATTGGTAAGACGCCTCTTACCACTCGCCCTAATGAGACGCTTTGTACGCCGATGAGGTTCTCATAAAAAACGGAAATTATATGTAATTTGCTGATGCGCGGTACTAAACAACGTTTAACTTAATTTTGTTTTTTAAAACGCCGTCCATCTTTAATTTGGGATTAAGCCGCAAGCTAATAACTAATAATTTTATTATGTGAATGTACAGTATCAATATAATTCATAAATAACATAATATTTAATAAAATTAAATATACTATTATTTTAAGGTATATTATTATTCTTAATTTACATTACATAATCTCAAAGGCTTCCCCATTCCGATCTCTCCTGAGCCACTCTGTTCCACGTTACTGCCACTTCTCTAACTTCATCGTCCCTTTAGTTGTCGGTCTCTTTCTCTCTTACCTGAGATTTATACCCATGATTATTATTATTTCTGGTCACAGAAAGTAATACTTTTAAAGTGACATTATCTACTAACTGTCCAATGAACAACTGTCAGTTTCCCAACAATCCGTGTGAAGTTCGCTCGGCCACAGATATAAGATGTTAACGTCAGTTGACAGTTAAGTTAGCGAGTTGCTTTATCGGCCACTTTCCCGAACTACATTCAAATCTAAGTTCCAACTTATATGTAACGATCTTCACTTGGCCTCGTTCAAATGTTATAGATTCGTATAAATATCTGATGAAGACATTGCTTAAGGGTTTCTCGAGGACTCAAATTGTCACGTTGCGTGTAATCGCACGATTTCGCCAAACACAATATTTTCATTAGACGCCCGGGAGGGGCTCGGGAAAAAATGAGATTACTTTTTGAAGTGCTGCGCGATGATGCTTAACGATAACTCGATTTGCGCGCAATTCCGTCTCCCGCCTTGCACAGACACATATTTCACCCTCGGATTAACTCGCTTATCTGAAGGCAGGGACCAGCCAAGCTCTAAGAAAGCTGAGACTGGATGTCGCGTCTTTAAATAAGCTTAACAGTGTGTTGTGTATCGCACAGTTTTATACGCTTTATGAAATAATCGTCATGTTAGTCGGAAGAAATGTACTTGACGCATGTTCTCTGGGTCTAACATTCCGGTTTCCTCACGATGTTTCGTTTCAATTGAAAGAAAACTCCACTGGGTCTAAGCTCACAACTTTCAGTAGAGACTCGCACCATCATTTGTATGCAAAAAATATCTTTCAGTAGAATTTTGTTGTCGGGTAATAATAGTCGGTGACGGTTTCGAGTCAATACAAATCTTTAATAATTCTTCAGCTTAGATTTGATAAAAAACGCTTTTATTGAAATACAAAAATGTATAATACAAAATTTTTATGATCCTTGCACGACTTTGTGAACAAAAGCAATCTCACGCGTTGCGATTATTACAATTGTTTGACAGTCGACAGGTATCCTAACTTAATAAACAGCATTGTTGTTTTATCCTTCCATATTCAAACTTACGGCTACCAAGAACTGATATACTGATTACTGGTTCCACTTGAAACAACATTTGACATTCATATATAATGACATACATATGTCATTCTCATTATTATATCAGTTTACGTATGTTATTTTATTTTTTTATATTTGTAAGGTGTTGGTTATGTTATTGTATTTTAATTAATTTAAAATGTCCTGTGGTTTCTAGTAAAGCTGAATACGCACAAAGAATCTTCGATATTTAATTAAAGAACCGCTTTTGGCGATGTTTCTCCCTCAGCCCTCCTTTTGCCCAGCGGCCTAATGTCCCCTTCGACACCAGATTAAATTTTATTACAATCGAAACATGTCCACCGGAAAATGCACAGCTGCCTTGTATATCTTTTCTTAAACCTTATTTAAGAAACCTAGTTGTATTTAATTAAATCTACAACTAAGGTTGGATTAGAGAATTTAGCCAGTATTTACGATCGGTAAGAAAAACAAAATAATTAAATCGAACAATGTCATGATCAAACTATGACAGACTATACCAGACAACGAAATATCGAAATATTACAGCTGTCATACAACACCTCTTAATCATATATACTTGTGTTGCCTACTGTATATAACAGAACATAACCTAGGAATACAATTACATATGTTATCGATTACCTTTAATAATATATTATTATTAACTTAATTGGTCACTTATTCTGTTATGTACGCGAGTTGTATACATACCTTGTTCTTGTATGTCAATTGTCAAAAAATTATTAACAATAGAACGAAACTCAGTTATGTTACCTATTAAATAATGTCGGGCGCGTCCAGTGTATGCCGTGTGTTACAAGAGCACTCGGCGTGGTGACAAGTGCACTAGACAACACTACATCACACTTACGCGAATGCAAGCTTTATAAATCATTTGCTAATTTTAAAACTATATAGAGTAAACTGTTCGTATATCGAGATTGTACCATACTTGTGATAAATGAACTTGATATTTATTGGACCGAATGCTTTTCAGCAATCGTGACGTAGCCAGAGATCATATCTAGCTGACAGTTATTTGTGTTTTATTCTGTGGTACTTCTCTAAATTACAAATTGTAACTCATAACTTCGTTACTTTTCAGGGCCACCGGGTCCGCCAGGAAAGAGGGGGAAGAAAGGGAAAAAGGGTGATTCTGGGGAACCTGGACCAGCAGTATGTATACATTATCTATATATATATATATCAGTATTTATACTTATTCGATACACTGCTATTTTATTTTCGTTTTATTATTTCATTTGCAGGGGTTGATGGGAGCACCGGGCAAAAATGGATTTCCGGTATTATTATTTTATTATTTCTCGCTTACGTTTTTTTTATTCTTTCACTTCATACTTAGCTGAGGGTTCTTAATGCATCTGTTGCATCAGTTATTTAAAGTCTAAATACCCCTGATATTTCTTCTATCTGTCTTCATCTTACAACTGTGACAACACATCGTTCTGTTGACTAAAAATCCTGGTAAATTTTGGTTAATTAATATGTTCTATCTGTGCAATGGTTGCTAGCACTCACGCAGATACTAGGTAGCTCCCTCTACCGAAGACTACTATAGTTATGAGTAGTCAGTAAATCGGTGTTCGGTTTCAGGGAAGCAAAGGCGAGAAAGGCGAACGCGGCTTCATGGTAAGCCCTCCCTCCTACCCGCATACTAGCCCCACCCCATCCTATCATTCTTACTACTTCGCAAAATAACATTCTTAGAGTATGAAAATCAACAGCGTTATATTGCGAATAGCTAGAATGTAACCAGTAGAAAGAGTTTGGTGAATTGTTTTACTAAAACACTAATTTGGGTGATTTCGCTACTATTTAGTAATTCCATATTAATCCTATCAAACTCCCATCCCATTGCCTTGATGACGACTAGAGTTATGTAATAATCATACATACTAACGTCTTGTGTGTTTGGTGACCCTGTAGTTTACCGCATGTAGCGACTTTTGTGAACGTTTTTTTTTTAGACAACTGGTGATATTTTCTCATACTACCTTGTTTTTTATTCATTGATTTAAATCAAAATTCTGTCTGCTCTTAGACAGGAACTGCATTCGTATAATTGCGATATTATATCTTAATCATCAATCTCTTATCTAAAAACAACTTTACAGACAGTTGCCAACATATAGTTATATTATGCCTTCGGCTCGATTCTTGCTTAACAGCGATAGGAAAGATGTTATTACATATAGAAAAGAGAAAATCGATATTTAACACGTAGATTTCTGTTGTTACCAGGATATACGCATCAACAAATAATATCATGATATCTAGTTAAATGTAAAATGTTAACTATGTCTTGATCGGCTATTTCTTGTCAATTTAATTACATCCGGTAAAGTGTCTAAAACATAAAACAATATGAAACACGAGGAGTTGGACCATCTTTGTAGTCAAGGTCCGAACCAAAATGTTCTCACGATTCAACTTAGCAATTGAACGGACTGTGGTCAGATTTTCCATTTCCAGACAGGAATATTAAATTTTAGAATAATTTCACAATATTACATTTAAAGACTATATTATATTCAGTCAAGGTTGCTAAACCTTTTAACACCTAAGTATATCTAAATACTATTTTTTATTGACATTATATTCTATAAATGTTTAAAAAAAAATTCAAGAAAAAAAAGCGGTTATTGTACATCAGACAAAACAAATCGTACAAATAACATATAAATCAAAGAATCACTGTAATACCTAACAAATGTGACAGTGTATACGCAAAAGTATTCGATGGAGTTAACTATAATTATTTTCATACATGCTTTACATTTCTTTACAAAATCAGGGAGTCCATATTGGTACACCTTCATATTTTTCCGTAATCCGTTCAGACGACGAATAACTACATTATTTACAACCATAGATAATTACATTAGAATAATAAAAGTATTTAAAGTCCTTCATTGGTGCACTAACTATTACTAATTTATACTTCCCAATGTATAGTTTAAAAACTCAATAAAAATATCTATTTCAGGGTCCAATAGGATTAGACGGACCAAAAGGAGATTCGGTGAGTGGAGTGGTTCTAGTGTTTTCTTTGTTTACGATTTCCGTTCGCGGTGTTATTTTATACAGACACATTGATTACAACTATGTGTATAATTAACCTTATTTTAATTGCTGCGAAAAAGCAATTTCTATACAAAATAAATTGTTCATAATTATAATCGCAAACTATGGTTCTATTCAATACAGGAAAATGGAAAATGTGTACACAATACGAAATGTGATTTAAATCGTTAATTTAATAAGTATAAGAAGTTTTGAATATTTGTTTATTTATTTATTTTAAAGTATTCTGTTTCAGGGTCGGCCAGGGGATAAGGGACAAAAGGGCGAGCATGGTAGTCCAGGTTTCGATGTATTTTCAGCGGTCAAGGTAAGATATAATATCAAACATCAACTGAAAATGTATATTTTTTTTTGTAACTTTTCTTAGCTACGTACATAAAACACCATTTATCTAAAGCAAATTAACGGTCCATTTAACATAATCGAAGTTAGAGAATCGTGGTTAGCGAGTGATAACACAGGCACAATGATATTATAAAACAGCGTAATTCGCATTTGTTTTGTCTGTGACTTATAACGGGCGGTTACAGGGCGTGAAACGTTCCGTGGACAACTATAAGATGAGCCCGTACACCACCGCAGAGATTATCGCTGTCAAGGTACAGCCTTCAATGAGTGTTTTATAAATGCGCTTTTAGGTACATTTATTTTGCAAATCACCATCCATACAGGTCGGAAACGATCGAAGCTTTATTTTTTGGTTTAAAAAGGGTACAGTTTTGGTGTTAATTTTCGTCGCCTACATTAGTTTTATGAAATTCAGCTTTCACAATATTGGCTGATTTTCGTAGATATTGTGGCGTCAATGCATGTATGTGTGTATGTAGTTAGTGATGTGTGCGTAGGGACTCCAGGCGTCCGGGCACAACATCTCAGCGCAGTCAATCATACAACTGAAGGTGAGACTTGCACTAAATAGTCTTTATCTTCTGCTACTCAATACTAACATGACAAAACTCTTCTTCAAAAAACATCGACTGTTTAATATTTAACATTTAATAACCCCGTGAGGCTTTTCCCTTATGCTCTATAAATATCTAATTATACACTTGCGCATAGACAAATATAGAATAGGGTGTGAATGGTTTGAAAATATACAGCTAACGTAATTTAATTGTAATTATTAAAGAATAATAAAGAATGTTCTTAATATATATTGAAGAGTATTTTATCTGACATATGTCAGATCACAGAGCACGAGTAACGTAGCGGTTTACAAACTCTTGAACTCGTGTGTGTTTCAAAATAAGTGTCCGTCATTTAATTGATTTATCCGTGAATTTAATGATAGTTATATTTGTTGCATTTGTACGATGAAGTTCCATAACGAAACTGCTAAAAGCTTAACGTTAAGACTTCCCACTATTGTTACTCATGACTCGTTTCCATTGCTTGGCTTAATGTTTTTTTGCATGTTATTAAGTAGTTCTGTACTGAGTGAATGTACTAGGAGTATTTACTATTCATTTTATAATATTAAATAACACTTAACTTTATATAAATAGACTAATATTTTCATTTCAATTAATTTATTTCAATAAATACTAATATCACAACCTCAAGTTTCCAAGCTTATCAAAGGAATAATATATTATAATAACCGTAAAACATGATGTAGGGTGAACCTGGAGAACCAGGTCCTCCTGGTGCGCCAGGGCCGCCCGGATCTGATGGAATTGCAGGCGCCGAGGGCCGTGTGGGTCCCGTTGGAGCCATGGGACCAGCAGGTCCAATTGGCCCGGCTGGCTCACCTGGCCCTCTTGGACCTGTTGGACCTACTGGACCTATAGGACATAAGGTACTTTACTGTTATAACAACTTGGGAACAAAAATGGGAGGCTTGAATAGGCTTATGATTTCTTTATATGTGGTTAATGTGACTGTATTCGCACATATATTGTATTAAAGAAAATAAAAATGAGACCGCCTTGTGTTTCAGGGTGACCGCGGTGACAAGGGTGAGCGCGGATTCACGACAACCTTGAAAGGCGACGCGTTCCCAACTGGTATCATCGAAGGACCGCCCGGCCCCCCTGGACCGCCCGGTACAAAAATCTACTCTCATACATGTGGGTCAGCTTCAGTAATTTTGTGGGTTCAGTTTTCGGGTTTTAAATTACTGAATCTGACCCCTGACACTGCATTCCAGTGAACACAATAACAACACTTTGCTGCAGCGTACACAAACGCGTAGTGTTAACAGCAGGGCCAAATTAATATGCTTTAAAAGGTGTTGTGGCTTTAGCTATAGATAACAAATTAATGCCTTTATAGTAGTTGATTGATTTTTTTAATAAACTACTTAATTTGTAGAATAGAAGAATGCAAGGTTTTAGGGTAGTGGTTGCAGTTTTATTAGTTTTTATATGTTTAAGAGGGTTCAGAGCCTATTTTGTGTAGAAATTATCTTTGTTAAGATAACCAGGGTTCCAAACTCGCCCTGGTCTGAGAAGAGAGCCTGAACAATCTAAACAAGGGGTTTTGTGATACGTCTACAATAGTTAGAGCTATTTATTTCACGCTTATGTAGTGGGTTATAGTTTGGGGTGTGTGTTGAAGGGACTGAGGGAACTCGCGGTGAGAGAGGTGCGGCTGGGGCCCCCGGTCCCCCCGGAGAACGCGGCGCTCGCGGAAAGCGCGGCAAACGGGTAACACACGAACACACAAACACAATATTCAATTACATTTGACAATCAACAAATTCGGAATTCGTTTAATATTGTTTCTAAATAAACATATTTTATACTAACAGTAACATTGCCACCTGCCCACTGGCTCTGCCCATATCGCCCATTCTGCCCGCGTGTGACTTTCTTCTACAATCAATGGGGTTTTTCTATTGCTGAGTTTTGCCTTGATTTTGCTTGTCTTCATTTAACTGTGCATATTAGCATGTTACTGCATGTTTGTTGCGTGTTTAGTTGTAGCATTTATTAATGACAGCTTGTAGGTGTGGATTTCACGTGTGGCTCGGCTTAATCCTGAAAAATAAGGTAAATTATCTTAATATAACATAAGTATAATAAATTATTTGGCCATTAATAGTGTCGGTCTTTCTTGTCAGTTCACGGTATATGTTCATTTAGAGTCAAAATAATGTACTTCTAAGTATTTTCGTTATTCGTTAAAAATGATTTTAATATCGTACAGCATGTTTTTATACATATTTATGTGTTCAATTGGCGTATATTACAGGTGTTGCTGGTACGGCAGGTCCTCGTGGTCCACCAGGGCTGGATGGGAAACCCGGTGAACCAGGTGTACCCGGACCTCCAGGAAAACCGGTATACAAGCTATTTTATACTTCACAACCCATTAAAATTTGTACAGACTTCCTTATCTTCAAAAAGTTTTTTAAATGTTAAAAAGAAATACCAAATCTTTCGATATGTCCGGCCCTATTTGGGACTTAAAGATATCTGCGTCGATTATGGGATATATTAGTTCATTTACTTAATGAACGAGTTAGTACTACGCTCAGTACTTTATGGCTTTGAATTAAAGCGAATAATTCATCATGTTAGGCATTAAAATATGATAATTTTTTAGGGTGAAATAGGACCTAAAGGGGTAAAAGGCGACTACGGTGATATGGGATCGCCGGGAATGCTGGGTGCACCCGGCTTGCCTGGACCACCCGGATATCCAGGCCTCAAGGGGGAAAAGGGAGATAAAGGAGATTCGGTTAGAATTTCAGACATATTTATAAACGAAGATTGGTTTTTAAGTTAAAAAAGCTTAGATGTGTTTCGAATGTATGAAGGTAACCGTTACCTATATTGTTAACATTTGTTTGAGAAACAATTTAGGTCGTTAATAATGCCCTTATCTACATCGTGATACGACATCATCATCCTGGTGTTTCAGAGAGTGCCTTTGACTATCCTGTATCATTAAAAACATCTGTGATATAGCTTGGAGAGTTCTTCTTGAATGGAGACTAAAATATCCGGGTGATTACATTGAATAGCCTTGTTATTTTAATTGTCAGTAGCACAATTTTGTATTAATTGTTTATTTTAAAAGAGCAGCTATCGAGTTTCTTGCCGATTCTTCTCGGTAGATGACTGCCTTCCGAACCGGTCGTAGTGTAAAAATTGACGATTCAAAAGTGTCTTTATAAAGACGTACTTGAATAAAGATATTTTGAGTTTGAGTTAACAAAGTTATTTGCAAAAGACCCGAGAGGAAAATGGAGGCAACTTATGTCCAAAACTGAATCAGACACCCAGCCTAATGATATAGATTTTTGAGTATATTGTCTCATATACTCAAAAAGATAGTTGGTCGGTCTACCTTCTACAAAACTCATATCAATACTATTGAATCTATTCATAGGCGGTTTTTTTAAGAACTCTGACCGCTTTCACATAAAAGATCGCCCCAACATTAAATTTGCTACTTATCGCGAAGTCATGTAAAAAGCCTCAAAACACCTTTAAATCTTAAATTGTGTTCGCATGTATGTATGTCTTGTAAAATAATTAATAATAATAATTGTTTTGTGCGTATACTTTATGTATTTAACCCACATAAAATTGTTTGCGGACAGTTTCATTAAAATAAAATATATATATGATTCTACCTCTTTACATGTATTCGTCACCGCGTTGCTGTCTGCAGAAGTACAGGAAACTACGTCGGAGACAAGTAACTATCTATCCCATCTATTAATATACTTACTAAGTATCTCTTCCTATTATAAGGATAAGCTTTTAAACTATTGTTATTAGAGTTTGGCTGTTCGTTAGTGGATTTTCTTTTTAGAGATTATCGATTTTTAATATTAACTACATTTTTTAAAGTTTTAAACTACATCCGTTAAGGTACAAATGTATAATGATATTAAATTGAAATTTCTGTATATACTTTTATTGAAATTGGTTTAAAAGAAGCAAAGTTTGAGCTGTTAATCTTTATGCCCACTGTTGAACTTGCAGGGCGATGGCACAGGATACGAGCTGTATGGACATGATGTTGTAAGTATATTTTTTTAAATTAGACTTTTCCACGAATATTTTTTTCTAAACAAGTTAATACGAAATAGGATACTAAGAAGTTCATATTCACAAATCTTAGTCCAGTTTAATTATTAAAATCTCAATCATATTTATCACCAAGGAATAAGGCATATAAATTATTATTTATAACAATACATTTACCTAATGGAGAAATCCAAGTACATGTTTTTCAAAATACTGGAAACGAAATCTAAATTTTAGAGATTTTATTAAATGTTCTTGACCTACAATTAATTAATTCTACCTGGGTAAAATGAAGCTGCCGGCTATTTAGATTTTTTTATTATTATATTAGTTCATTCGTTCTATTAGTCTGTAGAACTTAGAAACTAGAAAAAAGACAATATCATAGTAAGCACCTGAGGATCAAACGCAGGTCCGTATGTATTCAGCGTAGAAATAAATCATCCATATTTAAAATATTTTTTTTTCAGGGAGTTCAATGATGCATTTGATGATGTTAATAAATATAGATAGTGCTCGCTGATATATATATATAAAGCGCCTAATACTAAAACAATCGCATCTTTAGAGTTTTCCCATGCGGATTTGGTTCCGGTTTTATTGTTAAAGAGTTAAAAAAATGTTTCAGATGATGGGGCCTCCGGGTGCACCAGGCCCCGCAGGTTTCCCTGGAGTCGCCGGGCCTCCAGGAATCAAGGGTGACAAGGGAGATCCTGGCATTCGAGGAAAGTCGGTAATGTCAACCTGCGCTAAGAAAGAGCTTATAAACAAAACAAAAATTTAATACACATCTGATATTAAATATATAAAATTCAATTTAGTCTTTTACTGTTGCACTTTAACCTCTTTAAAGCGGCTCGACCTATTCTCATGAAACGTCAGCTAGTATACAGGACCAGTATCTATATTAACTTTAACTGAACTGAAAAACTAATGACAATTTTAAACCTAACGTTTTCAGGGTGAACGTGGAGAAAAAGGTGATCCTGGACCAATGGGACTACCGGTTAGTAGATTACCCATTTATCTTTAAAATTAACATTATACTGCTAGCTATACAATATTATAATAACCTTACTTTAGTTTATCTCTCTATAATCTACTTTAGTTTATATCTATATAATCTTATTTTAAAAATGTTACATTTCCAGGGTCCCGTAGGCGTGCCGGGTGATCCTGGAGAACCAGGACGACACGGAGAGCCGGGTCCAAGGGTAATCTCCATACATATAACACAAATGCACACACACAATACACAAACCCACATCCCGTATAAAAAGCACTAACAATCTACTAATTAAGTGTGATTTGCAACATAGTTTACAAATTAGCATGCCCTGTAGACCGTTTTGCGATTATTTAGTTATAACCATAATAGTTACAGTTCTAGACTCATTAGTGAACTACTAAATCGATTTTTTTAAACAAGATAACCCTTATATGTAGTTCAACTAAACCCATTAGAACTCTTTGCTACCATAGAGTATAGTTCTATCCAATCCAACTGACATGTTAGCAGGAGCGGTATATATGGAGTATTGATTACTTCTTAATTTTCCAATACTACATGTAAAATCTCCTTTTATGTAACTCCTGCATTCACTTAGGTCAGTCACAAAGCGGTCACAGGTGTTTACAGATTACTAACGGGGTGTATGGGTGTGTGTGTGATTACTAACAAGGGGTGTGGTATACAGGAGAGCAGCTGGCAACACCTGGCCTTCACGTAGTGACGTCATCGAGTCGTCGCTGCACAGCTGTAAATTGTAAAAAAAAAAAACGTATAACTTAAGATGTTACCGTGATTATCATTTAAGTGTTGTTAACTTTGTATAAATATTGTAATTTTTCTACTCGATACATCGAAGCTTGCGTTGATTTCGATGCCCGTGTATATAAACTGAGTTGTTTTGCGAAGCGTATTAAAATTATTTTTCAACTTTATCTTGATAGTATTGTCGCTGTAAAACTTACACTTAACACTCAAAGCGAAACAGTACATTTAAAAAAAAAAGTGTTTTTTTTACATACTAATTGATAAGACGTACAGTAATAAAAAATCTCAACATGCCCATCACGTTTCATATTAAACCGTTTCGTGAGCACAGCACCCCCTAGCGGTTACTTGCGGAACTACATTTTTATCATATTAACTACTTTGCTGTTAATTAATCGCCTTACTATAAATTTGTAATGTGAATTAAATTGAATGTTTATATCTTATAATTCGTAGTATTGATAAAACCCTGTGAGACTTAAACTGTAATTTCCAAATAAAAAAAAAAGATTCATGAGGTTAATCAGTATTATTGCGCCGTCTATTAAAATGTATCTCGTATCTTACCCAACTTTTTTGTAGTCAAATCATGCAAAAACCTATTCACAGGGTTTTTGTACATATAGTAGCTAATTTTGCATTAAATTTTTGAAATTAATAAAAACTCGCAGCTGTAATTTTTAAATTCATATAAAAAAATATACTCGTTTGTCCGTGAGCACGCGCTGCTGCGTAAATATTGTATTTTTTTAAATATCCTACAATTTATACTTAACTTAGCTTTAGACATTTTTAATTATACGTATGTCACATGTAAAAATAACTGAAGTGCGCGCTTGTGCTAGTATGTATAAGAGTGTGTATGTAAATAACGTCAGACCCGCGTGCTCCGTCCGTAGTCCTCTCTACTCTAAGTGTATTTGCTCTTCATCTATATCTACTCTGTGTTTTCTTCTATTGTATCGTCTTTATCCTATATTTATACATATTACTAGCTATAAGGTGACTGTGGTCAATGAATTTCTATGGATACCTATGAGTAGCAGCTATTGACTATTGTATTATATATGTGTAAGCTGAATGAAAAATGTACAAACGTCAAATGATTATTATTGTAACGTGTCGGCGGTCGTCATAAAACAAGTGCTGGCTTAGATCAAAATTATAACAATCACAATTCACTTGTGACTTAAATGTTTCATTACACAACTGCAATTCTTTTCAGCAAATGCGCATAAAACCAAAATCTACAAATTCAATAGATTATTATTATGTGAAGAAACGTGCAATATAC
Source organism: Leptophobia aripa (assembly GCA_951799465.1). NCBI lineage: Eukaryota > Metazoa > Arthropoda > Insecta > Lepidoptera > Pieridae > Leptophobia > Leptophobia aripa. Next base: position 1,768,166 of record OX637277.1, on the reverse strand, counting down.
CGCTGAAAAGATTTTCCAGAATATAAAACCTCACATCAATCTTTTGCTAATCAAAAATCTCTTTTACATAACACGGCCGTCGTCTATACTTTTCTCTTGTCTAGTGTAAGTGTATGTAATAAACTTAAGCATTTAGTTTTTGTATGAGAAAGAATGTCATTTGTAAAATAATCATGAGAGCAAATAAATTATTGTTAGTCACAAATTATTTTCAAGGAAAATAAATATTTGCATGCGGTGCATATTGGAGTTTCTCTGCTGCGCATGAACATGCATCTCCTCTAATACTATAACCTCTGCATGGACTCATGATTACCCTCAGCGTCGAAGTAAGGCTCGGTAGTTAACGGGATTTCGGGTGATAGGAGTCGGCCACTGGGCAAGTGGCAAAGTGCGAGATTCCAACATTGACGTGGTCGTTATTCCGCAGGGCCCACCAGGTCTTGATGGTATGAAGGTGAGTTCTACAATCAAAACGATACGAATATCATGTTTACAAAAATGTAATTGACTGTTTGTGTTCAGGGCGCTCAAGGCGAGCCAGGCGGTAAAGGCGAGCGAGGAGACCCAGGTCTACCCGTGAGTGGATTACCTCAAGAAGACGCCATTTTAATAAAAATTCTACGACTTTTAATCACTTTATTAACCATTTAACATAATTTCAGGGAACAGATGGTATACCAGGAACTGAGGTTAGTCGCATATACTTATGGGCTACATCTATTACAAGGCGTATTTAAGCGTTAAGTGTATTTTTATCTACAGGGGCCGAAGGGTGAGAAGGGTTACAAAGGCGAGCCCGTGAGTATAGAGGAATCCGGCTAACTAACACCTTCCTTCGACGCTCGTTGCATGTCCCCCAACACCACACCAGTCACACACGACTACGCCTATGTACGTGGCTTTTACTGAGACATTGTATGTCTGCAGGGTCCTCTCGGGAAGCGTGGACGTAAGGGTGATAAGGGAGATCGTGGTGAACAGGGCGTGCCTGGGCTAGACGCGCCGTGCCCGCTCGGCCCCGATGGCCTTCCGCTACCAGGTTGTGGATGGCGCCCTTCTAAGGTACCCGTATCGCCTTCAGCCAATAATAACTGCTAATTAACATTGACACTAACCAATTGCGTATTGCTCTTCTCGAAAAGACATACAAAATCTTATATGCATATAAACGAGCTGCTATTTTAAGGCTTAGTAACGAATCGAATAATATACTTGTAAACATTGATACGTGAAGAGCAATACAGCGAGGGAATGGGTGATGGTATTGTGTGTGGTTTGAATAGTCGCAATTGCCGGTGTGGCAGGAGGCGGCTCGGCCAATGGGAAATAGTGCTGAAGAGCGGGGATCAGAGAGGGGAGTTGGGGGAGAAGAGGATGTCGGGGAAGAGGATGTAGAAGAGGGCGAGTATGAGGGACCCGATGAAACCCGCGACTATGAAGACTACATCGACCCCGCGCTACAGCTGCGACACTGATCACCTACACGGCCCTTACACTTTACTGCAGGTGCTTGCATATGCGAATAATAAATAGATCGCATTTACAATAAATCCATCCTCTGTTTAGGGGATTATTTTGAGAAGAGCATGATAACAGACAATGTTCAATAACACCTAATCTGCTAACAATAATGACTAACTTTTTAATGTTTTCGTTAATTTTAAAATATATTCAGTCAATTAAATTGTTAATGTAAATTAAACTACAAGAAAGTTTTGCTTTATTTTGAAATACAATAAAATACAGATTGGAAGGCATAGACAATTTTATTTGTTTCAACTATTTTTTTATTGACATTGTAGGAAACTCTAGCCGCATGGGTAAGACGACGGTTGGCTTTGGACGACAATGAACTGCCTTAATTGTGCCTCGACCAACGCATCTCACTACACTGGACTCTCTTTTAATATATTACACTGCTTACCAATACTTCTACTACTGTTAATTATTGATTAAATACATATTTAATAAGTTGTAATGTACAATATATGTTTTATTTTCTTTATTTATTGACTTTACATAGCCTATTTAAATACCATCACTGACTTTACGTATTCAAATTAGTATACTTTCATTTGCTATAGTCGTATAATAAAATGTTAAAATTATATTACTGATGGTGTTTTCAAATATATTAAATATGTTTATTATTTAATATATTAACAAAATATGTGCGTAATAGTTTTTATTTAAATAAACTAACTCAATATGTATTTTCCCATGTATTCAATATACCATAAATATCTGTTTACTTGTTCCAATATTATCATATGAGGAAAAATGTTAGTTACCTTCTGGCCTTGATATTAGATGTTTTCAAACTTGTATGACAAGACGTACACATAAATGTTACTCAATTTTGTACCAACTGTGGATAATATTTTAGAGATAATTGTTAATTATGTATATAGATTGTAGGTGTATTACCAATTTTCGTTGTATACGTGTAAATTGGTTATTTACAATATATATATATGTAAACCGATTCATAATTAAGGACGTACCTGTGAAATATTTTTGCCAATATTTGATGTCGTTAATGTGTAATTTCGTTGGACGATTTTGTCATGCTATGACTTTATTTGTAAATACTCGAATGTATGGGTAATGACATATTACAGTTTGTGTCTAAGATGTAATAATTGTTATAGCTAAAATTTACATACAGTAGATACAGTTGCATTGTATAAAGAAGCTTTGTAAGATCTATTTGTATATTTTTATACGTTCATGGTAATAAGTTAAGAATGTCATTGTAAATATTTATTAAAATACTAATATAATGACTATCATTACACTGTATTAACTATTTTGAGTTATTGAATAAAAATTATGTCTTACGAAATATTGAGGTTATACTAACGCAATTTAATTAAGCGCTCGATTATTATACGGCGTCTAAACGTTAAAAAAAACATGCAGCGCTTGATGGCATTATTGGCAAATTAGTAAGCGTGGGCAATCGACAATATTGTGTTGCTATGAACTCGCAACAAACACTATAAGAAAATGAAGTGTGCAATATCCGTTCTATTTGTTAGTAAATCTCATGAATAATGCGCAAAAAATATTTTACTTTAGTAAAAAAAACATTTGAAGTAATAAGGAGGTTATTAAAAATATTTTTTTGGGTAAATTTTTTTTAGTATATCTCACTTAGTTCAGTAACCCAATCATAGGTAATTATTATTTTTTGTAAATAATTTGTAAAATTACAAATATAGGTTCTACCTACTTGTTTTAATTATACTTTTTTAGTTCGTCCTGTCTTTTCTTACCCTTTAGTTATGCTTGGAAAAGTAAAGTCAAAATTACATAAAGGTATTATGGTATTAATTACATGTAGGATAATGAATGTGCCCTTGCTCTTCTCACTTTGGATAATGCGGTATAACAAGTCATACAACTCCAAGATAGCCGTGATCTGACGACATAAGCCATTTACCAAGTCGCACAAAATACTGTTCAATTTGAACCAGTATTTCCGCACAAGATTAGCGCAATCTACCAGTACCAGTACCCATTAAATTACAAACATGCTGTATCCTAGTATTTTTAACATAATTAAGGAGCCTGTGATAGATAACTAGTTTGAATTTTGATGTCGATGGACGACCATTGTTCAAACTCCAAGGTCATGCCATAGATGTCAGGAATTATACCAGGAAGATACTGATTATTGACTCTTATTTGACTTAACTCGACTTTAAAAGGTATAGCTATTGACAAATGACAACTAGAAAGTTGTTTTGTTGACTACTTTGATAAAACAAATATTATGAGTTCCTTATCTCTTATATCTCATTTATTCCTTAAATCATACTAAATAGTGAATACAAACAGTAGTGAAAAGATAGTGCGAACTGCGACGTGTTACTTAAGGGATTCAGGGAATAAACTAATCCTTAATTAACATAACAGGAAAATTTGAAATATAATCAATTTTAAATTGAGTATTTACCTCAACAACCACAATGTAACCCGTATTAGTGTTTTCGCCACTTGATCACTATAATGTGGCATTTTATTTGTTAAATAAGGGATTTACCAACACCGAAAATTTATTCTTGTTGTGACAAATCTGCAATGAGTGCACATCTGATATTTAAGACTTTGTATTAAAGTGTGTTCGACTATACTGGGTACATCGGTATGGTATGGGTGGAAAGATGCAACTTTAAAATGTCTAAGGTGGTAGTCTGGTGGTGTTTGTTGTGTTTCTCCTGGAGCGGAGAAGCCATAAGTTCAAAAGTAAAAGATAATATTCCTGCACTGCGCTGTCCGCCAAATGTCAATTCATCTCAGTGTTTGTATCAAGGACACCAGGCTGATGAGTATTTGTTTGCTCTTCAAGGTATATATTACCTAATTTATTATTGTACTATGTATATTTGCTAAACCATGAATACTAAATGTACAATTTATATAATAACAAAGAATATGGATAGTCTAATATTTAAAACAGGATTGAGCACATAAATCATTATTGTAATACTGATAAAAGTTTTTATTTTAAGAAATAATATCTATTGAGTCAGTCTTGAAAAGTATTATATTATAGTGTTATAATTACAATATATTAATGTCTTAAAAATGAATGCCATATATGCTGTACTGCTAGTACATTATGCTAAGGACCAGTATATGTATTAAATACAACAATTCTATTTAATTTAAAGTTTTATTAACATTTACATTAAATTGAAAAACTGAATAACTTCACGCTCTTATAAAAAATTAAAAATTATTTCTTTCATTCAGTGCTAATTGATATTTTTTTTAAATACCTAATTGAAAATATAAAATTTCAGGTGTAGACGTAACAGTGAAGTATGGCGCAAAGGATTTTAAACTATCCTGTCCTAAAGGTGTTAACTTGGAAGATGGTACTCTGCCAGCCTTTACACGCCCGACCGCTGTATCCGCGGTCACTTTCAGTGGCTGTACTCCAACCACGGGATTGGTGCCTGCTCTAACAGCGCTCAACATTTCTCTATCCACTCTCACTTATCTCACATTCCGCGATCTGCCGCCGTTCCCTACTGAGACCCCGTCGCTTTGCAGAAGCCTGAACCTTACCTCCTTAGAGTTAAACGCCGCTGGCAGAGGGCCGACCCTTATCGCAGATATGCTTCAAGACTGTACCGGCCTCGTCACTCTTCGTCTCATGGGGGTTAAAATTGAAAGTGCTGCGCTTAGCCTGCTCCCCGTCTCTTTACAACAGCTGGCCTTACGTCGTGGCAGTCTCAAAGAGCTGCCATCTTCCGCGTTGCAACGCCTCACCACTCTCCAAAGGCTTGAAATCCAAAGTGATAAACTGCGCGCCGCGCCACTAGCTGCAGCAGTGAATCTTCGCGCTGCCGTAATTTATGCACCACTAAGCGATTTAACGGTGGCCGCAGCACTCGAAAACATGACGCTAGGCGGCGGCGCCCTGGTTGCACCTAACGGAACCTGCAATGTGCGATCGTTGCGACTGACGGGTGCCCCAGAAAATGTAACAACTGAGTGGATTGTACGCTGCGGGACTTTGAAAGCAGTGACGTGGTATTGCGGTGCGCATCAGACTGTGGGCAGGATTCCGCTACCGCCCGCAGCTGCGCTACAGGAGCTGCGAATGTACCGATGTCGATTGGACGTGGCGGATGGAGCATGGCTTCGTGGAGCGTCAGCTCTGACCAATTTACAACTGATCAATGGTGCGTCGACGACGTTGCCGGGGGATTTGTTAGTATGGAACGTGGCGTTACGTTCTATATCATTGCGCGCCAGTGGCGTGAGTCGTGAGTCGCTGCGGGCACTGGCAAAGGCTGAGCTCCAACATTTGCGTGAGCTAGATCTCAGCGACAACCCCACGCTGGGTGACCTATGTGGTGGAGGGCGCAATGTTGATGTGAACGCAGTATCTCTGCTGGTGCGACTGCGTGCGTTACAGGTTCTGAGTCTGCGAAATACTGCAGCCACTCACCTCTGCTCCGACTGGCGTCGGGACCTGCCTGCTTTAAATCTGCTTGACCTTAGCAACAACAACATTTCCCGGCTCCAGGTAAATTTGCCAATAACCGAATACTCCAATACAGACTTAAGTCCCTACAAATTTTCGATACATCAATTTATAATAATCTCTTGGAGTTTTTTACAAATAATATACGAAAATAAAATAACATCTGTCTCTTATCAACACAGGGGGAGGATCTGCAGTGGTCGCAAGCAAACATGACGGTCCACTTGTGCGACAATCCACTCGAGACCGTGAGTTACACTCGAGAGCAATACCGCGGTGCGCTCATTGCTCAGCCGTCGCGCGTCAATCTGCATCTATGCAACGACGACAGCTCCGCGCCACCACTTCGCTGCGACTGTGACGTTTATTGGTTCGCCCGAGCTCTTCGCGATCGACCCGACAATGCACCGCCAGCTCTCGCCACCTTACGTTGTCTCGGAGGCACACTATTGCGGGACATGCCGTACGAAGATCTAACATGTCCCGTTCCCGCACCGCCATGTCCACACACCTGTCGTTGCGCTGCAACAGGCGAAGCCGTTCTTGTAAGCTGTAGCCGCGCCGGGCTTGACGCCTTGCCAACTTTGCCCGACGACTTGCCCGTGCGCACTTTGGATCTGGCAAACAACGCCATAACGCAGCTCGACACTGTTGCGTTGCCCGCCAACCTTACTCTGCTAGACATCTCTCATAACCGTCTCCAGCTGATGAATCTGGCAGAGGTGGAGGCCGCGTTAAATGCGTCGCGACGTTTGCGCCTAGCGGGCAATCCGTTGCGCTGCGAGTGCGCGGCTCAGGAAGCACTGGCTGCATTAATAGCGGCGGCGGCGCGAATCGAAGATTGGTCAACAGTACGCTGTTCAGACGGCCGGCTTGTAGCTACAATGCAGTTGGGAGCGTTGTGCGCGCGTCCGGCACTTACGGCCACGTTGGTGACATTGTTAGCGGCGATAGCACTCGCGGTACTGTCTCTCGTCGTATTTCTTACTAGTCGGCGAGCCAGAAGGCAAATCAAGGTATTAATTACTCTTCTATAAACATCTAAGCATTATTATTTCCGGATTTTGTTAATATTCAACAACAACAAAAATCGTGTTTTTTGATAATCAATATGTATTTCCAGTGGTTCCTATGGTTGCGTTGGCGGGGCGCTTTATTTGAAGCAGAAGAAACGGACGCCGCAGGTGCCCGCTATGAGGCATTCGTGTCCTTTGCGACAAGCGAGGCCGGTAGGGCGGCGAAATTGGCTGCGCAATTGGAGTCAAGCGGGCGTCGTTTATGCCTTCACCATCGCGACTGGGCGCCAGGTGAACTCATCACGGAGCAAATCGCGCGATCAGTTCGCGATTCCCGTCGAACAATTGTACTGCTCTCTGACGCGTTTTTAGCGTCTGCGTGGGCGCGTGCTGAATTTAGCGCCGCGTGGGCGTTAACTCAGCGCGAACGCACGCCGCGTTTGCTGCTCGTGCTGTTGCCCGAGTTGACGTTTCCGCGTTCCACTTTAGCGGCAGAGCTGCCCGCTGATTTAGCCGTCGCCGTGGCAACATGTACTTATCTTGAGTGGGACGAACCGCAGTTCTGGGAACGCCTTGAGCGCGCGGTTCCATTACCACCCGTGTCCGTTACAAATTTAGCTTCAACTGATATAAACGCTCCAAACGACGTTGAACGTTATTAGCGACTGTTTTGGATAAAGCACTTGTTAAACTGTTGACGATATTATAGCTTTAAATTGTGTTCTTAGTCAAATAAGAATACTGGGGAAACTGGGTTGGTAAACGTAATAGGAGAGATTATTTTACATTATATCTGAAACAGAATCTCTTAATCACATATTAATATACTTTGGCATTTAGTAATTACTTTAAACCCCTACATTTTATTTACAAACTATCAAAATATACTCTGCATAATGTTTTAATGGAGAATTGAACATCACCATACATGTAAGTTTTTAATTCTGTATAAATTTATTGTTTATGAAAACTGTTGCCATATGTTATAATAAAATTTGTTTTTGTTAGATATTATGATAAAATATTATTTTTAATACAGATCATTTATAGCTGTTGATATAAATTACAGATTAGGTTTTTGGGAGTTAAAATTAAGAGATATTTGTATTATATTTCAGTTACTTAAAATATTACAAAACCTTTCTATTTTCTTCTTAAAAATGTATATGTTCATATAAAACTTATCCCATTGGAGTGAATTTAATTCAAGGAAAATTATAAACAAATAAACAAATAGGTGACCTGCAATCTATTTCAATTATTTCTGGGTAAGGGTATAAATTCCTAAATGTAAATCAACTTGCATTCAAAATTGAAAAACATTTTTCTTGGTAATATAATATTGTAAAATTGCTAGTATTTTATTTGCTATTATAAAATTATTAATATATAATTATTGTCTGATAACAGATAGAAGGAGATTATAAACAGTGCTTATTGTGATAGTAATTTCATGTAATCTCAGTGAAACTTAGAGCATTCCATAAATGATATTTTATAAAAAAAATGTGTTTGACTTCTATAAACCCAAATTTTATGTTTACCATACAATTTTTTGGAAAAACACAAGCATCTAACTAATCTTAGATGATAATAATTTCATGCAAAGCACTATCTATAATATAGTTCTAGAATCTTCTTGTTTGAATATGGTAATAATTATTATAAATATAGTACAACAGTTCATTAGTTTGATTAAATTATATGGTTCATATGAACCAATGGAACAATAATTAATTCCAAGTGCTTACCAAATAAAAAATGCCCATATCCAAAATAATAACATTGTTTATCAAATAATTGATGAAACCTGCAAGGGAGTTGAAGAAAAACAATAAAAACATGCCACAGGTATATTTATATCAATGGATATGCACCATTCCTTATCCAAATGTTAAATACATATTTCACAATTAAAGCAGATCATTGTGTTATCACAGAAAATAAAATCGATATTAAAGCAGGCGAAAATGTTAAAACTATTGTGTAATTAATACTATTGTGGCTTATAGAAATAGAGCATAACCAAAATCTTTAAATCCTTCAAGTTTTCTTAATAACACTTTAATAAATACAGCTGCAGAACACTGTAAATAAACTTTCCGCTTCATTCTAATAATTTAACTTCGAGAGAATTGCAACAATTCAAAGTATAATTTGGCGCCAAAGTCAAATTATGTGTAAAGATGGGTTTTTATCGCTATTACAAAACGTTCAGCTCGTGACAGTATTTTTTTATATTCTATACAGGTACCTTGTTATGTCAACTTTGTACCGCGCATTTTAACATCAAATTTTTACGTATAATTTAACCAATTGTTTAATATAATTCATACAATACATGTGAATACACCCTACGATTATGACTAGAACACAATGTTTAATTTGTGTGATATGGTTTTTTTTTTATTTTAAAACCCCGCCATTTACATTTTTTTAAATTCTAAGCAGGCAATGCAATTAACAAACAGTTAAATATGGCAACATTTGCTGTTTGTTCACTGAAAAGTTTGTTTGTGACTTTGTGCCGAGTCATTGCACAGAATAAAAATAATTAATCTTTTTGTAATCTGATATAAATTTTATATGCCAACATTGATTTCACATTACAAGGTATTAATTAATGTGCATTTATTTATATTTTGTATTTGTTCATACATATTTATTTCTCGGTAAGCTTTAATTTATTTGTATTACTTACATTTTTTTTATTAACTATACTTAATAGTCACATTTGTGTTACAAATTTGTAGGAAAATAGATACATTGTGTGTTTATAAAATTATAAATTTATTTATATGTATATATTATATAATAAATTGACTATATTTCTTGCGTTTTTAATTTTTATAGTAGGGTTTGTTGATAATGTAGTGTATTTAAACTGAATGATCAAATTGATATTGACGTTAATTCGTATTTGGCGATTAAATAACACTCGGAGAAAAAGTACCTATGGGCTACAAGCGCTGTAAAATGTTTTATTTCTATAAACATTTAATAATACTGATAAAATTTTGTACTAGTTCTTGAAAACAATAACTAACGTATACTTCGTAGAACTGGGATCTGTTTCTAAACCAATCGTTACAACGACTAGTGGTTTGAACAGAATCCGGACCATTAATTCATCAAAATATCAACGATACCAAAACTACAAGACATTTTGTTTTATGTGCTATAACTTCCGATATAAATAACATTTCCGACAATATTTAAATTATTGTACTGCATATTCACAAAAATCGTGTGCACCAGTGCATTCCACGCTTGGCCGATGTGTAGAGTCCCATATTCCAGGACCACACCTTTGACACATTCCCGCTAACGTGCACGGAATCCGAACTAATTGGCGGAACTGATATAATAGCCCGCGGGCTTTGCGCAGTATTAGGCGCCCGTCCATGTACATAGCTGGAATAAGTTAAACATAATGATTCCATGTCCTAAGAGATTGACAAACATATGTGCCTTTCCAACAAAATAATATACAATTATATTAATAATCTGGTACTTCGAATTTAAGATTGTCACTTTTGACAGATTCAAATAATATCGTTGGTCTAAAATTGGCTCTGCGACTATGCTTTGTTTCTTTATGTATATCTGATTTTGTGTGTATTTAATGTGATACAAATAAGTTGGTTGTCCTTTTATATAAGACTTTTTATAAATAATAAACTAGTTACTCACCTAGAGAACTAAAATGCAAGAGCATTTCATCGGTGTTGAGATCCTGTGCTATGACGTCATCAGCGTACACTGCAACTATCGCAAGGCATAGGAACAAGTGGAAGTAGTCGGTCTGGTAATTTGCCCAACACGCCTCCCACATGCGAAGGGCCACTGCTTCTGTAAACTCTCGCTTGAAACATCTGAAACGTATTTTTTTTATTTTACTACATCTGTCCCCAAACATCTTAATAAACATAAAACAAGATATACACACAAAAATATTATATGGAAACTTGAAATATTTAAGAGATAAAACAAAATACAATATATATACGAATACATCAGGGTTTAAAGGTTGGATTTTTGTAAGGTGTTCAAAATGCCTCTACGAAAGGTAAGCAGAGAGTCGGCAAAAACATCAACCGAGTCGTCCACATTCACAATACTATTATAAAGTCGAGACAATCTGTTTACAGGACCGCTAAACAATTTGCATAGACGAGACGTGGGCGTGTAAAAAAAAAGACTTAGTCTTGTGCGTGCAGTATGAACCTCTAATATCCGAAGTTATGCTTATACATTTACGATGATATTAAAGACACCATTCTGAATTAAAATCACGAAATATTTAATCGCTCAAAGAGATAATAAAAACAATTTAAATGCAATACATATACAGTAAATCGTGGGTTGTCTGGAAGAGATAGCTTATTAGCGATAAGGCCGCCCGTTGCTCTTATATGTTCTTACATCTGTTAATGTCATTTGCTTCTAGTGTTTAAGTGTGATAAAGTGTTAAATAAATAAATAATAATAAATAAATATAAAATGTGAATTGATTTTTTTAATTAATGTCCGTCGTTATACATATCAGGTAATAATGATTTTACAGACAAAAAAAATATTTGACTATGTTTTGACAATAAATTCTTTCCGACAGTTTAATATCGTATATAAAATACGATTTTTGATATTTAAAACTGTAACCTATTAACTTACAATAATATCCACCGATGACAAAAGAGTAGTTCCATAGCGTCAATATGTTTCTCGAGATGTTTGTAAAAGTGTGGCACCATAATTCTTATGAGCTCCCTTAAATAGCTCTGAAATATATAATGCAAAGCTAAAGGATAAAGACTATATTATCGTATAAAAATACTATTTAAGTCAAAGGTAAATGCAATTTTATAAAATCGCAAGAAATCCTTGCTAAAGTATGTAGGTTTTTGGAAACTGATTAAACATGCAACATTTTTATAAAAATGTTATTAAAATAAGACCTAAGATCTTGATGTCTAAATTGAAACTATTTTTTTAGTGCATTCGCAACTGATAGAGTTTTTTGTAGAATTTGAACTTTTGTTTGGATTTCTGTTGAATATCATAGTTTTTGATATTTATCCATGCAAGCCTGCTTAAAATTGTCGCGGGAAATAATGTCTTTGACATTACTATACTGTACGTAACTATTTGAAATGTTATAGTGCATTTCATGTTTTTTTATGTAAACAGGTGGCAAACTGGCAGACGGGTCACTTCGAGTGATGTGCTAACCGCCCATGGACTTACAATTGAGTTGCCAGCCTTTAATAGAGAGGAATGTTTTTTTTTTACGCTCAAGTCGTAGCGGTTTGGGAATACATACGCTGGCAGTTGGTTCCACGAAGGTGTGGTGCGCGGTAGAAACTGCCTTAACATGCACAGTTGTGTAACGCTGTGGAGTTTTCTTTTAATCACAAAATTACCAAATTGTTATCCATATCGTTGTCGGTTGGGGTACAAACGAAGATGGCACGTTGCATGAGACCCACGAAGCACCAAAAAGCCTCCGCTTCACATTTGATCTCACACAGAACTGGTGCAAGGAGGTCACTCATTCCTTGAGTGTAACTGTAAATATTGATTTACGAGTATATTAAATTGTCTGCCAATAATTAAAAAAAAAATGAAACGTATAAAATTTTATTTATATTAATAAATGTGTTACGGACAGCGAGCATGGTATTTTATAATAGGCAAAGGCGAAGCTGGCAACCAGATGTTCGAGAACTTATTGGTCAGCGGGGTGCGGGCTCGACGGGTCACGGCAGCATTGTGTAGTTTTAGAATGATAGTTTTAAAGTTTTTGATTGTATAAGACAGATAGATTTACGCAGCCGTTCCGGACGGATGTTAGTGAATCAGCTGGTGTAATCTGTATGGCACCCACTAACGTTTGATAAAGACGTTCGAGTTTTATTCAACCATCCGTAACAAAATGTAATAATTTTTGTAAATCCAAATATACGTATTCAACTTAAATATATAGACTAGTTACGTACGCTAAAACCGGGTTATATATTGCATAATTGAGTAATATATTCTTCATGATCTCCACATTATAGTTGTTCTCTCCAGCAAAGAAGGGATTACCCCTGTCTGTTCTCACTACGTCTTTTTCAATAACACTTTGTACGGACTTCCAAAACTTTGCATATTGCTCAGGTGTCATTTTCTCAAGGCGCCTCTTTGTAATTTCATCGTACTCCCTCGTGCGTATTTGAAGGATAACTTCCCTTTCGTCATACGTAGAATTGTATGGATAACAGTGAAGAAGGAAAGGCCAGACTTCCCTCCTTAACTCTTTGTCTAGCCCCCCAAAAAATATACATTTCCTAAGAAACAAATCATCCTCAATAACCCCCTTGCTGTTCATTATCTTGCTGTAATATAATTCGGGTGTTATTTTTGGTACTTTACCCTCTGCTGGGTGTTGTTCTGATTTCTGCACTTCTGGCCGACACACCATAAAGTGACGGTATGGCAGATTCGGTTCTTCAGAGCCTAAAACAGAATACTGCGTTAGTTCTCCAATGTCAGTCTAAATAGAGTAAGCAATCTTTAGCTAATTTTAGATGTCAGTATTCACGTTGACGTGCTGTGTTCGAATCTCGGATAAAACTAATATTACGTCTCAAAAAGAATAGAAATCTTTTCTAAATAAGTTACAGTACTCTGTACTCCGATACTCGGGCTGCACAAATTTGACTATATCTTAACATATCAATAACCAACATAGGAATAGGTAAATTATAAGAGTTACCTGGCGTAAGTTTAATATTATGGAGTAATGAGTGCCATCTATGTAACACTTGAGCAAGGTGGTCAAGTCCGCCATGATGGAAATGTAGAATTTTGTACTGAGACTCCCTTGAGGCTACTACAAGTTGTCCACAGGTACAGTTATCGTCATTAAAGAATAAGCGCAATGAACGCATTTGACTTAGATCGACAGAGAATCTATAAACAGGGTTTTTGTTATAAACAATGACAATGTTAATCCGGTAAAATCTTTGTAGTCAAAAAATAATGACTCTACATTAGAATATATTGAAAAACTAAGTAGTTTTACTACTTATTTAACAGCGCGGTACATGACAATACTGCGGAATAGTTAAAAACTAGGACAACCGCATTATCGGAATACAAGTGTTTATTTTTGAACGTCCTTCACGACAAATTATTTTTATTATTTGAGATAATAATAATAAAATTATTAGATATAGATCAATATTAATTATAAAAACGTTCAAGTGTTCTAAGTTTAGTTTAGTTTAGTAAGACATGGAAGTAGGCTTACATCAGAAACAATTATTTACAGAAAGAATATATTTTTCAAGCGAAACTCAACATTTGATGTAAATGCATATCGTGTCTTTCACGTTAGAAGATCGATTTCTTTTTTAGCACACTCGCGTTCATCTAATGTTGATGTTTATTTATACAAAACATGTTAATTCTAATAAAACTTAGAAATCGAGGACACGCGTCAAGCACATGCTGATCATATACTTATAAAAAAAAATGACAAAAGAAAGAATGCAGCCTGACGGATTTTACTCGAAGCCTATAAAATTTATAGAGCCATTGGCTAAATTTATATATAAATCAATAATAAAATATCATGGTAATTAAATTCATTAACTGCCCAAAACATCTCACCTTCGACATTTAAGAGGAGCCCTACGCTGCGGCGCGGGGGAACTGTGCACGCTCTCAGGAAACGCCAAGTTATGTTTCAGGGCGAGAAATTCCGGAGTGCTCATCCAATTAGGGTTGCCCTCGTCACATGAACTCATCGACAATGACCTTACGAAGCCACCCGAGAGCGAGTCAGGGGTTAAGTCAACGTTCTCAATATTCGGATTAGCAATTGTTATATTAACAGAAGTCATCGACTGAGATCGTACCTGCTTATCACCTTCAAAAATTTGAGACTCGTCTTTCATTTCAAACACGTCCTTTATCGACTTATTTGTTTGCTTTGAATTAATTGTCAGATCATATTTCATCAAATCGTTTTGCGTGTACCTTGTATCGTTAGATTTGATACTGTGTTTATCCGAATTTGAGTTAAGGCTCGTTGTATCCGATGAGTCTGAGAAGGCATTATCATATTTTCTTGTCTCCTTTGTGGGTTTTGTAACAGGGATGTTTTTTGGATGTGAAGGTCTATTTATGTTGCAAACCTCCTCGCTCGGGCTCGTCTCAACAGCTGATGGACATTTCCTAAGTGTAGAATTAGGTATCCAGTTAAGGAATAATGTAGGCCGTTTGGCATTGTTGTGCTGGTCTGTAAATACTTTAGTCGTCACCGTGAGATAGCCCGGATGATGAACTATGTCTAATTCGTGTCTAGCGATTGTCGGTGGATGTACGCACACATTGTTCTTACAGAATAATATTTCGTTGTCCACATATTCGGGAGGTTCTTCGTCGTCAAACTCCAAACCCAGGAAATAACTTGATGCTCGTTTGATTAGTTCGGGTAGCGGCATAATTTTTACATTTCAGAAATAATACGAAACAGTAATTCAGATTAGTGTTATCACACGCGGCGATATCATCAGAGCACTTCCTTTACTATTGACTGGACGGCGCGCATGTAAACACCCACATGATAACGTATTGATCGCGAGTCGTGTCTCGGTAACTTGCTACTGACTACGTCACAGCAAATACTAAGTGCCGAGTTGTGTAAAGGTAACTTATTGAGATGGCCGATTTGTACTCTTTCCCGTTCATTTACATTTAAAAAATTTAATTTTCTATTTTTACTTGTAAAATAAATAACATACCTACCTATGAAGGAATGAATTTACTTCGTTGGAATCTGTAAAAAAATTGATGAGATAACACCAATACCCCGTTGTTAATATAAGAATATTTTTCCATTAAATTGCGTCTAAAAAAATAGTATTTCAAACTCAAAGGTAGAATTATAATTTATACCTGATTATGTATACCTTTTATTATATTTATTATACTTATAATTTAAACTCTTTCTAAAAACTAAGAACTAATTCATTTACTAACAAACTAATTTCGAATTGGCTAACGAATATCGAACTGAGACTTTGATACGGTAAATAGTCAATAAATTTGTAATATGCAATATTTTCTAACCTACTTGTTAGTTAAATTAACTTTAAAATTGGGTTGATATAGAAATATGGCAACATATAATGATAATGGTGAAATATATATAATTTATGGCAACACACGGTAATTATTAAATATTTGGCGCATGCGCCACACTTAACAATCAGCTGTCAGAGAGAATTTTAATCACATAAAAAACAAAATTATTTGTGTCTCTAGATAAATCCCGTCAACATGGCGGGCCAAAATCCAGGATCTCCAACTGACTTTCAATATTTCTACGAAGACGAAGTATATAAAATAAATAACCGGGGCCAAGTTGTCTTCGGTCTTGTTCTCGAAAACTATGAAGCAAATTCTAGCGACCAAGAGAGTGACATTGAAACTCCTATTCAAAAAGGAGAAATTCGAGTTGTGTGGCATCCTTCAGGGACAGAAAGAGTGGTTTCAGAGAAGTCGGTGAGTACAAAAATTGCAAAACTTACCAGATGTATCGTACGCTACGTGTATAAGAATGTAAGAAAAAAAACAACTTACATTGTTAATTACTTGATTAGTCGTTCAAACATTATAATAGTGGATTGGGTACATTATAAAATTTCATGTTAAAATTTAAAAAAAAATCGAAATTCAGCGTCACGCCATCGTTTTGACGTTTTATTTTTTTCTACCTTCAATAAACAGATAATATTTAAAAAGTATATTAATTATTACCCGCACAGTTCTAAGACACGCAATATAATTTTTATCTCCCGCAAATTAAATATCTTTGTTGAATATAATTATTTTTGTTGAATAAATATTGTACTACTTGTTTGCAAATATGCAATATATATTTTATGAATAGTATATCTGCAGAAGTCAATAAAAGGAACACAGTACAGACTTTAAAAAAAAATAGTGAATATATTATTTACTTTCTGTGTTTATAAAAATAAAAATTTACTCACACTTTTTGCATTTGTACAGGTTGGACTAGCTGACCGTTCATTGATGCCAGGAGATGTAGTCCGTCGTCTCATAGCTGGTAAGGACACCCAGAGGGGGTACTGCAGAGATATTGAAATGACCGCAGCCCTACAGATAGTTGGAACTAAACATATCATACCCAGTGTCGCCAGTGAAAGACTACAACCCTTAGAAGAATTCACTCCTGATTTAGCTGTGTGTCTCGATTCTTGGGTTGGTACTTCTAAGGTGAGAAAACTAGTTATGTAACAAGACTAAAATATGGTGTATTTAAAATCTGTTCAATGTGAATCTGAATGTCTATTTTGTTTTAGGCTGTTCATAGTAAACTACGACTAGTGTCAGCAGATGGATCCCGTTTAGAATATGCAGATCTTGATACTTGTCCTCTAGAGGATTATTCCATGCGACGTCGGCGTGGTACCCCTTACTCATCAGCAGAGTTCTATCCCGGTCAGGTTGTCTATGGACCCATTGGGTCATTGGATAATGCCAATTGGCTAAACATGACAAAGGAAATGAAGTCAGCAAGGAAACATAAGATGCATGATCACAAGGTACCATTTTCACAAATAATTAAGTTTTTCAAATAGAACAAAAGTTTTTATTTTATTTATGACATTATTTTAAATATTTATATTTATAAAAATGATTTTTATTTAGCCAGTAATACGTACAAGATTGATAATAGCTTGACGCACAAGTGGCAGCTAGAGCTAGATTAAAGAGGGCTTAAATTATATAGTTGAGATTTAGCACTATGTATGACTTGCGAATTTTGAAAATTCATAGCCCTATAAGTAAATTTTACTTATTCATAGTAATAACCTTTGTTTTCATTAATTATTGCATACACCAAGCTATTATTGAAGTAAACAAAGTATAAAAGTATCAATTTCTGAGAAATTTTTAAAAGTACACCAATCCAGTACATATTCACAATACAAGAAGAATAAAAAGTATTGACTCCTACTTATATTATTATTCCTATTTGAATGAAACATTCACTTGTATGGAAGGCAAATATTGTCAGGCAAACGCCCACCACACCCAAAATAGTTTTTTTATTTTTTTTCATAAACATATTGTTTACAGTTCACAGTGGAGGCGGTGGTCACAGAGAGTGTGAGTGTCCATTGGCAATGCCGTGCCTACAGCAATAATACCGAGGAGACAGCACAGCCGCAGCCCAAGTTTCTTGTCGAAGGTCAGTATTCTTAAAAATTGTATATATTTTTTTCTGTTTTCTCTGGTTAATATAAAACTCATGTGTTACAGTTTTATCAAAATTCCTTCCATATTTGCTTATTATTATTTATTATAGATTTTACTGTCTTATTATTAGTATAGATGACTAACACTAGCAGCTATATGCCGATGAGTGTATGTCAACTATCTAATCTGTTTTTAAAAGAGTTAACAGAGTGTGCACTGATAACACTTTCCCGAAGAACATTGTTTAGTTGGAAAATTATTTTCATACCACCTAATGGGGAAAGCTTATCCCTTTTTTTATCCAAATATACAGAAGTATTAATTAACTTACAGATCAAGACTTGAAGAGATTGAAATTGCTAAATGTGTTCGAGCCGTGCACGCTGCAAGTAGGTGACAGGAACTACTTAACTATCAACTCTGAAGATACCTTTGTATCAAAGAAACTTTGGCGGAAACAGCAAAGTGAGTACTCCATGTTACTTCTATACTCTTTACAGTTCTCGTTGTTATTAATAAATCCAAGATTTTCTTACATCCTTCATGAGTAGGACAACTCGTAATGTAGAAAGGTGATATACCAAAACTTAAAAGGATTTTATTCTGATTATTTCGTCTCCTGTGGTAACTATACACAATCTTTGTTTGTCCTAATTTCCATAATACGTAAAGGAATAAACCAAATTTAGTTTGTTTACATTTGTATAAAATAAATTCTACTTTAAGACCGATTAATTATAATGTATAACTCCAATTATAGGCAAACACTTCAGGAATCTGCGCAAACAGAGCCGCGCCTCCAACAAGTCGTCGAAAACCGACGCGTCACAGTATCACCTGCCATCACGGCCGAAGAAGAGGGCGTCGTCGCATAGGAAACAAAAGTCTGCCTCGGTAAAACTTACATTTCTTATATTTAACCCGTTAAGGCCGGCGACGCACTCGCGAGCTCCCAGTCACGTGGGTTGGCGTCTGTTGGCGTCTTCAACTTTTGCCAATACTCCTTATATTTTATAACAAAGTCTAAGACATTGCTTAACTATGATGAGACATTGCAACGACAAATTGAATCTCATGATTTGAACATAGAAAATTACAAACTTTTTCCAATATGCTCAAAAAATCGTTTGATATGACTTTTTTCTATAATTTATATATAAAGAAAGAATATCTACTTTCAAGCAATGTTTGGATAATTCGTTCAAGCCTTGTGTATTTTTCTTTTTAATTGCTTATTTTGCTATGTTCAAACATTTTTCACATAAAATCTAAAATATATAACCTTAAATAATAAACAATAGCTCATGGAACATGAGAACATAGTAAACGCTTTGATGTTTTTGTGCCTGAACAAATCCAAAAGCACATATTTTTTTTTAGTTATATTTTTTTTTATTTACACTGAGTACCAAAACTGGTTTCATTGTGAGATGCTTAACTTTACGTTAATATGAAAGAAAATCTAAATTGGTCCATCTATAAATATGAATTACATACAAGTTACATTTTTTTTTAAATTTTCCTCCGAATAATGTTGGTGAATTAAATTTAAATGTTTATTATTTTACTGCTTTTTTATTACTGAAATCTTTTAAACATTGCAATAAAATTGATTCCAGAACGAAATGGAGGTCGATACGGAAGACAAGCAGGAGAGTCTCGATGACGCTTTGAAATTAGTTAATTGTCCAAGTATTAAAATAGAACCCAGCGGTGATGTCAGTCTGCAAAATGATGATAACGCTGCCGAGGAGAAGAACGATTCCGGAATTAGGTGAGCAATACTACTAGTACGCAAGTATATACTAATATTATGAATGCGAAAGTTAGGTATGTATGTTAAGCTTTCACGCTTAAACTACTTAACCATTTTTGATGAAATTTTGTATGCAAATTAAACTTTTTATCGCGAAACCGATTTTCCAAATACCTTTTGTATTAAAACCACGCGGGCAGGAGTTAATAGTTTATTACAGTTGTGTAAACTTTAATGTTACAACATTACAGTCCCGAGCCTGCAAAAGAAGATGGCAGTCTGTTGACCTGGGACCGAATTATGGAACAGCTCAATGACGATGACTCAGATAATTGGGAGAACACCAGCAGCGATGGAAGCGATACAGATAGGTATGATTAAGTCAAAAAATACATATTTTTATATGAAACGTTTATTTTAAAAGGGCAGCTATCGAGTTTCTTGCCGGTTCTCTTCGGTTGATAACAAACAGCCTTTCGAGATGGTGGTAATTTAAAAAATGATGATCCAAGTGTCTTTATAAAGACCTACTTGAATAGAGATATTTTCAGTTTTGATATAGCTTAAGCTGTTTTTTTCTATTTGCCTCCTTTTACATAAAAAAAGCTTAAGCTTAATACAATTATCTATACTAATAATAAGACAGTAAAAATCGAAGGTCTGTACATTAAATATTTTTCCAAAAAACTGAAAGGAGGCAATTAAAGAAGAGTCATAGAAACCAAAAAAACAATTTTTGGAATTCTTGTCTGTCTGTCTGTCTGGTACGTTATAACTTCAAAACTACTGAACGGATTTAAACGCGGTTTTCAGTTGGATTACATATAATTGCTAGCGTTGTCAAAATTTTATTTCATCAAAATCGGTTAAGGGAAAAAGTTGCCCTCGATTTCCCCGAATCATCCGATCCTGTAAAGCTACATCGTCCCTGAGTAACACAGGCTATATATAATTCCAATTGTAACAAGATATTAGCCCGTGAAAGAAAGCCCTGTCGAGATCATTAAAAAACGCTATATACTTAACCAAATTACACGTGGGCGAAGCCGCGGGCGGAAAGCTAGTAAGGTAATAAGTATATAATACAGATATACCCATGTTTTTATGAAACAGTGGCGCCACCTGGTCCTCCCGCTGCTCGTCTGTGGCGTCCGGCTCCGGCCGGGGCAAGCGTTCGCCCCAGCTGGCCGTGCGTCTATTGCGGGGCAAACGCCTGAAGAGGGCGCCGAGGCGCGCGCCCCCCGCCCCGCCCCCTCGGCTCAACGACCGCGTGGTGGTGGAGACCTTGCACACCACCAGCCGCGCTAACGTTGTATGGCAGGTGAGTTAAATGGGGAAGAGGTTTATTTTTGTGTTATCAATTTTAAAACACCTATTACATACATACACAAAAATTACATTAGAACATACAATTTAATACAAACAAAGCAAAAAAAATAGAAAAGTACACTATTCATTTTATTGTTAATATAGGGCAGTTTTTGTCTGGCAATAAAAGGCAAGTAATGTTTTTTTTTACAGGATGGCACGATTGAAATGGGAATACCGTCGACCCAGCTGTATCCAATTCACCACCTCGATGGCCAAGAGTGTTTCCCAGGAGATTTCGTGGTTAATGGCGCAGCGAACGTTGAAGACAATCCGACATATATAACTCAGGTATATATAATCCCACGCATTTCATAGATTTTAATGTCACACACAATTTTTTTTTATTTCTACAAGTATCAAAGCAAAGGTATTACTGATGTTAAGTTATTTTTTTTAAATTTTTAACTTGATATTTTTGACGTATTCTCGACCTTATGTACTTTGTTTTCGGGCAAATCAATAAATAATACGTCACACCTATGAATTGGTACATAAATACGAAATAATAAAACAAATTGTATTTACTTATATAACGAAAGGATAGGTATCTACATAGGGTTTTCGTAAGGCGCTGCTTCAGCATTGCCGACTTCAGGTCAGGTTTTTATTTTCACTATTAGCAGTCATGCAGTTACAATGCATCCATCTTTTTTTTCACAGTATATGTATTGAAATAATAATGATGTCATATGACAGGGTAATAAACATGAAAGTATTCAACTTATGTTTTTAAATTTATTGTAGAACAATTAAATTATGCCTAAACTTAGTTATTCTAGTTATTTTGATGCGTTTTGTCGCGCCGATATATATGTTTATTTAATTAATTGATTTTCCAGAATAAGCACCGGGAGTATGGCGTCGTACAGCGCGTGGATCACCACGGACGAACTGCAATCGTTCATTGGTATATCACATACACAAGCGCTGATAATCCTGTGTGAGTATTGCAATTGTTACATATGGAAGCTTTTTCATTTATAATTAAGTATAACGAAGTGAGTACCTGTATAGGGTTCTTTATGAAAGGCGTAGCGTCAGCATTTCCAACGTCACGGTTGAATCGGTCATAATACCCGCTCACTTTTAAAGAAATACTTCATTGATATTTGCCAGGATTTATTATTCACTATTTTGAGAGAGGTCCGTTCCGTACAGCGGCCTAAGCGCGACTGTGCTGCGCGGTTTTTTTTTGTAGTGGGATCACGCTGTTGGCCGTGACGCCTTTACAGCTCAGCAAATGGCTGGGTGATGAGCAGGAGCTCGGCCGAGATGCCTTGACTAGCACAAGGGCATCTGTGAGACTCGAACCTCGGCTTGGGCCGTCAGGGCTGGGGACTGACCTGACGGGCCTTATCAGGAACTTACAAAGTGTGAGCGAAGCTGAACAGGGATTCCGCCTTCGCAAATCTGTATCTAGCTAATGTGATGTGATCATCCGGATCGGTTAAACTGTGCGGTTACAATGCGTCCGTATTTATAGTGCTCACACACGTATTGAAATAATAAGGATGAATTTCACAGCATAATTAACTTAAATTTTTGTTTTTAATTTATTAGGACAATTAAACCTGAGCTTAATTTTTTTAGTTAATGTTAGTTAGTTGTTTTTAGTTAATGGTTGTAGGTGCGCGGATAATAAATTTTAATATAAAAGAGATCACTTGTAAAACTTCGTTTATAACAACTAATCGGCTTACGCGATTATAGTGTTTACTCAATTTTGGTTTCGTATCGCATTATCTTATATATAAAATTTCCCTCTGACAGTGTTAGTTACCGTACTCCTCCGAAACGGCTTGACTGATTTTCACCAAACTTTATTTACGTATTCAGTGTAGCTATGAGAATCGGCCAACTACTATTTTCCATACCCCTAAATGATGGATATATCGTTATATCCGGATTTTACTGTAAATATATATAACAGACGTGGGTGTGTACCAAAAATGCTTGTGTGTATGAGAATGGTTTAAGAATTTTAAATTAAATAATGGCGATTATCTTGTATATTATATATAAGATGACTGTTTTTTTTTAATTTATTTAATAAGCTTTTTTTTCGTTATAGGCCCCTAATGTTGCACCGAAGCGAAATGAGCGTGTACGATCTGAAGGACCACCCCGACTTTCAATACCGGCCTGGGACTGTTGTCATCAGAGTGGCCAACTTCACTGGAGAAGATGCCACTTGTACTGCTGGACAGGTGATTTGTTTCTATTTTTTGTATTATTTTGGCATTTTCAGCTGGTGAACGCGTCGGGAGAGCGTTACGGATTGTATTTCTTGAATGAAAGTCAAGATAGAATTTTTGTAAATATATAAATTCTTGTTTATTGAAAAATATTTGAAACACAGTTATGGTAAAATAAATAATATGGATCGCGAACAAATAGCATGGTAGCAATGGTAGTAACTTTGTAAATATTATAAGGCCCATGTCCACATTTGAGGAAACCGATAATTATTGTCAAAATTAAAACGATGTATAAATGATGCAATGTTCGCATATCTCGTTTTGAGTTGTTTAACTGAAACAAATAATGTTTCAAATCTTTAACAAAGTACATCGACCATTTTGGGCCCACAATAAAGCCGAATGAAATTGTTGACAAAAAAAACTTTGATTTTAGCTGAATCAAAATCACCAAAAAGAAAATTATTTTTTACAGTTGCTGAATATAGAAAATTATTAGATGAAATAATAATTTTGCATTATTCGTGTTTTGCTTCACGGATTCTGGCGAAATTAATATGAAACAATAATACACTTAACTAGCCAATTTCTAACATAACATAATGTAATATTGTAACTTTTGAATAACAACTCGCATAATATGTGATTTCAGGTCATAGATAACTTCCCCTCTGGCCGAGTTAAAGTGTGGTGGGTGGACGGACACACAAGTATGTGCTGGCCACAAGATCTTTACAAGGTAAATAAAATTGCTTCTACATATATATATATATATATATATCGGCGCAACTACAACAATTAGTCTTAAATTAACTAGAATAATTAAGTTCAACATCATTTAATTGTTCTAAAATAAGTTTAAACACATAAGTTGAATACTTTACGTTTGTTACTCTGTGAAATGTCATCTTTATTATTTCAATACGACGTCTTTGTAAACAAGTGCTAGATCACTATAAATAGGGTCGCATTGTGACCGCACGACACAGTCGCGCTCAGGCCTTTGTACGGAACGGATCTCTCTTCAAATAGTGAAATATAAATCTTGGAAACTATCAGTGAAGTGTTTCTTTAAATAAGTGGTTATTATGACCAACTTAATAGTGATGTTGGTAATGCTGATGCTACCTACGCCTTTCAAAAATAACCCTACAAAGTAGTGAGGTTGGTTGTAGCCCTATAGAGAAAATCTCTCTCTCTCTCCTCGTTATATATATATATGAAAAATAAATCCTGGCAAATATCTGTAAAGTGGTTCTTTAAATGTGAGCGGTTATTATAACCGATAATATTAGCAATGCCTTTCATAGACTTATATATATATATATATATATATATATATATATATATTACATAATACTACAGTATAAATATTTTTGACAAGGTTGGCGAGTACGACTCAGATGAAGGAGAGCTATGGGGCTCTGAAGGCTCCGGGTCTGAGGAAGACGAGTCTTGGGAAACGCAGAGCTCGCCGCCTGACGCTGAACCGCGTACACCCGACACACCAGCGATTGCCAATAGTAATGGGGACCCGCTTAATGGTAATTGATTACATCTGTGTGCGAGTGCGTTGTTGACCTCTGAATATATGTTTTTGCTACCCTTGATATATTTTTAATAATTTTTGAACACTTTTTGTTGACACTTTGATGCACAAATGGTTAAAGTTAATAATTGTTGGTACTTATATGAGAGCAACGGCCCTATCGCTAACAAGCGATCCCTTCCAGGCAAGGGTTCTTGTTAATTTTAAGACAAAACTTTACTGTGTTTTATGGTCTATAGACTGACATAAGTTCAGATCGCCATCCCTACAATATTCACTGTGAAATATTTACACTCATAAATATATTTTGATATATGTCATTTTTTTGCATTTTCAGAACTACCCATCGACGGGTCCGCGTTGGCGTTGGACGGCTCTCGCGAGCTGGTGCCCAAGCTGTTGGAGCCACGCGTCGCGGCCCACATAGAACGCGGCAGGGTTGCCATGCGCAAACTGGAGCAGATATTCGCTGAACATCCCACGCTGCAGAGCCAGGAGGTGATCTATGGTCATTAATGTCTACTGGCTCGAATTGATAATAGAGATTTATAGATTTTTGTTTGTTTTTTACCTCTTATAGTTATTTCTTTTTCTTTATATTTTGACATGTATTATAATTTAAGACCGGATTCTTTTTAATGGTATAAATGTGCCAATGGTCCGTTTACTTATTGTCTTTTATTTTTCAGATAATGCGAAAACTATTAAACCTATATAAAGACTGTCGCTTTTTGGACCGACTGATGGGTACGACCTTCTTCCACGAGGATCATTTTCTGGTAATTAAAAAAAATAACAAGAAGCCTAAATTTGTTGCGACTAACCTAAAAATTACAATTATTTAAAATAAATTTGCAAATATTTTAGCATATCTATGCAAAGAAACCAAAATAAATAATTATTTTAGGGCCTCATAGAACGCGTAAAGGAGCGCGGTGCGAACACGCCCCGAGCGGGTGAACGGCGCGTGCACGAACAGCTCGCACGTCTGTTCGCTACCGAATCGCAGACCAACGAGCCGGACACGCCCATCGAGGAGATGTTCGGTGAACATGGCAAGGCGATCGTGGCCGCTAACGTCACTATCGAACCTATGGAGGTATTTTTTTTTAATTTAAATCGTTTTAAATGCATGAGGCTTCTTTTATATTTGCATTATGAAGTCATTTATTGTTTTTTGGGTAGATTCGTTGTTTTATTTGGTTGGCTCTATACCTGTGAAAGTTATTTAAAAATAGTCTTTTTGATACTTTTCAGGTGGACGGTAGCGTATCGGCGAAACCATCTCTACATTTAAATCTAGATTCTGCACAGGCCTCGAGTTCCGAGAGCAGTGTAAAAACCGACTGTAAATCTATTAGTAAAAATCGTAAGTAATAATCATGTAGTGTTAACTCTATATAACGACACTGAAGGGACTGTGCGTTTTATGGCATTATAGACAGTCGTTAAATGGAGAGAGACAAGCTAAACTAACAACAGCAAATTGATTTTGACGCTTTAGAGAGTTTATCGTTAAAGTGACGTTACACGGAGTATACAATGTATATGAAAATTGAAATCTGAATGTGCCTAACTTTGTCTCATTCTTTTCCAAATTGTGTGTTTTCAGCTTCAAAAATGAGCGACCCCGAGGCGCCCAATCGCAACGTTTGCTACAAACTGTGCTCGCTCATATACGCGCAACTCGTCAAAGCGCACGCTGAAGTCAGCCGGTACGATATTCCAGTTGGATCTTAGGACATATGTGCACCGAATATAGGTATCGATATAATAGTGATATTTACTATAGATATCATTATTATATCGTATATAGATATTCGGTGTTATTTATAAAAATATGGATAAGTGCTGTGCTATCAGTCTATTGGATAAACAACTGCGTAATATTAATATTATACATATATTGGCACATATTTGTATAATATCTCATTGTATACCTATATTTGGTGCAACAAACAACTCGTCATACAGACATAACGCAAGGCTCATCGAAATTCACTCATATTCTAAAACATACATTGTCTTGAATCTAGTTGTGATTTTTTTCTAGATTTATAAACAGTTTTAATTAATTATCAAAATATAAATATCGGGTCGGAGTTATGAATTATATAATTATGACATCTAGTTAGAAAAATCATTAAAAAATCTTTACTTAACCTATATAGAAATAGACAAATAATGTAACGTATTAATTTCAAAGAAAATAATAATAAATCCAGCCGCTGCATGGCCTCGGATATCCCATTGCTATATTTTTTTTATTGGTGATCAGTCTTCTGCGTCTGATGACTTGCGGGATGAATGGATTTCTTAAATTGAGGTTTTGAGAACGCTTACAAAAAAGTGTTAGAAGCAGTCGAACCGAAAAGGTGTTTCGCGAGCTAGATTAAATGATTGTGTACAGTCGAGTACATAAGGCTTATTTTCCCCACAGGAGAAGGCCGGCACTGCTGGCCTCGTTCCTTAACAACTTAATGATACGGAATGTTAACGCCGAAGAGAAGTTACCCTACCACTTTTCAGTGTGAGCTTTCATTTTTATTTTTATCCCCGTACTACCCAGTCTACGTGAAATCTGTACAATTATAGACATTTTTTTTTTAAATATTTACGATTTTCTTTTCGATATGTCAGCGGAAAATGATAAAGATAATTTAGCACTGTCTGAAATACGCATCGCTTTCATTTTTGCATTGAGATATTAATCTGCTTTATTATTAATAGTTGAAGTAAGAAATGGCCGATTTTGAAAAAAATAAAAATTATATTTGAAGAATCCATTTTGCTGAGTAAAAATAAAAAAAAAACCGCACTTTCATACTCCAACCTATTATTTTTCTTTTTTGTTGCAAATTATATTGTTAATTATTAATGAGCGCTAGTGAGTACCATACATATAAATTTATCCACTATAAAAAGTACCCTTCTGTCTCTTATCTTCCAGTCTAAAACACATTACTAACGGATTTAAACAAGAATTTAATTAATTTGTCACATGAATATGTGAAATTTGCAGTGTAAAAAAATTGCACATGTGTCGAAAAGAGATAGATTAGATAGTGGTCTTATTTTTTTATATATTATTAACGACATATTGAAATTAAGATTGCTATAAATATTTTAAATAAAAATTAGTTTAAATGTGACACTCGACTCGCTAAGATTTAGTTTTTATGAATGTCTAATGTGTACAGATTTCACGTT
This sequence comes from Leptophobia aripa, assembly GCA_951799465.1. Lineage (NCBI taxonomy): Eukaryota > Metazoa > Arthropoda > Insecta > Lepidoptera > Pieridae > Leptophobia > Leptophobia aripa. The sequence continues at coordinate 1,739,776 of OX637277.1, read as the reverse complement.
GCGCCCTGATTCATTTGCTTTTTATGTAAAATTTTATTTGTAGACAATAAATGGCTGACTAATATTAAACAAATTTGTTTTGAAATTCATTTTTATTTAATGACAGCTTTATTATTTCGAATTTTGTATAAAATGTTGGATGCCAAAGGGAAAATACATGTATTTTAAGATTTTGCATTTGCTGTTATATATTTATGTTTTAACATTTCAAAAGTAGCGCTGGTAGTTGTATAAGTAGATTTTGGAACTGGAAGTGGTATTCTAATTTCTCAAATTGATTGTGTTTGTTCAGTGTGAGTTGTGCGTCCCTTGCTCTGTAATGTTCCAACTTTATTTGGTTAATTAAATCTACGTTCATACATCAAACCATTTTAGTATATTGTACTAAATGTATGTAACGTTAACGCTTTAACTGTCATACTGTATTGTTACCTCGTATAATATTAGTTGAGTCCAGTCCAAATGTGATGTATAAAAATGAAGGTAGTTTCCAAAATTGTTGTTTGATTTGTTGTAATTTGAATATGTACCAAATCGAGTGAAAAGTAATTGCAAATGTTGAATTTTACAGTCAATATGGTGCGTTGGTGATATCAATGACGGATGATATGGACAAGGAAGCGGAGAAGAATGACGAGACCAAAGATTCATCCACCACGAAGTCCGATGGTCGGTTCTCACTTATTTACCAACTGCTGCTAAGATTCGTATCACTGTATATCGTGTTCAGTACATTAGTATGAAAATAATTTAATACAATATTCAATTAGATGAGAAGTGCATATTTGAAACAGAAATAAAATCATATGTGATATAACTAATCCCTTTTAAGTGGTAATATTATAGATTTGATACATATAAAAGTGCATTTTTAAATGTAATGCGCAAAAGTCGGCGACTGGACATTATATGACCACAGTTTGTGGTGTATTTTTTATGCGTAACACCAGTTTAATTTTTAAAACACAATTTCTTTCCGTTTTGGTTCTTCTTTTAAGCCATTCTTTCCCCTCTCTTCATTTTCCTATCCATCCGCTCTCCTATACATTTATCCCCTCGCATTCCCTATCCTCTTAATCTTTCCCGTCCCGTAACCTTTACATATCTTCTTTCTTATTCTAATTCCTTTCTCACACACTTTGATTAATTGTTATTTTTGTATTTAAATGCAGTTTTTCATGTAAATTAATATATATATAATATATTAATGGCAGGTTCAGCACCGGATACGGCTCCGCTGGCGACAGCCGAAGGCGACATAGACACAGAAGCGTTGGCCGACGCTGACCCCGCCCCTGGAAGCGAGGGATTCTGCGTCCTGGAGTCAGCGCCCACTAACCATAGGTTCAGACTCTCCATCCTGCAGCCCAGTGAACCGAGAAGCTTCTACTCGGCCATCAAACGAGAGATCAAACTGCTCAAAAGTGATTTACCACCCGGGGTGAGTTATATTATTTAAATTTTTGTCTTTTCTTCACTAATGTACCACATATTTTTAAAAAAAACAGTTTGCCCTAAAATAATGGGTTTAAATATAAAGGTGATTTAAAAGGGTGGTGGAGAGTTCTTCTCGTCTCTTCCCGCTCTATGCTCTTGATTCGGGAACTGGCAGTAATTGTCGAGTCAATTTTTTTTCTTGTGTCACCAATATTTATTTTTGATTTGACTTAGTGTGTATTAACGGTTCTATTCATAAAAAAGCCATTCAACTGTTTAACCATACCTTAGTTATCATACTATTTAGTCTTATTTGACGTTTTATAAAGTTGTTATTCATACTTCCTTTTTAGTATAAAAAAACCTATTTAATGTATCCGCAGACTTATCACTAATTTATAGTCTCTCGTACATCAAAAAATGCAAATATAAGTTATTCCGCGTTTTTTTTTAAATTGTCTACCATATTTATGCCGCTGTTAAAGTGGGTATAACTTATAACTGGTTTACAGACACATTTGTGCTAAACTTGTTATGAATGAAGACCGTAAAGATTAAAAAACTCCAGGTGTGGGTCCGTGGCTATGAAGACCGTATCGACCTGTTGTCAGTGATGATTGCCGGTCCGGCTCGTACTCCATACGACGGTGGATTGTTCGTGTTCGATGTCCAGTTGGGCGGGGAGTACCCGAGGGCGCCGCCCTTCTGTCACTACCATTCCTATTGCAGCGACAGGCTGAACCCCAACTTGTATGAGGATGGAAAGGTAAAAACAATTGAGTACTTGGTAAATGTCACAATTTTGAAAAGTGTCTCTCTATTCTAATACATACATTTAAACTCACACACACATAATAAAATGACAACTAAATATATTCTGTAATAAATTGTATTCTAAGACAAATATAATAATACAAAGGATTTATGCATTTGCAGGTGTGCGTATCTCTTCTGGGGACATGGTCCGGTCGTGGTGTGGAAGTCTGGGGAAAGGACAGCTCCCTGCTGCAGGTCATTGTCTCTCTTCAGGGCCTCATCTTGAATGCGGAGCCCTACTTCAACGAGGCTGGCTACGAGAAACAGAAAGGTGCGTTGAAAACAATAAAGAGCTACTTTTTACGAAGTGAGAATGTAAAACAAAGAACGATGATATTTTTATTTACAAAAACTAAACTCAAACTCAAAATATCTTTATTCAAGTAGGTCTTTATAAAGACACTTTTGAATCGTCAATTTTTACACTACGACCGGTTCGGAAGGCAATCATCTACCGAGAAGAACCGGCAAGAAACTCGATAGCTGCTCTTTTAAAATAAACAATTAATACAAAATTGTGTTACTGACAATTAAAATAACAAAGCATTGTAAGGCTAACTAAATTTGGATCTACATATATATGGTTATATATTTGGATATAGACTTAAATGGTAACTTGTAGTCAATTAAATTGCAGGCACGCAGCAAGGCACCGAAAACTCTCGCATGTACAACGAGATGGTCCTCCTGAAGCTGGTGCAGTCGATGACCAAAATGGCGCTGAATCCTCCGGAGCCCTTCCGCGAGGAGGTCATCGACCACTTGCGGTCAACAGCCGCGGAGCTCTGCAAGCGGCTCGAAGGGTTAGTGGCCCTCTCGAATCAGCAGCCCACGAACATCTGCCCACCGGATTACCCCCTCGTCCCGGCCTCCCGGGGCTTCTGCCTAACGCTCAGCTCGTCACTGCAATCGTTTCGCAGCGCACTGCGCCGCAGCGAAATCCTCCAGTTATAGCCGGAATAGGGCCGCAAGATTAAGTTTTTTTTTTATTTTTCCATTACACAGTAGCATGCATACTTTAGGGTAGTTAGGATTTGAATTTTCATGCCGCGTTTGGGGTCGGCGAACGTTGATAGGGAAAAGTTTATTTTTTTTTCAATTTACTAATTTCAACTGTCGAAAGTTTGGTTTAAACGGCTTGCGTATATGGTACAGGCTAAGTTTCGATTGAATCGGCTGAGTTTACAAATTTTCGTATACAATTCGTTTTTTTTTAAAATGTCTAGACATTTTTTGTCTATGTTCGCCGACGCCACACGCACCGTATAGTTATAATATTTATTGTGATTCGATTAGATCTAATTTGCTTTTAATTTCGAACACCTGTCTCCCGTATATTTTGCGATATGGTTGCCACAGTGATTTTTGCCGGTTTTATTTCGGTTGTTGCGTTGCGTTTGAAAAATACACACGTTTACATGATTAGAACGCGTACAATGAGATTTGACGTAATACGGAGTGCGGGTTTTAATCGTTTAAAATTGTATTTAATTTCACATACTCAACGAAATGCTCGTAAAGTTTCCGTAAGTTGTTTTTTTTTTATATAATAGAAAAGCGCTTTTCGCCACGACGTTACAATTATTCCGAATTAATCGCGTTATTTTACGAATAACGTATGTTTTATTTATGTGTTAGCAAGTGCTCGCCTTCAAATGAATCTGTTCACGACTGTGAAGTTTTAGTATTAGCTAGCAGCTTAGTACACTCAAGTAGACAATTATGGCCCCAAAACCCAGCAGGGGACGTTAAATTTATCCTCGTTGATTTTGTCTCTTATAGTATGATTTACATTTGCCGTTAAAAGTCCCGTGTTAGGTTTTGCGGGCAATGTGTGAATGCTGTGAAAATTAATGAAAAATTTGTATCAATGTCAATTTTTTTTTTAATTGAATGAACGATGTCGTTCCTCTCGTTACCTATTTAAAGGCCCGATTAGGTATTGCGTCTATTTAATAAGTAGAATGGAGAAAAATGAAAATGCGCTGTGCGTGTAAAAAAATGCTATCTATATTTATGAAATGTGTTGTAGTACCGAGATTTTTATTAGTACCTACCCCTTATTGCGTGGCCTTTATTTTTACCAAAACCCCACCCACCACAGAGAAGTAGAGCCGTCGCTAAAAAGGTACCGCGTTGCCATGGTTACGGAGCTTTATAATGAATCAAGGCGTGCCTAAAATTCACAGAGAAGTAGAGCCGTCACTAAAAAGGTACCGCGTTGCCATGGTTACGGAGCTTTATAATGAATCAAGGCTTGCCTAAAATTGTATGAAATCCGATTAGAACCATATTGTGACGTCACAAATGTCATTAGTATGAAAAACACTTAACCTACTTGCATGAAGTCTTGTATATGGGCAAAGCTGCTTTGTGATTGGTGGGTCCAAAGAATCAATATTTAAGTGATACGCCCGCGATCAAATTTTCCGTTTATTAATTTACTTTTAAAGCTTATTGTATCGGCGGTTGTCCCGCATACCGCTTGCACAAAACTAATGTAACTTCATGCCAAAGTCAATTGAGCTATGAACGGCTTCTGTCGCTTGTGTACACGATAAGTGACAATTAATAAATAAAATTCTTCAACCTCATTATGTGTTTTAATATTGATTGTCGTGTTTAAAAGCAGTGTTGGCCGCGTGCCTTAAATTGACTTTCGTGCATTTGGATTTTAAGCCAAGCAGTTGTAATTGTATCCCCAGAACTTTTAAAACCCAATGTCTCGTGCTTCCCACGTTAATACCAAGTTTTTATCGATGCTTAAATTATTGGTAAATTTTGTGAAAAATCGCTTCGTGAACTAGCAGTTGACACCTAAAACTTTCTTTTTAATAATGAATTACTAACTTGATTTTGTAAAAATTTTATTGTAACTATATGTCCTTTACGTATGGTATAAATTTTAAAACTCATTGCAAATGCAGTTTATATCTGTATACAATATAAGACCCAACATGTTCGGCTTTGGGGTAATCTTGCTGTGGTAACCTAGTAAAGTCAATGTGTGGGGATTATGAAAAAAAACTCGTTAGAAACACACAAAATAAATTTATTGTAAAAATACTCTGAATAAAAAAAAATACGTCCATCAGTCACTTTAGCAATAAGATACATACAAATTACGCTATCACAGAAAATTATTAACATTTCTAATATATTATATTTCTTATAAATATAAAAAAAGCATAAGCATACAACTAGAAATCGGTACAAAATCTCACATTTTAGGCAAATTTTACAGATCATAAAACTTACACTTAAACGAACATTTAAAATACAAGCATAAAATTACTTATCGGACGTAAACAATCATAAATACGTAGCTCTGTTTTATTTCTGACTTACAAATATCTTTTATATATATTATTGTACTGTTTAAGACTTTAAAGGGAAGACCTCATCAATTCTTCTTAGTTTTGTATTATCAAAGATGTTAAACGTCGTGTAGACCATATTGACAGATGTTGTAACTATAATTAAGTTCCACAGACAAATACGTGCTATAGATACGCGACAATCAAAATATAGTTATGAAGTTAAGTTCATATCTATAACAAAATACATTAAATATTCTATCTAAATACAAAAATTCAGAGGCGCGATAACTTTTTCTATCACATTAACAAATTGTGTCATGGACGCATATTAAGTCGCCAATCTCACGAGTTTGTCGGCCGTTAAGATTATGGGAGTATAGGAGTGGAAGGAGATTGGCTTTTATACACAAACATCTAACTTCCTTATGTAACAAAAAAAACACATATGTAAAAATCTATGCTGCACATCCATTTGAATGCACTAGGCCCAAAGATGCAGCGAATCCACTTATTACAAAATATAGGCCTTGGCACAAACAATACGTAAACGACGATAGACAAAACTAAAACACACGCAAAAGTATAAGATAAATATTTTGGAGCTGTCAAAAACTGAAAATCTCGTATTCTGGATAGATAAAACCATTAAGTTAGCGCTAAAATTATTTTAACAGATTAAAATAAATTTTAAAAAATCCGAGTTCGTTGAGCATTAGACAAACTAATATGAACACATTTGTACATTTGTCCTATAGTGACTAATTAAATCGCTTTGGCTACAAGGAACGATCAGCAAAGCAATTTCTGTTAATGGATTTTCCTTTAACTAATGAATGCTTTGTCACCTTCGTTTGGATCGTATGAAAAGGTTAGCAACGCAAAACTACAATATTATTTTCCCGCCATATTTGAAATGATAATAGACATTGGCATGTGCCAGCGAGATGTGGGTGTCAATGTCAATTGTTACCATAGAGTATATATTTGCGCGCAGTATTTCCACATACATTAAACCCTTATTCGGTATTTGTCTATGACCGATTGATAGACAAAACATTCAATAGCTATGACTTGTAATACATAACGCTAAGTATGTTTCTCGACCATATTCACAGATACGAGTATTATACACACAAACGACCAGAACAGTACGAACACGGCCCACGCGACATTAGAAAACGGACTTTTGTATTTATTAACGACACCCAAACCCAACAGATTAGTGCAATGACGTCTCGCAGAGAGCACAAGAAACGTTGGAATTAAATACTGTATACCTGTACCGGCGTAGGATCCTGTAAACTTGATGAGAACGCTTATATCCTCCAAGAAATATGTCAACAGTAATGGCGGGACGACGGCAACAATCGGGAATATAAGCTTCCTCAAAACAAAATTGTACGAATCCAAACGACTCGTATCCAAAAACAAACTCTGCAAATTGTTCCGCAGCGTAATAGCGATAATCGGAAAACTGGTGGAAAGCGTAAACACAGGGAATAGTGCGAGAAAATATTCGACAATTTCCAAAAAGATATTATCATTATTTGTCGGTACGAAGTTTAATGTGTACAGATCGTTGAGGTTTGCGAACGCGAACGCGCCTGTGAACGCCAGAAGGAGATAGAAGATACTTATAAGAATGTAATCGAGTGAGATGTGTAGCCCAAGGTAGTTCTTGCCTCGTATAGGGCTTATGAGGCCGGGGAGTGAATGGTGGCACATGAATGAGTAGACGCAGGCTCCAAATAAGGTGGGCATCCCTGTGAAATCAAAAGCCGGAGGTTTTCCCTGAGGTCCGTGTTTAATAAGGAGATGTATAGCCATTGATATCATTATCACGAATGCTGAAAAGGAATGTTTATAGTTAATTCCCAGCCTAATTGATTGTAGTTATATTGGAAAAAAAATTTTTATACAAAATTGTTTTTTTTTCATTTATCAAGTATTTATCTTTTTATATTTATTTGTCAAAGTAAAGATTTCCACAGGTATGAAAATGAGAAATATCAATCAACCACAAATAGCAGGTAGGAAAAACATTTTTTTATGTGTTTGTGTATGATCTTGAGCTAGTATTAATCAGAGACAACGTTTCATATTTAATAAAGCAAAATTGTAACAAGAAATTGATTATCTTTTTGAAAAATTAAAAATATATATTACCAAGCCATCGCATGCCCGATGTAAACAGCTGTAGATACTTTGTCTTCTGTACATTGAAGAAGACAAATGGACCCATTGCTGAGAAGAATGTCAATAGAGCGATTCGATAACAGTCGATACGTGTGTATGATCCTTTGGAAGAATTGGAGCAGGGCAAATCATCCCAATCAGTTTTATTTGTCATATTCGATGGTACCGTTACACTGAAATAATATTACTATATATTAAGCAGGCGGAAGATAAATTGGTAGTGATCTGCTTATTTAATAGGGGTATTATAATAAAAAGATAACTTTTAATGAGGCACGCTAAGTGAGGATATATCTTGTTAGAACTGCATTTTATTATTAGTCTGTTTTAGTCATGTTATCACAGACCACGAACCTTGTGGATTTAGATCCTGGTAATGCATATATTTTTATTCTATGTTAAAGTATTTCACTTATAGCTAAAAAAAATAGCGGGCAGTGTTCTTTGACTATCTAATTAAATATATATAATAAAATATACCATACAACATCCATCAAAGACTTGGCTACAGCAGCAGAATATATGGATAAATCTCCATACAGGTAAACACACAGCGTGCAATAGAACATTGTCCTTCCAGTTTTATTCAAGAAGAGATTGGCCATTTCTCCTAGCTCAATTCTCTTATCAAGGCTGTAATAACGCGAAGGTACAGAATCCCCACAAACTAAAGGATCTTCAAGCTCCCCATAACCAGGTGTGTTTGAGGTAGATGGTTCTTCTTCTGAATTATCATCATCATGCCCCTAAATGAATAAATATGAGTTTTATTTCCTGATGACAAAAATATAATTTATCATCATAAAGCATTTCTACAAACTCAGTGTAGAATTGTCAATTGATACAAAATATCAATACTTATTGGACATTAATGAGGTCATAATATATTTAAACGTTGTATAAATTGTTTTTTATTATACAACTTACACTATTCCTTTTTAAAAATTGCAATCTTTTCCATTTCAACACAGCGTTAGCACAAGCCATAGTTTCCATGACATATGTCGCATTCATGAAACTCATAAATGCAAGGAATACAAGAGATATTGTGCTGAGACCCCATCCTGCTCTAGCAAATGCTGCTGGAAGAGTTAGAGCACCAGTACCAACTATTAAGTTAAATATGTAAATTAACCCCACCTGAAAAATTATTATATGTATTACTATCTAAACAGTTTTTGTTTTTGCCCCTTGCACAACATATTAACAGCAGAAACCATCAAAATCTATATAAACATATGTTTGTCAGATTAGTCTTGTGGAACCCCTCAATTAACTAGTCCATTTACCTAAGTTTTTGCCTTAATATCAATTCATTTTTTAAAGAATAATATTTTAAACAAGAATCTGAGTTGTTTTATTGTTATAAATTTTTTTTACATGTAAACAATAAGTTTCGTATTAAAGTTTTTGTAGTAATTAAAAACAACGACTAAGCTACTTTTTAATGATGTATAATTTACTTTTGATTAAACATACCCAAACAGAGTATTGATCGCCACCCTCGGCAACGGGCATTATAAAATTCTTTCTTAAAAACAAATGTTAAACGGGCATGACCTATAACCCATAACGGGTTGACATTGTAATTTATAGCTGTTTTAGTGAAACTTCATTAATCAATATTTCCACGTAATCATAATTATTATTAATATAATATTGAGTTGAATTTACTTTTAAGTTTAAAGATTTTCGATAAGGTCCACGAATAACGATAATTATTGATATCTCATTGGTGAATTAAGAATTGACAGATGACAACTGTCAACAATAAAGCAGTCGACTCTAATTAGGAAACAAAGAACTACCTATATTTGATATTCCCGCCTAATTGTAGCGAAATTCACCCACAGAGTAGGTAGATTGTAGTATATTGAAAGTAAAAAATAATACCAATGGATTGGTGACGTAAGAAAGTCAAACTGACCGTCGAACTTTTCATTAATAATCATCATCGTGAAACTTGTTTATCTTTTATGATTTATGAGAAAAAAATGAAAAAGCACTATTCATATCATGATATAAGTAACATAGAGCGCAGAGTGAAATAAAGTATAATAAATAAGAATAAAGAACGTAAATAATTAGTAATAATCGTAAGTTTTGGGATAGAATCGACATTTTATATGTCTACTAAACGTATGGAATATCTTTCTGCTCTGGGTGTTCTGTAGCACAAACATACGAATGGCGCCAAAGCTGAAACGCATTTAGCAGCTCTCGCGCAATTGCAAAAAAACTAATATCAGTTTTTATATCTGTGTTTATAGTGTTGAGTGGTTATATCTGGTTGAACAGGTATACAATGCAGCATGGTATATTTCTTCGTTCTTACAAAAGCACCGTGAGGCATTAATAATCATCGCACACAGACCACAATATTATTCCGTTGGGGACCATGATTCCGATTCAATCTTCAAAATTCGTTCGCTTCAAAATTCAAACACTCGTTCGATCGTCGGTATACGGATAGTACTGTAGCGACATCTACAACATGCAGTTAGAATCAGGTCACGAAAACTAGTTCTAATTCGCGATGATCCAGCAGATATTGGCGCGTTCAACCCGACAAATGAGACAAACAATAACCTGCACTATTAACTTGGGGAAAGAACAGTAAATAATAATGTTAGTTACCTAACATTAGTAATAATGTTAGCTAAATTCTATTAGTAAAACTAATATAGACAGTTCAAGTCATTAACTTTAATATTAATTGTCTCTGCTCTAAGGTAGAAGCTACTGTTCATGTTTTTTCGCGCGTGTCATCGCAAACGTGTGACGCACGAGCCATCAGTAAACTGTAAATGCGAATCGCTTTAGAATCGCGGCCAAGTAAGCGACTGTGAAGCCGCTTTGATTGAAAAATGATTATTATACTAAATCAAATAAATTTGTATGCGCATATCCTTACGCTTTAACTATTTCTCTCGCATAAATGTACCTCTAACATTATTTGTTAGCTTCTGAAGTCCTTATGACCTATTTATCCTTAAAATAGCGTCGCCACTATACAAATCAACTGTGCATTCGAGACTGGCTTTATTAAACAGGGATATAAGATAATATTTATATGCGACACTAACCGATTAGACTAAAGAAATAATTAGTTAAGAGTTAAGACTACGCAAGTGTGACTAGCGAAACACGAACGGTATTTATGTACCTAACTGCCTAGCAGTACCATATTATATTGTACCTAACTCATTCCATACAATATATAGTTGATAGAATCCTATAGCACTTAAGTAGGTATCTATAACTTTATTGTATAGCAACATACTATTAGTCGACCAAGAAAAATTTGTATTATGTAAGCGTTAGTTTGTATTGAAAATGGGGAGCTTCTAAAATAGGTATGGTTATACAAGTTGTCGTGCGAACCCCGACGACGAAATCATTCCATCCAGCCGTCTAAGTCGTGTTCTTGTGGTTTGGGATTGTAATTTTATAAAACTCTATATCGTGATTGTGCCAACAAGCTTATAAAACTAAGGTATTATGATATTTCCCTAAAATAATAACCAAAGTGATGTAAATTATGATAGAACCTTTTAAGCATTTATGGCATCGCTTTCTCGGGCGTATCTATTGTCTCGCTCTAATAAGCGGCGCGTCAAGATCGCACAAAACGTCTGTCTCGTTCTAACTAGTAATATAACACCGTTGCGCTCGTTCGTGTCACGTAAGAATTTTTTGTATTTTCTCCAGCAAAACTGTGATATTTTTGTGTTTTCTTAAACTTAAAGTGATTTTTGTGTGTCTTTTTACGTATGGAAATGTTTTTACCCGGTTTTCTGCTTTTTCTTATGCTAATAGGTCGTTCTAACTTTCACTGTAGCTGTAGATTGTAGATATGTACTCTAGATAAATATATAACATAGATGTAGGTATAGAATCTGTAGATATTCAACATCGACACTCAAGGCCGAATTATACACAAATATAAAAAAGTTACTACTATGTACCTGCTTCTAAAAACTAAAATGGAGTTTCAACTTTAAAGTAAAGTAAGATTTTGACATAAATTTTCGTTTGTGTGAAGTCGTAAAACCAGTGTCATTGATTTGTAAATTTTGTTGTTGGAATCGTCGCGACTCGCGAATCGCTACTCTGGCTTGATATGCGCTTATCATGTCCGCGACGCAATACGTTGTCAATTTAATAGTTTTAATACCAGCAAGAGTCAAGTTATAGAAATTGGAATGATATGTCAAGATATTAGTTAAAAAGAAAAAAAAACATAAACAAAGTATACATTTTCACGTTTCATAGTCCTTGAAATAACCTCAAAAAAAAATACTTGTGTGGAATTTTACAGGCTCTTATAAATTATTGATGACAGTTGCTTAGTACAAAGATGTAAATTTATAATAATTAATGTAACAATGATATGATTAAACCTACTTTTTTATATGCAGACAAAGTGAAACGATACGAGCTACTGCAAAGCTGCTTCAAAGGATCTGCCGAGCCCGCATTATCTGTGATATACAGCTCAGCCTCTCGTCCGTCCTATAAGGTATGGAAATTCACATTTTGAGTTTTATTACTTTTCAAGTGGATTTTGTATATTATTGTATGGCATATCCTGTTCTCTTCACTAGTAGAAGATTACATAACATAATTTGGTCCACATGTCAGGGATAAACAATCAAGTATAGACAAAAGTTATTTTTATAACATTACTTGAAACATTCCTTTTTAGGGCTGGGCCACTTGGGGCTAGAGGCATCCACAGCAGCTTCCAGCGGTGATCTCATTCTTGCCCTCTATCATAGAGGCACTAAACACTGCTACCTGCTTAATTGACTGCATCACTACAAACCATTGTTACTTAGTCTTTAATTGAAACAATATGCAATCTGTGAAAATAAGTATAAATTTAGCTGGATATTGTAGAAAATTATTCTATTTATAATAATTGTCTGATGTCTAATGTTTCTGTAATATTATGTGTTCCATGTCTATTTAAGGATAATTGTTACTCCAATATTGATACTGTTACCGAACCAATGCAATGTAATTACTCCACCTCAATGGTGGTGATCACAAATAAAATTGGTGCTTTTAAGCGAGTCGTAGAGAAGAATGAAAGTCAGCAAGTTAGTGTAAAAATGGTAGATAATAATATTTATAATGTAGAATTTGTTGATAGGATCCAACAAAACCAAATGATTGGCGGTACGCCTAACTACTGCATTCCTTTAATGATTAACGCCATAACAGTCCAGGGTATCTCATACAGTGACCCGTATTTCAGTAGCTTTAACTTAAACTATAAGATGGCGTTTGGAGCGCCAGAGTATATGAACAAGTCTGATTACGCTTTTAAATCCTCAGTTTGTATTATACGAGATGAACCTTGCACGAATAAGACACAATTACTATATGTGAACTCTGCGCATAATGATATGATTTGCAAAACTCGAATGATAACACCCAAGTCTGTAGAATATCACCATGACAATAAGGTATTAAGCGTCGGTGATTCAATGAGCCAGTCGGCGGTATTGAAGACGTTTAAAAATGGCGATCTGACGTTAGATGGTATGTTGGCATTGGTGGAGAACGAACAAAGAATCTTCAATGATATTAAGAAGAGTGAAGAAGTCAATACTTGGGGCATATCTCGCCGCTTGCGGCTGTGCGGCGGCGGTGAAGGCTCTCTAAATGCTGCCTCAGGCTGGGGAAGCCCACCTGCATCTAATACTGGTATGTATATCACATGACTTTGAATGGGCTTTTTTAAGTTTTGAAAACTTATCTGCTGCAAGCTAGGCTTAGTAATCAATTCAAATTGTTTGCAGCTGGTAATTGGGGTGGTAATTCCAGTGGCCAAATAAATAATGGGACAAATAATACTCAACAATGGAGCAACAATCAACGCCCTCCAACATCACAAGCTGACAGTTAGTCTGTTGTTTTGTTATTATTAATGCAAACTTAAAATTTTGTTAGTTTTATATAAATTGTCTTTAGCCATATCAGGTTAGAGTTTTGCCTTAAGTGGCAAAATTTGTCCCACTTTTGCTCGCATTCATGAAAAAGTCTGAGAAGTCATGTTTTGCTTAATAAATTATTTTAAATAAATTCCTTAGCACTGAATATAATCTTCTACCGAGTGGTAAATAAAACGTTGACCACTTAAAAATAAAGACGGTTAATACATGCCCGAAGTTCTTAAGCTGTGTTTAATACATACACACAGACGTTATATTTTATAATACATGAATATTTGTTTGCAGTGAACAGCAATAAGGGCAATGGTAATCAATTGCCGCCGACCAGCTCGGCATCGCAAAATTGGCAAAGCTCCCCACCAAACATGCCAAATTCCCAATCCAACAATAACACTGCGCCTTCGAGCAATGGTAATACATTTTATAATGCATTTTATTTTGCCTTAGCTCCAGACCATTAAGGAACAAATTAGGCTAGGCTTTCCTCAAATCATTAAGTGTTAATTTAAATTTAAATTATTCATACTACTGTTAGAAATTATTTGAGTTGTTGAACTTTTTTATTATGTAAATTGTAAGATTTTTTTGTAGGTACTAATGGAAATGGAAACGGGAATAACATCATACCGAACCCGAATGCCAATGCAAATGGACCAACTTCAAATGGCAACAATGCAAACGCTACAAATAATACTTCCTCTGCGAAAATAGAGCAACTTAATTCAATGAGGGAGGCATTATTCAGTCAAGATGGCTGGGGCGGCGTAAGTACATAGAAAACACAATAAAAAAAAAACTATTATTACGTGTATGAAGTTATTCAATATATCGTTCTTATTATAGCAACATGTGAACCAAGACACAAACTGGGATGTGCCTGGCTCACCTGAACCTGGATCTAAAGTAGATGCAGCTGGCGGCCCACCAGCTTGGAAACCAAATATTAACAATGGCGCTTTTCTGGGAACTGATCTCTGGGAGGCTCATTTAAGGAATGGTGGCCAACCACCGCCACAGCCCGCCTCCAAAACACCCTGGGGCCACACCCCCACTACGAATATTGGTGGGACATGGGGCGAAGACGACGATGCCGCGGATTCCGCGAATGTATGGACCGGACCCCCGCAGCAGCAGCAATGGCCAGGAGGTCCGCCAGCTCACTCGCAGCAGTGGGGAGCACAAAAGAAAGATGACTGGAACGCTTGGGGTGAACCCCATCGGCCAGCTGACCCTAGGCTGGACCCCCATCGCACTCCAGATCCGCGTCAGCAACCACCAGAACTACGTGGCGGGATTTCCGGCCGACTCAACGGCGATATGTGGAATCAGCACCACCAGCACACGGCAGCTGCTCCCAACAAGATGATGCCCAGTGGTGCTGTCAACCAGTGGGGTGCCCAGGTGAGATTCATTTTCTTAATTACTTTAAATTATTCTATTTTCTCGTCTCTATTTTTTAAAAGAATTAGATTTGTAACAAGGCAAACACAAAAAACCTTTAGCTCTTAATGATAGACTACCATTGCAGGGACCAAAGGACGGTATCAAGGTCAGCGGTTGGGAGGAGCCTTCTCCGCCGGCTGCGCGTCGCGCAGCTGGTGCCTTCGACGATGGTACGTCCCTGTGGGCCCAAAGGTCAGGAATGGGGGGAATGGCCAGGGGTGCGCCCCAAGGTCCCCCCGCCCCATCAAGGATCCCACCCACACCTACAAAGCCAGACGCCGTCTGGAGCTCGCATTCCCAACGCAATGGGTCTTGGGAGGAAAGCCATGCAGGAGGGTGGCCAGAGCGTGATGTGCCTTCCTGGTCGGATGGATCCGCACCCGGCCTATGGCCCGTACCAAAACCTAAACCAGCCGGACCGGCCGGGGCCTGGCCTGATGATATCGCAGAATGGGGAGGTCCAAAACCGCCCCAAGGTGGATCCATCGGCAAGCAGCTGACCAAGGAGATGGTGTGGAACAGTAAACAGTTCAGGTAGGTTTTTTTGGTTATCTAGTCAGTTAGTTATTTAAATTATTTAAAAAAATTAAACTTATAAAAGACTTGTCATGTATGCGACTAAATAATTTATCATTTCAGAATCCTCTTGGAAATGGGATACAAAAAAGAAGAAGCCGAGGCGGCTCTTCGTAGCCGTGATATGAACGTAGAGGAGGCCGCCGAGATGCTAGCAGCAGCTCGCGGAGATGGGTGGCGTCGAGATGACCACTTCCACCACGCACCATTCCAGCAGCAACCGGCAGTTCCGTCGGTTTCACCTGCAGTGGTGCAGAAGTTGCTGAACCAGCCACCTCCGCATGCAGTTCAGCATCATCCATCCTTTAATCATAACAGGTAAGAGAACACTATAACACTCAATGTAATTCATATTGTTTTTATATAGTGCCTGCCCGGAAGTGTTAATTTCCCATATTGAAAGGAAATTTAACCTGGGCAACCGGGTTCGAACACAAGATCAGCAATATTGCACCGTAATTTACAGTTCTTATAAAGTTGTTCATTTTTTTTCAGTGGTTCTGGCAATAGCAGTCAACCCAGCACTGCCCAGCTGCGAATGCTAGTTCAACAGATACAGATGGCTGTGACAGCCGGATATCTCAACCATCAGATATTAAACCAGCCACTGGCTCCGCAAACGTTGGTTCTACTCAACCAACTCTTACAACAGGTAAACGAGAAATTATTAATAAGCCTTTGATCTCATGAATAACAAATCTTTTGTAATGTCACCAAGTGAAAGATATTTTTTTAACAAAGCACAACATTTTTGATCCCAAATAGTGTGAAAATGGTGTGTTATCCACCGTTAACATATAGAACAATGTATATCAAACCAAATGTTAACATAGCTTATTGGTGTTAGTCAAGAATGTGTATTGTGTTACAATTTTAAAAATTATAAAAATATGTGGTGAGGGCTCATTAGCCCTCACTATCTAAAGGCTGATAAGCAATTTAAGGTATCATTCAGCTTCGCCATGGATCTGGGTCCACCACCCTTTAATATGACAAATCACTCGTACTTTGTTAGGAGACTTGGGTGGAATGGGCAGTGGTTGTAATTCAGTCCACACAAACCTATGCAATAACCTGAACCATCTATTTTGCCAGTGTATTATTATCACATTATAGACATACAACTGAATTAGTAACAAATAATATCCCTTAAAGTAGGTTCACCATATTTGTGACATAAGTTGTATAGAATCACAAGCGGTTATCTATACTTTAGCTTATTTTCGGTAAACTAAAAAAATATTTTCTCCAAAAACTGCTGAATCAACTATAATTATAATCTATGGGTACTTTTCATTCATGGTAACGAGCAGTTAATGTGATGATGAAGAATAAGCTATTAACGTTTTTTTATTGAAGATAGTGTGACCCCCGGAAAAGCTGACTTTGTTATAGTATAGAGTTATAACTCTAAACTGTATACAAGCAAAGTTAATAGCAAAAGTGTTGTTACTGTGTTAAGCGCATCAGTAATGAATTGAATACGTGAATGGTACAGTTAAAACAAGAGCTAATGAGCATATCGGATTAATAGGCTGCGGCGTCGTTACATAGTAATTACACGTAATGGAGTTTTAATGTTGAAAGTCTTTATCTTGTAATTTATTACGATTAATGTATATTTATATGATTTTTTTATATTTTGATTACATTTTCTGTATGACATTAAAATATGTTGATCGTAATTTAACTAGGGTTTTAAAATAATATTTTAATTTGTATTGAAAAAAAACAAAGGAGTTATTAACTGAACGACTGATACTTAGGTTTTATTGATACGACATAGCCATGATATCCACTCCAAATATAACTTAAACATGTGGAAGTTATGGTTAAATTGACACTCGGTTGGCCCAAGCCGCACTTCCGAACAGGTCTTCGTTATCATTATCGTAAGGGTCAATTATTGTATGATGGGCGCCCATGTTAACTATGATGTTAATGTTATATGTATGAATATGTAATTTATGAGTTGTGTAATCACCCATAATACAAGCTATTAACCGCTTACATTGGGGCTAACGACTGTGTGAAATGTGCTTGTTTCCTTCACAATGTCATATTTGACCTTGACCGGATCCCAAGAGCCGTGCACGCGTTTCGCTATGGACTGTATGTTTTGAAATTTACTCGCACCATACAGAGAAGGAAATCAGCATTTCTTAGATCTAGATACCTTTCAAACCTCGTCGTGTATTTGTTGTCTATACCTGGTAAAGAAAAGCAGACAAGAAACATATAAAAAATATCGATAATCCACAACCAAAAATTGTAACGTTTAAGCTAGTCATATCTGAGAGGAAGGTAATATTTATATTTTATTAAAAATGTGTTCGTTTTTAACAGATAAAAGTGCTACAACAATTGGTGCAACAACACACTTTGGCCATTTCAAAGGCTAACTCGTCTCTTGCACTTCAGTACTCCATGCAGGTCTCTAAAACGAAGCAGCAGATCACTACGTTACAGGTTTGGTTTTTTTTTAATTCTATTCTCTTTCATGTAAAATTACAATTAAACATTCACAATGTTCAAATAAATAAATAATTTATATTGTTAGAATATAACAATTTAAATATTTTTTTCAATGTGAAAAACAATTATTTCATTTTTAACAATATTTAAAGAAAATGTCTTTTTTCCAGAACCAAATAGCAAACCAGCAAGCTTTATACATGAAGCAGCAAGCTGGTGGAGCCGACTTGTACAAGCAAAGCCATGATCCATTGTCTCAGCTTGGCAATAACTTCAGCGATATGAGTATTGGCAAAGATTCACAGGCTGTAAGTTTTCAATTAATTTTCATTCACAAAATATTTTTTCAGAATATGAAGCTCCTGAGATAAGCTTGTTAGTTTTATTTTAAACTATTCAGGTTTATAATATTATACTGTACAGGGCTATGGCGCCACCAACCAGCAATCGCGGCTGAACCAGTGGAAGCTGCCATCTCTGGATAAGGAGAGCGAAGGCACAGACTTCAGCCGTGCCCCTGGAACTGCCAAGAGTGCTACCAGCCCCCAACTTGGCCAGATCGGCTTGCAGCCTGACTCGTAAGATTTCATTTTATTCATCTTAACTACAAAAACGTTTTACTAAGAATATAGGCTTTTTAGTATCAAATAATTATTGTCTAATAACATAAGTAGACCATTCAGATTTCAAGCAATATTTATAGGATTTAATCACATGAGGAGAAGATTTTCAGTGCAACTTTATAAATGTGTTATTTTATAAATAGTTTTCAACTATTTCTTGGTTTATAGAAATATAATATTTCGCAGTACTTGGGGAGTCGGGCGTGGCGCTGAATGGGGCGACGGCGCCGACGTTGCGGACGGAAAGGACTGGCCTGCGCACACTCACCCTCCCGTATATGATCTCGTGCCGGAGTTCGAGCCCGGCAAGCCTTGGAAGGTGAGACTAGACACTGTTAGATAATAATAATCCCATAGATGCAACTTGGCCGTTTCTTTTTTTATGTTTTCAAGGCAAGATACATACATTAAGGCCACCACAATAACATTGAAATTTAAATAATATAAGAGTATATCTCACGCAGGGTAATCAACTAAAGACTGCAGAAGACGATCCAGCTATGACACCTGGATCAGTAGGGCGATCTCCACTATCTCTCACGGCCATTAAAGACTCTGACATGCTCGGTGGGAAGACCTCCCCTCCTGGAGGTGAGAGAAGCCTCTCTTCCTCCACTTGGAGCTACCCGCCCGTGACCAGCGCCGGGGGGCTGAAGACTGACGCTTGGGGAGCAAAGGGCAGAGTTGCCCCACCGGGACTCAACAAATGGCCTCAGCACCACGCGAACAATGCCCGCAGCGTCCCCTCGTGGCAATCCTCTACTTGGCTGCTGCTGAAGAATCTTACAGCTCAGGTATGATATTACTTTTTAATCGAATAATGTTTATGTCTCTAAAAATGTTGAAGGCGTATTAAATTATCTTTTAAAATGACGAATGAATGATATTTTTTCTTGAATTGCTAACGACGCATTCTACATTTATGATAAGTTAAAGCAATAAATAAAAACATGGTTTGATAGCTCAGCTAAACAAAGTATTTCGCAAGAGTTGCTAGACTTGCTGGACTTGTCGTAACGTAAAGGACACAACTTGTTTTTCTTCAATTGTTTAACGGTGTATACAAATATAAGAAAATAATACGAAGATTGCCTTGGCCTAGCTGAACTGGTTCTTGCAACAACAAATAATGCATAATAGATTCGTGTTCTGTTTGCATGTTCTATTTTGACTGATGCAAGAAAGCGAAGGCAAGCTACACAAAAATATTAATAAATAAATAATATTGTTTAGATCGACGGATCTACTTTGAAGACATTGTGCGTACAGCACGGCCCATTGCAGAACTTCCATCTCTATCTCAACCAAGGGCTGGCTCTCGCCCGTTACTCTACACGCGAAGAGGCCGCTAAGGTAACATACATTTTGATCTTTTTAATCTTGGTTATACCTAAAAATTGTTACCAAAGTCGTAAATATCTTATAATTTAATTATGAAATAGGCTAAAATCTTGTTTATTTTTATGTAAAACCAGGCTCAAATGGCCCTCAACAACTGTGTGCTGAGCAACACTACGATATTCGCGGAGTCTCCGGTGGAGTCAGATGTGCAGCTCCTATTGCAGCATCTCGGCTCAAGCGGCGGAGGTGCTTGGAGAGCTGGTGGAGGCTCTAAAGTAAATTAACTCAAAATATTATTTAAATAAACATACATTAACGAGATGTAAGCAAATTTTATTGGCCAAAAAATGTGTTAATCTTGTTGATACAAAAAAAGTTAAACATAATTAATTTGCAGCAGGAAGGCTGGGGCGGATTCCCCGGACTATGGCCCGACCAGCATGAGGCTCGCGCCACGCCCTCCGGACTCAACTCGTTCCTGCCTCCGGATCTACTCGGCGGGGAGTCGATTTAAGCATCCCTAGATAAGTCGTAACATCTATAAGGTCTCAACGTTCTCACGACCCAACAAAACCGCGCGGCAAACTTGTGCAGCCTTCCAAAGCACAAAACGGGCACCGACACAAACGCGTGTTCCGGAGTTGCACAACTTTGTCGGCGCCGACATGTACAAACGAGCGTAAAGGGGCGGAATAGGTTTCTAGTTGTAATTACGCTTTCCCCTGAGTGGGATTTTCGCCTAGTCACGTGGTGCGGGTGGGTCGGCGGACGTCTCGTCTGGCAGACCTCCGGGCCCGCCCGCGGTAGCCAACTGTCCACATACTATCGTCTGTTTCGTAAGTGTTCATTGTAGTATTTAGCCGTTAGCGTTAGATAGTCGCGAGTGGTGCGCGCGGGCGCGTGTAAGACGCGCGTGCGCACGCGTCGTCGCGAGCACCAAATATGGTAGTGTCGGCGGTAGGGTTAGAGTCGCGGGCTACCTCACTCACTCGTCCCGTGCCGTGTCGCTTGTACCGAAGCTAACCTTTGTCGGTGCGACGCGAGTGTCAAGCATCGGTGTGATTTGAAAAATCGACGCGCCCGTACGAGTGGCATGTAGCGTGTATTTGTTTTGTTGCGTCCGCGGGCTGTTGCTGTTTCGCCGCGCGGACGATTGCGTTCCAAGTTTTTCAGTTGCGTTTTTTTTTTGTCGTTTTTATTCGCTTACCGTGTCGTATTTATATTATTTATTTCGAATTTGCTCGATGGGCTCTCGTTTTCCAGTAGTGATATTTTATTCAGCAATAACTTTTAAGTGCATTTTACCCGGATTGAATATGTTTTATTAGTTTATAAATAATACGTAAAATGAAAAAAAAAAAACAAAAAAAGATTGGAAGTGCATTCTAGTAGCGATAAATTCCTTTAAGCCGTATAGTCTGAAGGGAAGGCGGCCGGCTCGCCCCGTGATGTAGTCTTGCCTAAGGAGTTGAGTTAAGGAATGGAGGAGCCGCGCCGTCCGGGCACCGCCGATGCCGTTTCCCCAAATTTTTTCCAGTATTTGTGATTCAAGTGCCACTTTATGTTTAAATAAATATATAAAACGATTATCTAGATTATACGATTAATGTAAGCGTAACCTAATATATTAAATTAAAAATTGTTTTATCATTTTATATTGCATACATTTGTGAGACATGTTATAAAGTACTATAATTGACGGTAATTTAAATATTACACTTTTGTGTATAGATAAGTATAAAGTTCTAACTTAAATTTAGCCATATCAATATCTATTTAATAAAAGATTTGTGGTATTTTCTATAGGCTCAATTTGAACGTTATTCAAAGTGACATATGCTTTAGATATTCTGTTAATAATATACCTGTAGCGTAGTCGTCTCGGTATTACGATCATCGTAGGTCTAAGCTAACTTAAGTACTAGGCTCTGATAAGCGTATTTTACGGCAACGATCGCACTTGCAATTGTTCGTTATCATATGAAAGTTTATTTACATTTTTATTTACTTTTAACTTATTGATGGTGTGCCACAGAGATACTCTGCCAAAATATCATTACCAGTTATGGGCTAGGTTTGGCGACGTGGCCAACAGCTGTCCAACACCAAGCCATCGACCTGTATCTTGTACTAGCATCTTCCAGTGATCTTAATAACGATTAGTGCTAAGTTAGGTTAGGTATTCGCTGTACCTTAACGAGCCGCGCGCTCGATCCTTCACAAACTAATATAAAAATCAATGGAAGTGTGTTCACGCATCTTCACAAGTACTGGACGGTCGTCCGAACGCATAATATCGGTTGCGTATTATTTGCTGCCTCCTTAGTGCTGCATAGTGTGAGAGTTTGGGGCCATAATGTCCGTGTCATCGCGACTTTAATGTTAGGTGCCAAAGAAACAGTATCAAAGATCCGAAACGGTGGTTGGAACAAAATTCATAGCATTCGCTTACAGATATCTTCCAAATTATTAAATTATTTGCGGTACGGGTTATTGATCTGATGTTCCTATACCATTCGTGTTACGTCTGCGACAATAGCGACAACAGGCTAATGTCAATTCTATTGTCGAGCTCAATTCTAAGTGAGGGTTTCATTTATCGATTTGATAAGGTTATAAAAGTATATTATTTTTAATCGTCTGGTGTACTTCTGTCCACGTATACACCGAAACTCGATGCCTCAAGCGCAGTTGCCTACTGGTTTTTAATATGAATTTAATACAGCAATAAAATTGATTAAAAAAAAAGAAAGAAAAATAAAATTAATTTTTATAAGATTTTTTCAATTTTTAAATTTAGTCAAGCCAAGTAACGAAAGTATAATGATCCAGTGCCCTGTAGTGTATGTGTCCATAGATTAAAGACGATAGGAGTCATGCCTTTTTAGTCAGTTAAAGTGTAATCAGTACTTAATAATTGCGTAAATTTAATGCGTGTGTAGCGGTGTTAGTTGTCGGTTATCTGGCGGGCGGGGGCGCTTGTGTCGCGACTGGCGTGCTCTGGAGCAGAACGCCGCAGGCCGTGATTCACGTCGCTAATGTCGGCCAGAAGCGTGCCCGCGGGCCTTGACATCCCGGCTAGGTTGTGAAGAGTGGCGTCTGCGCCGCGCTAACCGAATCTCCACTCGATTCATGGACTGCGTCATTTTCCTGCACACAATTGCGCCACGTGCAATTTAGTCTGTGTTATTATTACGTTGTTGTATATTTATACCTTACACATACTATAATATGTATATATTGTGAAATTATATTCTTAAAGATTTTAATACGCTTCGCGCTTTCACTTCTAACATTTTCGTGACTTGTTTCTGTTAACTAGGATAAATTTACGTACCTAAAAGTAATTATAATAATAATGATCATAGATACTTATAATTGTAAGAAAAAGAAAAAAAAAAGAAAAAAAAAAAGAAAAGTAATAAAAAAATGATAAAAAACCAATGATTGTGCCTCAATGAACTGTGGTACGTTACCGTAACAGATGGCAGGTTGACTCGTTTCCTTGAAAGTTATTCGTGCGATAGGCACCGCTCGGACTAGGTGTAGACAATATAAGGCTGCGAGCACCGGGGCCCGCGCCATCGCCTTGTGTAATCATTAATGAGCTTAGCTACGTTTTAATTTTATTGTAAGTGTTATGTCATCAATCAACATTTTATATATTCCTATGTGTAAATAATATCTATTTATTTTTGTTCTCATGAACTTCAATTCGTGATCGTTCGCGGGTAACGCGCGGCCTTTGAACCGATTCCATAATACACATATGCCAAAGTCGATGTCTAACGCCATTAGATAATCCATGGATCTCCGACATCACAACAAACTATCGATCGTACAAATGGGAGCCATTTCTACCACCTGCCGCGTAACCACGGCCTCGAATCCAAGCTGCTCCGGTTATTAATTTAGCTCAAGTATTCTTATGGTAGTTTGCTCATAATATTGTTGTTTTATTTTTATTATTTATATATTTAACATTTCCTTAGCGGAGTAAAAAAATTCTTTTTAATTAGTATTGTCAGCTCCAATGATTAGTTTTAATGATTTTTAAATTAAATGGACCATCTTTAGACTGCGTTCGGTTGTCCCGTGAGGCCAATATGATAGAGGTACCATAGTTTTTCTACTTATTTTCGTACGAATGTTTTTATATCTTATATATCAGTGACCGAGTCTCAAGGTGTTAAGCGAAGCATTTCACAAAGAACCGATCTCAGCTCGCTTTCGCGTATTCACATTTGCGTAGGGACCAAATTGCCGACGAAATCTCAAGTCAGATGCATACTAAAAAGACATGTGACGCGTTTAAGAGGGCGTCGCAACCGTAGGGTTAGTGCACAATATTCATGGCCTTTTAAGTTTATAAGGTGATAATGTTTGCTTGTTGTCTTAATTTATATATATTTTTGTACGTTGGCGTTGTCGTCCTGATACAACAAACAGCACATTAGGTGATATCTTACAATGAAACTAGTCTTCCTTATAGTTGAGTTATCGTGGCGGAGTGGCGACGAAGCGGCGCCGACACAAGAGGCAATCATTCCTCTAGTCTTGTATTGTGGTGCGATAAGTGAATACCAAATATATAATAACGAAGTGTTGACGTAGCGTATAGGCGATAGGCCGGACCGAGCAGCTTGGACCCTGTGAACACACATGGGAATCTTTGGGTAGTATTATTGTATTGCATTTCTCTTTTGTCATAGTCACTCAAGAATATATTTAATTAATTGAGCTAATGCCTATAATTGGAATATCAGAGTTTATTTAGGATGTTTCATATTTTACATTTTAGTGTTTAAATATCTAAAATTTACCTTAATTATAGTAAATGGATTTTT
Source organism: Leptophobia aripa (assembly GCA_951799465.1). Lineage (NCBI taxonomy): Eukaryota > Metazoa > Arthropoda > Insecta > Lepidoptera > Pieridae > Leptophobia > Leptophobia aripa. The sequence continues at coordinate 1,714,739 of OX637277.1, read as the reverse complement.
GTATTATTGGTATATAGCTGTAAGTGAAACGGTGTTGATAAACACAAATAATCGATAATACAAAATATTTAAAGAAAAATGTACTGAGTGACTTTACGTGTAAACAGCGGGCCATGATAAAATGTTGAACTAAGCTAAATTTCTCTATGTGGTAATGTAATGTTAATGTGATCGCCGAAAAATATTTTTAACTGCTATATTTATACGTGTAAGTAAATATACAGTCCGTTTGTTCATTGAGCAGTACTCGTCATATGTACAAGCCACGGGCGTACAACGAGAATACCTTTCTCGATGCATTTTGTTTATCTCTCGCAAGAGTACATCGCGTGTAATGTATATAATATGTATGTGTAAGCCAACCCCTCCACCTTAATTGATGCAGTAGACTCCGGTACTGCTCGCTAGCACAACACGTCTCTTCTCTAGTCTTTCGCATTCGAACATCGCTTAAGAGCTTTTGTTATCGAGCATAATTATATCATATCCTTATAACTAGTTATTCGTATTATTCTTTCAGTAGATCTCTGTTGTACCTGTGTGAAGTTTATATTCATTGTTCAATTACTATAAGAGAATTGATACGGATGGAGTACCATACGTAACGTAGTTTTCAACGACCAAATTTCCCAATGTTCCAATTTAGCGTACGACTCGTATTGCCGACTTGTAATACTCTGCACTATTAACTTAGTCACTTTTGTACCTTGATTGTACTTGAATAACCTATAAGTGAGGAACGACTAATCCAATTCTGAAATATACTTAATTTAAATTTTAACAGACTGATAGCTGTGATTAAGAAAATATTTTTAATATTATCCAGTGAGTCGGATGAGAATATTTATTTTGTTAGAGGTTTCCTACTGCCAGCGACGCGTGTATGCGAGACGTTTAGCTCACCGGTAGCGCGTAGCCGTGGTAGGCCTTTAGGGTTAGGAGTGTATCACCGAGCCCACCTTCTCATTGCGCAGGACCATCCCAATGAGTCTTAGTCAAAAACCAAACCGCATGACATCTGTACGAAGAGAGACTGATAACGATGTTAGGTATCGATTATTACCACCGATGTCGCCTGAACATTTCCTTTCCTTAAACGTTGCATATCGTCCTGACATGTCCCAATCGAACATTTCTATTACGACGGCATCAGTTGTGTGCAAATCGATTGCATTTATTGGTAGTGCGTGGCATCTCTCTTAAAATTAATAAATTATTGGCGTTGTTGTTTTTTTTTCTTTTATAATAAAGTATATTTTTCGGTACCACCTTTGTTTTTTGAAAGTACAATGTAGTTTTATATAAAGCGTGTTGCAGTGACGTAAAAATAACAATATCAAAATAATAGTAATGGTTAAGTTTAGTTTTAAGCTGTCTCGTGTGACAACCATGTAATAATTAATCCTCCTCAATATCCGTACACTTATTGGACATAATTGTAATAAGGCATTTGTTTTTCATAATTGAATATCAATAGGCTTAGATTTTTTGTGCAAATCTCTGTGATGAGAAAATTATTCTAAAGATCTAGTATTAATGGATGATGAAACAGGTATTATGCAATATCTCGCGTGTTAGATAGACGTGTCGCTTACAAAAGTTTCAATATTTAGATTTAACGGGAAGTCTGTCGAAGGCGCGAGAAGTCTCCCTTTTCCCCCCGCTACGCTTGAATATTTTATTGTTACCTGTTTCATTGTGACAAAAAGTTGAACTTTTTCAGTCTTTTTTCGCGCAAATGGTTGTGTATTAAGTTTTTATGTAGTACAAATGTATTCGCAATTTGATTGCTGCTGTAGTGTTCCTTATGTTCTTTTTTAATTCGGCATTTATTTGAAACTCGTTCAATATCCTCTATATCAGAAATTGTGTGTTTGTGAGTTGTCGTAAGGTTGCGCCTAAGGGAGTGGAAATGACGGACATCGATTGTGAACGCGTCGTTGGTTCGCTTCGATTGCATAGTACGCTTTAAGGGAGCTGAGCGCATTAATTGTGCAGGTTCGTGTATGTGCCTTGATGTAGAGGCTTGATGTTACAGCGATACTATGGGTCGTACTTGTTCAGTCGATAAACCTCGCGTACCAAATAAGAGGCAGTCTCGCTTGCAGCCCCCGCGGCGTTGTACCGCCAGTCGGCGTCGGGACGCTCGGCAGTATCTCCTTGTATCTATTACCTCATTCGATATAACCTCACCTATGTATTAAATATTAACTGTTTATCGCCTCTCCCGTACTTATCAAACGCACTGCACTGTTATTTGGTACACCCCACCTCTTTAACATTTCTTTAAGTTATTTTTAATTAAGGTATATATCATTATCTATATCAGCATATAGCATAGTTGATATATTTTGATTGTTATTTTTCTGAAACTCTACCTAAAAGCAATGTATTTTACAAACAATGCAGGAGAACAATAATTATTATATAAGTGTAACAGTTAGTGAATTTAAATGTGCTATTTTCCATTCCAGAACTCAACGATATCAATGTTCTCGTAATACTTATGTTCGGGTTTTAAAAAGATGTTATTATTCTATAATTATAACTAAACCTAATGTGATTGAAATGCAATGTTTAGAAGTATTTTATTCTTTATTTTTTACCATTAATAATAGTTAGTAGAGATCTATTTGAGAGTCTAATGTATCAATTATTTGTAAAGTTGGCTGTAACTAATTAAAGGTTACGATAAGTAGAAATATTTTAATATAAACATTTGGAAAAAAATTTATGTAGATGAATAGTTGTTTTGATCATTATGTGAAGTGTTGTATGGTATTGTATTGGTATATGTTAAGTGTAGTAAGGATAGGCTAGACGTTAGAGGAAGGGAGAGTTGGTACGTTTGCGCAACGTGTACGCACAACGGCCGGGACGTGCCCGCCCGTACACCCTCGACTCACTGCACAGCACTGCTAGGCTAATCCAGTAAACGAGTAATGATATTTTTCTTACATTTCATAAGAGCAACATTTATATTATATAGGCAATAATGTTTAACAAAAGTCCCTATGTAATCGAACTGACGACAGAAACGTATGTTATATTTGTGGCCTCTTTATAAATAAGATCTAAGTTACATTTAAAGAAAAATTAATTTTGCTATGCACAGAAATGATACTCAATTAATTGCCAAAAAGTTATATGTATTCATAGTTCAACGATATTTCTTTTGGGCATATTTACTTTGAATTTATGCAAAACTTAGATTATGAATAAGTAGGTTGTAGATTTTATGTAGAGTGGATGCATATATAATATATCTATATTTAATGTAAGTGAATTTGAGATGTATCAATTTCTTGTATTGTTCATAAGTTTAGATAATAAATGGGTTTAGCCATACTTCGGCTGGTTTGATATGTATGTTATCTGATTAATTGTAAAAAAATAAAAAAAATGTGAAAAAAACATTGGGTGTTTTATTTTGCTCCCCTTTATCCCTTTTCCATTTTCAAATGAAACGTCACTTTTGGTATTTAGTATCTAAATGTACTTAATTCATACATTTACAGGTAAGCCAATAAAACTATAAATTACTATATTTTAATAATACCATACAAATGTAGATTAATACATTAGAAATAATGTAACCATTCCAATTATTATTATTATCCTAATTATAACAGCCAGGTTATCTGGTCTCAATTTTTCCGAGAGTTTCGAAAATGTGCTTGTACCAGAAATCCACCGTCTTGCCCCACGCCCCAAGCGTTGAAGCGTCTAAATTCAGCACCTCTATAAACATTTTCACTATCACGTCTTTTAATCCCTGAAAAACAGTTGTTAAAAACCTTAGTACCGATGTAAATATAATTAGAAAAAAATGCTGTATTGAATGTTGTATGTTAAGCGTATATCACCGTCTTCATAAATACTATGTCAAAGTAACAAGAAACGTAATTTAACACTGCGGCTATGTGAAACCTTGTTATGACATTTCTCATCCCGTATATTTTGTATTGCATTGTATTATGCTTACATTAAAATGCTCCTCTTGTATTTTCCGTCTACCATGTGACTCGCCTAATTTATTCATCATAGCAGCAACCACTTCTGGTTGGTTGAGATTTGTCACCGCCATGTTAAGTGTCGACATTAGGTTGATCACGTGAGCTTTAAACTGGGGGTTTTGGTGGTAATCTTCATTGGTGCTTTTTATCATTTTGAAAAAATCTCTCGTGTTGGGGTATGCTTGAAATAATCTGTCAAGAGATGATACATTTTAAAATGTTGTTACATCAGTAAGCAGGTTTTGTATGTATTCTTACCTCCTCAATAATTCTGTTCCATTGGTTATAGAATCTGCATAAACAGGTGCCCAGGATTGCTGGACAGCATATATATCTCTTTTCGTTAGGCCTGACACCGGGTTGATAGCGTCTGGGTCGCCACCCCACCATAGGATGCTTAACCAGCCACCCATTTTAGACTGAAACAATCGTAAACCAAATCTCTATGAGCTCAGCACTTTATAAAACTACAGTAAGTTCTCAATAAACACACAAGAATAACCATTTCTTTTCGTAAAACAGTTGTCGTTCCTGTTAAATTCGTCTTAACTTGCAAAGTATGTTACTCGGATTAGGTTCAAATGCTACTAAGGCTTGCGTATAACTGTCACAAGGGTTCTCTACCTGAGTTTAACCGAAATTAATAAAAAGTTCATTATAGACCTTTAATCCCCGTTAGACCCTTGTCTATGTAGTTATTGTAATTTTATCGCTGATTGATCTTAAAGTTATTAAGTGTAATAACTGATTTTTAGGAAACTAAGAACTTAAAAGTCGATAGACCCGATTGTAGCGTCTAAAAACGTTTAAATATGAAAGTCTTGCTGAAAGTACATTACAAAAATTAAATCACGAAAAGAACTACGAGCAGCCTTAAGATAATGTTTTCCCAAATGTATGAAGCTATTGTCTCTTACCCTTTGTCCAATTTTAATTTTCTTCAAAATAATAAAAGCGCAGAGCAATACAAATGATGAACAGAGATAGAAAAATAACATTTTTCTATCTAACAACTGTATGTCGCCGCAAAATGTGTATGACTGGACTCTTCAGTCTTGACAATGATTTCCTTATCGTGTTTGCTGTCTCCCATCTCAAGACATAAACAAATACTAATATAATCACTCGATATTTCTCATTCGCTATTTTTATTATTAATTGATAAGATTGCGGTGTAACCTGATAGAATATTGTGCTCTATAGTTTATTATACGTCTAACTTGATGACTGATCTGACCTTTGAATCAAGATATATGTCATGGTGAATTATTAATTAAATAAAAAGAATGCTATAAAAAAAAGAAAAAAATTCTAAGGAAAAATATAGAGACGCAGATTTGTGAAATTTGTAGGTTACGGCAACTTTTGCTCTAGGATACATAATTATATTTTATTTTAATATCAATTATCAGAAAGTTATCGGCTTACCTACTGTCTCTTCTCTAGATAATATAATTGTCTACTTTTGACAGTGGAAACTACAATTCACGAGAAGCTTCTAGTCGAAAATAGTTCTAAAGTTAAATGTTTAAAGTAAATAAAATATCTATATAGGTGTGTGAATATATTATTATATAATACATTGGTGAAAATTTATATATTTTCTTCTGTCATGTAACTTACTGACGATTATATGACGAGTACAAACAAAATTACAATTTTTTTTAACGATTAAACGACAACAACTTTTAGATTATTTTTTTTCGAGGATAAGAGTCATCATGTTTGCTACCTGCGTTTTTGAGGAACATTTTTCCCTTCATATATATTTACATTGATTATAAAAGCTAGTTTTAATTTACATAAAATCGTAGAGCAATGAAGCGGGCGTAAGTCATGATGAAGTGAATCCTCCGTTTTTCAAACTTAGTATAGTAAGTTAGTATCTACCACTGAAATAATTCTTAACCGCCTTTATTTCAATAACCGCCATAAAAATACAAAACGGATAAATTATTTTATATTTTTCGAACCAAATGTTAACCAACCTCATAATAGCTTCATACACCTGAAAACGATTCAATCAATGTAATTCTCAACGTTTGTAGAATAATTGAAAATTGATTGAACACCGGTAAAGACATTAAGTCGCGCGTGGTGACGTTTTATGTCAATTGAAGACTTATTAGTCCCCACCCACGCGACACTGCTTATAGTCATTGCAAATTCAATAATATCTATAATAAAGTTCCGGTTATTATTGTGTAATATGTTTAATTGTGATTAATATTTAAAAATCTCTTCGTTCTATTACTATAGTCCTGGATTAAGAAACAATAAACTGATTTGACCGTCCTATGGTGACCACAGACTACGGTTAACTCTACAGCTCTAACATGACTGAATTACAATACTCTGTAACAAATAACGATAGACCAACCCCTAAGGTGTGCAATTTCGTTATGGTTCTCTCAATTTCCGAAGCGTTGTAACCTTGAGAACGTATGAGAATGGTTGTTAATAAAATTATTTCGATGGTATAGATTTACTATTACCTAACTTAACTAACCTTAACCTTTACTTACTAAGGTATAACCTAACTTAGATCTATCTGAATAAATTCTAAAAAAAATCTGTTGTTATACGACCATATTTATACATTTTATAAATCTTTAAACACTTAATATCAATGGCGCATGACAACAATGTCTAGGAATGGTGGAACATGGAACAACTTTCCTATTGGAATTTGGAAGCCATTAACAGCGATGGGTCCGCGTAAACTTAACACATATTTTTATTAAGTCACTGTTTGTGTGTGGCAATTATAAAAAAATATAACTTTATAAGCCTTATGTTTAATAGTTACAATTAACAGCGAATGTGTATTCACCTTTACAAACTGTAAATATTATGAATATATGATTGCCATATACGAAACACATTGTTAGCAACGTAATTGGCTCTCAAAACAAGCTATTGTTTATTAGCAACTGTATTTTTATATCATTTTAGATTTTCTATACATTTTATTACGTGAACGAAATATAAATATGTAATTAAACTACCTCGGCGTTTTGTTTTGAGGTGGGGTTTCTCGGTTAGTCCTTATTTAGCTGTAATCTGTAGTCTTTGGCCGTAGAATTTTCACTGGTATTTTTTTTAGATCTCATCATTTATGTACAATTATTGTCAATGCAAAAATATTAAGAATGAGTGTTCTGTATGATAATATTTTTGTTTCTATGTATGTTTCATATATATTTTATTTAGGTAAAACTATAATCTCGTTTTAAATAAACAACTCGATACAATTCTGCACTCGTATATTGCAACCGCAATTTCATATATAAAAGCAGTGAACAATTTATGTCGCAAAACATAGCAATATAAACAAGCCTTGTTTGATTATGTGAAATGCAAACATGTTTGTACGGATTAAACATGTCAATTAACGCAGTTAATACAAATGTTAATTTCAACCATTTAGTGCTCATGTGCTAAAGAGTATTTGTAATATTTAGCACTTCGCTGTGGGCGGTATTGGTGTCATCAACGCGCTAAAAACATGGATTTCACGTCAGAAGCAATGGTGTTATGGTTACTGGTTACAACCATTTTATATGGCCATATACTTAAATGGAGATCTTTCTAATGCTTCTCGTCAACTATACTCACTTATTTTCATTTTTTTTTAAAGTAGGGGACGCTAATTGACTTTTTAATAAAGTCAAATCATTTTAATCGTCCTAAATGTAAATGACCATCTGAGAAGAAGTAACCTAAACGTTTTTAACATCTAAATAATCAGATGTTTAAACACTTTTTTAAAAGCACCTCTTCATTATACAAGTGTGCGAGAGTTACCTAAATGTTAAAAGGTTATTTTGATTTTAACATAAAATATCTATTCGTGCCACTTGCAAAGATATAGTAGGAAACTCTTTTTCCAAGATTTTATTAGTCTGGTTTACCTAATAGAAATACTATTTCTATGTATAGTATTTCTATTGCATAGTACTCATTCAATTTCCACGAAATATGAAAGAAATACGTTGATAAGAAAATCGATAACAAATTGGTATTCGCTCATGTGTAATGCGGAGTTGTTTTGCATTTAAATACATATATTCACTCGTTGGCTTTGTTGTTTAGTTTATAACGAGTTCCGACACGACAAAATAACAAATAAATCACAGAATTATTCACAAAATTGTATATAGGTCAGTTTAAAACGTTTATTGGGAGAAGATTGAGAGAAGGATTGTGTGCGCTTACTCTAAACTATAGGGAGGATTTACTATGTATACAATGTCGAAAAGTAAATCTTTGTTTGCGTTATTGGCCAACAAGAGTAATCTAAGTAATTAAACCACATAGTTTCACGGTTCCGTAGCTGAATTACTAAACATTAATAAGTCTTTCCAAATATTGACTTTAGTATATAATACGCTAGTCCCGATATTTTATTCTCGTTAAAAACACTTAAGTTTGGTAAAAAAAAGTGATTATATTTATAGATAATTATAATTAATGAATAATTTTATCACTATACATAGCGATAACATTTTAGATATAGACTTTTATTTTTGTTAAAAACAATGTAAGTCCGCAATTGTTGACACTTATAATTAATGTTTGCGTTAATATCTGACAAACTGACAGACCGCAGTCACTAGAACTAGAACCACTAACCAATTCATACCAATTGCTACTGTAGCTGTAGCGAAGGGTGCCGTGAAACGGACGATGACTGATGATTAATAAGGACTCTCATGTGTAAAAGAAGAGCCGACTCTTATTATTATTTAACTACCAGGAAATACTGACGCGTGTGTATTCAGGGTATGAGGAAATCTTCCAAACAATCTTTATAAGCATAATGAGCACGACAGAACGACATTTTGAAAAGGAGTTCATACCACGGTACCAACCTCTCGGGTAGAAGTTAAAAAGGGCCACTAAGAGTATTTGTACTGAGTTCAATTTAAGTGTGAACTCGTAGATGATTGTTTTAATTGAAAATAAATGTTGTTATTATTAATAATACATAAAAATCTATTAAAAAAAATCATTTGTTAAAGACATTAATGTGCAAATTTTAATAGATTTCAATATAGAAATTATAATTTAAACTCAATATATAAATTAGCCTATATAGCCTATTGAGGCAAAGTGAACTAAGGAGACACAAGATCAGGCATCAACCGTCAAGAGATACGATTTTATCGTAATTACATTTTTATGCAAAAACTAGACACAAGTCGATGATGAATATCAATTTTATAATTGAGATACGTTAGTAATCTTGTTCTTTGTAGTTTTGGGAGCTTTGGCAAAAAATGGACCGATACTTTGGTTCCTATAAACCTATTAGTAAGATTAACAAAAACTACAGATTTCCATTAATAATGCAACTAATTGCCTCGTATATTTCATAACTATAATAATATAAAAATATAAATTAAATATATCTATCAATATTTCTTAAACCTTTCGCCTGTAACCTATTGGCTTCAAAACTATACCTAATAAACCTTATTTATATATAAATGAAATTAAGAATCAATGTTCGCTCAAAACTCCTGAAATGGTAATAATGTGACAAATTTAAATTGCTTATTTATTGTGGAGCCATAAAGGCTATAAATTATAAAAAAAACTATGAATACACTTGAACGGAAAACGTAAAAATATCGTAAAACGTTCGTTCAGCTGTATTATATACACACCTTTACATAAAACACTAAATCCCTTATCTCATCACAATTTAAACCGTAAGAACTTCGACATAATTTTTTTAATTTAACTTTTCCGCGTAATTGAAATTATACAATGAAAAACGTGCGACATTGACGATGATATGTACAGGACTGAATTCTCGATTCTACAACACCCGCCCGCCCTGTGCCCTAAGGCAGCCTGCATTTCATCTTACGATTATATTATGTGACCTTATTTGTTATATAAAACATATTGTACCATTCCTTTCAAATGATAACGTTACGTATGTCGAAATTTAATACACTCTGCAATGTCTTTTACATTTTTGTTTGATCGGGACTTCCGGTAATCTCGTTCCGGAAGTTGGTTACGCGTTAAATGATTTTGTTTATTGCACGTATATTAACCACGTGTTTCATTTGCATAATGCAATTACATAATATTTAATTTATCTGCTATTATTAATTGATAAACTATAATGAAATCTTTTATAGGTAATCAACTTTAAAATTCATATTACCGCTTATCCATTAATATATAACAAGTTTTCTTGATATTATATTTTTTTTATTATAATATAATCGGATAACGTACATCCATTTGTTAGTATAAAAGTAGGTTTATGGTTAGCATAGAGATCGCTACGAGAGATTTATGTATCTTTCCGAATTTAAATTTAATAAGTGACAGTAATAGATAATAATAAACCTTTAAGCGGGTTATCAAAACAATCTCCACATCCTGATGTCAGTTATAAAACCTTCAAATTCGTTCATACACAAAATCTATAATACAATTTTAACACAGCCACTATCAGCATTAGAGTTAAAGGCACGCGTGGCATCTTGTCTACATAAAGTTGCCTTTAAGCTTATGACATTACATCCAAGTCAAGGTTGTGAGGTGCGCCGTGTTTGAAGATTTATTATGTACAGGCTCAATATTTATAGCTTTTAATTATTTTATAATGGTTGGATGTAAACGAGGTTGAAGATCTTAATCTCCTTAGCAATAGTATTAGGATAAAAAGAGATAAAAAGAGTCTTTAACGGTCCGTGCACGCGAGGTTTTTTCTGAGTGTGAGCATCCAGCCCGTCTATATTAAAAACTAGAGACATTACAACACTCTATCGTTTATTGTACAAATGAGCTGGCTCTACAAATATAATATTTATTCTTCACGTGTTCTTACTACTAAAAGTTGTATGTTAAATTCAACATAATTTATGTCTATGGAACTGACCTTTTCGCAGTCGGAATCAGTGAGTCTTTTATACAATAGTATAAATTAAAGGTTATTAGAATATACATCACTCGTTTTTATATTCATTATCTGTGAAATATCTGTATTAAGTGACCTGAGCCACTGTTATCATTATAACTACGCTTCATATGCCACGCTGCTATTAATATTCAACATTTACGTTATAGTAAATTAACTTTCAAATGCGCATTAATGTCTCCATTCCAATCAATGCTATTCTTAACGATCTATTGTCAAGAACGTTCCGTGAGGTGAATGCCAATATGTACAATCGGATAGCATATTGAGTTTGAACTTTAATGGTACTTTAAGTAGAAGGCGACGCAGCAGGGCTCCGCTGGAACAGGGCGTGACAGCTTAATTGACGCCTAGGCCGAGTGGCACGCTGAATTGCGTGATATTATTTAAAATATTATTCAGATTGTAGTGCTTTATTAATAATAATATCACACATTTCACATATGATCGGTTAGCACCAATTTTACAGCTTGTATGTATGGGGTAAACTTTGACAAACGTTATCTATAAATAACTACGTATTTTTATACTTTTAATAAATATATATTGTAACACAGGGCAAAAAATCCGTGGGCTAAAACCATTTTCCTGCATAAGTTAACCTATGTTTCTAGTTGTTTATTGACCCGTTATCTCCTGAGCTGAATATTTAATTATTGTATCTTATAACTTTTGTGTTGTGTGTTGACAGATAAAAAGAAATAAAGAAAATATATTTTATTTATATCACATACATATATTCCACCTACATTAAAGTTTATATACTCTTAAGTATATATCTAGATCAGTCGGTAACAAGTCAAGGATAATAGTGCGATACAACTCAAAACAGTGTATACTTTACAGATTTAGTCAAGTATGTTTTGGCCAATAGATTTTACATACAATTTAAATGCATTCAAACGATGTACAACTATTACGTTAAGTCGGTCTATATATATATATATCTTGGGTATATAAATTACTAATCATGATATCTTTAAATAATAGTCTCGTCTGGGGATACATTTATTGTCAACAGACCATAAAATGTAATATAGCATCTCATTTGATGAAGAAGTGTACTACAAATTTATTACTTCGCCAACTTTAATCGATTTTTCTTTGGTATTAAACTTAAAAAATAAATGGATCCTACGTTAAATTCTGAAAGATATGTTTGTACCAGAACTCCACAGTTTTCCCCCAAGCCCCGAGGGTGGCGTCATCGAGATGTAAAACTTCGATGAACATATTCACTATAACACCTTTCAAATCCTGTAAAAAAAATATTGATGACAATTGACATTGTTTATTCGTCCAATCTGAAAAAAAGAATCTTGCGCTGTCATCGCTTCAAATTCCGAATCTAATTGAGTTGCTGTCATTTGTATCTGTTAAAGAGGTTTTATTTGAATATCGAGTGTTCTCATAAACCAAGTACAATATTATTATGAATATCGAAAAACACAATTTCGCCCGCGGAATAAATTAGCTCTTCATTGTTCGGTGAATAAACAAACTAACTAAACTTTTTGTATCAGATATAAAGAATTAGAACACTTTTATATTTATACTGTTATAGTCAGAAATTGCGGTCATACATGCGGTACTATACATTTGAACCCGATATCTTAAACCTTAAATAGATTTAAATGTTAACAGTACAACTAAATAAAAGATATGATGAATTATCAGTGGCCGTGGCTTATAAACCTTCTAATTCACTTTAAAAACTACTGTTAGTGGAAGTTGAATAATAAATGAAGACTAATAGGCTTATAGGGGCTTGACGTCGCGTCATTTGAGCCCAGCCTTTACACATATGCAAAGGCAAAATCATAAAAAAATCAACCTATATCCGGTTAAACTTGAAGGATTATTCCTTAAAAGTGCTTTATGTCAGGGTTGGTATACATACGTGGAAATGTGATTCTTGAATTTTCCTCCGTCCGTGTGATTCACCGAGTTTGTTCATCATAACGGCGACGACTTCTGGCTGATGGAGATTGACAATCGCCTGGTTCAATGACGACATTAAATTGATAACGTGAGCTTTGAACTGTATGTTTGTATTGTATTCTTCTTCTCGTAGCTTTTTTATCATTTTGAAAAATTCCAAGCTTTCCGGATGCGCGCGGAAGAACCTGTAATTTTAAAACTGAATTTTGGTATAATGACCATAGAAACTAGTGACTGTCGAGTTTCATATACAAATAAATACTAAATACCCTTAAAGGCCGGCAACGCACCCCTTGTGGACAAGACAGTCTACAGTCGTTTATAAAAAAATCAAATCTCCAAACAATATGTATGTTAATTATTTCCCAAATACTTTTACTGATCTATATCAGTAAAAGTATTTGGGATTTCTATTCCTATGAACACTGAGATAAACTCTGATTTTAATCAAGAACGTTTAACAAATAAACTCTGTATTTTATGGAAAATATTCTCAAGAAATAGACAAGTCTTGTTTGTAAACAATTACTGCATTTTATTTATTTACAGTTCGATTCGCTAACCGTCTAACATCGACTTTGATGTTACCTATAAAAGTTGAAAAGAACGCTATAAACATTTTTATTGTAACATAAAATGAGAAGTATCCCATTGCGTGTGTGAATGACCTAATGAATTTGTAAATAAACTATACACACGTTCCAATATTTGTGTTACAAGTATATTGCTACTATACATTTCAAAGAAAGAAACATAACACGTTTATTAGCACACACACGGCAAATCCAACTACACAATAAAAATAAAGATATTACAAGTTTAAAGACAAGATAACTTAACTTACAGCTAAGTTAAATTCAATGAAAAATATATTACAAATGTGAAAATATATACATACATATAAATAGTAATATTTTAAAAGATAATTATTATTTGTTTAACAATCACAAGACATTACATTTTATGGACGATCCATTCATATTGTCAGTAAGCCTCATCAGCTTAGATTTGACTCAATTAAAAATATATCAAACATAATACGAGATTAACTATAGATATATGAGCTAAAAGATAATAGACCTACGATATCCGATCGTTTTGATAAATGAACTATAGTAAACGACCGGTGACATAAAATTCTGAAGAAATATCGCTTTTAAAAACTTGTGTCACAACATGTTCCTTGCGGCAAAGTAACCACAAAGCTGGCAACATTTCCTAGTCATATCGCGATGCTTACACAGTGACAACTTTTTGAATTAATTTTAGTGTTTAATTAAACACTTAATTTAGGTGAAATCAGTTTTTAATAATGACCGTAAAGACTTAAAAAAAGACCCCTCGATATCACACGAATGTTTTCAGATAAATGAAGATAAGGCGAACCAACTCGGTGACACTGTAGACGATTTCAAAGCAATGAAAACAAATTGAATCGAGCATCGGCATTGTTCGCTGGCTCAATTGTGTATTCTGAATGAGACGCATACTTTATTAATCTTATTCCCTCGTCTCCATTTTGTATTTCCTACTCTCTATTGAAGATTTATTCTTTGTTAAGTTCCTCATTTATTATTTTATAGCTTTCGAAATTGAGTCATGGCTTGTTTAACACGGGATGTGACAATAATACCAATCGGCAGGTAACGGAGGAGTTAATAGATTTTTAAGATGCCTAAGTACGTCAATGGGTGGGGCACACTTTATTATATGCAACACCTATTAATAAACGTCACTATTAATATCTAATCAATAAATATGTTTCTTTACACTTTTAACATTTAATAACGCCATCGGACAGTTTATATTGTAATGCGCTTAAATACGAAATAAAACCTAAAATAACACAGTTTTATTTTGTTGAAATTCGAAGCATTTCGGAGCATACTCGTATGTAAAACATTAATTGTAATGTTCCGGAGAGATCTGTCCTCAGACACGGGAGTTAACGTTTAGGAATCGGGCCACTCCTTTCTTGAAAGTTTATGTATTGACTGTAACGTGGTCACAGATGTATAATTTATTGTATTGTACATATTTCATGTAGTTTTAGTTAGCCGTTATCTAGTAACTTGATACAATTTTGATAAAGATATTTGTGATGAATTTAGATCAATTTGATGTGTTAAGAAATATGTATTTGATTAAATCATTCAGTGACATATTGTAGTGCATTGTATACTTGTCTTCCTTTATAATGTTTGTTTCTTCGTTGCGCGTAGCGAAATCACAAAAATAATCCAAAATTACCATTTTAACTGAAAACTGCATAATTTAAATTTGAATACCTCTTTAATAACTCAGTGCCAATAGCCAATTGGTTAGCGTATAGTGGTGCCCATGATTTCTGCACCGCGCGGATTTCCCGTTTACTGAGACCTGAGATGGGATTCACTTCGTCCGGGTCACCACCCCATAATAAGTAACTTAGCCAGCTGCCCATCTAAAAGCATAACAAAATCCATCAATAAGTAGCCAGTGATAGCAGCGTTGAACCAAGTGCTAAGGAGGATGTTGAATCAAAAATCTTGAGTTATTTTGCGTGAGTTTTATGACAATAATAACTGAGTGATAACCCATTAACCTGATCAGCCATAATTATCATGTTATTATTATGTAGTTTATCAGATGTGTTAGATAAGCCTCACTATAAATCTGTGTGTATTATCATCAAAGGTCCGTATGTATTTCTTGTTTGGTTTATGTTAGTTACTATTGTTAAACTATGGTTATATCTGTATTTAAGTATGTACGTATAATTGTTTCATTTTGCCAAGAAAATGACATGTTTTCGTTTTCACAGAGATTATACAGACAAAAAAGGTTGCCTACCTTTTTAAGTATACAACATTACACACAGTAATCTAAACACAAAACAATTAAAAAATATATATATAAAAGAACAATAATGAATAATTTTAAATAAAGTGGAATTTACAAAATCACTATGTACGTTTTTTAAAGTGAGCTAGTCAGCTCTGAAAACATCGTTAGGGTTTCGCGATATTTCACTGTATTCGATAAAAACCTACCTTTTTTATACTTACAACTCAAATATAACTTCGACTTATATATTAGGGAGTACAGGATGAAATTACCGATTTGTACATAAAAATGTTACATTAGTTTTTTTTCTCAATTTCTACTCAAAATATTAAAGTACCTTTATTAAATATTATCGTTACCTATATATTGCTGACACCAAATAAGAAGGTTAATAATGCCTTTGCGATTGGTAATCTAGATTGAACTAACTGGTTTTCTTATATCTCGTGGGATGAAAACTCGTGCTGTATAAAGTATTGCTACTATCGAGGTATAATAGTGAGGATCGATTCAAGTGTCGAAGGTGATTTAATGCTATTTTTGCTCTCATTGTTCGGCACAGTTGACATCTCTTTAAATTCTTTGTTATTCACCTGTACTGGTGGTTCAATAAGTCCAAGAACGTTTCAAATCAAAGTTTTATACCAAAATCGCGGTGCGTTCATTATTCCTTCCTACTTTCCAAACGTAACATATTGCGAGCTTTTTCCGCCGTGTTATTTCCGCGACGTATTGAAAAATCGATTGAATTTGTGAAATTCTAATGTTTGTTTAAGCAACTGAAACTCGATAATAAAAAGTTGCACTTTTTTTAAAAGAATAACCTCAAGTATCTTAAAGGTTCCATATTCAAGTACCGGCACAAAACCGGCAAATGTCATACGTAAACTTCTATTATTATATAAACCTAGTATAAAAACCTAGTGTAGATAGATTATATATATAGAGCTGTGACGGCATTGGGTTATAATTATCATATACCACAGTATATTCAAATGTGGATTATTGATTGACAAAGTTATTAGATTATAAAGTATTAATCTATTGCATTTGGCGTGTTTCCAATCAATTCAACATTGTTATTTTACGGTTTAATAGTTAAAGTTTTATAGTAACTGTTTGATGGCTAATACTATGTTGTTTAACCGCAAACAAATATAACCCGACCTCGAGTGTGCTAATATTTGCCAATACGTCAAATTGTACGGTCCAGTTAATTAAATAAGGCAAACAAATGTATAAGAGAAAAGTAACGGGATAATTATCATTTTTGTTTTATGTAGTGGGAAGGCTATTACTGTAAATTTTTTTTATATAAAGTTAAAAAAAATGATAATTGATATTTTATTTAAGTTCAATTGTTCTGTCGCCATATATTGCCGTGAAGATAGTGTTTGAAATTGCCCGCTAATTTTTTACAGGAATTAATTGAATGTTATGCTATGATTGTAACGCAGATAAGTTGCTATAAATAATAAGAACGCATACAAAATACGTATGTATATAATAATAATAAAAGGAAAAAAAGACGTGCTTTTCCCATACTCTCCTATAGTTTGTCAGGGTAATTAATAAAATTCCAAATCAGTAGGTAGCGTTTGAAAAAAAATATGATCGGGAGTAATATTTAAAGGAATGGCGGAGAGTTTCTTGCCAGTTCTTATACCGCTTCGTCCGCTCTACGCTCTTGGTTTGGGAACTGGCAGTAAATGTAAATGTAGAGCCAAAAACAAATTATATTTTGTTCTTTCTGACGATTCATAAGTGTACCATAGTCAATACTGATTAAAGATATTTTTTAACCAGCGAATACCAATATAGATAACTTTAATCTGACGTATAATTAAACATTTATAGATAATTAAAAAATAATAATACCGGATTATCAAACGCGCTTTACAAATACGACGTCTTTATCAGTGTAAACATGTACAATGCAAAGAAATATTGTTTAAATAAGTCATGTGCTGAGTTACCGTGTGACTTAGTTTATTCAGTATAGTAATCATTGTGTAACGAAATCTATGTGAATCATTGTTATATAAATTTATATTTACAGTCTCATACGACACTTGACAACCTTGGTCTATATATTTTTTGATTATAATAATAACATTTATAAATAATTTGGACTTTTTCGACTATTTAATGTTTTATTAAAATTAATACATTATGCCTCAGGGTCATCGAAAATTTGGACCATCGGATGGAGGTGTGCCGCCGTGGTCGGGGCGCCCATTTGGCCGATATTTTGTTCCATACACACCAATAGTAATACCAATAATATATCATAATAAAATAAAATTACAATAATTTCCTAAATAGTTTGTGGTTTATTCAATTTATTTAGATGGCAAACAACAATGCTTTTAAATTCAATGCTATTCGTTGAAGTTGGTAAATACAAGGATGGTTCCTCTAATGAATTGCATGTATTTGTAGAACTTTCATATGTTTGTAAATAATGTCTTGTTTAATAATTAGGATAATAACACATATAAATATCACTACAAAGTGACCAATTATTTCAATTAACAAAAAAAATTTCTTTCACGTATTTCAAAAATGCACGTGTTTTTTTTTATCTCTAATATTTACGTTTGCCTTATTCTGTTTTACAAATAAGTAAAAAAAACCGTATCATTACTAAAACTCATGCAAAAAACACGCTAATAGTACACAAAAAAACATATTTCTTTACGTTATACATAATAAGGAAAAATATCTGTTTATTATTGACTAAAAAAAACTTACGTTTGTATAGATCACAAATTCACGACTATTATGAATCGCGTTACGAATAAAACTGATCTCGATGGTCATGAGTTGATAGCCTAAGATCTCCTTATCGATTTGCGATATAGGGTCCTAGGCCATTGTAAATAGCTTGGCTTGACACATCATTGATTAAGTTGGGATTAACGATCCCAGTTACCATACTTTGGAACTAGGTGTATATAATCAGAAATTTCAATAAAATCTACAACGTTGTGGCTTCAAAGTAACTCTTAATTTGTTTCAATTTGAATAGGCTGATTAAAGCCGCGCAATGGCGCTGTTTAAATCAATGGTATGCCGATACAATTATTCACCGTACGAGTGGGTGTTAATTGTGAAAAGAAAAATCAATTTCAAAGCTGTGAGACATCCTCATGCACTCTCTAGCGTCGTATGCGATGCTCACATTATGATAGAGATAAAGAAAAAAATATGACAAAAGACGAAACTCTTTTTTGTCATAGTTTTTAATCTTATTACTTAAGGATATAATTCTATTTTAAATTCTGTTTGAGAATAATAATTAAATATAATCGCTTTAAACTGCACTTTGGAAGTAGAAAACCAATCAATAAACACGAGTTGTTTACGAGTTTACGTTTCTCGAGCACAGAATGATTAATACAGTTGGCATTGCCCACCCAATGCCGGATAACGTCCATTCATCCAACAAGAAAGAGCTATTATTTATTTAATTTTATTTTACACTTTATTGCACTTAAACACTAGAAGTAAATGACGTTAACAGATGTGAGTACATATAAGAGCAACGCGAGGACTTATCGCTAATAAGCGATCTCTTCCAGACAACCCACATATAATATTATTAATAATAGTTGTTTAAAAGCATTTTACATTAACAGTCATTTGACATTGAGTTCATACTATTTGGTCTTGGACATATTATGATAGAAGCATGCTGTTTTTAATGGCTTTTATTTTAGAGACCTTCATATATATGTGTTTGGCTACAATATACTGGTGTCTTCAATTTTTTCGAACAAGAAAATTGATGAACAAAAAAAAAATGAAAGAACACAAGTAATCTTTTATAAAAATTGTAATTATACTTATTACGATATTGATGTTATGCTTGTATTTAAACGTTCATAAAATATTTTTTTATAAACCAAATGTTTATAATGTTGACATTTTATCGCCGTTGGCCACACAAGTTTAATTGTGTAAATAATTCATGTCTTGCTACATAATACATCATTCTGCTTTCGAGATGCACCTTTTATTACGGAATACGTGTTGCGTTGTGTTTTGAGTATGTTTTAATCAACATATAAAGCAAGAGCAATGCTTAAAAAACACATACGAATTTTGTTAATTGTCAAAGCAAAAATGAGCAAATATGACAAAGTTGACAAGATTAATATGAAACGTATATTTAATTTATTAACGTAGATTAATATATATATTTGGCGAAAAATATCTGTATAAAGGTATATATCATTCGGGTGTTACGATAATAGATTTATTTAAATTGTTTATTTATTTTTTCACACTTTATTTGCACTTAAACAGTAGAAGTAGAGGATGGCAATACATATAAGAGCAACGGGCGGCCTTATCTAAAGCGTTTCCTTAAAGAAAATATTAATTTCTGCATAGTCTCGGTATCACGGTCTGCGATTATTAACAAAATGTTTAATTAAAACAGTGTAAATAAATATTTATACAGTATGAAGTACACAATTTAAAATATAATGAATGACTTGTTACTTTTTTATTCAAAGCAGAATAATTCACCTTATTATTGTGTCAAATAAAGGAAACGTTGACATTAAAATCTCCTTCAAGCGAACCGTATCTAACGCAGTAATGCAACGATATACTCGTAATTCTGTATCGAATTAAGGAATATATTAGGACATGTTATTATTAATTTTAACAAGACTTGGAGATCGTAGCTTGCAAAACAAAACGCTTGTGTGCAATCGTTTTTGTGTTTAGAATTGACTTAGCTAATTGCTCCGACTATACACACACACACACACATACATATATATATACATATTTTGTATACATTTCTTATAATGAATACTAAATTATTTTTATAATTTTGACATTGATTTTGCAACGAGCATCTTTAGGGCATTAGAATATTCTACTCGCGCGATAAGAATATTTCTTCCTTTGTAAGTCATAATAAAATACACGGTAAAATTCTTTTTAGAATTGTATTAGATTTTTAAGGTTTCAAACTGCAATTGTGTTGTGGACTAAGGAAGGGAGAAACAGAATACTTAAGAGTTGAGTCTGAGCACATGTCAAAAAATACGTGTAAGCTTGTGTATAGTTTCATAAAAATCATAATCATAAACCTAACGCTAACCTAACCTAACCTAACGCTTGTATTAGGCCTTCAAGATGTGACAGGCACATGTCATACGTGTTTAACAATTTCCTCCATAAAACATTGAAGGTAATGTTCATGATGACAATTTTGACAATTGACACTTAAGTTTACTGTTGTACTTTGTTATGCATTAACTGACCGCATTCTACTGTTAATAATTAAACAAAATGGTTAATATTAATGACACAGCTGTGAAGAATATTGGAAACGTTTTAAACGACTCTTCCAGGCCTATGAAAGAAAGATTTAGAGCTTTATTTACACTTCGCAACTTAGGAGGTGAAATTGCAATAAATTGTATCAGCAAATGCTTTAGCGATGATTCAGTGCTCTTAAAACATGAATTGGCCTATTGCCTTGGTCAAATGCAGGATAAAAAAGCTATACCGATTCTTAGAAATGTGTTAGAAGATAAAAATCATGATCCAATTGTTCGCCATGAAGCAGGTTAGTTTTATCAAAACAATGATTCTCACGTACGTGATATTATTAAGCCTAGAGATAAAAGAAAATGTTATATGATAGGCAAAATCTATTAATGTTTTTTTACACATTAATACAATTAAAATTTCAAATTCTATATTTTTTCTTCAAATTTAAGTCTTCTGATTAATATACAGTTCATTATGTTTATTATTATTTTAATATACTTTATTTTATATGAAATACTCAAATTCTGAAGGATTTGTGGCAGGCAGGCATATAATTGAAACATTATCTATTCTATACTGGCTTAACTTGAAATTTTTACAGAAGTTGTAGGACTAAATCACATGTTAAATTACAGGTGAAGCATTAGGTGCAATTGGTGATCCACAACTTCAACAATTATTAGAAAAATATCAACATGATTCAGCTGTAGAAGTGGCTGAAACCTGTCAAATAGCCTTACAAAGACTCGAATGGATTGAAAAACAAAGTAGCGAGGAATTCAGCAGTAGTAAATTTCTCTCTATTGATCCAGCTCCGCCGAGCACTGAACAAAAAGTAGATATTTTGAAAAATACTATGATGGATGAAAGTAAATCCCTATTTGAGAGATACAGGGCTATGTTCAGTTTAAGGAACTTGAGTACTTCTGAAAGTATCAATGCTTTAGGTGAAGGTTGGTCAAAGAAATAATATCGTTCATTATACCAGTATAATTAAAATAAACCTAAGGCTGTTTTAGTTTTATTAAAAGCTTGACTTATGTTAGATTACAATTTACTTGATGTAAAGGGGTCAGATGTTTTATGTCTATTTTATTGGTGTTTCTTAAAACGCAAGTGTCCGATATCTCAATTTTTTATTAAGATACGCTAGTATTATTAGATTTTAAAGGTACCAACATGTTATTCTTTAACCAATGTTTTTAAAGAGAAAATCACCCATATTATGATTGTTTGCTCTGTTTAATTAAATCTCACATTAATTCCAGGATTCAAAGCGAGTAGTGCCCTGTTTAGGCATGAAGTTGCTTTTATCTTTGGACAAATGCAGGATGTGCGTAGCATTCCATTTTTAAAACAGACACTCGAAGACACCGCTGAGCATGAAATGGTGCGACATGAAGCTGCCGAGGCACTTGGTTCGATTGCTACTGATGAATGTATAGACGTTCTTAAAAAGTAACTATCAGTTTATTATCTAGAAATTTTAACAACAAATTTGTTCCTATAACTTCTTTATATCAGACACATTTATAAAGCTATATTATTATCACACAGAAAGTATTTCATTTTCACTTAATAAATTATTTAGTATTTAAAATTTTAATATAAACATTAAATGCGTCAAGAGTCATTTTGTTCCTCTTAATCATTTTTGCTCAATTGCTTTTATCTTCATTATAAAGAATTTAAAGAACCACAAATTTTTTGATGTAATGTTATCATATATGTATGTTTAAATTGTTAATGTTTTTTTAAAGTTAATACATATAAATATATATATAAATAATGCATTTTTAATATATTTATCATTTTAGGTATTTAAATGACCCTCGGCCAGTGGTTCGTGAGAGTTGTGAAGTGGCTCTCGATATGTCTGAGTATGAGAACAGTCCAGAATTTCAATACGCAAACACATTGCTTACTGTTAAAAGTTAATTATTAAATATTAAAAATGCTAAATCTTTGTTATGAATTATATGCAGTTCTGTAATGTGAATAAATAGTTTTTATTTATTTTTACACCAGTTTCATGTACAAGACTATTTTGAAGTGGATGTTTTTTTATTAAAATAAAGCGTTTCTAACATGTATTTCTTGTATTAAACTTTGTAAAATAGGTTTCTTGTTTTGTATAAATTTATGTTTAATAAAAACATTGCTTTTTATGTTTGTCTTGTTTATTTATGGAGCATTTGTTGTTAATTTAAAATTGAGTGAGACATGTTAGTTAGTTATACAAATCTTGGTTTACATAGTTTTTATGTCCCTTAAATACTTAAACAATTTTATAGGGTTATTTGCTTAAGTTGCTTATGATTGCATTTTTGTTTGAATCCGGATTTTGTTTTTTATTAATTCAACTGTAAGACATTGTCCTGTATTTTTACTAAACAAATTAATATTACATTTTAGACAATGTACGCGCTTCTTGAGTGTTATATTGTTATTTATGAACTTTGGTTTGAAGTTGATGTGAATTTCCAACAGGTGGCGCTGTTTTAAATGTACATTTTAGTTTTTTTGAGAATATTTCGTTTGAATGTCCATTGCAGCCATTTATTGAGTTAGTTACTGATATTCAAATATTAACACACACGTGGACATACATCCAAGCTGATTTGATTAATTTTGATCCAAATAATAACAAATAATCGTTTAGAAGTAACATTTCTTTTAACACTGAATATAACGATATAAAATCGTAAATATATAATTGTGTTTATAGTATTGTAATAAAAAGTGTTTTATAAGATGCAATGTATTTGAAAAGTACGTTTTGTATATTATTTATAGTTTGTAAAGCATTCGGATTTATAGTGAGTAATTTTTATTTTTCCGACGTTTTCTCTATTGTCCAATAGTTTATTTTAATTCTATTTAAGGGTCTTAATATAAATACAAAATATCCTATTCAAATTGTTATATTACATCTTTGGGAATAGACCACACTATCGCTTATAGATGAGAATCTACTTTTGACAAGTTTTTAAGCCTATTTAACTTCATTGGCATACTATAAAAAGCGGCTTGATCCTTTGGCTCTGCGTAGAGATGTAGGCTCCCTCTGCATCTTCTACCGCATTTATCATGGGGAGTGCCCCACCTTGACGTCTGGCGCTCCACTACTGTGCGTTTTTTAAGGCAGTTTCTGCCGCGCACCACCTCTTTGTAGAACCAACTGCCAGCGCAGGTATTCCCGATCCGCTACGACTTCGGGACCTTCAAAAAAAAGAGCGTTCCTCTTCCTTAAAGGCCGGCAACTCACTTGTAAGCCTCCTGGCGTTGCAGGTGTCCATGGGCGGCGGTTGGCACATCACTCGAAGTGACCCGCCTGCTCGTTTGCCTCTTCTTACATAAAAAATATATATATAAAAAGCATTTATAGTAATCGTCGATTTATTTATAAGATTAAAGGCCAAATATTTACATTAATAAAGCAGTCTAACACTAGATGCCCAATGCACTAGAAACAGAGCAAACGTCCTACTTCGGGTTCACACATGAGGTGACAATCAGCTCCAGCACGATGGAACTGGTCGAGGAGATGGAGCAAGCAGTGTTCCAGCATTCGGAAGGTGATCGCCATGTGAAAAGATATTTCGATACCTATGACACACCATTCATTGGTGATCAGAATAGGAAATCTATCAACTATTAATAAATAAAACAATTTTGTTTTTTTTTATATAAAACATTAAAACGTCAGACTTATCCAGTGTATGTTGGTTTGTATTATAAGCTAGTGAGAATTAAAATAAGCGCTTAATTTTTGTTTTTGATAAATTTCGGATATCCAATCTATTTGTTGTTGGTCAATTTAAAATTAATGATTGTTCAAACAACAAAACAAGATATCCATCACAAGACAACGCACTGTGCCATGATGGGTTTTGCATTTGAGTTTTCTTTGTGTGCAATTTAAACTTATACGATATATAAGCAAACCGACGATTCTGGCATGATTTAGACGCGTGTCAGGCAAGATTGATCACTTGCGGATAAATAAAAAAACGAAAGTTTAAGCCAAAGATCCGTAGAGCATTTCAATTATTAACACTACTATTATTTGTTTATAATAATATTTCTTTATTGACACTATAAATATGATTTATCTTTGAATGATCTCGGGTATAGTGAGATTTCTTAAATATCAAAATTCGTTGCGGTCTAAGCCTTACTATTTTTTTTATTTCTTAGAACTTCTTAACTTTGATATATCAAACGTATTTCTGTGAAAAAAATACTAATAGGCTCAATAGATGACATCCATTCTATAAATAACAAAGGATACAAGGAAATGGAAACCCTGGTACATATATAATATATAATAGGATATAAACTTGACACCTTATATTAAGCACGCACTCGAATATGTGAGAAATATTACTTTCTTAATTAATGTCACGTGACTTGGAAGCTGTTTAAAATAATCGCGTCAAATTACGCCTCCGAAGTTCCTTTTTCATTTTCCTTGGCACATGTCGAATTCTAATTGTCGTTTTAATGATTCGACAATGTGCGGCACTTGTGTAATTCCAATGTGATTATTGTTAGGGAATAAAGGAATTTACACGATACGCACACTCCTTAAGGACCAACTCACCCGTTGGCAGGCGGCGTGTCTTTTGGCAGCTTGATCCTATCTTATAAAAAACATAACTTATAACATTACTTTTATTTATTTTACACTTTATCGCACTTAAACACTAGAAGCAAATGACGTTAACAGATGTTAGTACATATAAGAGCAACGGGCTGTCTTATCGCTAATAAGCGATCTCTTCCAGACAACCCACACAATAAAAGAATACTTAAAATATAATAAGACAGGTGCAAAGGGTGCGAAGTATACAAAAAATAATAGTAATAATACAGAAACAAAACACAGCATACATTAAAATAAGAAAAACCGAAAAATATGCTAATTGAAATCTAGAATTATAAATAATTATATTGTAGGCAAGAAATGCTTACGAAGAAGTGATTTATAAGATGACAGTGAATAAATTGAAACTTTTTTTAGTTTCGGTTAGTTGTTTAAGAAATAAATGGCATAGGTTTATTACTTTCTCGTTTATTATTGTGGTGTAACTTCTTGTTCTCACACATTTTGTATAAACTGTTAAGTTAGGTATTGTAATTTAATTAAGACAAATATTGAACGAAACGTAAATGTAAAAAGGAAGTGAGCTAACGCCTTAATCGACATTTTTTTATACCTACAGCAAATTACAGGCCTCTTTGAAAATGTCGATTTTATAGCACATTCTCCGCGATTTCTTGAACTCGAGAGTTTTGCTTGTAATCCTATCTTTTATTTATATGTATCCCTCTACGAAATGGCAGACAGTCTTAACTTTGCCATTCCGGTCAAGGCTCGTTTACACGGTGTTGGGTTACGAGTTACGATTAACTTTTTAAAATAATTTATCAATTCATTAAGTTATTTATTCACACTTTGTTGCACAAAAACAGTAGAAGTTAATAATTTTAATAGATGTTAGTACATACATAAGAGCAACCGTCAGTCTTATTGCTTATAAGTGATCTTCCAGGCAATCCACAAAGTAAATATAAAAATAAATATAATAAATAAATAAAATTTATATATATCAAAATAAAAATTCGCAACGGAAACGTCAAAATACAACAAGTTTCTTTAAAATACTGTGTTTTCGATTCTGATGCTACAAACTTGACAACAATTAAGTGCTGCCAAACTATGAATAAACTGCAAACTGGCGATTGTTGACGCATAGTTTTAAAATACTCATACAATCAAAATCCTAAAGTCGTTGTGCGCTTATACAGCCTTAAATGAATACATAATAAGTAACATTCACAGTTAACATTCGGGCCATAACTCATTTAAAATATCCAAGTTAAAATTCGTACACAAACACGTATGTAAGTTACTGTACGGTGGTATAGTCCGCCAAGTTTGAGAAAACTGAACAATAAGCAGTAGCAATTGGCATCTAATGTAAAATGCAGAAGCAATAGTGTTTTATGGACTTTCAAAGTAGCTCCAAGATCGTTACATATGTATAAATAGACATTGTGTTCGCGTGCGTTATTTTGAATCACCACGTCATCGTTTCATTCTTCGCGATGAGTTTCATTTGAATCGAAATCTTGAAAAATAACAGTCAGTATTCAGTCAGTAACAGCTAATATGGTTTGTGTTTGAATTTTAAGACATAATGCCGCAAACTAAGATAAAACATGTTATTGGTGATCATGAATTACTTTTTCTGCATCTTGATAGGATCGATTTTTATTTAACTTAGGATGAAAACTAGTATTGGCTGTTTTGTAGGTTGAACAAAGATGTAATTGAACGTCATTTGTTAACACATATAAAGAAATCACAATTAAATCGACTGAAAATTGATTACAGTAAGTACATAGTAAACTATATTGGAATCTCAAGTGATTCAATACCTTGGTTAAAAAGAATTTGCATCGATCATTCCATTAGTAACTTCTGTGTGACATTCTATATCTATCGACTTCTTATGTGTCTTAAGGGATTTCTACAAAAGTTTTACAAACATCTTATTTATTAAGGTGATTTATTTTAACAGATTGTCGGGGGCGGAATATACTACAAATAAAATGGAAACTATGAATAGTGTAATTTTATGACATGTATGATAGTTTTACATTTTATTTGTAGTATATTCCGCCCCCGACAATCTGTTAAAATAAATCACCTTAATAAAAGTTGAAGTGGGAGTGCCATGCTGTTACTTAGAGTTTCAGCCGAATGGGCAGGCACGGCCGGAGAAATACCACTCTCTCACAGAAAACCGGCGTAAAGTGATGCAATTGGACTTTGTTCATTTTGTACTCGCGTTTCGTTCGGTGAGTGAGATCTTCCGGTGCCCATCCTTTACCCTCCCCCGTCCTCTTCCCCTACCCCCCCCCCATTTCCTAATTTTCCTTTAAAGGCCGGCAACGCACTCACGAGCTACCAGCCGCGTGAGTGTCTATGGGCGGCGGTTTCACCTTTATGGTGGGCCGCCTGCTCGTTTGCCCCCTCTTCTATAAAAAAAAAAAAAAAAATTATTATAGTTAATTATTTTTTAAGATTACACTGCATTATCACCAAATATATTTGAATTTAATGACTAAAGCTTTGCAATTGTTGCAGTCGTCTTATTTTACTGTACACCAACATTTTGAGCAAATAAAAAGATTTCATATATTACAGGGAAGTAAATAAAAAAGTCTTATTGATCATCAGAATGGATATCTGGATATTATATGTAAAAAGACGTAAGAGTATTGCCATGGCGTTTCATTTAGAAGGTTCTGCGGTTCTGTCCGCGGTTCTGAACAATGAGTTTCGTCGAATGATTTTGATCATGGCGTCTATACCTAGGAAGATGCTTTGCCTTGTAAGATGAGTTGTAGGAGTACCTATTTCTCGTTATTTATTTAACATACAGTTGAATTAAAACGTAACAGCTAGAATAAAAATCTCTTCTTTGTAAACATTTATTGTCTAAACTATCCCATTTCGTAATGTATTTTTTAATTTAAAATAGCTATTTGGAATTTTTTTTTGGTTTACTAATTTTAATTTTATGTTTTTTGTTGTATTGATACTATGAATGTAGCAGGAATGTCAAAGGTTCTATAAAGCCTTTGACATCCCGGTTACAGTGCACTTTTCACTAGATATGTGATATAGTATTTCCCTTTACGTAAAATCCTTCTCAAATTCGTACTACAGCACACTCATAGAGATCTAGAACTATAGGATTTGAAATTCATTGTTTAATGCTTAGAAATTAGATTTTATATATTAGTATAAAACCAATGTTTTATTATGGAGTAAAATTTGAGTTAAGGCTTTTTTTAATCAACGTAAGACTGAACCAAGATCTTGTACTTTTCTCGCTCATAAGCATTGCGATACAAAGATCAGTAATAATGCCGCCAGTATTATTGATATTCTGCCACAAGGACCAATCTTTTAAAATTCATTTTAAAATATTTTATTTGTATATGTTTCAATAGGAAAGAATATATTTAACTTTTGAAAATAATACATTATATTCTATCTTTATAAGCTTCGCGCATGAAAAAGACGATCAGAGTAGCAAACGTACATGTGCCCAAGATCATATTTCATTCATCATATATTTGAAAATATTTTGAGAATTTAATAAAAGCGGCCAACGTGATGATACGTCTTAAATATTCAGCTTGTATTCTCAGATGGAAAATTCGGTTTATTTTTTTTCCCTCGTAAAAACCTTAGCAGGTACACATAATTCACATCCACAGTCGTTTTATGAAGACTTATATTTCATACTTCCCGTGATATTAGTTTTTATCACTACCACTCATGAAGTTCTTTTTGCAAAGAGGTCGTCCTCAAAAACCTTTTTTAAGTATTTTTTATGACAATTTGTCATTTTTATTATATTTTCGTATTACTAACTCAGTTATTGACTAGCTATTCGTTACGGTTTCCCCAATGTTAATAAATACAATATTTCATACAGATATTTTTTTATTATTTCTTTGTAAAGTAACCGCGTTCATCCAAATAAGTAACGTTTTTAAAATATTAGTAAAGGTGTGAGAAAGTTTTACAAACGATTGACTAAACAACCAGTCAAGTTGTGTACTATATATATATATATATATATTAAACGAAATTTTTCAAAGGACTATAATTTGATACAAGTGACGTTTACGAACCAATGCCAGCTAAACCTACTTAATTTGCTTTTAAAAATAAAAGTATATATATATATATATATGTGTATATATATACATTTTTACAAAACAAACAAAATACAAAACGGAATTTTTCAAAGGACTATATAATTTGATACAAGTGACGTTTACGAACCAATGCCAGCTAAACCTACTTAATTTGCTTTTAAAAATAAAAGGATTTCTGAGGCACAGACTAATGAAGTATGTATTAGATTTTAGTCTTTCACCAAAAATTCGCTATACACGAGACATCGTAACCAATGTCTTTTTAATTTCATATTGTGAGTTAATATGTAAAAAGCGATCTCAAGAGATTCAATAGACTTATCATTACTAGATTAAACAATTTATTCGTTTGCAGATTATTTCCTACAAATGGAATTAAATTCAAATCGGAAACATTTATTGCTAATTTATTAAAGAGGTCTATTCCAAAGCATTACGTAATGAAATCACTAATGTGACAAAGCAATTTATTAAAACGAATATTAATTTAATTTGATCATGAATATAACAAATTATTGAAAGCAACAGTACATTAGAATAGGTTATTAAATAGTACGTTTTTTTTGTATAATTTTTTTATAGAAGAGGGGGCAAACGAGCAGCAGGCCCACCATATAGGTGAGACACTCACGCGGCTGGTAACTCGTGAGTGCGATGCCGGCCTTTAAAGGAAAATTAGGAAATGGGGGGGGGGGTAGGGGAAGAGGGCGGGGGAGGGAAAAGGATGGGCACCGGAAGATCTCACTCACCGAACGAAACGGAAGTACAAATGAACAAAGTCCAATTGCATCACTTTACGCCGGCTTTCTGTGAGAGAGTGGTATTTCTGCCTGCCTGCCCATTCGGCTGAAACTCTAAGTAACAGCATGGCACTCCCACTCAAAATAATTAAATCAAATAAATCAATTATGAGATATTTCTCATAATTAAGATGGTGCCTATACACACAATTTACTAAAAGGCCGGCAACTCACGAGCACTCAGCCAGCGCACGTCTATCGGCGACGACTTCACCTTCATGGTGTACCTCCCCTCTTTTATGAAAAAAGATTCATTCTTGAATTACCCTAAGTTGTATTATTTCTGAAATACAGTGAAGGACTGGTGACATACGTGGCGAAGAACAGTAAGAAGGTTCTATATAACAACGGACATCGTCACAGGTGATACTAATGCCAAATGCCTCGATGTCCGATGTTGGTATTGTTGCAGGTCTTAATCAGGACAGATTCTCTCATAGATAAAACGTTCACTAGTTTATTAAGCTTTATTTCTCTATTAAGTGTAACTCGACTTCTACTCCCGCTTTAGTGTAAGAAGCTTTAAGAACAATCATAATAAAAAAACACTTACGTACATATTATGTCTATGACACCAGTGAAGCGAGTTTTACATTAATGTTATATTATTTATTTATTTTCACACTATATTAAACTAAAAATAACGAAAAAACGTCCTTAGGTAATACGGTGTGACTGGCGGCTTTATCGCTACTAAGCGATTATTTCCCGACAACCCTAAAAATTAAATTTAACAAAGAGATAATTTATAGAAAAAAAAGAACGTGACTTGTTATAAAATTCATAATAAACCACAAAAATAACAAACAGTCTTGTCTTAACATTTACATAATTATCAAATACACCTATTTATTTATCTATCCGAATTAAACCTGTCTGAGAACCCATATCAAACTCAGTTAACTATCATTTTTTAAGCGTAATCACTGTTACAATTGTCCTTTAAGTCAAAGTAATATATCTTTATTAAGGTACATAGGACCATTTTGAATCATCTTAAATATAAGTAATTC
Source organism: Leptophobia aripa (assembly GCA_951799465.1). Classification (NCBI taxonomy): domain Eukaryota; kingdom Metazoa; phylum Arthropoda; class Insecta; order Lepidoptera; family Pieridae; genus Leptophobia; species Leptophobia aripa. Next base: position 1,683,151 of record OX637277.1, on the reverse strand, counting down.
TACGCCTGTTCGTATGCGACCAAGCCGAGTAGTAGGCAAGAAACTCGGCTTGACTGATTTTTTTTTGCAAATGATCCCAGTACACTTTTTGAAGCAAGGCTGCGTTCGGACTTAGAATGATTCAAGAAAACTCATATATATTTATTTATTTTACACTTTATTGCACTTAAACACTAGAAGCAAATGACGTTAACAGATGTTAGTACATATAAGAGCAACGGGCGGCCTTATCGCTAATAAGCGATCTCTTCCAGACAACCCACACGATAAAAGAATACTTAAAATATAATAAGACAGGTGCAAAGGGTGCGAAGTATACAAATAATAATAATAATAATACAGAATCAAAACACAACATACATTAAAATAAGAAAAACCGAAAAATATGCTAATTTAAATCTAGAATTATAAATAATTATATTGTAGACAAGAAATGCTTACGAAGAAGTGATTTATAAGATGATAGTGAGGAGGCTAATCGGATAGGATCGGGAAGTGAGTTCCAAAGCTTTATAGCGGACACTGTGAAGGAGTTATATATATGTATGTATTTATTTAATCAAAAATAAAGCTAGCTATACGCACTTGTGGACGTGTTGTCGGACTTGAATTCACATGGCATTTTCACCCATAAGTCACTTTGAAGTGTAATGTGTTCGCGTGTTTTTCACTATAATTCGTGTCCCTGTTTCACGACATCCATGCTGATAAACTTTAATCGTGTTTCACAATTATCATTATTAATTTGACGTTATGTGAATAAATTAATATTAGGTGAGCAAAAGTAAAAACATTGCAGATGAAAAGGAGTGGCGGTGATTTTCGTTCGAATTTCAATTCATTAGAGTCATTAAAGTTTAATATCGTATATTTTTGGGGCTGACTGAGACGATGGCTTTCGAGGCCTGAATATCCCTGCCTCACTGACAGTAGTCGACGTTGACAGATGACAGTATTGAAGAGAGAAAAAAAACGTATACTTCAATTATATGTACCTAATCCACGATAAATTTCAACAAAAAAGGCTTACGTTCCATTGAAAAAGTTATTAACGAGTTAGGAAAAATGAAATTGCACCGGCCGATTTGATAAAACACGAGTTTAGCCCGATAAAACTTTTATTTAATTCACATTGTTCAGACAAAAGTTATTTTATTAGGGGGAAATCAGGCTCTATCTAATTTCTACAAGGGTTTCTAAAGATTAATGTGAGTGCGAACTCAGGTCAAGTCATAAAGATCCGACCTTCTTAATTGTAGATCAAGTTACGAAATTGTTAACTGCTCCCGAGATCTTATTTATGGATATTATTGCCTGTTAGTGTAACTTTAAATTTAACACTAGTTTGGTTTTTCATTACAATATATTAACAAAAAAATGTGTTGAGCCATAGTACGTATAATATATAAGTAGCCAAAAATTTATAGTTTTTTTTTAAATTAAAAAAAAGGAATACAAACATGGCTACAGGCACCAAAAACATCACTAAAACTTGGTGTCTGGATTAAGAGGCTTTTAGTTAAAACCTCATCATATAATTCATGTATTAAACTGACTACTTTTATGAATAAAAGAGATAAATAAATTATAAGTGAATAAAATATATACCCTATAGAGTCTCCTGTTAAATTTCACAGAAGGTATATGGTTATACTATTAATTTAGTTAACTGTGTTGTAATTACAGGTATAAATTCATAGGACAGAGGCCGTAAAGGTAGTTAATGCGACCTTAAAAGTTCATGTTAGTAGATGGTTCATTTATTAAATTTTACCCCAAGACATCATTCGTGCAGAATAAGTTGCGCAATTCATACGTGTTTCCACTTTTCACCGATAGAAAATCATAGAACCATGCAGTTTTTAAAACTGCGATTATTCTTCTATTTATTGCATTGTCTTTATATGTTACTATGGGCAAGGTATATGATTTTTGTGAATAGTTTTTTATTTTATTGAAAAGGGGGCAAACGAGCAGGACACTAAGCCGCCGCCCATAGACACTCACGTGGTTTGTGACTGCGTTGACGACCTTTTAGGGAGTGGTACGCTCTTTCCTTGAAGGATCCTAAGTCGTATCGGTTCGGAAATACCGTGGCGGGCAGCTGGTTTAATAACGTGGTGGTGCGTGGTATGGAATGTCTCAAGAAACGCGCAGTGGTGGAACGATAGACATCAAGGTGATACGGGTGGAATTTCGTATTCTGCCTAGATGAAATTCAGCTGCAGGTATGAAATTCGATAGAAGATGCTGAGAGACCCTGTACGCAGCGCCAAAGTATCAAAATATTTAAGTAATGGCTGCTATTGTAAACTATATCTTTGTAAAGAGCTTATCAACACTGGACTTTTTCTAGCAGAGAGCCCAATTTTTTATGTTATCTTTATCATGTTCTGTGACATCAAGACCTTCGCGTTCCATAGCGGTGTTTTAGATTCTGATACAAGTTATACACCACATATTGTGGATAAAAGGTTACATTTCTAAAAGAATAAACTTCAATTGAAAGTAAGTACAGTAGACATTTCAAGCATAATATTACTAACTTGGTATAAAATGAATAAGTACAAACGTAACAAAAGTGTTTGTTAACGACATGCTGCACAATTTTTACGGTTTCCTTGTTACTTGTTCTCAGAGTTGTATTTTGGGGCCACTAAGCGAGCAATAATATTTTAAAACTTGTAATAATATTCCGTTGTCTGTCTGGCTAACCTCTAGAAACTTTTTAATTTAAAAAAAAAAGGTTATACCATTATATATATTTAATCACTAATAAAAAAATGTATACAATTATTAGGTAAGTGTGCTGTATAACAATTGTTAACAGCAAAATAAAAGAAAATTAAAAGTTAAAGTGAAAATTTATGGTTCAATATTCAATTAAAAAAAACAACATTATATAACTTAAAGAATATATAATTGGTTTGCTCCTTTTTATTTAATTAAAATAAATATATTAATATATTGCAAATTCGAATATAACCTAGCCACACATTCAGTACAAAGTATGTTATATTAAATCTATTTGAGTCAACAAATTGTTGTTTTAAAACTTTATCTAACTTCAGTAGAATAAGAAATTCACGAGTAATTTTGTATTGAATATCCTAAATTCAATATAGAAACAGTTACAGTTCACTGGATCAGAGAACTTATGGCTTATCAGTGAATGTGTACTTATAATGATATAAGTACAAAACTTATTATTTACATACCGTTAAATAAATTTAATTTAAAAAACGAGTATCACCTCACGGGCTTATAATGTGTATCGCAAGTTGACGCGTGTAGGAATTATGAGTTGTGTTCGCTGCCATAACACAAGGGTACCTTTTTTATAATAAACCTATAAAGTCAAAATCTCTTCATTCAGTAAGGTACATTGGACCATTTTGAAAGGTCTTAAATCTTAATTATTCCACGCTTGTTCGTACGCAAGAAGAGAAACGGCTTGATTGATTTATAATTATTTCTAATCTGATTACTATAAATTAAATGTAATTAAACTCAAAAAGTTTAAAGTGCACTTAACATTTAATCGTATTTATAAATTACAGCGATATCAAAATGTTACACTGGGTTGCAATAATGAAATACCTTCAGTTCTAATACTAGAGCTTAGACTAATTCATAGAGAAACTGTTGGGAGAAATAGATTCAATTGACGTCAATACGAACGGAGCTTAATTAATGTTATAGATGGTTAACTTTCATACACTGATTAATTGAAAGCTCTCGCTTAAGTTTAGTTAGGTAGCGTATATTAGTTTAAACATTCACATGTAAGACGTCTGTATTGAAAACTTTTGTAGCATTCAAAGATAATTAATGCGACAATATTATAATTAATTTTCACCTCATGAAATTGACTCACTTGTCATAAAATAATCCATCGATGAGACAGCGATCTTCAATCGGATCCTATCTGCAGATTCGTGTTTTATCTCGTTCCGTAGTAGTAGTATTTCCGGCTCTCTTCACCTGATCCGCACTGTCTAGTCTCCAGATCTTTTTCGGACGGGCCTTTCTTCGTTTCTATAGTATTTTAACATATTTTTTTTATAACGAGAGTTTTTGGCTACAGTGTTAACATATAGCTGTGTTCTGATATGATTTATGTGAATTCATTTTTTAATGGAACAAGCAGGACAACATGAGGGTGAAGTCGCTGCCCATACCCACGTGGCTGGGAGCTCTTGGAGCTGGGGAGCCGGGCTGAGTGCTCTTAGGACAAAAATTGTGATAGTACTTTTATAACAATCATAAAATACTTAATCATTAAAGAATAACAAAATATATTTACTTGAAATCACATTGCAATAGATAATCTGTGTAGATTGGATCCGTCTTGCAATCTAGAGTAATTTGCATAAACCTAATCCCTGACTATACGATTATGGTGACACTAAATCGTATACGAAATGTAATTTAGTTAATGCACGCAAAGATTTTTGCGGCGGAATAATGTTGCTCACAGTTTCGGGTTGGAATGATTTGGGATATTGGAAAGTTCGGATGCTAAGTGCAAATGGTTTTGTTTGCCGCATAATATATAAGTGCGGACTGTAGACCGCTTGATGTATGGGAGGATTAATAGATTATTTAAAATGAACGCGTTTGAAAGAAGAAAGAAAAGAAAGAAAATATGTTTATTAGGACACACACACACGGCACACACAACATCACAATAAATTATAAGTACAATAGTATTTTTAAAATTAACTAAAAATAAACACATTGCATTGTTGCAAGTGCGTGCGCGGGCGTGCGCCAAATGGGGTGCTGCTCAGGATTTGTGTGGAATATAGTATTCCACACCACTGATTTTCAGCAGCCCCCAGTTGTCGCAAACCGCTGTACAGCGCCAAGTGTTAACAATTTAAGTGTAAAAAAAATTAAATGGAAACAAAAAGTAATAATTAAATAATAAAAGGAATAAAAGGAAGGCAGACAATAAAAATAGTGGGATTAATGTGGTTAAATAGGATTGGATCGGGTCAAGAGAATTTGGATGTGCCTAGGCGCCGTTTTTTGTAGTATAATCTGACATTTTAAAATATTTATTATTATTATTGAGACACACAAGCAGACGCTGATGCGTGTTTTATTTAGGATATAAAGAAATCGTCCAAATATTTCTTAAAGGAATTCAGTGAAGGCCAAAGAACAACCCTTTCAGGGAGTTCATTCCATAACGGAACCACCGTGTTTGGGAAGAAATTCATTAAGAGATTGCTGTTACTTTTAACAAAGTATAGCTTGAGAGCGTGTCCCCGGAGATGCTTGTTGTTATTACAAGAAAATAAGTTTTCAATCGATTCCACGTCATACTAACCACAGATAACCTTTTAAGTTTCAATCAGATGTCCTCTTCGTCTGTCTTTTAAAAGTGTTAGGTTAGGTTAGGTTAGTTATATTAAAGCATATTATGTTAGTAATATTATACTATTTAAATTTTGTAAATTATGAACGTTGCGATTTAGACAAGTATCCACAGATTAGTAAAACACAGATTATGTTGTGGCCACAAAATATAGAAACTTCTTGAAGCAACCTCTGTGGGAGGTTGAAGCTATTGTATAATATTGAATAACAATGCTATCAATGTAATGATTCTTAATATTTCGAAATTAGAAAAAAGTTACTGATTATATAATAACTCTCATAAAGCAGTCTTTCACGTCTTAAAAGTTTCTACGCAATCCAAAAAAACCTATTAATAACATTTGTATCGTACTTTTCGTATCACAAGCCTATAATTAATAAAGCTATATTGTATCATAATACTAAAAATAAAACTATTTTAAATAAAAGCAGGGCCGTGACACAGACAGCCACACTCCGCGTTTTTAAAATTCTAACATCACATATTAAATATTCTACAAAAAACAGTTATGTTTGTGCCATTACTTTTAATAATATATAAAACTCGTTGCGTTTTCATCCACGAAGCAATAGTTACGTAATGAGGATCTGCTCTGTTTGCGATTTCAAAGGAATTTTATTTGTATCTAAATACTTTGTCGCAACTTTAAAATGAGTCTCGGAAATGAAGCTACATAGATGTAATATTGAATTTATTCTAGACATGTTTCAGAATTGTGTATTTCATTTATATATAATTGTAAAATGTCAATAAAGGAAAACATTTTTTTTGTATTGTTCAATATATGGTTACACGTAAGACGTAAAGTCATTGGTATGAAAGTTTGTCTGTAAATTTATGAATTTTACAAAACATCTGTGTATGTATTGTATGTTTTTGGAATATGGTGAAGCTTTTTTTTTATTTAACAAAACAGTTGTGTGACGGTTAGCATTTTAAATTAAACACCATTTATTTAAATACGTATATTTTATGATAATATCACAATTCATTTTGTTCAACAGAAATATAGGTGAGAGGTAAAACAACTGTATGAACCACGATAACTGTTTTATACCAAAAATATATTTTTTTTTTTACATTAACATTTTTTTTATGTAACAGGAGGCAAACGAGCAAGCTTACTGCGAGTGAAGTGCTAACCGCCGCCCGGACCGGACCTGACACCTGCAACGTCAGGAGGCTTAGAAGAGAGTTGCCGGCCTTTAAGGGTAAGTTCTACTCTCAGACCCTTAAGTCATAGGGGTTCGGGAATACTGGATGTCTATGTTATTGTTACGTTCAAAATAGTTGTGATTAACGTAGTCTCAATACGAGAAATAAGGATAAGCTTGCTGTTCCCACTATTAGGCTCCATAAAGTTAGTAATTCATTTAAAGGGCACGGTGTACGCCTTTATAAAAAAATAAACAAAATCAATTTGTTGACTTTGTCAGTAAGTAAATTTAATAAAGTAGTTAAACGGAAGCTTTTAGAAAAAGCATTTTATAAATAATCAGATTATGTTCATGATGAAAAAGTTTGGGAATTAATTAGCTACAGCTTAGGCTTGCTTCAAAAAGTTTTCTGGGATCATTTCCAAAAAAAGCCGAGTTTCTTGCCTGCTTCTTCTCAGCTTGGTCGCTTACGAACAGGCGTACAATCACTTAGATTTAAGACGATTCAAAAGGGTCCTATGTATCTTAATGAAGAAAGATATTTTGACTTTGACTTTGACTATGGCGTGTTGTCTCGCTTGCTGGTAAGGGGTCAATCTATAAAAAAGACATGAGAAAAAAAAATAGTCAAATCCAGTTATTTATGCTCGTATACCAGACACGACTAATAAATTGAGGTGGCTTAGATTAAATACATCACAAGGAAAATGCCGCAATTATTTATATTTCGTTTCCCTGAGGTTGTCATTGTATACAACTTTATTAGATTATGAAGGCTTTTCGGAAAATGTATTTATTTGGATGGATAATTAAGAATTCTGCTAATAACGCTCTGCCTCCTGCGAGACTCTATAAGCTCATTTCGATTTCTAACTGTAACATAATGAAGAATATTCTAGGCCTGGTATTCAGTACCTAAGAGCTGGTGGTGTCTCGCGTAGCGTATAAGCATCGCGATACAGCGAGGAGATGACAGCACGTGTATTCAATTAAAATTTATTTTATCAGAATGAGATTATGATTGATTGCCACAACGACCTCACTTTTAAAATGTATTCTATTTTAATATTAAGTTTCATTATTTTGTGTACGGTGATATGATTACATTTTTATATTAAATTTGTAACATTTTATTTAACAGCGGAGATCTACCTATTATTCTACACAATAAGCTTATACGATATAAAACTGTAAAATGTTACGATACAAAATCGAAAATGTCCTCAATAGCCCGTTTCAATAGTCGCAACGCCTTAAAGGCTTCGTTCTTTCGTGTGGATAAGTCTTCTATTGTGTTCATGAGAAATATTAACCAGGTAGCACATAAGTTGGGCTGCTTCTAGTTTCTCTTTAAGTTTTACATTTCTTATTGTAGAACGATTTATAAACTGTGTATTTTGTTTTGAAAATAATGAAATGTATCAAATCCTTTATTCAATATTATTATTATTGGATATTAGTTAATTATTCACTTGTGTAAGTCTAGGATTCCAAAATAAACGGTTCTGAGAAGACACCCATAATGAACTCGGCTATTAGTTTTTTAAGCGTGATTACTGTTTCACAAAAGGTCCATATTACAGCGTCTCCGGCAACTCATCCCCAAGATTTTTGTCCTTTACAGGTAACTAATGTTGCAAGTGTCCAGGCTGCTCTCTAGAAGTATCAACAGTTTTTGTAAGTGAGCCACATGCTTGCTTTTGTACCATAAAAAATCAGAGCATCATCATCCTTATTATTTTACTAATGCACCACTCCTCTGCAGCTTAATTTTAGAGAGAGTTGAGGCAATTATTGTCTTCACCAAGGTAGATATAGTGATTGCTCGTCAACATGATACTTCGTTGTTATTAATTTTCTGTTTTTTTCTTGTTTTTAGTGAGACTTAGTTTAGGATACATTTTACCTCTAAATTGTATATCTTGTCTTTTTTATTGTGATGAATCTGTTTATGTTTACTTAATAAATTAAATGCGATTTACTAAATTGCCTTCTAAATTATTCCTCATGTCAGTTAAAAATTAAACAATTTTTTATTTAATTTTTTTTTATAGAAGAGGGTGCAAACAAAAAAGAGGCTGGGAGCTTGTGAGTGTGTTGCCAGCCTTTAAAGGAAAATTAGGAAATGGAGGGGTAGGGGACGAGGACGGGGGAGGGGAAAGCATGAGCACCGGAAGATATCACTCACCGAACGAAACGCGAGTACAAAATGAACAAAGTCCAATTGTATCACTTTACGCCGGTTTCTGTGAGAGAGTGGTATTTCTCCGGCCGTGCCTGCCCATTCGGCTGAAACTCTAAGTAACCGCATGGCACTCCGACTCCAAACTATAAGTTCTAAATGTAAATTTTCAACGTCATATATACATCATTGTTATAGATCAGGTGTAAATTTATTACGGCTAAAGAAACACCTAAGGTTTCATATAAATAATGATTTAATTCAAGTAGAATTTAATAAGAATCTGAATCAATAATTTGAAGGCGTCAGAAATAATTGATGGAATAAATTTTCTCTTCGAGTTTCTGTTGAGATCAAACAAGGAATATGCAAATATTACTCGCACCAGCGTTTGTCCTTTGATTAGGGAGATGTCTATGTAGAGATCAACGCGAAAATGTTTTACGCAAAAAGTTGTTGAACATCAAATGTAAGCTAACAATAAGATTGTAAAACGAGATGCTTCATTTGAAGTGCACAAACACTGTTAATCTTATCTAACTCAACTATGAAGTTATTTAGTTTACGATGAAATATCGCTAGAGTGCGCTTCACGAGATTTCTTTTCAGAGATAAGGCCGCCTTTTACCGTCTTTTTCTTAATTATTTAAATATTATTCTTATATTGAAATTATTATTATTATGTGTCACAATTAAGTGTTTTTATTATTATTAATCAACATGAACACATAACGACATTTATTTATCATATCATTTAACTTATATAGCTTTTTAGAGAAACGAGCAAGTTCTACTTCTACTTCTGGTAAGGTTCTTGGACCTAACCTGTATTAGTTCAAAAATACCATGTTAGGTTAGCTTATTAACATAAAATTAGTAACAAACTTTTGGTAAAGTGATTCAAGCGTATGACTCTGATAGGTCATGCGATCCATCCCGGAACACTCGTGAAATTCGTATGTACGTAACACTCTCTCCTACGGTAAATACCGTGCAATCGGTCTAACAAAAATATATGAAATAAACGGAAATCAGGGGCCAACCCATCTAGGGTTGGTTACACCATTGCATTACTAATATTTATATCTATATTTTGACAATTTACTTAATTTACTACACTTAAAGACTCAGTAACCAATCCGTGTTCAAATTTCATAAAGAACTTATTATTTTATATAAAAAATACTTTAAATATACGTAAGATCCGGCGGAAAAGATGCCGAGTCAGTACAATCGGTCCAATCAAGAGTATCGCTCCCCCGAGGCAGCCTTCACCTGCGGCCGGCCTCGTTTGTTTTATGTCCTATAAACTGCTTCGATCAAGGGTCGAAAATCCTTTTTAGATCCTCCAAACTCTTCACTGCGATTAGCTATATCCTATAAATTGGAATAGCACTTAGGAATACGTAAGTTTTTTCTATACTTTTGTAAATACTATTTCAGATGGATGTTAGTTAACAGGGGTTCTTATGGGTTTTATTGAACTAGTCTAAATTAAAACTAAGACGTCGCAATATCCGATTCCGTTTTCTTTTGCGCACGTGATCCAGACGTAAATTGATTGCCTTTGTGATATGTGGGCGTATTCATGAGGCCGTCAGAGCTATGAATATAAATTAGATTTAAAAACTTTTACATGTAACGCACCTGTTTTGTTTATTGTCGCTTAGGGCTTAATTTTCTCTGATTAAAATTAATTTGGTATGAGATACGGATTGTTTAACTTTATTATGACTTATTATAAAACATATGCATACATGTTAAGAATACGTCCATAATTTATTAAAACATTATATACAATATGAACACAGTACACTTTCTTGAGATACTTCTCAAAATCTTTATATTTATAAAAACATTTGTTAGCTGGTTAATTTTACGCCATTTTGTAGCAAGGCAATATTATGTTCAAGCGTGCCCTGGGCAAGAAAGAGGCTTGTGATAGGCATAACTTATGTCTTAATGTCCCTGAATGCTTGTACATTTATAGAATGAAGTATTTATTTAATTTGTTCTTTTATAAATATTGTATTAAGAGGCATGATAGCTACGCCGTATAGGTCGTATAGGTCTCGTAGCAACCTCTACGAATATTTCGTTAGATAGGTAATAGTTGTATAACTGTCACGTCCACAACAAAAATCAGAATTACAATTATTAAAATAATTTATTTGAGATTGAGATTTGGTAGTGTAAAACGTTAAGCAATTAAATATCAAATCTAAGAATTCATATTGGAAAGACTTAAGGAATAGTTTTATCATATTTTCCATGCAAAAAGCATTTCCAATAAAACATTTTCGCTTTGCTAAGCGCTACGCTAAAGTGCATCCGACATTGGGCAATGAATGGAAACTCTATGCCGTTGTAATAAAGTCTAATTTTAATTAATTAGCGGCCTTGGTGTTTGTGCCTCGTAATTACAGATTTGTCGGTCAAGCAATTTACTTAATGCAGTCGTAAATATCTATAAATGGACCGAGAAAATGTGGGGAATGTGTTTTAAATCGTAAGATTGTAAAACGTACAATTTAAACAAACCTTTTCTGTCCCAATTATTCAAAACCTAATTACAGTTATAACGAAGACACTTATGTTTTAATACGTAGGACTACGTAGCTTATTTACAATTTTACATAATGATTTATGTGTAGAACAACGGTCTGCAGGAACTACTACCTCATATTAAAATTTTCCAGAAGCTTAAGATCATTGCCATTATTTATTCAAATGTGATTTTTTGAGGTTGCCTTAAAGCACGGTATTTTTAACATACAAACTAACTCAATAAATAGCTCATCAAGCAAATGAGTTCATTATATATGTATACGACATAATACGTTGACATTGTATCATTAAAATATTATTTTTATGACTAAATAATCTGTTTATTCAAATGTCGGATGTCTTATTTGACTATATATATATTGTATATACACGGTATATATTATGACATAGATACAGCCACTGTCAAATTTTGCCGCCCAAATTATTTATTTACCCATCACTGTAAATAAACATTTTAGCAATAAATGAGATGCCATTTGAAAAATCTGTTTCACGGATTGAATTATTTGCGCTACGGTCTGATTCTCACTAATAATAACACTTCACAATTGTCTATTAAATCTTTTGTCATTGAATTATTAAAAATGTATGAATGTTTTAATTATTACGGTTGTATAATTTTGCAAAGAAATATTAATTCAGCTATAAAGCTATTGCCGTATATCGTCCGCGTTATACAAGTTTTTATTAAATTTTATTTAAATAAAAAGGTGAGTTTATAAAATTTTTCATTAAAAGAACAGCTTTAATTGTACAATTCTCTCAATGTGTATAAATATTTTTTTGAAGTCTCATTTATTTCGGTGCTGTACATACAATATTAATATATTTAATGTCTATTTGCATTTGTTTATAAGGCATTGCCACAATAGGAGCAACGTCTAAGTAACTGTGATACAGAAATACAAAATGGCCACCAGAAAATGACAACCCCACTGAGATTCTAGTGCGTTCTTCTCAGATGAGGGCGCGCTGTGAACCCATGTAAACTTAGTTTTAGTGGCGTTCAAAAATAATGATCCCGTTGTAGTAAAGAGCTTTAAGCTTCAGCCAACTGACTTAATAAGAAATGGAAATATTCGTAATTATCCATCTCATATTATAGCATACATGAGAATTAAAACCTATTACGATGGGATAATTTGATCCATTTTTATTCAAAATAAATATAAGTTTTCGAGTGAATTTCGAAATACTTAGTTGGTAGGTTCGAAAAATCGTTTGAAGTCGATGTTCAGTAAACTTTTCCTGCTTATATTGAACTTTACAAAATTACCCTGGCTCCGCCCAAACAGAGTTCGATATATTTTTTAGGCTTTCGGGAAACTTTTCAGTCATTATGTTGGGTAGCTGAAATAGGGTTGCTGTAACAAATGAAAATCAAATAATTAATGTAGATATGGACAATTTATAAATAAATAGATTAAATTTTATTCGATTATAATTATTAATGAATAGTTAGTTCCGGGCTGGTTTTCCAGTATCGTCAACATTTGTATAATGAACATAGTAGTATGTATGTTTGTAACGTCAATACCTTTACGGAGAGAGACTTACATTAATATATGTTAAATTTTTTATTGAATTTTCTTTATATATAAAATATACCTTATTGATACGAAGACAACCCTATGAAAAAGTTAGAAAATGGCCGATATTCACAGAGGTTGTACTTAATCGGTCGAAATTGCTCTTTTGGGTACCTTGGAATTAAGAGGGAAATGAGCTGAAAATTTGACGTAATTTTTTTATGAAGCATTGTGTACTAATTTACTAATAATTATTTTCTCCGACTACTTTGTGACACATGTCAATAGATAACAATAAACGTAGAATATTTTTCAATTATTATAGACTATTAGTTAGTTACATAAAGATCATTCTATCTGTCGTAAGTTCATTTGCTGTTGTCGTAAAGCAGCCTTAGCATAACTAGTGAAAAATATATTTTTTTTTGATTGTAATATTGTAAAAAGACCACGTAATGTCTCATCACAAATTATCACCGTCAAGTTAAGATTAAATATTCATTTATTTTCTATGTATAATCATAATATTTCTATAATCTATAGAAATTAAGGCATCATTAAAATTTACCTTTAGGAATATTGAAATGAATTTTTAAAACCGAGGCGCTGCAAAGGCCGAAAAAGGTAAGCGTTTCGAAGCGTTGTATGTGACATGTATCGCCAGTTAACTCAGGGCGTGGACATGGAATTTAAAAAGCGGAAAGCTCCGTAAAGCTGTAAAATAATAAACAGCGTTGTGAGTGATATCGCTAATATTAAGAAATAAGTAACACGCAAAAAATCGAAACTCGAGTTAACTTTCATCAGAATATTTAAGGGTATTAGATCGTGTTTTTAGCATTAAATATGATACATGTCATGTCATGTTACTTCTGGTCGTTAGGGAAAATAGAGGATTGTACGTATCCTTGATAATGAAATAAAAAATACTACATTAAATAAAAATCATATTATAACATTGTTACCAATGTCATCGAAATCAGAACTTTTGAAATATATTACGTAACGATCGATGAGCGCACAAAATACGGCCGCCGCCTGACGCTTGATATGACTGTCAAAAAAGGACTATCCTAACAGTGTGGGTGGGCACCCGCCGCACCTCTGACGTCACCCAGCAGATGTGACCTGTCGCAGAGAAATATCTAACAAACGATTATTTTTGATATTAAACAGGTGGATTGAAGTTTGATATAACGAAGGAAGCGTTCACCACATGCATATACTGAATACTACATCTACTGAGTGGTATATTTTAGAACAAAACAATCCCTATCAATAATACAATTGACATAATCTTGACATCTGTCTCATCACGTGCGAGCTTGTTATTTTAAGAGTTAGTTAAATCGACTTTAAATTAATGTTTTAGGATTGTCTCTGGAAATATATAATATATTCTCACCAAATATGAGACTAATGTAAAAAAAAATTATTTTTTTAATATCAATAAGTATTTTCAAAAGAAATCACATTAAATAAATGTCAATTACACTTATGTGTCTTATAATAACAACACAATCAGACCCATTTGATTTACATAAATGACATAATTAAAGGTTGTAGCCGAAACAAAAGAAAGCATCGCACCGTTTGCCGATTGTCGCTGGCATAATTCAAATTCGCTACGCGTGTTAACGCGCGCGTTCTTACCGTGTTTTCAGCTTAAGCAAACAGTTCAGTTCACAAAAACGGGTGCATTTCTTTGTGTAGCTGTTCTCTTTATTTTACTTTTAAAATCCCGCCTCTGCAAGTAATACGAATGCATTTTATACGTTTAAAGTTTCTCGAGCTCAGCCAGTAAAGAGGAGACAGGTTTTGGAAACAGTTGAAATCTCGTTCTTAAATTATTTATGGTTCGAATTATGCTGTTTTCGAATTCAAGTTAAGCATAACTTTGTAAAATATTTGTGAGTTTTTTTAAATAATTTATCTTTTACATATACAGTATATATAGTATGCTCCATGTGACGTCACTCGATAAAAAAGAAAAAATCTAAATCATCTAAAATCTAAGCTAATCTAATCGAAAAAATCTAAACTCAAACTCAACATATCTTTATTCAAGTAGGTCTTTATAAAGACACTTTTGAATCGTCAATTTTTACACTACCACCTTACTACTACCTTATGCGTCGAAATCAATTGGCTTTGTTTGGTATAGCTTGTATTCCATACAATGATTACTAGTTTTTCCATTTAACGACCGCTCGCTATAACGCCATCGTTATATAGAGTTTACACTGTATTATGGTATTTGTTCGAGGAAGGTATTACAAAAACAATTAAGATAGCATGTGCCTGGATGAAGAAAATTTATAAAAAAAAGTATGTCAATATTAACTAATAATAATAGAAGATATTTTACAATAACTTCTAAACCTCAAAAAGTCAAATGAGATTTACCCATTTTGTGAGCTATTTGAAACTTTAAGCAAAGTTATTAAAAATTAAAGCGTCCAAATTCACCCCCACGTATCCCGTTATTTGATAAAGTTCGTAATTACTGTGAATTAAGCAACATTGTGGAAAATTGTGGTTTCATCGTAACAACAACACGTAATATTCCAGCACATCACTATGAATTAGTAATGTGCTGGAATTTTTTATATCATTATACTAAAGCTGACGGCTGTAAAGGGTGCAACTTTTGTGAGCTTTCTCGACCTTTATTTCATTATTTCTTGTAATTACCACTATTAAATGAATAAGATATAACAATAAATACCTGAAATGAAAAAAATTAGTCCAACACTTCATTCTTAAATTAATCTTCACTATGAATTAGTAAAGTGCTGGAATTTTTTTATATCTTTAAACATTTCTTGTCTTCAATATAATTATTTATAAATTAGCATATTTTTCGGTTTTTCTTATTTTAATGTATGTTGTGTTTTGTTTCTGTATTATTTTTTTTTTTTGTATACTTCGCACCCTTTGCACCTGTCTTATTATATTTTAAGTATTCTTTTATCGTGTGGGTTGTCTGGAAGAGATCGCTTATTAGCGATAAGGCCGCCCGTTGCTCTTATATGTTCTAACATCTGTTAATGTCATTTGCTTCTAGTGTTTAAGTGCGATAAAGTGTTAAATAAATAAATAAATAATAAATAAATACTTGAAATGAAAAAAAATAGTCCAACACCCAGTAAATGTTATACACATAATCTTTTCCGAATAGCTTTTTTTACAAATTTTAAATTAATTCAAAAACAAACACACTCCGAGCTATTTATATATCGAGACAAACTTACTGATTTTTTTTTATTTCGATTTAGTTCCAACGCGTTTTCAATCAAGTAAATATTACTCCGTTATATCTATATTGAATAATATGCACTTTTTGTTAATTTACGTATTTTGATTTTTCTCAAAAAATTTGTGACACTCCAGTCTACCACTCTACTCCATTTAAGAATGACTAGTTGTTATTAAGGTTTAAAAATAAATGTTTAAAGCAAATAAAACCTACGAGACATTGTTCAAACTCAAAGCATAAACGCGGCATTTGTTAATCAAATAAGCCTCGAATCGAATACACAAGAGGTAAATTTAAATACTATAGTTTTTGCTAAAGAGACAAATGAGTGGAGGCCAATCATTAATTACTCGTACAGTGGAAAGTATTTCAACACATTTAATGATTGTCTATGATGTTCTATTCGATTAGCTATTTAACCTTCTTGGTACATTTCAGGTAAATAATTCATATAAAGTTGCCTTAAGACCCCTTTAATATCCCCTGACAAACGTATACCAAAAATATTTGTATTTGAACTGTCAAACATCTTTGGTGCGCGGATAAAAGTACCGCCACGCATAGAATTTGTATGACGTCACAGATTTATTCAAAGCGATATTTTACCAATTCAACGTGTTTCAAAGGTTCGAATAAAAAATCATGGGATTTTTAAATCGAGCACACTTTTAGTGGGTTTCATAATAAAAGCTCATAATCTATAAAAGAAACAAACCGTTTAGTCCAATCACGTAGACATTACTAAACAGCGGGCAGAGGAAAGCTGTAATTCCCAACAGAGGCTCTGTATGAAGCTTGAATACACCCAGCTCTGAGATGTATGGCATCGGAAATTGAACACGGTCAGATGTACGGTGACAATGATTTTGAACATTCAATTATAATGCTAATGCTATTAGAATGTTGTTCGGGTAAGCATTTAATCAAGCAATGTTTACTTGAACAAAATCGACAAATATGAAATATTAAAACATATAAACAAATGTAATATGAAAAATATATCTCATAAATTATATTGTATAGACGATTTAAGTACAGTGAGTACAGTGCAATAATTATTACAAGTCAATATTATCATGTATGAATAACGAATCTTAACTTATCTACACGTATTGTTTACATTAAATAAAAAATAAATAATAAAAATTAAATAAAAATATTTTGTAACATTTATAGACGGTATATTGTCTGTACTCTATAACACCTTAATTCTAACCTAACAAAATCATCATCCTTAATTCACTTTTTTTGATATATTTGATTCTTTTATAAAAAGGTAACTATTAATTTTAATTCATAACAGGTCCGTTATGAAAAGAGTCCGTTAAAAAAGTGAAATATTATTACAAAAAAAAAACTTAAAAATACACAATATTTTAAATTTTTAGTCGCCCCATCATAATGTCGTCCAACAGAGAATGCATACATAACAAGATTGAAGAAATACAGACATCGTAGAGACAATATTTTGTTACGCTTCGAAACATTTTACGAATGATATCCATGCAACATTCCTTTGACAAATGCCACATTTTACAGTCATTATTTTATTTGTAACATACCTAATTAACAGTAACGAGTAAATAAAATAAATAACACTATGTGACGTCAGTAACTGTTCTGTTTTCCAGTGGCCAAAGTGTTTAAACAATATAAAACTATTTTATAAACAGCAAAGCAGTTTAAAGTATTTTATTTAAAAAAAAAATTGCGTAGCAACGATAAAACAATGCTATTAGGCCAAGGTAGAAAGTGTGTAATCTTCAAACAAAAGGCTATTAAAAATTGTTAAATGATTTTCAATTTAAATTTCGGTTGAGATTGAAATATGCATTTGCCTCTGACAGGACGGATAATAGGCAAAACGTCAAAACCTTTGGGAATAATTTATAAGAAATTTATACCGAAAGACGACGGATGTCGCAGTTAAAAAAACTATTCCCAAATTCTTATGCCAGTACACTTAGACTCTCGACAAAAGTCATATGAACTAAGTTGTGATGGCCATTGATAGTTTACAAAGTCAAGAAAGAATATACGTAATAACAAAATAGAAATAAGTAAGTGATATTTGTATATCTATGAAGAGAGTAGAAATATCATAAAGTACACCCAAGTATTGCCAAAATATACTTTTCTTGTTTCGTTACATATATTCTGAATTGTTCGGCGTCTATTCTTAACTTTGGGCTCATTTTTCTTTCGGCCATTTTGTCGCAATAAATTGTTCACATTTTGACACGCTGAACAGCCTCTCGTCATTTATTAGAATTTCAGAGGGGCATTTATTTTCGTTTTGTGACAAAATTATTTATTAAACACAAAATTGTCGAATGTCAACGATATTATTTTCAATTCAATGAATTATTAAGTTGGCTTATTACATTGAATAAAGTGTAATATCATTAATGTTATGATAAATATCATAATTAAAATTCATTTAATAAATTGCAATTCGCTTATGTCGGGTTATAGAACATCCTTTTCAATCCAGTGTTGAAGTATGAAAGTTGCTATAAACCTTATTGCCTCGAGGTGTTATTTTGGTGTTTACCTTTATTGATACACATATAAATAGTTATAGATAAATTGTGATAAATGTCATTGTATAAATAATCTGCTATTACCTATGTTATATGTAGCCTAGAGTATGGTTTAGTTGGGTTTACGTAGATAAAATATGTACTTGACCTAAGCCTGTCCACAGTGTAACTTTCCTAAACAAACTTTGTCATTGAACCGAAATTTTGTTACCGCTCGGGGCGACTGCGGTGCGTGTATTTTCTATTGCAAGCGAGTTAAGTGCTTACTATATATAAAGAATCGTTCACAAAACTTTTAAATAATAAAATCTTTTTTTAGATCTATTTTTTAATAAGTTTTTTCGTTGCTGGGCAATAAACCGCAGGTCTTGATTGGGGCCTATGTCAGACAAACGTCCCTTGGGAGTTGAATGTTTGGCGAGCCCTAAGTGTGAAGGTTAGTTTAGGCCCCGCTAAGTGAAGGCCCCTAGTGTAGACCCAGCCAAGCGAGGTCAAAGCAATTTATTCCGTTATAAGTATTGGATATTTATTTTTGTCAAATTGTGTTTATCACTTGAAACGAAACGTGCTTTTTATTTACGATTCATATCAATGACAGTTACGTTTTATCCTCTTTATATTTATAATCTGTGTGTTTATTGGTTTTAGTATCTGTATACCATATGTATGTATCCTAAGCGAACCGTATGCATCTGAAAGTTTTGAGTCCACTTGTGTAGTGGGCAATATGCAGTCTCCAAAGCTAAAGTTCCTTTTTTTGACAAGTTTTGCTTGTTAATGCTTTGCGCATATTTAACTAATGTGTGGATACTTTTAACTGACAATTAGTTATTTATATGTGTTCTCCATTAAAAATAATACCAAGTACACACACCAGACAAATTTAATGTCTGTTATATTTTTGTATTCTTAATATTTTAGAGCGAACTCGCGTGTAGTTCTTAGAATTAATTATGTTTAATACGTGGAAAACGCTGTGGGTTTCACATAGTAGAATTATCTATCTATCTCATTTATATATTCAATGTAAATGTGTAACTGTTTGTTTTTCATTATAATAAAAATAAATAAATAAATAGCAAGGAAAGTCTAGCGTGCATTAACGCTTTTACGCGTTACATGTAACGCATACATTTTAGCATTTTAGAGTTTAATTATCTATATGCTTTCCTTGAAATATGTTTGTTGTATTGAATATATACAACGAAATATCTACGTAGATAGACGCTTAGATACGCTCATATGTCACTTGTCTGCATACATTTATATATTTTTATATACGTGTATATTAAACCATATTTATTATACTCAATAGAAAATATACTTACTAGCAAATATTGTATTGCGTTTATATTTTCTCGTAGTGTATTAAGCGGATTAAAGCCCCACACGATAGAAGAACGTGCGGAAACGGTTAAATCGGAAATTCGAGTGGAGTTTTCCTTATTTGAGCAAAGATTGAATAAACTTTGGTCACGTGATTCATGTCTGAGTAAAGGTAATGCCGTAACGTGTGAGCACTACGTAAGTTGATTCAGATGTTTAAATTATCCTACAAACTAATTCATTGCTGTTTTATTAATAAACGTGTTCTTAACTAATCAATTTAAGAGTTGCAAATAGTGTCGTAATGAAATTAAAAAAAGCTACATAAAACGGTGTAAGTGAAGTTGATTGAGTTTTAACGGACGGTGTTTAAGGATGTAACTATAGTACGATGAATAAGGATTATGTTACGTCTTCTTCCTTAGCTTGGGTTTCCGGCCGTGTTTGGACTATCTCGACCAGTCCATATAGATCAGACCATGTTCCGTTTCAGGAATAGAAGACTTTTCATCCGCCACGGTATTGGAAAAGAAATCCGCTTGTGACATTAACAAGACTAAAAATATATGTTTATTGAAAACAGAAAAGTGTATTTGCAACTTAAATGATTCATTCTCACTACTAAATCTTGTGACATTAACAAAAAGTGTACAGAACGTTCACGTCAAATCAGTAGAGTCATGCTTTGTTTGCGAATACATCGGATTTAGAATCGTTTAGTAAGATGAATCACTACAAATGCGAGTCTTATTCGCGTGATGTATGCGATATAGAACTATGCAGCTAAATAAAGGTACGTTTACAGTTTCAGAATTAATTCTTTTCGGATAAATGTTGGCATCATTTTACAATATGCCTAGGTTAAGATTACTAAAAATAATCTCTGAACAATAAACTCGAAGACAAAAATATATTAATACACACAGAACGTATGCAATGAGCGTGCAAGCATACACTATGGAACTGTTCTAATTTTAATAAAACTAAACTAACTTAAACCTTATTAAGAGCATCATATACTATTCCAATATATATCCTTTCACACAAATACATAGGTATTTATAATTTGCGATTAAACATGGGTTTAATAAAGCGTTGGCCAACTTGAAAATGTCAGTCGAAATGACAACTGCGATCTCTTTGAAGGCCCAACTGAGTAAACATTGCTGCATTTCTGTATAGTTTTGTACGGGCAATCGTTATTTTTACACAACAAAATCCCTGTCAAATTCGCGGCTTGTTTCCAGTTCGCAAATATTTCGATATTTTTTTCGAACTTTATTTGCAATATAACAATATAAAACAGCGAAAAAAAACTTAAGAATATATTTGGAAAGTGTTTTATGAAAGAAAACTGTTTAAACGTTACTAACAATTTGTCTAACTTTCACAGAATCCATTTAAAAATAATCTATAAGAGGTTTTAATCTTCAGTCGATTTCAATTGCTCTAGTTTTAAATGGTCACTGTTCATATAATTTCACTATGAGAATTTGTAAGTGATTTTCAATTAATATTAGTATGTTACAGTTACCTTTTCTGGAGTTAACAAAAATTTGGTTGGTTAAGATAGGACAAACGAGCAGGAGACACATCATAAAGGTGAAGTTACCGCCCATCGACACTCACGTGGCTAGAGAGTGGTACGCTACTTATTCATAATTAAAATGATTTTACTTACATAATTATATTTTCAGCAACCGCAATAAAATATGATACAATGTTTGTATATCATTAATTCGTGCGGCAGTAACTGCTAACAGAGTTTGTTCCCCCTAAAAGTAAGTTCTGTTGGACTTATGATTAACTCGTTTTTATAACTGTTCTCATCCTCTTTCTACATCTTTATATGATCCCATTCTTGAGAAAACACAGTCAGATAAATTTAAAAAAAACCTTTTTAGGAAGTGTTTGATATAGTTTTTTAATTTGTTTCTTTGTTAATTTGTTTATTTTTAATTTCATATATTATTACTTTGTTTTTGAACACTAACCTTATTTAATTATGTTATTTCAGTTTGTCCGGTTGCCTGGATGAGCGATAAGGCCACATTTTGTTCTAAGTCTGTTTGTTCGAGTTTAATAATAAAATTAATATTACAAAGAAAAACCTTTGGGATTTTTTAATATTCTATATAAATCTTAACTTTACAAGAATGCTTTAATACAATTCAAGATAATCGCTCTTTCCTAAGATAAAAATCTCTCAGAATACTAACCCAACAATATTGCATCTTGCTTTTCTTATTTGAATTATGTACTAACAGTGCTTTCTTGATTATTTTTTACAAATATTTTGAATACTAGATATCCGGTTTATCGGGGTAGAGTAAAGAAGATGAAATTAAAATTACGGCGATAATTAATAATTAAATTAAATACTAATTAAAAGTGTAACGGGCACAAATATTAGATAATATTAATTGTATGTGAATAATATATGTTCACATGTAATTAGATGCTAAATTTTAGCGAAAGCGCAAAATCGTCTCATGAATAATCTAGTGTCGACAAGTAGTTGAGTTTATGTAGATTTTTAGGTGCCGGTAACCTCACTATGTCTTCACCAAAGCAAGCGTTGATGTTTGTGCCGGGATCGAACCTATGATTACGATTGGTAGTCAGACGTTTGAACCATTTGGCAATTTGCCTGTCTTCGTCAAAATGTCCCAAAACAATCCAATTTGTTTTTGTATGTCATATCTTATTCTCTGTTAGGTTTAAAAAAATGCAATAGAATATTAATTTAAGGTCACAAATACATTCACAACATAATTTTTTTTTACAAATATTATTTCTTCCACAGTTTCACACTAAATAAAATATAGATAATAATAGCAAGACAATGCTTAATAATACTGAAGCAATCCCCTTCACGCACCGACCTTTTGCGGGGCCAACTGCCAGCGCAGGTATTCTCGAACCGTTACAGCTTTGGAGCCTTTAAGCGAAGCGTACTTTAAAGGCCAGCAACTTATCTGTAAGCCTCCTGTGTCTATGAGCGGCGATTAGCACTTCACTTCATATAAAGTAACATAAATAGAGATCTTACTATCGAGAATAGGACAATACAATATTCAACTATCTATTTCTTTTACCATCACACAATATAAAAAATATTATTACTCAATTGAGATAGTAACCTAAAAACTATTTATTCATAACATCCAGTCTTAGCGAGGATGTACGTACACAATAAAAATAGTTATTGTTCATACATTGAATTTCGGCATCACAAATATAACGATAACCATTTGCATTTACAGACATGCAATTGCATTGCGCATTTAACCATGTGTCTCAGTAAATCTAACAAGGTGCTGAATTTGCGAGCTCAGTTCTAGGAAAATAGATTCATTTTTTTTTTTTTTTTTTATGTGAGAGGAGGCAAACGAGCAGGCGGGTCACTTCGAGTGATGTGCCAACCGCCGCCCATGGACACCTGCAACGCCAGGAGGCTTACAAGTGAGTTGCCGGCCTATAAGGAAGAGGAACGCTCTTTTTTTGAAGGTCCCCAAGTCGTAGCGGATCGGGAATACCTGCGCTGGCAGTTGGTTCCACAAAGAGGTGGTGCGCGGCAGAAACTGCCTTAAAAAACGCACAGTCGTGGAACGCCAGACATCAAGGTGGTACGGATGGAATTTCGTATTCTGCCTTGATGTCCGGTGATGGAATTCCGCTGCAGGTATTAGCCCGAACAATTCATCAGAGCACTCCCCATGATAAATGCGGTAGAAGATGCAGAGGGAGCCTACATCTCTACGCAGAGCCAAAGGATCAAGCCGATTGGAAAGGATGGGGTCGTCGACGATACGAGCCGCTCTGCGTTGGATGCGATCAAATGGAAGGAGCTGGTATTGGGGCGCGCCCGCCCAGAGGTGGGAACAGTACTCCATATGAGGCCGAATTTGCGCTTTATAGAGTTGCAAGCGATGGCCTGATGTGAAATACTGACGCGCCCTGCTGAGAACACCAAGCTTTTTAGAGGCTAACTTAGCCTTACCTTCCAAATGATTGCAGAACTGGACATCGCTCGATATATCGACACCAAGAATTCCAATATTGGCTGAGGCTTTAAGAGGAGTGTTATCGAATAGTGGGGCCACGACAAAGGGATTCTTTTTAGCGGTAAACGCGCAAACCTGGGTCTTCGAGGGGTTAAATTGGACTAAGTTAAGTCGACCCCAATCCGAGACTCCACGCAGTAGAGTCTCGACTTCAGACACAAGTTTGTCCCGACACTGCTCGACATCAACCCGGGAAATATTTGCACGGCCGTGATATAGAGCATCTCCAGTACTGTCATCCGCATAACAATGAAGGCTGCTTAAGTGCAACATATCATTGATATGCAAGAGGAACAGCGTAGGAGAGAGTACACAGCCTTGGGGAACTCCAGCGTTTATGGATTTGAGGTCGGAACATGCACCGTCGACAGCGACCTTGATGTTCCGATCGGCCAAAAAACTGGAGATCCAGTCGCATAACTTCACGGGAAGCCCATATGCTGGAAGTTTTGAGAGAAGCGCCTTGTGCCATACCCGATCAAAGGCCTTTGCTATGTCCAGACTAACCGCCAGTGCTTCCCCTTTAGACTCAACAGCTTCTGCCCATTTATGAGTTAGGAAAACTAGAAGATCACCAGCTGAGCGGCCACGGCGGAAACCGTATTGACGGTCACTAATCAGCTGGCACTCCTCTAGGTAACGAAGGAGCTGGCTGTTGATAATAGTCTCCATTATCTTAGAAAATAAAGGGGTAACAGCTATTGGGCGGTAGTTTGAGGGATCAGAGATCAGATCATGTTGCACGGTCTACCTATATTAATTTAAGCGTTTCATTCCCAACAGTTCAAGCTAAGTTGCCGTTGCATTTCAATTAAGCCTTTGAAACTGTTCATATTACAGTCTAAATATGTTTCGTTAAATTAATGAAAATGGCTTACCGTTATTATTTTTTATTAGGAAAAACACAAAGCTAAGGCTAATTGTAAAAATTAGCGCAAAATTGTAAGTTTTTTAGCTGAGCTGAGTAACGTTCAAAAGTTGTTAACAATCTTAATTAGATAAGTAATATTTGAATTTAATGACCTTTAAGACTTAGAGCTAAGCTTAAGACTGAGCTTCTTAGTGGAGAAACGATTACAATTTTCAAATGCTTAACGTCAGAATGGTTTTTACCAAGTTTGTTACCCGCTATGAACGACTATAAGATATGTTTTATCATATTATCAGTCAAATCTGAACTATGGTATTTCTAGAATTACCACCAGAGTGCATACCAAAACTTTAAAAAAATGCCTTAATAGAAAATCAAATATAAAATGGTCGTGACAGGAAGTTTGAATAAGTCCTAAAGTTTTACTGATCGTTCAGTCTAGACGTGCAGTGCAGCCCAATAAAATTTAACACTCGCAGATAACAAAACACAAAACGTATGCAAAATATATGAAAACTGCTAAACAGGCTTTGTTCGTACATTATATATGTTACAACGTATTACACTGTATTTATTTACATATGTTATTCGAATGAATTCAATTAATAACTAATGTTAGCTTTCTAAACTCTAGTAATTTTATTAACTGGTTAATTAATTAAGAACTTAAAAAGAAAGAAGAAATTAAAGCTCTCGTTTTGATACTAAAAACAAAGTCCAACTACGTATAAAATTTGATTAAAAACATGTCGATGAAAGATGGGAGTAGGTAAGCCACCATCAGAATATCTTAGAAGATCGAAATTATGCTATTAAAATAAAATTAATTTCCGCAATCCGGATACTTCTTAAGTCTGAAAGAAAATGAGGTTGCATTTCCAGTGAACACAAAGTTTGTTTTTAATAACACTCGCTACATTAAAAGTTTCCTATTTTAGTGTACAATAAGATTAACGATGTCTCTTGCAGCCGTGGCTTTTCAAATTTACTTTTGTATTAGAGCATTTTTCTTTAATACTTTGTTAAGATTTCCGTGTATTGGAACGAAGCTTTTTATATTGCTATCAATTGAGTGATTATTTTATTATACATAAAAATTAGTTTTGAATTAAAATAACTAAAAGTTATACGTCGTAAGAAAACGTGTTAAACCTCACACCGTTATTCTGTGGTTTTTTACATACAGTATTAACAATTTTTATTTATTTAATAAAAACTTAGGGGACGTCGGTTTTTATTATCAGTTCTGGGGTGTTGTGTTTTATGAGGAATGTGCTGTCCAGACAATTTTTTTTATAAATCTTGATTTATTAATAATAAAATATAAATTTTTATGTTATAACATGATGTAAAACACACCAGACCATAATTGGAATTTATAGATTGAAATAAAGCTCTTTCATATAGAAGCTTTCAATCTGTAACAATGCATAGATTATATTACGTGAAAGTTTTGAAAATAACCATGTTAAATACGAACAGTTTTAATACAAAGGAAATTTATTTTAACAAATCTAATAATATGGTTAGACCTCACTGTATTTGTACAAGTTGGACTGGACTTCGCAATCTCAGTTTGGGTATGTTTAATTTTGTATTCATATAGTGGAACTAGTTTCCAGTATTAATAAAACTAATTCAGTCTAATTGCAGCGTTTTAACTACATATCTTAATTACAACATAAACATACTGACTTTGAATCGTTACGAAGCGAGGTACTACGGGGTTAAAGATGTTATACTCATAATTCGTATGTTATTAGTACTTTTAAAAATAATATACCCTATTGCTCAAGGGGCAAACATTTAATAGACTAAATATGCCAGAAATTATTATACTTCTGCACTTTTTGTAACGGTGGGGAACAGCTTGCTGTCCATGCTTTGATAGATATTATACAAACAAAACACACAATTCAAGTATTTAGGACTAGTACTTTAAATTCTCAATAAATAACTCAAATAATATAAAAAACCATCTATCCGTCGTTGGTCGTATTTTTGAGTAATATTATATAGCCAATAATAAATTTAATGGCGCCAAAACCAAAACAGCCACAGATAATATAGATTGGAATTTGTCATTTACCATAAATGCAGCGCTTGTTAATAGAAATAACAATGAAACCTTCTTTGAAATTACAGAACATATAAAAAATATCCTTTGGTTTTATAGTCTGTGGTTAAAATCATCTTTGATCTTAACTGATCTGTGTAAGTGAACTCTGTATATGCCTCAAGTATATAATTATAGATTTTATTTTAATAATTCAATATGACAGATTTTTTTAAATATATATTTTACAGATTCACTTATTAGCAATCTTAACAACCAAAATCTAATAAGAAAATTGTTTCCTCCATTTGTTATTATGCTTATTTGCAAATGTTTGAAGCTGCTAATGTTAAAGTCATGCATAAACCGAAATACTTATTTAACGTTTAAGTGACGTAGAAAGTATAAGACAAAAAGGCAAAAAACAGGTTTTTTGAAATTCACGTTGATGCTACATTTCATATAAAACAGATAGGAGATGCCTCAAAGTGGTACCATTATGCAATCGCACGCAGATTTCAGATGCAATTTTCTTGAATACACCCATTTCCAAGTTGTTCAACTTAAAAACATTTTAGTTTAAGCACTTAAAGTTTATTACGGGAACGTTGCGTTGTTTAAGTTTATTTTTGGAATAGAATCTTTATTGTTCCTTTTGTAATCAAAATGTATTCAGGTATTGGGATCAAAATGCAGGATGTTGGGGTTTGTTAATACGTACTATACGACACTTTAACGTTTATTGTTGCAAAAAATGTTTTCTTTTTAATATTGCTTTTTTGTACCCATTGACCAGCAAATAAAGGAATCCTCAAGAGAAGCGGAAGCCGTGCCGTCCCAAACAGACATAGCGATGTACTGTTGCAGAGGAGCCCTAGGGGTAGTACTTGGAGATAAAATGCGATGCGTCGGAGACTAGGATTAATGATGATTTTCTCTGCCACATCGAGGGGACAAAGGATCATATGTCAAGTAAGCCATTGTTTTTTGTTCCATCAACCAAGGTTAAAACTTATTACTTTTCATTTTCGAAAGGGTTTCCCTACCATCCTGTATACGTCACAGGTTTGGAATTGGTGGGATATAACCTAACGTTTAATGCCGGTTGCATTTTTCATCTTCTTTTCGAGAGATTTATTCCATTTTGTATTACGTTAAATAGCTTTTAATAAATTGAAGCTGAAAGTATTTACAATAAGGAACATAATCTTGTGAACTAATTGATAACAAGATGAGAACAACGATAAAAGTTACAAACTTGATAACATTCAATATTTAGTATCAAAGTTTTCCGTTTATACCTCATCAAAGTATAACTTCAAACTTTTAGTTAATCCTCTGTACTAATATTGAAGTAACTTTACCTCAACTGCTATGCCTAAACCACTTAAAGGCTTTGTAACCCGATTTAAACCTAAAATTATTATTTATATCATAAATATTTAAAATATCTCTCTCCTTCGAAAGCATTTGCTGTCCACATTGTTTTTATTTATAATTTTAGATTTAAATTAGCTTATTTTCCCTGTTTTACTTAATTTAATGCATGTATGTATACACCCTTTGCACCAGCCAAATTGTGTTATATGTATATAGGTATTCTATTATTTTGTGGGTTGTCTGAAAGAGATCGCTTATTAGCGATAAGGCTACCCGTTGCTCTTATATGTATACATCTTTTAATATATTCTTCTACATATATATATAATTTAAAAAGAAATAGATATTAGCACATTCTGCCAATGTCTGTCGAGGTCTCACAGAACGCGGGCTGTCTAGAGTTCTCCGTCAGCCACCACAGAGCTCGGGCTCTCTAGAGTTCTCCGTCAGCGACCACAGAGCTCGGGCGCTCTAGAGTTCTCCGTCAGCGACCACAGAGCGTAGGCTCTCTAGAGTTCTCCGTTAACCACGATAGAGAGCGGGCTCTTTAGAGTATTCTGAATAGAGCTGTATAAAGCTCTGCCACCATAGAGACCCGGTGCTCTATTAAACTTGTTAGAGGTCGTGATCACCGGTTGAGGATTGGTGAAACATTTTTTAATCAGCCGCTATTCCGGTCCAGTAGAGTCATAGCATAGGTGGGTCTAAGTCATACCTAAAATTTCAAATGAATCATTGATTTTTATTAATATATTTTCATTGATACGTTAAAAATTAAAGTTTCACTTCAGCAATACATGAATGTAAACGAAATCATATTTATTAATATCTTGATATGAATCGGGAATATGAGGCGGCAATATTAAAAATGTACGCTCGAAAAGGCATCCAGTCTATTTGACCTAGGGTTGTTGCTCAAATTATTAAAAAGTTAATGGCAGTGACAACCAACGCTACTCTCACTATCACTCAAGACCAATAAGTTACATCTTATATATAAAATTCCATGTCACAGTGTTAGTTATCGTACTCCTCCGAAACGGCTTGACCGATTTCTGCCAAATTTTATACGCATATTCAGTAGGTATGAGAATCGGCCAATATCTATTTTTCATACCCCTAACTGATAAGTGCTATTCACCCTTAATTATTTTTTAATTTCCTGTTTTTATTTTTTATAGTGTTGCATTAAAATACACACAACCCAAATTTTTTACTTTTTTTGTCACCAACCCCTATATTTTTAAGGCCAATTTAATCATTTAATCATTTTTCATCCGCGTTTGATAACTGATTCACCGTCGCTTAATTATTATTTTTTGTATACACTAGAAATTACTGAGTAATAATTTATATGGCAAAACAACGTGTGCCGGTGCAGCTAGTATTAAAATAAATGTCAGCTAAATAATTCAAATTATGAGCGATATTATCGCGATATAACGATTTATTCTTTTGATTATGCAAAATGTTTTTGTTATTATTGATCTAATGAAATCTGTTCAACGCTCTGGTGGACGGAGAAATCAAATTTATTTAAATAAAAAAAAGTAAAAGTTGAATTTAAAATAAATACCAAATCGCTGAATTAAATTTAAAACGTTTGATCTGAGAGGCGAGTATCCATAATGCTTGTATTTTTTAACTGTTCTATAAGAAAGATGACACCTTGGTGACTGTAGCGAACGATGTGTACCTACTAAAAATTAAGATACCTAAATCAATATAATTTAAAATATAATCTCACCACTTGTAAGTCTATGTTAACTCTCGTGCAACATACTTTGCAAGACGTTACAGAACTTTGAATGATTAAATTGTGTAATACCTAATAACTTAACTCAACTAAACTTCACGTCTGTTCACATTCAAACATTAGAAACTATTGAATTAGATAATTCATGAACGTACATTTTTATAACATTATAATCAAATAATAATATAAATAATATTTTAATATAAAATAAGAATTTTTGTTAGTCCTATAAAGTCATCAAAAGCGAATAAATATCAAGTCTGTTTTTTCATTGTTATAAGTAATTAATATGAGAACTTAGTTTTCTACTAAAAATCTATTCTCGTATACAGTACTGTCATCTGTAAATTTAATTCAATGTATTTGAAGTATTTTATTAATATAAATTCAAACTAAATGTTATTAGCAAATAATTAACAATCTTGCATACATAATGTATATTGAATATATAATTAAATTGTCTCTATCTATGTAACTAAGTTCTATGGATCTCCAAACATCGTCTGTAATGTTAAAATAAAGAAAACATTGAAATAAACACAATTAAAAAAGTAATTAATAAAAAAAAAAGAAATATCCAATGGTAACTTAGACTCAGCACACTCAGTACAGTGGTCATACACCACAGCACTGATTTTCAGTGTGGCTATTACAAATGAAGCCATACACACGTAGGTATAAACCTTAAAAATATTTGTTTCCAAAACGTAATACAGATTTATTTAAACTATACAAAAAAATAAATCAAAAAACACAAAAGCTTACACTTTATATAGCTGACATTTTATATACAGAAAAGACCCTGATTACGTAATATATATATTTAATTTAGATATATGTGACAACCCTATAAGTCCTTTGGGATTATGAACTGTGGTTACATTTAACTTTGTAGTACGTCCTATTCCCTATTCGTGACTTGCAGTTTTTCAGTTAGTTAAAAGTTTATATCGTGCGGTTTTGAAAACTCGAAACAAATGTGCCTTTTAAATGTGAAATGTAGCTCTTAAAACAGATCTTTCCGGACTGTACTAGACTTAGAATGAGGACGTGCGTTCGAGTCACGGCCATATATTTCTAATACACGAGTATTAGAAAAATCTATCTACTGTGAATGGACGTTAGTGTAACTAGATAAAAGTCATTAGTTATGAACGGAGAACATTTTTAGGAGTGGTTTACCATAGTAAAAAAGAAGGTACGGTTCATAACCGAATACTGTGTGTTTGCGGGTTGTTCTTACATAACTGTGTGCTTCTATTTCACCGCGCCGACCGGTAGTGAATGTTTCTAAAATTTCTAAAAAAAAAATCTAAATTCTAAAAAATGCCTGCCGATTTAATGTGACGCAGAGTTTCTTCTCGTCCGCTACGACCTCGATTTGGGAAATAGCAGTTAATGTAATTGAAAACAAATATTTCGACGATCCATGTGCATTTGGTATATTTCCCTCATTATAACGAATGTGAATATTGTATATAATATTTCAAATAAGAGTTTTTTTTTAAAGTTTAAATATATATAGTAGACCAAGACGAAATCATAGATCAACATTATATATATAGAGTACTCTTCATCAAATTCAATACGTTAGTATGATCATACATATCAAATTCTAAAAACGGTGTTAATAAAATGTCATTCACATATTACATGTAATTTTTGAATCTTAAACCAAGTCGGAAATAAATGTATACTGTATCTTGCAAGTAAGTAAAAGGCAAAGTTGTGAATTATAATGGATCTTTATCGAGTCAATACAGGCGCATAACGTGCGAATTATACATCCAATGAGAATAAACTTCGTTGTCTCATATGGCAGCATGTTAAGCCGCTTACCTGCGAGATGGTGGGCGGAGATTTGCGGTTCTAACTGTTCTAACCTCATGACTTATGATTGCTACTTTAGCCTCTGAATTAATATTAAAACCGGCCTTTGCGGCTGCATTTAGACCGTACAGAACTTATTTTTAAAACTTTGTATCTAAATATACTCGTATGTTTGGTTACGGGTGATAGAACTGAAACTGACAAATTTTGTGAATTTAATTAGTGTTATGTTTTTGTATACGTGAGAGAGGGTGATAATATTTTTCTACATAAATAGGGTTAAAACATAGATTGCATATGTATTTATAATATATTATCTGTGATAAAACCACAAGAGTATGACAGACCTGTTTCAAGCGATTAATGAGCATTTAGTCTGGGTGTGTACTAGTGTTTGTGATGGTGTGGAAGATTTGTCTATTATGTCCAAAAACCATTCCTAGCGTTGACTTAAAAATTAAAAAAAAATTATATTTAAAGAAATTCGATGCAAAAATTGTTTCCAACATCGTTTGAAATCCGATACCTTCAAGTATCCGGAAGTTAAAAATAATACAGGAAACTTGGTGCAAGTTGTTGAAGTCAGGAGTTGTATAGAATTGCAAGTGAAACTTTTAACGATGTCCGTAACGAATTTAACGATCGAACGACGAGTCTCAAAGTAATTAAGCCTCTATCTACGATCATAAATGATTTATCGCTCCCTGGCCAAAGGATGTAGGATAGTTGTTTTTATGGTTACTGAAAGTTCAGCTTACGTTTAGGTCTAGATAGGTCTCTTTATAAAAACTCATTTATTTTTGACGTTCTCGGCAGAGCATAGTATTCTTCATTAAATTAATTATTATTTATATCATTCACAATTTATTTACATAAGCATTGAATAGGTTTTTCTATCCACCGCATTGTCGACTTCAATATAACTTGTTATTATACTAACCTATTTCTTACCAGCGGCCGCGCGAAGTGTTATTTATTTTAACACGGTTGTTTTGTTGTTAGTATGGTCCTTGTGGGAGAGTACCCATAAAGCTGGCGGCATTTCCTCGCCGTATCGCCAGCCACCGGTATTGACTACCATGCGCATACTTAATATCATAAAAACAGTTGTGCCCAAGATAGTACGTACTCATAGATGAAGGAAAGCCTCTCGTACTTTGACCTTTTGATTTTTTCTGCTTGTATTTAATAGCGATAGGTCAGTTTATCTATAATATTAAAAACATAATGTTATAAATTAGATTTTAATGATTTGTGGTTTATACTAATGACGAACGTATCAAAATTAACCTAAGTTCAATGTTTTCGAAGTATGTTTGCAGCAAATACACGAAATAAACATTATTATATGCATACGAATCTAAATCTTCTCTTCGACACTGGCGTAGTATTGTTTCAAATAAAACCAAGAGACGGCTTAACGATATACTCTATTTCATAACCACTATTACACCACTTATTTTCTATTACAGGCCGCAGCTATACAACAGAATTACCTAACGTCTTTTACACAGATCTGACCAAAAATAATCCCGAGTGGCTTTCTGATTGACTAAAGTCTAGAGAGCCTCTGAGAGGCTAGAGAGACGAGTGGCATGCTTAACATCAATTAAACGTGAGGTTAACATAGAATTATTGAACTGTTTGTTTTTTAAGGCTAGATATTAAATAATTTGTTACCCTTCTTTAAAATATTACAATACAAATCAAACATTTAATTATTTTTCTATTTAAGAACGTACTCTATGGATTTAATCACCGGAAACTCCAAGGCCAAAATCGGAAATGCTCGATACAAATTTTGGTTTCAGAATAGACCTTTAAATAAGACACTTAATTTGTTTCAATAACATTAATAACAATTACCAATATTTAACTATATATTTTCTGTGTATATATAATATGTATGCTTTAACATCATCTATTGGTATGCCTCTATATTTTTCATCAAACACCTTGCTGTTTTATTGTGTTTTTGTGATGTATCTGTTTTGTTTTAATAAATCGCACATAATTCGTTATTAACAAAAGCAAACACTACATTCGATACATGACGACAAAGTCGTATTTTCGAGAGCTCTCAGTCGCAAGTAAGAGGCTTGATAAAGTTGATAACAACGTATTGGTTATTAAATGAAAGAGTTGCCATCCCACACTGTTTGCAAATAATAGTTTGGCAAAATTATATTCACTTGCAATGTTCGCAACTTATGAAATTACGTAGTATCGAAAACAGATTATGTTAAATATTATTTCCATATTACAATTTGTAAAATATACTTATGTATTTTCTATTTACGTGTGTGACATTCGCAAATACAATATGTAATAAACAAATTAACTAAGCATATAACTAATAAACACTTAAAATAAATTCAAAAAGTTTCTTCTTTGTGCCAGAGTACTGATAATGTTAGTGGCATTTCGTCACTGTATCGCGATGCTTCGCCGTATAATATTAGTATTGGTTAAATTCTCATGAAATCTATACGGAAAAGATTTTGAATTTGTTAGATACAAAAGATTTTATTGACATACTTAACTTGGCTTCTTTAAGATATGATTAACCTGGCGAAGAAGCCAAATAAATGAGATATTCTTTTTAGTAACCATTTTTATGATATGAAATTAAAAATGATAAACACTTTTTCACAATCAAAAGCTTTAAATCATGGAAATTTAAAAAATATATATTTAACTGTTTCTTTCGGTGAGGTTAAGGTAAGTTCAAAGCGCATCTAATCTTATTACAATTGGCCATAAAATCTATCACATACTGTTTTAATTTTCACAAGTTTCATCTTCATATATTTCGACATAAAATTTGCCTAGGATACTAAAATTGACTTTTACAGACCAGTCGGATGCCAAAATCTCCTTGATATACAGTCCACACAGAGACTGCTCAACAAGATTGAAGATAAAGAGAATCTAATAAAATACGAATATTATATGAGTGACATAAACCCGTAATCTCAGAAATGTCTGACTTATTGACTATAAACCGTTTATTGTAGGTCACTACATCGACATCAAAGAGAAATATAAATCAGGTAGATAGCTTTGTCCCATTTCTTTATATGAAGTGGATGATAAAATGTTATAACCAAATTAGCCCAGTGTTTTTATAAGTGGGCTTCGTAGTCGTTACGTAAATTTGAATATTAATTATGGTTTATATTTGAAGCAATCCAATGTAGGACTCGCAAGTACCAAAATATTACCTAGAATGTTAAAAAAAAACTAAAAATCTGTAATAGCACTATAGTAACATAGTTTAATAATATTAATTAGCCTTAACAATTTTAAAGGATCGACTGTAATTTATATATTCTCTATTGTATTGGAAGTCGATTTTGAATTTGTAACAAACTTCAAATTGTGTTTTATATTGATGTTGAAGATTTATTTCGTGGAAACGATTTTTCATTGAAAACAAACAAATGACTAGGTACAACATTATATTTACGAATTCAAAATATAGATCGGAATTTATTTTGAATAAGTAATATTTCACTCAACAATGGATGTCCGGAGCAGGCTTATTAGTTTTTGTTTATACCGGTTTGTAATTACCGTAATCGATAATTAAGGATTTAGTACGGGATTAATTAATTGTTTTCTTTAATTGAATATTTGGAAGGAAAAATTTAAGAAATTGTTAGCTCAATTACCGGGTTACCGATTAGCGGTAGAAACGCGAACGTTGTTGGTCGAAGGAAGCTTTTCTTATGTCATACATACAACGCCTATGTTTAGGTAATTGTAAAGATTTGTAAACTGTGATTTAAAGCTTTATAAGGTACTATGAAATAATATCCGCAATATGAGTGTAGAGTTAAAATAAAATTTCGCCAGAATTTAACGAGCACACTTTTATAAATCCTTTAAAATTAAATTTTAAAACCTTCTTCAAATCTCCCGTGCTATAAGCTTATAGTGAATAGGATAAAATTGCGTCACGGAAAACTATTTTTGTTAGTTTGTTTTAAATTAACTGTTACTTCTTAATTATACGCTTTTCAGTTTACGGAGAGAGTTTACGGAAATATGCAGTGTGATTTTTTTTAAAAAAATAATCATAGTCTTAACGAGAATATATGAGACTGGAAGTTGAAGTTTTATGTTGTAAGTACCGAAGAGAAGGCAACATCGTAAATAAATAAAAAATTGCAATATGAAAATAGCTATTGTGTAAGCGGTTATTACCGATTATTATAATAACCTTTATTAAGATATACCGGTACCGGTTTTATAATAATACCCAATGAATTATTCCAATACTCAGAATGCCTTGAAAACATAGGCTATTGTCTATTTGATTGGAAGGGTGTATCGCTGTATTAATTTCTAAAGAGAGAATATAAAATAATATAACATAATAATATAACTTTTTATGTTATATTATTATTATAATGTTATCCAACCATTTAATTTTGTGGAACTATTGGTCAGTATGAAGCCTACTTTTAGCCTTATTTTTTTTTTGTTTCTTCCATACCTATCTTACAAATCAAAAATATGCTTTCTTGCTCAGTAAAATGGTTTGATGGTTTAATTCTCGAGATTTTCCATAATCTTGCCAAGTGGTAATTGTAAAGGCCTCATCGACTCCACGAAGGTGCGCTTAATTATTTTAGTTATATCTTTTCTATATAGCACACGCACATAAGCTATTACTTGTATACGTCAATCATTTTCTTAAGCTACGTGGGTCCCAAAAGCGGTCGGAGATACCCACAACACAGCTGGTTAACTATTTTACTCGCGATCACGAACAAAACAAAAAAACAGTGGTTTTACAAATTTCCTTATCTCATTCAGGGTGATTCAATCCCTTTTTTACACTATAATACTACTTTGCACTCAAACTAACTCAATCTACACTTAATCCTGACTTACCTGTAATCTAAATCATTTGTTTTATTGATCTTAACTTTTCTCCGTAGGTTGAAGTGTTGTTTCATTCAAGACCGGGCCTAGGATATGTTTTATATATCGTTGTTAGCATGTTAGCATCATTGTTAAGTGTTATTAACACAATATCAATATAATTTAACGTTATCCACAAGCACAGTGAAACTTTAATTTTTCATGACATTGTTAGATCTATTAGCGTCACTGTATCGCAAAGTGGCTCAGAACGGTGAAACATTTACCGAGTGTGCCATAAATCCTATGTGAGTTAAGAGGGACATACATCACACATGCCAACTCTCTGTGGTGACATGTTTTGTGCAATTGTATTAACTAAACCCATATTGTGGCTTATTTAATCATACCGACATTTTGAAATATTTGGGACGTAAATGGAATAGAGGCTGTAAATATAGACTGCTTATAAAAAAGATCTTTGTAGAACTACTGTTAACTACTAAGTCATTAATATGTTTCTTTAACTACAATAACTAAAAACTAAACTTAATTACTTTCATATTTAATTTATTATTATTTTTAATTGGTGTAGGGACTTTTGGACCTTGGGGTACAAGTGCACAGGCGCTTATTAAGGAATTAAGTAGGCGCCTGGTGGTCAGTACTGGTGATCCAAGAGCTGGTGCTTATCTCGCTGAACGAATAAGCATCGCGATACTGCGAAGAAATCACAGCATTATGGGCAACTCTGCCACAAGGACTAGGTTTTAAGGTTGTATTTGAATTTTTATGACTTAAGAATATAATGAAACATATTTTTAAACCTCTATATGAAATCGAGATAAAATTCATTGCACTACTTTAAACTTATTACTTTGGCCTCGTTAAGTCAAATTTTGTTTGTGACTAGAATGGTACCAATATGATTCAGAATCAAAATTAATTAGAATTAGCGGGACATATAGAATAAAATAACATTTGATAACCCCGAGCATCTTTATTCAATTTTTAAATTTTTTGACGATTCAAATCAACATATTTTTGACTTTTTTGTGTATAGCTAACTTAAGATGAGCAGATCTGTAGCGGCCTTTATAACAATTTTTTCAATTGAAGACTGTTAGAAAAGTAAAAATTAAGTAAATTCGTAAAGTTTGATTTCGTACGGTGAAGGTGAATTAAATTTTTAAATGTATGCATTTGGCTAGAACGGATGAAAATTGTGATTTTACAACTCAAAATTCCGACGAAAGAATTTCACGTTCATTCGCGAAATTAGCCTTTGTTATATTTGATTTACAACTTCCTTAAATGTAAATTTTTAAAAGGTAAATTTGTCTTTTGCCTTTTCGGATGTCACAGTAATACAAGATATTTTCCGTGTACCCATTTTATCTAATAAATATTTGATGTTGCTTTTATTAATTTATAACAATTAACTAGTCAAAAAAGTGCCTGAACAGCCTAATTTGGTATGATTTTTCTTTATTGAGCTGACATGCCCTCCAGACAAATATAACCTTAATAACTAATGAGACTTCTAAGTGATTTATAAGTCCACTAATTTGCTATAAATTTTAAATATAATAAATAACATTTGATTTAGAACAAATTTATTTTGTTAATGACGAACGTCGTCGCGTGTAACCGCTAGTGCTAAATATATTTTGAAGTGTAGCCGTAGTTAAATATTAGCGTATGAATTGCTGGAATATGCAAGAGCTTCACTAAATTACTAAAATAACTTTGTAAGTAAATATTCAAATGCATCAGAACTTAATAAAGCATATTATATTTAACATCGTGTGTTAAATATAATAAGTTTCATATAAGAGTTTCTTGGCAGTTGTCTCGTCCTCTCTGCGCCCTTAATATGGGCAGTAAGCTTGTTATTCAAACAAAATAATTGACCCTTCATAAGTGTGTAATATACGATAATTATATATATTAGCGTAACTACAACAATTAGTATTAAAATAACTAGAATAATTAAGTTTAGGCATCATTCAATTGTCTTACAATAAATTTAAAAACACAAGTTGAATACTTTCAAGTTTATTACGCTGTCAAATGTTGTCATTATTTCAATACGTTTACTGTGAAAAAAAAGATGCATGCATTGTAACTGCACGACAGCTTATAGTGAAAATAAAAACCTGGCAAATATCACCGAAGTGTTGTTTTAATAATGAGTGGTAATCGTAAAGTCGGCAATGCAGACGTCACGCCTTATAAAAACTCTACGGAGACACTTCTTTTGTTATATATAATAAATTTATTTTTGTTTTGGTTAATTGACTGATTTGGAAAAAAAGAGTCAACGACAACCTATCATAATTAAACTGTTGTTTGCCGAGGGTGATTTTGTGATACAAACAAGACCGAATCAATAGGTAAATAATGCTTAATTATATCTCTCCATATATAATCGTATCAGCGATCATATAAGTCAATAATAATAAAAATAATAAGCGCTGTTATCTTAAAGCATTTGGGTATTGACGACAGACAAAAAGACCAAAAAGTAAGACGGGTACAGCAACTAAATTAACTTTTTGGAAAGGGCAGATAATACTTTGTTCTAAAAACAAAATATCACTTAAAGTACCTATTGATCGACTTGATTGCCGTTGCAATATTTATCGCGTTTATATAAATACGATTATATATACATAGAGATACGCTTTTATGTATATAAATTCTAAATTTAGAGAAATGTCAAAAAATGAAATGGCAGGTTAAAAAAAGCAATAAACGCAAGTCTATTTCGTTTGAACGAAAATTTGAACAAATCTATTAAATACATTTATTACTTACAACATATGAAACTATATTAAAAATGAATCAATAATTACGCTGTCGTGTAAGCTTGCGGTTGACTCAGTTTTGAAATACCCTCAAAATCGTGAGAAGGGTTACTTACCGTCGATTTCAATTTAACTATTTCTTGGGACTATTGTGATCCTATCACAACAATGGAATATTTGATTGTAAAGTGTGGAATTGAAATATATAGCTTATTAAAACTAAGATTCAATAGTTTTAATAAGCTAGCTATGTGTTATGTAGTCTAGTGTTTCTTGGGATTTGTTATTAACGAAGCATACATCACAATAAAAATGAATTCACAAATGTTTTGTTATAAATATCCTTAAGTTAGATAAAAGAAAAAATATATAACGTTACTACAGAAGGAAAACAAAAAAGCAAAAAATTAAATAAATGAAATTAATTATTCAACCAATACTAATATCTCACAATAATCAAGATAACAAAGAACAAACATTTTCGAAAATTATTAAATTCATCATAAAGGATACAAATTTTAGTTGTCAAAAAAACGAATAATAATAATAATTTTAATACAACATCTGTTTAACTAAACTTCGTTACTTATTCCCTTATACCGGGTTTTCAATAAACAGGGTTACAAATATATACATTTTTAAAATAAATATTTTTTCCAGAAATGGAACTCAAAACACGACATATGTGTAAACCAAAACAAGGCAGTCAGCTATATTATCAAACACAACGGTTAAATATTTATATACGTATTGAAATCCCATGGCTCCTTTATATAGTGGGAGATCTAAAGGATGAAAGGGAAAACTTCTCTATCACTACAATATAATTAAATGCGGCGACATTGTAATGATGGCTGTTGTTCTAGCGATGCCATTCCACACGATCGACGAACTTCATCACATTGAAATATATTTCTGGATATGGCTACTTTAATCTTTGTGTTAAATAATTTTATTAACAATGCATGGTCTTCTTCTCATTGACGGTAATACATTCTCATAACACCCAGGGTAGCCGTTGTTCGATAGTTTTATGATGTCAATATTTTGCTCATTAAGTAGATTGAATTGTAACTAAATTAGATTTTTAAATAAGTTTTATCACTAATATGCGTACATATATGTGGTTTTGGCATCCGAGTTTGAAATATGTTTAAAAGGCTTCTTAAGGTAAACGAGCTTTAGATGTGTTAGAGAAGGCTCTCTTCTTAATGTTGTATTGGTTAGGAAATACAATGCCAGGCAGGTTTCATAACGTGGTGATTTATATGAAGCTCAGTGGTGGAACTCTTCATGATAAATGTTATAAAACTCTTATATAATAAATGTCCTGGCTGGAGTGAAAGCTCCTTAACACGAAAGCTATGGTAATTTAAAAGCACTACACCTATTGCACCTATAAGCAGTGAAGTAATCAGGTAATATTTATATTGTTTATTTTTACGAGAAGCACTAAATGTTCTCCAAAAAAGTCTCTCATCCCGACCCCAGGCTCTTCAATTATAAGAATGAGGACAATGTTAAAGTTTGAAGACGCCACTCAAAACAAGCAATTAACTTCAAGTTTCAGCTGTGATAGAGGAATTTGAAATAATTGATTATTTTTTATGAGAAGTAGCCGTTCAGCTATTGTTGTTAAATTCTCAGAATCTATATAATAGGGTTTAATTATATTTACTTTGTGTTGCGATAAATCGTGATTATGTATTATATATATTATATTATGTATTTTTGTATTACAGAAGAGGAGGCACAATACCTTGTAAATAATAACTTATGTACGATAATTTAATGTGATTTTCACGTACTTTACTTTCAGTAATTAAGAATTTTTTTATTAGTTTATAATGTGACTATACAATTGATTAAATCTATATCCATGTAACTCACACAACCACAGTCATCCCTTGGTAGTTGGAGCTTGTTTGTATAAAGCATTGTGAGTTTTACGATCTACATACGTGGGGCTGCCAAATGGACTCATGAAAAAGAGATCTAACTGCGATATCGCGTTGTGTTCGCTGTGAATTTTTATGAAAATTATTCCGGGTATAAAATATATTACAAAATAGTGGAAGCCTATGCCTTCACAAAAAATGTATATGTAAATATATTGTATACGAGTATTCATATATTATTGTAATTAATTTTACACGCCCACGTCTCGTTTATGCAAATCGTTTAATGGTCCTGTAAACAGGCTGTGTCGACTTTACAATAGTACTGTGAATATACACGACTCGGTCGATATTTTTGCCGACTCCCTGGTTAACGTGGAGGCATTTTAAATACCTTAATACAACCTTTAAATCTTAAATTATGTTCGCATTGTCTTATGTCTTGTTAGTTCCAATATAATTAATTTGATACTTTAAGTTTTATTATCTTATAAGTGTTTTTTGTATAATATATTTAGCACATGAGATGTTTCAGGAGAGTTTTAATAAAATAAATTAATTAAACGTATGACATCGCTGTAAAGCGAATCAATTTTTCTGTCACAACACACTCATTTCAATATATTTTTGTGTGTGAGTAATGTAATCAAAGACTCTTTGATTATTTGGAAGCACTCAAACTTCTGGAACGACACTAAAACTATATTGTGAATATATAACGCGATGAAAGCAAAAAAAAATATCAAAAGGCTTCTTGCTATTGTCCTTTATTTGTAATGAAATTTGAAAGAAAGTGTTTGATGTCACCGAGCTATTCAAATTAACGCGAACTTCAGTCGTTAACTTTCCCAATATGGCTCCGACAATATAACGGAACAATTTTAATAATTCGAGAATGACGCTCTGGTCGAACGATGGCATGGTCCACTGATAAATGGTCTGTGGATTCACTTGAGGGTTAATTTTTTTATTTACAAACGAAATATTTATGGTGTCTTGTATAGCGCAAAATACATAAAAGGAGAGATTTTTTTGAATATTCATACATCACAGAAATATACAAACATTAATTTATTTTCGCGTGTATAATGTTTTCTGTTTTATGATTAACGCATAGGTGGAATTTAATTTAGCTGTAAGTTAGGTTAATTTTTTTTTCATGTCTTTATTGTTGCAAAATATAATGTAATTAAACTATAAAACATGAACTAATCTGCACACCATATAATTTTAAACCATGGACTGAACAAATTTAAAACGGCTTTTGTTAAACGCTCTCGCGGCAACTTAGTTGATGAATGTCATATTTGTGTTAATATAATCACAAAGTTATGCTTTATTGCATTCTATTGAAAGCCTGGATATTGAATCCAATTTTAGGATTTGAACATGAGGTCTCAACAAAGTAAACATATTTAGAATAACGTTTTGTATTTTTGACTGACAGATTGCAAGATCAATCCTATATTACACTCTGACTCTTGACTTTACAAATAAATATTTATCATTAACTTCTTTTTTAAAAGTGCAGAGGACATGAGAACATGTTTAGAATAATGTCCTTGCGTTTTGTATTTTTGACTGACAGATTGCAAGATCAATCCTATCCTACACTCTGGATCTATCAATTATACCTTTGTAGGGTGAATAACTATCTTCCTTTAATTAATAGAATTTTGAAACTATGGCGATGTTCGCTCTCCATAGACGTTGGTGAATTTATCTTATCTATCTATATATACGTTTTACGAATACTGTTCGTATACGAGATTAAGATTTGTTTAATTATGCAATTAATTCATTAGCTATGGCTTATGTATGCGCTGTGGTAAGAGGATTATTACAAATTATAAATATAATATGCTTATTACAACACATATTTTCATGAGTCTACAAAAATTGATTCGCTCGAACACATTAATATAATAAACTAAGCATGACATTGAATTGTTTTCGTTTCAATTATTCAGTACCTTCAAGTTCGACAGACGCAAAGAAAGTATTTTTTCCCTTATTCGGCAATAATGTTAAAGGTACCAAATTTATAAAGGAAATCGTGATTAAAGGAAGGGTGTTCGTATTGTTCGGGGCGTAAAAACGTTCTTTGATGAAATCCTTTTATCGTCAATAGCTGACAAGAGACATTTATTTTGTAGTGTCAAGTTTGTATGTGTAATGCAATCTGTGGCCTAAGCATCAACCTTCAAAGTTTGAGTATGTATCTGTAGTATCGTTATGCTAGTAAACAAGCCTCTATTTCTCCGGTTGGAGGCCACCTTTTATATACGTACGTTTCTCTGTTAAGTCTTCTTAATTATGTATTATTAGTAAATGGTTATATCATTGTGAATTTGTGTTCGATAAAGTGTTTCTTTTTTTTTATAGTTTCAGTATTAGACAAATCCAAAATATAGATTTTCCATACGAGTTTATTAAACTTCCGTTTAATTTCAAATACTGGGAACTGTCACCTATAAAATGTATTTGAATTTATGCATATTGCAAAGCTCTCTTTTAAATTCCCGTTTAAAACACCCAATTTTCTATATTTCATTGGTTTTGACATGTCGGCGTACATCAGGGTTCGCAAGGTTGACATCATGCTTATAAGAACATGTCAATAAGGTTCTGTTCCCTTATTTCTGACAGCTACAAAATACTATAATTCTCAACCCAGTTAACTCACAGGGACGTTTTACGGTCAGCTGAAGTGTCGAGAATACAAAGTTACTTTTCCTCACTGCCATAAGTACATTTGTTAAGCTTATATTGATTGAGAAACAAATATTACCAAGTTTGTCCTTACACGTCACGTGAGTGTTTGGTTGATCCTTTTCAATATAATTGCAACTATGTTGAGAGACTAATGTATTTTGTACTTATTAATACAGAAAGGAGATTTATATTTTATGTTTAGTGTAAAGGGTCAATGATATACAATGACATACGGTCATATTCATAAAAAAATGCCTATTCAACTGTGTAACCACACCAGTTATCATACTTTTCAAGTCACATTTGACGTTTTATTAAGTTGTGTATTCATAAAGGTTATACAACTATACTTCCGTTTTGGGATCAAATTGTTACCATTACAACGCATTCGGCCACCAAATTTCCCCAGAAATACGTATTTAATTGTCC
Organism: Leptophobia aripa; assembly: GCA_951799465.1. Lineage (NCBI taxonomy): Eukaryota > Metazoa > Arthropoda > Insecta > Lepidoptera > Pieridae > Leptophobia > Leptophobia aripa. The sequence continues at coordinate 1,638,514 of OX637277.1, read as the reverse complement.
ACAGACTCCTATTACTCATGTATAGTCTGTGGTACTCAAAAAGTGTAAATATTAGTCACTCTTATTGTCATTGCATCAAACGAACCGCGTTTTTTTTTTAAAACTGAGAGTGTAATTTGATTAAATAAACAATTATTTATGCCTGGCAGTAATGTAGTAATAATTATGAAAGTGTTAATTTTTATTAATTTAATTTATAACATTCAAATGAAAGTTTGACAAAGCACACTTTGGTGAATGTTAAAATGTTTTGTCAAAATCAGCTGTTCGATGTCGGCCTTATTTATAACACTGTTAAACTAGGGTCCAGGCCTGTATAACTATGTAGAACAGTTTTGTCCTAAAATGCGCTTATGATGCATTTATTTTAAAATCCTACTTAATCTCCTGTCTATAGAAATAATATAGATTTAATTATTATTAATATATTTATAAAGAGTTGCTCTTGACCAATTTTTCCAACAGAAATCTATTTTATATCTCAAATACAGGTTAGATTTTAAGTTTGGTTAATCTACCAAAATAGTTAAACCCGGGAGTTATCGAGATTTAGCACGGCCATTTAGTAAATAGAACGCTTATAGATCTGTATAATATATATAACATTGAGTAAATCATTAATAAGGAAATATAGGTTATCAAGCGATAATCAAAATATAAAATATATCGACTATAATTAGTTTATTGCAAATTATTATTATTCTGATAATGCTTGCGTTTAAATTAGGTCAGGTTAGATCAATAGATTTTGTTATTTAAGTGGAATTGTGACGCATTAACATAACGAGATAGAAAATATCATAACAATTAATTATACACAATCCATCACTTATAGTACTATATAAACAAACACTTGAAAAAATATTCGGCGAACTTTAATCAGGAATTCTTGATAAGTCTGAAAGTCGAATGTACGAGTAGGCGTTGTAAAGCAATAAATGTTTTCTTTATATAGAAGAGCTATAAAATCTAAATTATTTTATTTGGATAGAAAAGGAATATATACCTAGAATTTTATTTTAAATTGTTTCTTTTTATATTGAGTGGTAATTAATAAATTTTTATTCTAAACTATTTCACTGTTACCATTACTTGGTCTTTGTATTTTTCTATATCAATACAATATTTAATAGCTAGTATATTATATATACTATGTGCGTAACCTCATGTGTGGTGGAAAATATGGGTCTGCTTAAGGGCTAAATGGAGCTTTAATTGTATTAATTATGTTAATTGGGATGCACCATTTTTATTGTCACAAAAAAATCGTAGATAAAAAAAACATTTTAGGTGCTGTTGTTAGTCTCTTCTGTAACCTTGTATTCTTGTGTTATCTGTTGACGAGATACAAAACGAGATACATTATTAAATTGTTCACATAGAAATACAATTAGTGTACGAACTTCAAATTCGCTTAAGCCACTTAGAAAGATACAGGTAGTATAAAATTTAATCTCGCCCAACAAACGTCAGACATTTAAATTGGCAGCTATCGAGCATCCATATTTAATTAATAATATATGTAGCCCTCTCATAATCCTATTAACTGTTAGCGTCCATTTGAGTACGGTAGGCAAATCTCTAAAGGTAGATTAATAATTAACTTTTCAACGTAGGCCAAGTACCACCGGTGTCGTTTTAAAAAGAACATATCTTATAAGGTAATAATTTAATGTATATCTCGGATAGATCTCTCTTGAAATGGATCTACGTCAGCTCCGGATGGCTGGCGACGAGTTACAAGATCGGCGAACGTGGTAGTCTCTTGTGTGGAAGGCCACGGCTTTGAATCGTTCCGGGAGAGTAATTAAATTCTGTCAAGGACATGCTCCTAGTTTAATATTTTCATAATTTACAGAGTAGTAGAAAATAATCTTTTAATATAAAGTTGTTAGCTCTAAATATCCTCTTTGAACATAAAGTGGTTTTTACTTATTTTTAATATAATATGTATATTATAAATGTAGGGTTATTTATTTGTTATATATATATATACTTGCCCAAGCCGACTGGCTATTGTAGGGAAAGGAGACCATAACCTTGCAATTTATTGGAAGAGAAAGGCTTTTGCCGATTGGCAGACGTATCTACATAGAAACAAGATAGATTAGATGCTATTATTAGAATATAATTATATTATGTTAAACCCTTTTTTTTAATTTTAAGTTTGGTTATGTAAAATCTATATATGTTTTTTTTTAATTTATTTAAAACAATTAATTTACCACATTTATATTTAACATAAGCATTCTTAATATTAACCTAACTAATATTACTTTAAATAAAATAAAATTTCTTTAAAATCCGAATAAAAGGGCTATATTGTATATTGTACAGGGTTATTTATTAGTTAATACGTTATGAAATAAGAAGCATTTTTATTTGAGTGCTTTCAATTAATGTACCTGCTTAGAAAGAATGTTAAACATTAGTTACCTTTTGTCCTTTCAATTATTTATAAAAACGGTTTTTTTTTTCAAAATAAAACCCATTTAAAATGTTTTAAAAGCTATTTTTATTGAAACTTTCCTTTGAAGACTCTTTCCTTTGTTAAAATATACCTGATTCAAATTAATTAATTAAATGACAATGCTTAATTAACTCGTATTTATTTTTTTCTATAAACCAAACAAAGTTGCAAGGGAATAAAAAAGGGCAGAGCTGAGAGACCGGTAGTTCGTTGTTGGAACTTCAAAAATTGATACTCTCTTCTTGAAGGACCGTAATTTGTATTATTTTTTGAAAATGACTGGTAGCTGGTTCTTATAATACAGAGGGTAAGTAATATCTTACAAAACTCCATAGATTATTCTAATTGATTGGAACGACGTAGGAGATTCGTATTGTGCCTTCCGGCCCAGGCTTTTATGTCCCAGTTGACAGCAATTTTCAGGGAAGCCTGAATGAACCTATTTATAATTTCACTTACGAAAATTTACTTTGCCACCAATTCAATACAGACTTAGGCTGTTGGCACTGAGGTCAAAGAATGTCATTAGTTAAATGCTTATCCTTCTTTGGCGTAAGTCACTGTTATGTACTTTCCTCAAGTGTCCCGGCTTTAAAGTCTTGGACACTATAGGAACTGCTAAAACTGCTATCAATCAACAGTAAAACAAACAAAAAAATGAAAACAATTTTATATAAAAAATACTTAATAAAATTTATTTTTTTATATAAAAAAATAGCTAAGAACGAACACACAAATATGAAATGGGCTGTTATATTTCTTTTAAACACTATTTCTTACCCATGTCAAAAAATAATGTCATTAAAGATTTGCGATAACATTAAAAATCATTTCTTGACAGCTGAACATCTACGACTGAATAGAAAAACACTGCCCAGTGGATTTAGCGCTAAAATGAACGTTATCACGATTGTAATAATAACCTTTTTTGTCCGCAAGTAATAAAGTATTTTTTGATGAGTACTTCGGTGACTACACTGAATTTCGCCCATCGAAATTAAATACGTTTAAGCATTTTGTCTTGGTCAGTTGAATTTACGTCTGATATTGTAACTTTTATAAGTTAAAGCAAAGGGAAATGAAACACACAAGACAGATACTTGTGTACAAAAATTTACATACTATCTGATCTGATCCATTTGTACTTATTATTTTTTTTATAGAAGAGGGGGCAAACGAGCAGGAGGCCCACCATAAAGGTGATGTCACCGCTCATAGTGCTGCGTAGGGAGCTCGTGAGTGCGTTGCCTGCCTTTTAGTGAGACCTTCTAAGTTGTAATTATTCGGAGATACCGTGGCGGGCAGCTGGTTCCATAATGTAGTGAATTATATCTGTGAATTTTTAATGCATTATTTTATATCAGATAATATTGAGAGAACAAATTGCAGGCTTCGCGTGCAGATCCGTTTAATATTAAAGTTCCGTGGCACAACTACCAGTGTTTAGTTAATGTGAAACTTGATAGTTGGCAATTTATGTACCAACTTGACGAAACTATCCAAGTATGACAACAATTGATACTGAACTCTGATGGTTTTTAATGTTTCTCTGTAAAAAGACTTTTTATTACAGCGTTTTACAAAGACAAAAACCAGCTGAAGTTTAGTGAAAAATTATGTTATTAATGGGTTGCTTCTATGAACGTAAAAGCGTAGTTGATATTTTATTTTCGGTATTGTTTTTCATATTTTTCTTTTTTAGTTTTTATTTATATTTATTGTACCAAAACCAAAAGAAAGTAACATTGTAATATATTCTTCATTCTAATATGCCTCTGAGTAATTAAACGATTTCAGATTATAGCTTATGTGTAATATAGGAACTGATTGATTCAGCAATTAAAACATTGTACCAGAAAAGCTTGTTATATATTTATTTTATAGCAAATTATTTTGTGATTATCAACAGATAATCACGATTATTTACGAAAATTACATTCTTTATTTTGGCTTAGATGTTAGTAGTGATTTTTTTTATTTAAAATTTAAATACATTGGGTTGACTGGAAAATATAACTTGTTAAATAAGGCTACCTTTTCAAAGATTCAAATTTAATCCAGAACAAAAAGACGAGAAGTTATTGTTTTCAGTTTGATTAAATGCAATTTCGCGACTTTAAAGTAATGGTGACTTTAAAAACACAAAGAAACAAATGTACGGGTTTTCCGAGCCTAATTTGTTTGTTTTGTAAATTTTATTTCGAAAATATTCATGTACTACAAGTGAATAAAGCAATGTATTTTTATAATGTCTTTGTTATATAAAATTGAAAGCCCAATGAATGAAAACAAACAATATAATCATTTAATCTATTAATGAGAACAAAATATACATTCTAAAAAAAGTGAACTCGACCTGAAAAATATCATTCTTTATGGAAATGTACTAATGAAACGGCATGGTGTATAATTTTATTTGTTGTGATGAATATTAAATGAGCCAACCGCTTTCATAATACATAAGTGTTTCATATTTATTTTACATAAAGCCTGGTCGTTATAAAAGATTGAATAAAAGTACTTTCAATCTATAACCTAGTAATTATTACATTGTACAATACAAAAGTTAATTTTTAAAAAAATAACCTTAACTTCTTATTTTTCCTCTCTGCTCCCTTATATGAAGTCCTTATTAGTCATAAGTCGTCATCAGTCTATGTCTTATTACAAAGGAGTTGGTTTTTTAGATCTCTAACATGTCAACCGTTACTTTAACCCTACACTCAAAGACGTGTCTATGGTTTTGGTTTCTCAGACAATCCGTCAATAGACCTAGTTGTACCTATTGTCTCACTAGTTGTTCATGGCATGTTGGGCTCTCCTTTCACTTAAATTTCTGGCACTCTTCTTTAGCTATGTTCATTGCTAATAGCCTGAAGCCTAACTTCATTCTATAAGAGACATAGATGCATACTTGTGGTTTGGTTGTCGAGTTAAAGTTTTATAAAAAAGTGGAGTTATTACCGTCTCCTACACGCAATTAATAATGATTTAATTTTATAGCACATTTTTAAGACTAATGGCCAGTTACATCTAATGCGAATAGGTTTTACCTATACACTATGTACAAAATATTTCCGTCTAATCTCAAAGAAATCGTCAGATCCATCGACAATCCAGGTGCATTTCCACAATGCTTAAGCGTTTGCTATAGAAGCTTTCTTGAATATTAAATCCAGAACAGGAATGAAATATAATATTTATTTTTAACTCAATTAAATTAAACAAAAAATATTTTTATTGTATTGCCGACTAAAAGTTTCATACGAAACGGCTCAAAATATTCCAAAATATAGCATCGTATAATTATGACATAGAAAGTTAGCACGTATCTGAGATCTAATTACTGAGATCTAAAATTATTAATATTAACTCCATTCATTATGAAGCTCAGGTCTTAGCAATATAAAGAGTAATAAAAAAAAAACTTTTTTTTAAGTGTTTCAACAACAATGAAGATGATATTGTAAAGAGAAAACCTACGACTTGATTATGAAAGAAAAATAAATATAAATAAATAAATAAAACGAAAATGATAGTATTTTAAGTAGGAAATAGGTGATTTCTAACACCTAACATATTAAAAATATATCAGAATTGTCTATTGAGGAATTTTATATTATTATTTTCGTTACTAATTCAAGGTTCGTTGGCTTCTGATCACCCCGCCGCATTGTTTAAATGATTCCTTATCATAACTAGAACAGAGAACAATTCAACTTAACCAAAATAATTAATATTAAAAAGAACTAATTAAAATTTAAAAACTGTTGTGTATACTGTGGAAAAGCTTCCTTCCAAGTGATTACAACACTAACTTCTAGTGTCGATGGTAGTCGTAACTTCCTCTTACAATGAATATTTTATTAAAAGAGCATTTTCTCTTAACTTTCAGACACTTTGTTCCACTTCAATTTAAGTTGGTGAATTATTTCATTTAAAATTCATTAAATTTTTACTAAAGTGCAGTACGTAGTTGGATTAATATCAAAAAACTTTTAAAGGAATATTAAAAGTAGTTAACGGATAGTACATTTGAACTGAGCCCCGTTATATAAATGGGATATTAAAAAAGCTGTTAGGTTACTTTTATCATTGGTAAAATAAAACTAATTTATTATTATCAGTCTCTTTTTATCACAGCGGAAATGTTATTTAACAGTATATGACGATTTTATTTAAATACTTTTTGGTGTATAGACTATATTTCAATTCGCAATTTCACGTGTAGGTGAATGACCTGAACAAGTATTTAGATACACTACATATGAAAAGACAGACACATTGGCGACTCGCTATTTATGGCACATGCCTACAAGTCCAGATATAGATAATCTGAAACTAGTTCGTGGATAATATTTTTTCAAATTAGTTAATTTAAGGGACTGATAAAAATTATGTAGGATTTTGAACAGTTCAAGAGATGCTTTTGTTAAAATATATGTTTTTGTTTTATTTATTAATGAATTCAGATATTATATATTTGTTATATTATATATATAATCAATAAAATAATATTATAAATGCAAAGATTTACAAGTGACAAGATACGTGAAAGTGACAATTGACATATTTCATAGATTCCATAACAAGTGAACAAGAAATAACTCCCTTTGCAAATAATCCGATGAAAGAGAAATAACTTTAATACAACTGTTGGAATAGTTTATGTAAAAAAAATACTTTATTCAATAAGTAAAAGGAACGATGTTTCATCTTATAAAAATATTGTTTGACACTGACAGGAGACGATACAAGATGGCGTCACACGTATCACATATGTATAATTCAACAAATTAGGAGATTTCTCCTATCTCCTATTATCATTGAATGTACGTACGCTTCCGTATGTACGAGATAGATACGGATACGTACCGAACAAATACATATTAGCGTATTTGTGTTGAGGTACACACTCCTGTATGAAAGATTGTGTCCAGTCAAGAGAGAAGGCTGCCTAATTCGTTAGTGGCAAACAGTAAAACGTTTTACGATGGTCGGACGATTACTGCGTGCGTTAACGATTCCGTAGGGAAACGTTTGATAGAATATATTACAGCTGTGGTTTATTTATATTTGTTTTTAGATTTCTTTAGCATTACGTCATGTGATTACTTAGCAACAAACGCCATTTTGATAGCGCAATTTCTACTGATAGGATATGTAAATGTTAAAGAAAAAAAGGGATTTTAGTTTTTTACTTGAACCTATTTAGATATATAGGCTTATATTTTTTAGACCTAACAAACATATATAACTACATATATACACAACTTTTTTAAATAATTTTATTAATGTTTTTTATTTACACATTATTACAGCGGACATTTTATCGCTAGGTGACAAAATTATATCGTAAATTCACGAAGCCGTATAAAAACATACCGCGTTAAATATGAATATTCATTTGACAAATGATGACATTTCCTATTACCATAACAAACTTTTTTAGCGTATATCCATGTGATGTTGACGTACACCAAACAAAAATGTATAAACAATTTTAAATCTAAAAAATTAATAACAGAACACTTGACCCGAGATAAACAATTTACATCTACTGTTATGGAAGCTAACACAACTGATAAACTACATACATATTAACAAATACTCAGGTATTATAAACTTAAAATTTATTACATACTAGCTTTCCGCCCGCGGCTTCGCCCACGTGTAATTTGGTTAAGATCTCGAGAGGGCTTTCCTTCACAGGCTAAAATCTTGTTACAATTGGAATTATACTTAGTCTGGCCATAAATACTGTTACTATTCAAAAAAAGAAAATATTACGTTTGAATTTGGAATCTGTCATTTTTATATGATTGCTTGATGTGTTTTCTTATTTTCGCGCCATTATATTGTTAAATATTTTGTTATATTAAAATGGAGTGGGGTGATAAAGAGAACCGAATCGCTGTGATTGCCTTACATAAAGTAGGTATGGAGAAAAGTGCAATTTTTAAAACCCTCCACCCGCTTGGTATTAGTCAAATGTTTGTTTACCGGGCTATTGATAGGTACAATGATACCTCCTCTGTTTGTGACAGAAAAAGATCTGGCCGTCCACGTACCGTTCGTGTGAAAAAGGTGATTAAAGCAGTTAGGGAAAGAATTCGAAGAAATCCTGTCCGTAAGCAAAAGATTTTATCTCGGGAGATGAAGATAGCTCCTAGAACCATGTCGCGTATATTAAAAGATGACTTAGGACTTGCAGCCTATAAGAGACGTACTGGTCACTTCTTAACTGATAATTTAAAGAAGAATAGGGTGGTAAAATCCAAACAACTACTTAAGCGGTACGCAAAGGGAGGTCACAAAAAAATTTTGTTTACGGATGAGAAAATTTTTACAATTGAGCAGTATTTTAATAAACAAAATGACCGTATTTATGCTGGAAGCTCTAAAGAAGCTTCGCAATTAGTAAACAGAGTACAACGTGGGCATTATCCCACTTCAGTGATGGTTTGGTGGGGTGTTAGCTATGAAGGGGTGACTGAGCCATATTTTTGTGAAAAAGGTATTAAAACGTCGGCACAAGTTTATCAAAATACCATTCTTGAGACGGTAGTTAAGCCTTTAACTAACACCATGTTAAATAACAAAGAATGGTGCTTTCAACAAGACTCGGCACCGGGTCATAGAGCTCGATCCACCCAATCTTGGTTGAAAACTAACGTTCCGGACTTTATCAGCACTGAAAACTGGCCGTCGTCAAGTCCTGACCTAAATCCATTGGATTATGATTTATGGTCAGTTTTAGAGAGTAAGGCTTGCTCTAAACGCCATGATAATTTGGAGTCCCTAAAGCGATCCATTCGGTTGGCAGTGAAGAATTTTCCTCTAGAAAGAGTTCGTGCTGCTATTGATAACTGGCCTCAACGTTTAAAAGACTGTATTGCAGCCAATGGAGACCACTTCGAATAAACATTGTATATTTTTAATAGTTATATATTGATGTATTAAACTAACTCACTATGAAAGGAATAAATGTTACGTATAAAAAAAAAATCGTGCTTTTCTTTATAACAATATTTATGGCAAGACTAAGTATATAGCCTGTGTTACTCAGGGATGATGTAGCTTTACAGGATCCGATGATTCAGGGAAATCGAGGGCAATTATATGTTCCTAATTATATGTAATCTAACTGTGAAAACCGCGTTCAAATCCGTCCAATAGTTTTGAAGTTATAACGTACCAGACAGACAGACAGACAAGAATTCCAAAAATTGTTTTTTTGGTTTCTATGACTCTTCTTTAATTGCCTCCTTTCAGTTTTTTGAAAAATATTAAATGTATAGACATTCAATTTTTTACTGTCTTATTATAAGTATAGATACACAGACTACAACCAATAAATATTATCACATATTGATGACTGTACCGAGGTTCAAACCCCCTCTCCCACAGCATGGTAACTATTGTGCCAATCTAGTCGCTATTATATGGTTCTATGCACTTTCAATACGATAATACTCAGGTACGGCGCGACCCAAGGACACTCATTCATGGCGTGTCTGTCTCTAAAGAAGGAGTATACGCTTATAATTTTTTTCATTGGTTAATATGCATATATCGTAACTGTTCGAGTATCAGATTCAGGATCACTTTCAGACTCGTCATATACTATAATACGTATGTATTTTACATGACGAGTTAACAAAGATAACAAAGTAACACGACTACGAGTTAATGGAGAGTGCGATCAAGCGTAAACACTAATAGTTAGAAACTTGATATTACAAACTTCAACAAACAATTGAAAATATAATGTTGTACAAACAATGCAAAGGTTATTTTTAATCTTCCTCGTTCAGTGAGAAGCACGTTTTGTTGACCACTAGATCTTCGTTTGCATTGAGAATGGACACGAGGAGAGAAGGTTAACGCATCAAAGATCAAACCTAAAATACCTTTATACGTGTAGGTTTGTTTTTTTGTTTTTATAGAAGAGGGGGCACATGATAAGGCTGAAGATCGCCGCCCATTGACACTCACGTGGCTGGGGTGAGTACGTTGCCAGCCTTTTAAAAAGTGGTATGCTCTTTTCTTCAGGACGCTAAGCCATATTGGTTCGGAAATACTGTAGCGGGCAGCTGGTTCTATAACGTGGTCATATTTACGACACCAAATACAGTCGTAGTAACTTAATTTTTAAAAAACCATTTCATAAAAACGACCTAAGAAATAAAGTAGATTTTTATTCATCGTAAAGTGAGAGCTCGTTAGCCTTAATGATGCCTTCAAAGTAACTTCAATGAAAACTTTCAAATTAAGACTTGGTACCGATCCATTGCCGATTTGCAATTGTTCAATAGTTTTACATTTTTGTAGACTGAGGGTAATGTCGCCACCAATTAACTTAAACAAACGAAAAATATGTTAAACAAGAAACCATATTTTTCCAATATTTTAAAATAAATAATAAATTTAAAAGACAAAAGATTTATTAACAATAAATCATCTAATAAAGTCAAATCAATATAGAACGAATGTATTACTATTTGGTTCGATCGAAAACTACTGACCAGATTTATTTAAAAATAATTAAGCATTCTATGGAGAGTAACATTAGAATAAGTTAATAGAATTTGAACATTGTTGAATTGTTAATTTTGTTTTCTACACATGTTTCAAGCGAGCGACCCTCATACGGTAATTATTATATAAAAAAAATAACTCTCAAATCCTTTACCATTGTGATACATACTCCTTTTCCCGTTCATATAGACATATCTGGCACCAAATTCAAAAGCAAACAACAAAAGTTACTGCCATGTAACTCAGCATGGAAGCAATAATTTATAAAGTTGGCTTAAATCATAATATTACTGGAAATAAATATATTACTTGAATAATTCATGTCTCAAATTTTACGTGTTTTGAATAGCGTTTGAAAATAATGAATCTCGCATATGAACAATTCATTTGTTAAGATTTTTTGTGAAAACACGTGAACGCCCTAAAGTAAGTAGTAAAATCTTGGCCTTGACAAGATTTATTTTGAAATGATCTTCTTTACTTATAATATACAGTTTAAACTGTATATAACGACACTGAAGGGACTCTGCGTGGCATTATAGAAAGTGGCCGTGAAAGAGAAGGAAAATCATTGTATGAAATACAAGCTAAACCGACTAAAGCCAATTGATTTAGACGCTTTAGAGAGTGTGTCGTTAAATCGAGTAGGCTATATTACACTGTATGTGTAAACTCCATGTAATGTACTCTACAAATTTCTTTGTAACCCATTGCGGACTCTTGAATATAGGTGTTTAACTTGACGTAACTCCAGAATAAATATATATTTAATCTAGCTATTAAAGTCGTTTTCAGTTCTTAAATTTTAAACTATACAGCTCACGATACAAGTAACCTTGAAAAAATGAGTTCAACGCGAACGTAGTAGCGGAACCGCTTTTTTGATAAATATGATTTACATTCGTTATAGTAATATGACTTAGTGATAATTACTTATGATGTCAATTTTATTCAAATACAAGTGTGTCTATATGTTTACTGTAATTGAATTTTATTTCTATACAATAAAGAAATTATTTCCATATACTTAGTCTTGCCATAAATATTGTTATAAAGAAAAGCACGATTTTTTTTTTATACGTAACATTTATTCCTTTCATAGTGAGTTAGTTTAATACATCAATATATAACTATTAAAAATATACAATGTTTATTCGAAGTGGTCTCCATTGGCTGCAATACAGTCTTTTAAACGTTGAGGCCAGTTATCAATAGCAGCACGAACTCTTTCTAGAGGAAAATTCTTCACTGCCAACCGAATGGATCGTTTTAGGGACTCCAAATTATCATGGCGTTTAGAGCAAGCCTTACTCTCTAAAACTGACCATAAATCATAATCCAATGGATGTAGGTCAGGACTTGACGACGGCCAGTTTTCAGTGCTGATAAAGTCCGGAACGTTAGTTTTCAACCAAGATTGGGTGGATCGAGCTCTATGACCCGGTGCCGAGTCTTGTTGAAAGCACCATTCTTTGTTATTGAACATGGTGTTAGTTAAAGGCTTAACTACCGTCTCAAGAATGGTATTTTGATAAACTTGTGCCGACGTTTTAATACCTTTTTCACAAAAATATGGCTCAGTCACCCCTTCATAGCTAACACCCCACCAAACCATCACTGAAGTGGGATAATGCCCACGTTGTACTCTGTTTACTAATTGCGAAGCTTCTTTAGAGCTTCCAGCATAAATACGGTCATTTTGTTTATTAAAATACTGCTCAATTGTAAAAATTTTCTCATCCGTAAACAAAATTTTTTTGTGACCTCCCTTTGCGTACCGCTTAAGTAGTTGTTTGGATTTTACCACCCTATTCTTCTTTAAATTATCAGTTAAGAAGTGACCAGTACGTCTCTTATAGGCTGCAAGTCCTAAGTCATCTTTTAATATACGCGACATGGTTCTAGGAGCTATCTTCATCTCCCGAGATAAAATCTTTTGCTTACGGACAGGATTTCTTCGAATTCTTTCCCTAACTGCTTTAATCACCTTTTTCACACGAACGGTACGTGGACGGCCAGATCTTTTTCTGTCACAAACAGAGGAGGTATCATTGTACCTATCAATAGCCCGGTAAACAAACATTTGACTAATACCAAGCGGGTGGAGGGTTTTAAAAATTGCACTTTTCTCCATACCTACTTTATGTAAGGCAATCACAGCGATTCGGTTCTCTTTATCACCCCACTCCATTTTAATATAACAAAATATTTAACAATATAATGGCGCGAAAATAAGAAAACACATCAAGCAATCATATAAAAATGACAGATTCCAAATTCAAACGTAATATTTTCTTTTTTTGAATAGTAACAGTATTTATGGCCAGACTAAGTATTTAGTCTAATGTGCATGTCGATATCCGTTTGTCGGTGAATATGCTGAAATCTCTTGAACAGTTTTCTGAGTGTCGATATAAAAAAAATTATAATTAAAACGATGAATTAATTTATTAGAGCATTAGATTAACAATATGTGGCTTTTTGCATGTTCATGATAGCAAAACACAAAATTCAAGTTTATATTTATAGTTATGTTAATTTGGTTTTTATCAGTACAATTTACATTTTGCCCGATGTCTATTATCACAAGAATATCATATATATATATATATATATATATATATATATATATATATATATATATATATATAGAATATTATTTAAAATATATTTAATATTATATTAGATAAATATGCTCATATCTCATTTTTTTAAGTTTTCACGTCAATAAAATGGCCAATAGTACCAGCTATTCTCGCTTAGCGTCGCGATACAGTGAGGAAATGCCACTATGTGTACTTTACCACAAGGTCCAAACTTTTAAAATTTATTATTGTCCTTTTAGTTTCTATATTAAAATTTGGTAAAATATTTATTATTTTCGAATTGTTTATGACTTGTGCAAGTTCTTGCAATCGGCAAGCAAACAAGGCCACGGTAGATCTTAATATAATAAGACCACGAAACGGGCTGAAAACAACTATTACAGTTAACCTTAAATTATCATAAAATTAAATTGTCATTGTCTTCGTAATTGTATTTATTATATGTTCTTTTGGAAAAACATAATTATTTAGCACATTATCGTGGGTGTAGGCGTAATTAATTTCTAAAGTCGATCGCGTTTTCATTTCAACCAACGTTATTGGTTAAGATGGTTCTCTAAAATAATTTATTTTATTTTATATTTTTCATCATGCAATGGTGAGTTGAAAATTTAATAGATTTTGTTCGTTACGCTTATTATTTAAAAACTACTATATATCTACTATTATATCAGTGAGAAAAATATCAAGCGATAAAAAAATTGAAAAATTCCACTAAATTGCGTGGTTTCTTTTCAAGCTACCTGATGTTTTTAAAAGTCTTGTTATTCTTACAGTACACAGTATCCCACGGAAACAACAGGTGCCGCTCCACAAATATTCACAGCCGCATTTAATTTCTTTGCAGCCACGCAATGTCTTAAACATGATACATTTGTATCTGATGAAGTAAAGGGTAAGAATATATATCAATATATAGAAATGTCGATTTGAAGAGTAAAAAAACTATGCCTTAACTTTAAGGGGATTCTTAAGAAAACATATTTTAAACACGGAAGGTGGGACAAAGGGTGCCGATTTTGGTTGGTATTAAAAAGCTACACCTCTTTCGTCACCCCTATTAGACATCTTGCGTATTTCACTGTTTTGACGGCCCCGACACCTTACTAGGATCCAGTTTTTTTTTAAGTCGATCATATTTACTATGTCTATGATTTGAAATCGACAGTTATAATTGATAACTAATTCATACTTAATAAAATTGATACGTGCGCAAAGGGCGGTACTCAAGGTGGGCCTTTCAGGTTTAATAAAACAAATACCTGCTCCGTACTGTTCTCGGAGCTTGACGAAGGTTCCACAGACTCAATGTCAACCAGAACCCACATAGATCCAAGGATAGTCACTCGAGTTTCCGAACACCAAAGTACACCTCCTTGGTCAGAGGTTCTTCTAGATATTATAGTGGGAGTCGGGATAGCTTTGCTCCCGACAGTTCTGCTATCATCTGCTATCTCAGTCATAGGGATAGCAAGGAAATTTGCTATGTTGAGGCTGGTGTCGACTCACATGTAGACATTTACATTAACACGTACGGAATGCACCCATAATACGGGAAATATCTTAGTGGGTCCAGTTTCCTCTATATTGTCTAAAAATTTCTGATGTAGTAATAAAGTATTTTGTATTTTTGATATATTAAAATGTAAATAAGCTTATACGTTCGAAGTAAGAAGTTGTATTATAAATGACTGATAGAAATTGCCAAGCAACATAGCCATAAAACATTTGAAGAATATAATGGCAGTTATAATTATGATAAGATTACATTACGATTTCATACTCATATATAATTTACTTTACATAGAAATACGCAAATTATTTATTAAGAAGCAATAACAAATAATTATTTTATTATTTAGATGGTGATACATTTGACTTTATTATTGTCGGTGGTGGCTCTGGTGGCAGCGTCGTAACCAATCGTCTGAGTGAGGAAAAGAAATGGAATATTTTACTTCTTGAAGCTGGACCAGATCCACCATTAGAATCATATGTAAGTTTCTTCTTATATCTTCTTATCACTCAGTGTAGAAAAACAATTAATAACTCAATGATAATTTAGGTACCAAACCTAGATGCTGCTCTGTTTGGAAGCGACTTCGATTGGAATTATTTAACCAAGAATGATAATAAGACAGGCCTAGGAAGTAAAGGAGGAAGGATTCTGTGGACACGAGGAAAAATGCTTGGTGGGTGTAGTTCTATAAATGCAATGGTCTATATGCGCGGAAGAGCACCGGACTATCAGCGTTGGGTAGATGCTGGTAACCCAAGTTGGACACCAAAAAATGTGTTTCAATATTTTAATAAAGCAGAAAATTTACAAGCCAAAAGATTACTTAAGAACCCATACATAAGTAATTTATATGGACATAAAGGCCCTTTGATAATTGATAGTTATAACAGCTCATACAGACAAGACACAGAAAACGTTCTGCATTCATGGAACCATATGGGATTTCATAATGTTCATGACATCAATTCTGAATATACTGGTGGCTTCGGTTCATCCGGTATTTCTCCTGCCACAGTATCAAGTGGAAGAAGACAAAGTACATACGAAGCATACATAAAACCTGCAATGAAAAGAGAAAATTTAAAAATTGTCACTAGAGCATACGTTACAAAAGTAATAATTGATAAAAACATTGTTGCCAAAGGGGTAGAAGTTGACATTAAAAACAAAAAGATAAAACTTTTTGCGAATAAAGAAGTAATTCTAAGTTCTGGTACAATCAACACACCAAAATTACTTATGTTGTCAGGAATAGGGCCAGCGTTACATTTGAAATCCAAAGGAATACCATGTAAGGTGAATTTACCGGTTGGTGAAAATTTACAAGATCATTACATGATACCAACATTCATTTATGGTGATGAACCTGAATCACGAAGTAAGGTAGATGTACGTTTTGATGAACTAAAATATCTCTATGATGGTTCAGGATATTTAGGAGAACCAAATCTTGTTAATATAATAGCATTATTTTCCAGATACCCTAATGCTCCATACCCCGAATTCCAAAGCCACTTTGTATTAAGTCCTAAAAAAAATAAAGCTACTGAAGTGAATAGATTTCCTACATACAGAAATTCTCTCATAGAGTCTATCAAAGAATTTAGTGCAGATAAAGCATTGTATGCCTTTACGTTACATTTATTACATCCGTTTTCTAAGGGATCTGTGTATTTAAATTCAAGTGATCCATATGATGATCCAATTATTGAAGCGAAGTACTTGGATGATCCACGGGACATTAAAGCTACTGTCGATGGCCTTAATATTCTTACAAGTATAGTAGATACACCATATTTTAAATCAATTAACGCGTTTATTCACAAAGTAAATTTACCTGAATGTGATCACTTGGAGTTCAAAAGTAATGAATACTGGTTTTGTTATGCAAAATATTTAATGTTGACCTTATATCACCCAGTTGGGACATCCAAAATGGGACCGAATGTAAAAGATTCTGTTGTTGATAACTTCCTCAGAGTTCATGGTGTTTGTGGTTTAAGGGTTATAGATGCCAGCGTAATGCCGAATCTAACAAGTGGTAATACTAATGGTCCAACAATCATGATTGGTGAGATGGGCGCAGATATGATCAAATCGGCCTACAATAAATTATACCAATGCAACAAAAAAAAAGAAACACAAAAGTTATAAAATCAAATCGTAGTTTTTTTAGAATTGTTGAATAAAACATACTTGTCAAAATATCAGAATTGTATTATTTCAAATGTATATGCAGTTATTCGTTTTAAATAACAATTACATAAAAGAATATCTCCATGGTATGCATGTCTAATCGCGACGCAAAAAAATATTCAAAATAAAGTCATATGTTTGCAGGAATTTATTTACTCTTATTAATTGTATAATTCATTAATTGAAGTTTGGGTTCTGTAATTACTGTTAAAAGTATCATTATTTATTAAACACTGTAAAAAATAATATTAAAAGACAAGAGGACGAAACGTATTACGTCACGCTCATAACTGTTGAAACACGTCAAACAAATCTTGATTAAACCTAAATTAATATTTTTATGCAGTAGTTTGTAGAAAGTCTTAACTCTAAAGGCACTACTAAAGCGACCTTACAAATTTGTTAAAGGAAAAATAAAAAAAATCAAAGAGACAATCATTGAGAAAAAGCCTGAGCCTTTTGATTGAACCGTACAGAAATATGTCTTACGCGAATAAGATTGTTTGTATATCTTGAACATTTTTAGTGAGTTTTATTTCACTTTCTTATAGTTCTAAATGGATATGTTGTAGTTATAGTTTGTTTTGCGTATAAACAAAGCAAAGAGTATTTTTAATTTTCCTCATTTCGTGAGAAGCACGTTTTTAATCACTATCACCGTTTCCTACTACTATGACAAAAAGGTTGGTAAATCGAAACGATAATTTTAGTTTGTGGTAGCAAAAAATAACGTCCAAATCACTCCATCTATTTTATTTGAAATTTCTTGGAATGTTGGTTATTTTAACCGATTTTTTTACATATATAAGACGCCTTTAAAAAATATTATAGCAAATGTAATTCGGAAAGGTCAACTTGAAATCACCCATATATCTAGTGATCTATTGCGAATTTTATATATGATATTGTAATGGACTTCTATTTCTATACGCTATAAATAAGCGAAATCCCAAATTCAGAAGCAAATAAAACACAAAGTTAACGGTATATAACTCCGCAGGGAAGCAATAATTTATGAAGTTGGCTTACAATCATAATTTTACTGGAAATAAATATATTAGTTAAATCGTTCAGGTTTCAGATTATTCTCAATTTTACTTACTTTATTCTTTTTTTTTGTTCTTCTCTTTATTCTAGCAATAGCGTTTCGTTTGTCTGTAGTTTGCGTTAGCGGCAGTAGTCTTATCTGTAGTGTCTGTGGTCTTTGGTTTTAGTTTCTACAGGCTTTATTCGATATCTGTACGCAGAAGCGTGGTTTCTTGTAATACTCTGTGAGTAAGATCTGTCAGATCCTTCACGTTTACCTTTAAAATACACTTAAAGCCGTATCTGTGTCTGCTCTCGTTGCGGTACCAAGGTCAATCCAAGGTCAAGGTCAATCAAGGTCAATAAGTGGTATATAATTTAGTACTCGATTGGTTACAGGAATTGGACATTCATCAAAACTGTTATATTACGTCTTTATAACACCAAAGCTGCAAACCTATTTACTACAGGTAAAGACGGTGTTTATTTAACGTTGTATAGGTACAGATAAGATTTGTTTTCAATCGAAAAGAACCTATCGGCAGTAATACAGTTGAATTTGTCTCAAAAAGTAGTAAACTACAATCTTTATAATTGATATCATTACATTTTGTATGCGGCCTGTAATAAGGGTTATTAAAGTCGATAATCTAAATCGATTTGCGTAATTTACAAATAATGATTGTGTCATTATTTTAATGCAGTCATTAGATGATTTACCGTTTCTAGAAGACGTGATAATAATAGGTGGCGGTTTTTTTAGGCTAAAAATGTTTAAAAGCTCAGAAAGAGATCAGAAAGTTTCACTTTGATAACAAATCTATACTAATAATAAGACAGTAAAAATCGAAAATCTGTACATTAAATATTTTTCCCAAAAACTGAAAGGAGGCAATTAAAGAAGAGTCATAGAAACCAAAAAAACTATTTTTGGAATTCTTGTCTGTCTGTCTGTCTGTTTGTCTGTCTGGTACGTTATAACTTGAAAACTACTGAACGGATTTGAACGCGGTTTTCACAGTTGGATTACATATAATTGGGAGCGTTGTCAAAAGTTTATTTTGTCGGTTAAGAGAAAAAGAAGTTATGGTCAATTGAAAATTTACTTCAACCACTGCTTCAAAATTTTTAAAGACTTATATTGATTGATTAGTTATATATTGTTAAATATGTTCTAATATAAGTTAATCTTAATATTAAAACTTAAGAGAGGTAACAAAAATAACAAATAACGCAGTGCGCACGGGCGCGGTTGAAGAGTTGAACAATGTGCTCGATAGATGGCGTTGATAAAATTCGTCATCTACCTAGATTTATTTTATTTTTTTATTTCTTAAACCTATACAGCTTATCAAAAACAGTTTACACAATAAAAATAGATTAAAAATAAAGCCAAAATAAGGTTAAAATATAGAACCGGAGATAAAATCTAAGAACAGAAAAAATAATAACAAAAAAAAATACGAACAGAAAAAAATAAGTAAAAATATATATACACATGAACTAGTGGAACTATGTGAAGTACGAACATTTTAGTGTGTGTGTGTATCAGTGTGTGCAATGGTGTTGCTGTGTGAGTGAGTGTGCGAGGTTGAGTCTTAGATTTTTTTTAAAGAACTTCTACTTAGGCCAAATATATCTATCGCGGTATTAAGATGCTCCATTTTCCAGTTCAAACTTTCATTAACGTTTTACCCTATGATTATTTTGAGTGAACACTACCTATACAAACAAGTAACAGGAAACGAGTGAAGAGATGTTTATCGTTTGTCCGCATCCATTTTTCCACCTACATCCTTACAGTTAATGAGGTTTACCTTTTATTATTTGGCCAAGCTAATAAGTAATAACCTCACAATAACTTCGAAAGAATTTTCTTTCAACTCTTAACCGCTGAGGAGTTTTACTTTCCATCATCAGCTCATCCACATAAGAAGATGACTATCAGAATAGTAATTGCCTGTACGTTAATTTGAAAGTTGTCCTCAATTTCCCTGAATCATCCAATCCTGTAAAGCTTCATCCCTGAGTAACACAGGCTATATATAATTCCAATTGTAACTAGATTTTAGCCCGCGAAAGAAAGCCCTGTCGAGATCATTAAAAAACGCTATATACTTAACCAAATTACACGTGGGCAAAGCCGCGGGCGGAAAGCTAGTATTGAAATATAACTCTATATTAAGTTACTAGCGCGTATATACGAGTATATAGACCCTAAAAAAAGTATAGATTTTAAGTACAATAAAAAGAGTTGTATATATTTTTTCTATGCATTTAGTTGGGCAAAAACGCTCGTTTAGGCAAATACAGTGCACTGTGCATTAACAGTGAAAAAATATTAACAAATCGCGTTTCAGGAAATAAAATAGCAGGTCTATTGGTTCGTTATATTTTAAATGAATGCTTTTTTTTGCTTATAAGAGGAGGCAAATGAGCAGGCGGGTCACTTCGAGTGATGTACCAACCGCTGCCCACGGACACCTGCAACGCCAGGAGGCTTAAAAGTGAGTTGCCGGACTTTAAGGTAGAAGAACGCTCTTTTTTTGAAGGTCCCCAAGTCGTAGCGGCAATATCAGCGCTGGCAGTTAGTTTCACAAAGAGGTGGTGCACTGCAGAAACTGCCTTAAAGACGCACAGTTGTGGAGCGCACGACGTCAAGGTGGTACGGATGGAGTTTCGTGTTCTGCCTTGACGTCTAGAATGTCAACAAAGATTTAACAAGTTTTATCTTCCAACTTTAAATTTTAGCATTGTCTATGATATCCATAATACTTCTATGAGTTTCTCTTATCAGTGCTCACATAAACAGTGATTATACAGTGCACTTAAGGAGAGTGAGAAAAGCCTTAGTGATAATGGACGGAGCGTTAAAATGTATGAGCATTGCGAGCAAGTAAGTATATTAAGTAGTAATAAAACGATTTTGTTGTGTGGTTTTCTTATGTGTGTCGGGTTCTGTCCGTTTGGAGTGCATTGTTCGTCGAATTTTAACCATTATCTGTATCTGTTAGATTACCTTACCAAAGAGTTGGTTTTATCTTAGCTAATATTATAAAGCAAGAAGATATATCACTTAGTGGAGATAAACACGACCACTACACAAGAAATAGAGAAAAATTGATGTGCCTGATTCTCGTCTTAATAAAGTTCATAAATCGCTTGTAGGTATGAGCATACATTTTTATAACAGTCCCAGCACTTATGACCAAATTGACTTTTGACAAATTTGAAACGCGCGTAAGGGGTATTTTTGGTTGAAAAGGCATACTATACCGTAAACGAATATTTCGAGGACAAAGATCCCTTTAATGTGTCGGCAATTGGCTCAGCATCGGGACAGTTCAATTCTTGAGTAGCCTTACAATGCTTTGTTATTTAAAATTGTCAGTAGCACAATTTTGTATGAATTGTTTATTTTAAAAGAGCTGCTATCGAGTTTCGGTTAGTTCTCGGTAGATGACTGCCTTCCGAACCGGTGGTAGTATAAAAATTGACGATTCAAAAGTGTCTTTAAAAAAAGACCTACTTGAATAAAGATATTTTGAATTTGAGTTTGAGTTTGAAGAGGTAATAACCGAACTCGACCATAAGACTAAGGAATACTTTAAATTAAACAAATATGTAAATAATTTATTAATACTTTTATCTGGAAAGGCTAGAGACATAAAGTCACAAACAAAAAAGCTCTTTTAAGAGAGCTTAAGGTAACGCTGCAACTCGTAAATAAGCTATATACGACGAAGATTTTAAAAAGTTTAAAAATAAAGATACAACATATGTTTATTTTTCAGCACACACTTAATTAACCAATTAAATATAACCTAGTAAACATAACTTAATATTATCGTTATTATTTCCATATTCAAAAAATATTTAATTAAAATATACTTAGTTAACGACAGAAAATCCGCTCGGAATACCTCTAGCTACTAAATTTCATATAAGAAGAGATAAATCACAGCAAAACATCCCAGATAATATAATGATGAATAGTTGATGATTAAATATTAAAAATTGTTTTATAATTCATCCTGTCATTAGATAATTACGACTACATCAAAGGTCGATTCTGTATTAATTTCATTTCATACAAAGTTATTGTTTAAGATGGTTCGTTTTTAACGTTTAATTTAGTCATTATAATCATGCAGTGGTGAGTTTGAATTGTCTTTACTATATTATATAATCGTTTTTTTTATACATTTTTTGGAATTTTTATTATTAAAGAGATTTTATAAGTGATTAAAAACCAAAGATTTGGTTTTGTAAAACGATATCAACTAAGATGTTGTTAGTATATCTTGAATAATTCTTATTATCAATGTACATCCTAGCGCAATTTTAATAATGGACTCAGTCCTATATGATAAAATCACAATTTAACAGCAAGATCTGAAATTGTTATTTTTACTTAACAATGTGCAACTAAATTGGTGAAAGTAAGGTGGTGAATATTATATATTATAAAAATTCATCTCTTTACTTCTGAGTCTGAGTATCTTGTTCATGTATTGTTACAGTATTCAGAATTCCGGAACCACAGGAGCAGCTCCGCAAATATTCACAGCCGCATTTAACTTCTTTGCAGCTACGCAATGTCTTCCGCATGATCTATTTATACCTGATAAAGTAAAGGGTAAAAAAAAGTTATTTTTTTATATCTCTAAAACATACAGCACAATATAACATATTACAAATCAATTATGAACATAAAAACAAGGCAAAAATAAGGTTAAAACAGATAAAAGTAAACCAAAATATATAAGAATAAAAACAAAATCACAAAAATATGACAAAATGAAGTATTTTAAGTGAAGAACGAGCATTTAATGTGATTGTGTATTCATTGTGTAATGTTGTTATTGTGGGAGTGAATGAGTGAGGTGGATTCTTTGTTAAGTTTTCTCTTGAAAGATTCTCTTTTATGACTAAGTGTCTAAGGTAACGCCAAAATATTTTTTTTCATTTAAATAGATAATACATGAGTGTCAATTTGTTTGACTATCTGTTTTGCTCAATAACTTTAGTGTCCGTGTCTCGGTTTCGACTGCCGATACGGTCAAAAAATTTGGCTTCTACTCATCAGTTACCTGAGTTAAGATACATAGTAGAGTCTTTTATATTATAAACATTTGTATTTATTATATCCAATTTGGAAAAAAAGCACGTTTCTATTTAAGTACTGCGATTTTTAATTGAGTGTTTTGAAACAATCAAAAGAAATAATAATAATTTTAATGACTTTATTTTACAGATGGTGATACATTTGACTTTATTATTGTTGGTGGTGGCTCTGGCGGCGGCGTCGTTACCAATCGTCTGAGTGAGGAAAAGAAATGGAATATATTACTTCTTGAAGCTGGACCAGATCCACCACTAGAATCATATGTAAGTATCTTCTTATATCTTCTTATTAATCAGTGTTGAAAAACAATGATTCATTCGCTGATATTTTAGGTACCTTACCTAGATACTGCTCTGTATGGAAGCGATTTCGATTGGAATTATTTAACCAAGAATGATAACAAGACAGGCCTAGGAAGTAAAGGAGGAAGAATTCCATGGCCACGGGGGAAAATGCTTGGTGGATGTAGTTCCATCAATGGAATGGTCTATATGCGCGGGAGAGCACCGGATTATCAGCGTTGGGTAGATGCTGGTAACCCAAGTTGGACACCAAAAAATGTGTTTCATTATTTTAATAAAGCAGAAAATTTACAAGCCAAAAGATTACTTAAGAACCCATACATAAGTAATTTATATGGACATAAAGGCCCTTTGATAATTGATAGCTATAATAGCACATACAGACAAGACACAGAAAAAGTTCTGCATTCATGGAACCATATCGGATTTGATAATGTATATGATATCAATTCTGAATATACTGGTGGCTATGGTACATCAGGTATTTATCCCACTACTGTATCAAGTGGACGAAGACAAAGCACATACGAAGCATATATAAAACCTGCAATGAAAAGAAAAAATTTAAAAATTGTCACTAGAGCATACGTTACAAAAGTAATAATAGATGAAAATTTAGTTGCCAGAGGGGTAGAAGTTGACATTAACGGTAAAAAAATTAGACTATTTGCCAATAAAGAAGTAATACTAAGTGCTGGTACAGTCAATACACCTAAGCTACTCTTGTTGTCGGGAATAGGACCAGAATTGCATTTGCAATCCGTAGGCATATCATGTAAGGTGAACTTACCTGTTGGTGAAAATTTACAAGATCATTACATGATACCAACATTTATATATGGCGATGAACCTGAATCACGAAGTGAGATAGATTTACGTTTTGATGAACTTAAATATCTCTATGATGGTTCAGGATATTTAGGCCAAGTAAGTTTTGCCGATATAATTGCATTATTTTCTAGGTATCCAAATGCTCCGTATCCTGAATTCCAAAGCCACTTTGTATTGATACCTAAAAAATCTTCAGGCACTGGAGGTAACCGATTTGATTCATTTATATTACCTCTTTTAGAATCTACATCTGAATTTAGTGCAAATAAAGCATTGTATGCCTTTACGTTACATTTATTACATCCGTTTTCTAAGGGATCTGTGTATTTAAATTCAAGTGATCCATATGATGATCCAATTATTGAAGCGAAGTACTTGGATCATCCACGGGACATTAAAGCTACTGTCGATGGCCTTAATATTCTTACAAGTATAGTAGATACACCATATTTTAAATCAATTAACGCGTTTATTCACAAATTAAATTTACCTGAATGTGATCACTTGGAGTTCAAAAGTAATGAATACTGGTTTTGTTATGCAAAGTATTTAATGATGACCTTATATCACCCAGTTGGGACGGCCAAAATGGGACCGAATGTAAAAGATTCTGTTGTTGATAACAACCTAAGAGTTCATGGCGTTCGTGGTTTAAGAGTAATAGATGCCAGCGTAATGCCGAATCTCACAAGTGGTAATACTAATGGTCCTACAATCATGATAGGTGAGATGGGCGCAGATATGATCAAATCAGACTATATTAAAGAATAAACATGCCAAAAAATAAAAATAAACCTAATTCTAATAAATATGTATTAAACATTAATGTGAAAATAAGTTTTAGGCTTAAATAAATATTTCGTTTACCACATAGTTTTTTTACTTTCATAATAAAAATTACTACCTTGTTTACGACTATGACAAATACTATTTAGTTCAATTAATAAATATTTACGTCAGTCAAAACATACTGGTTTAAACAATAACTCATTATAGTTTTAATAAAATTAAAAAATAACATTTCCAGAACCATCATATATACTGTAACAGGTAAGATATATTATGCGAAATAGCACTAATCCTTTGCCGAGGTGTTGTTGTGTAATTAGCTTTATGAATGAGGTCTTATCTTAGGAATATATTTATTGACAGCTTAAATTTAAACTAGAACAGTTGTTTTATTTTCGCTACCAATGTCAAATACCATAAAATATAGACCTTACGTAAAGAGATCTTTAACCACTAGACCTTTTAACGTCATTAATGGAAATGAAATAATAAAATAAAAAGGATGACGAACTATATTTAGGAACTACTGAGGCGTTTTAAACATACTGGCATCGTTAAAAATATATTCTAAGCGAGTAATATAGTTTTATTTTTGAAAGAATAAAAATATTTAGTTTTTGCGATAAAATTATTCAAATAATTTAATTTACAATTCCAGTTAATTTAATAATAAATTTAATATAATTTACAGTTACTTACTACACACCACAGACGCAGCAGATGAAAACACACACAAATAAACAATCACAAGTATAAATTACTTTATAGATTTCTTTAAACAGAACTCGATGCATTGTGTAGCGAGGTTGCAATGGGTACCTGTATGTTAACCTAGGTACCACTACGTAAGATCAGATTTTGAGGAGATCCACTCAGTATTTTATTCGTCAAGACAAGACAAACTAATGTAATATTTGAACTTCGTAATAATTTAAAAACTTCACGTTGAAGTCTTATATATATATTCATGAAGAATGCTTATACTATATTACCTTACCCTGTAGGGTGTACCCCAAATATACATGAAGTGAAAAGTGCTTTTTACCATAGATTATAAATCAATTGTAGGAAGTAAATCTCTTTAGAATGTTTCAATAATTCAAAACAAACTGTAACGTAATGAAAGTTATATATCAATACGAAGATTCTACTAACAGCTAAGTGGGTTTAAACTTTAGATAAAGTTTAAGCCTGACCGCAGCATTCGCGCACATAATAGTAAAAGTTCCACGTTACAGCTTAGTCCTTGATTTAACGTCAAGGTACCCCCGGGATACG